>JACXII010000030.1:943994-1588994 GCA_014737395.1 Bombus waltoni
TTCGAGTTTCCATTTTATGATTACGGATTTAGCGAATTAGCGTTGCGAAATAGAAAAATGTTCCACTCGCGGTTTGTTCGGCGCTGTATCGAGTGGATCGCCCTTCCGGCTCTTCGATCTTATTTCTTTTTCAGCATCCCTTTGAACGTTCACCGGTGGAAATACCGATAAACGTCTGTAACTTGGTATTGTATAACTTGAAATGATTCTTAAATGGTTTCGTTTTATAATTTCTTTTACATTGCTTTTGAAAAAAGAACGACAGTAAAATTTTTTACCGAATGAAAAAATGCAAAATATATCAAGATTTCGTTTCATTGCTTTCGCGTGTAAACGGTTCGCCGTTAGAGTTACGATCTTCTCGTCTACGCTATTTCCGATTAATCGATCGAACGGTAATTTTATAAACGTTCGAATTCGCTGCGCGTAAATCAAAATTGATTCGCGGTCGTCGTTCGTTTTAAACAGCTTTCGTTGCTTTTGGCTGTCGATATTAATTCATACGATGTTTATATTCAAGGTTTCGTTGAAATCCTCTGTATCTCCAGGACCAGTCTCTACGCGCAGCCACCTCCACGTGACGATACTCGGGTAATCGTCTTTATTTCATGTACAACTATACTAATTGCACCGCAATTATGAATCATATAGCAAAATTATGAGTCATATAAAAGCTAATCAGTTGGTATCGCAAACTTCGTGCACGTGTTATACACTACTACCGCTATATATATCTATTTTGTATCGAGTCTCGGAAATTTACTGCAAAGATCTCGCGAATAGATTTGCCTCGAGAAAGTGGCAGATAGTTAAGAATCGATTCGATTTCAAAAAGAACGGGCAGGAATCATCGTATGTGGAGAAAGTCGTAGCTCGTCCCTATCTTTCGCGTATGACAGCCATGGGTGCTGTTCGCACCTAGATTTCTAATCGATTTCATAACGCTTCAATTGCACGGTCTCGTGCAACGCGAAGCTCGTCCTAGCAAAACACGGATTATTACGTCAGATAGTCGGCATTTTTAGTGTGTTATCATCCAGATTGTAATCGGCGGACGTGCATTTCTGTCGGAATTGGCGCGACTGAAACAAAGACAAGAAGGAATGAAAGTAAATTACCCTGGCGCAATTTCAAGTATGTACTTAGGTAGAGCAAGGACAATTTCCAAACTTCATGGTCACATTTATCGAGTATCCTCGGTCTGAAACAACGCGATAACTAAATCGCGATCGTTCATGAAAATTCCTATTTGTGCAAACACATTTTCGAGCAACTCGAATCTGAGAAAGTCGAAGGAAATTGTCGTCTCGTTTGCCGACGACGTCATCGACGATACCACGCTTCGTTATCTCTGTATATCTCGCAGCTTTAAATTTCCTTTAAATGTCTCGCAAGTACGTCTAAATCCGCGCTACGGTAACAACGCTGTCGCTTGTTTCAAGCACAAAGATTACTTTCTCCTAACGTTTCGACGTCTGTGTCAAAGGAACGCGAGACCATCCGTCTCTTTCAGCCGCAACACGTCCGAACGAAAGTTGCGTCCTTCGTCTCTGTCGTGCAATTTATAAATCATCGGGCAAAGCCCCTCCTCCTGCGTCCAATTCTCCAATTTCTTCTCTCTCGTCCATCATCCGCTGCTGCTGGAGAACGCGCGGAAACGCGGATTCTTGCTCTCGATACGAAGCTGTATCGTCGTCGTCCACCTTCGGCTCTCCGTCGTAAATTATTTTCCATCTCGAATCAAACATTTGTCTCGAATCAAACGCAACGTTCGTGCGCTTTCGACGTAACAATTGCATGTTTATCCAATTATCGCATTGCGGCGAATGACAGGCTGGAAAAAAATATAATGCAAGTTGGTGTTGATTTTGTGGCGCGATTATCGTCATTACGAGGCCCGAAGGTCTCTTCGTTGTTCTCCATGGAAGCTGTTTATTCCGCTGAAACGGTTGTCGGTCGTATCACGGTAATCTCGAGAACGGCCACGTGTCGGATTAACATAGAAAATTCGTAAATTGCGCGAGAATTAGAGCTACGCGAAATACGGTTTGACGGCCGTTTAGAAGAACGAGACGTCGCGTACGATGAAGATCACAGGAGAAAAGTATCGCGAGTCGCGTATTTTGTGTTCCGCAATTTTTTAATTCCATACGGTCGTCCAGCAATTTTCCGTTAGCAATTTCTCGTCCCTTCTTCGATTTTCGTTTCGCGTTAATTTGATTTTGCTTATCGGCTTATCTCGCGCTACCAGCTTTCACTCTGTACGAAATTGCTCCGATTTTGGTTTTAAATTCTAGCTTCGCTGTCGATCGATTTTACGTCGCCAATTTCTCTCTCTTTCTTCGATTTTCGTTTCGCGTTAACTTCATTTTGCTTATCGGCTTATCTCGCGCTATCAGCTTTCACTCTGTACGAAATTGCTCCGATTTTGGTTTTAAATTAATTCGATTTTGGTCGCCAGCCAATTTTAACCGTTACCAGCTTTGATCTCGCTGCGAAATTCGATTTTGGTTCTCCATCGATTTTACCTTACCAACTGCTCCGTCTCTCTTTGGTTTCCTGTATTAAACGTATATACTTTTTCTACAACTAATATACCGATATGTACTGCACGCTATGATATAGTATACTGTGTAACAAATATAAAAGTACATACTTCTCAATCACGCGTGTGTCTCTGTATCTAATAAGTTTTCCACTCGACTGAATATGCAAGTACGTTACCGTTTCCTTGCAAAAAAAAAAAAAAAAAAAAGAAAAAGAGAAAAGGGGAAAAGATCAGAGAATCGACAAAAATCATCCGCCATTCTGTTCTCGTTCGATCCTATAATACGCGATGGTTGCGCATTAAACAGTCGTATGGTATAGAGTCCGCTATACACAGCTGTAAGTAAGAAGGTGGCCTTTGTACGTCTGCTAAATAGCCGGATAGAGCGTTTTCTCCGGTCAAAAGAGTTGGATGGCTTCCTGCTTCGTTCTTGCTTATCTGTAAATCGTAAATCGCTATCCTGGCTAATTATAGAGGCAGAAATTCGTATTAGAAGGGCATTAATCTCTCCTCTTGCTGTGTAACGTGAAACTCGCATCTCGCCGGCGAAATGATCTTAATGGACGTTAATGAAACTCGTCCAGCATTCGTTTGTTGCGTGTCACATGCTATTCAGGTGTAATTTCTCCGGTCTGAACGTTGCGTTACGTAAATTAGAACGTATTAGTTGCTTGATCCTCTCGCCAGCTTCGTTTCGTGCTTCGTTCCACCGGCTTGTCTTCGAACGCTGTCCAAAAATAGGAAAATAAGAAAAGCACAAAGGCCTAATGGAAATTCAGGCTTGCACGAGTAACAGAACGGAGCAGTCGATTTCCACGGTCAACGTAGTTCCGATTTACCAAATGTCCCGTTCGACGAATTCTAGAAACGCGGAATAAAATAAATAGGAGAAGAAACGTAGTTCTTGATATAGCTATAACTCGCGGCTAGTTCGCGATAAATCTAAAGGTGCAAATCTCCACAGAGTGTACGCGATATCAAAATGTACATGTGTATGAACACGAAACAAATTACCAACAATGCACGTATCTCATTGCTTTAGATCAAATACAAATCTGAAATTGCATAAAAATCCGAGACTCACCCGTCGTATTGTCGCGGACATTCTCCTGCGATCAGTTTCTCTTTCCACTCTGCGCGTGTATTGTGTACGCGTGGATCTGTTTGTATTCGCGACTTGCCAATATCTTTCGGTAATTTTCTCCGAGATCTCCGTTGCACGAACGATACTCAAGCGTAGAAAATAATTGAAACCAACGTTCTTCTTAACAACCTTCTCTTGAGCAAAAACTGAAATTTAAACGTAACTTGGCTTCGCTAAGGGATTCGTAGATAGAAGATTAAGCTTTGCTGGCTCGATCGAGTCGATAGGCTGACTGAACGTGATAGTGAAACCTTTCTTGTTGATTTGCCGTCTTCTTCGCTTTTTCTTGCCGATCCGCCCCAGCCAGAGGTTAGTCCGCGATACTCTGATGATTCTCGTGAAAAGTAATTATCTCGCGTGTACGCTTGGAACGTGCGATTCGTCGTTTCCTCGGAACGTGACTTGTTTCTACCACACGACGCACAATAATACCGTTTTACGTCGTAAATTTCCATTAAGATTATTTCGCGAAACGCGTGATGGAATCAATTATAATACACGGTACGAAGCGTGTCGTAATTGAATTCAAAAGCAACGCTGATTGTGCCCGTTTCCTCAATAATTTCTCGTATTACGCATGTGAAACGTATGAATGTACGTGATAGGTACAGCGTCTCAGCAAAGAAATTTTATTATTGGACATTTGTTTACGGTTCACACGAGACGACGAATAATCGCAAAAGTTGGAATTCGCGGTGCCTATCGGCGTGTGACTTGTGAGCGAATCAATCACGAATTGCATGGGAACATGACGCGATAACGAACGTAACGCGATAACGATTAGGCAAAGATTTTGTACGGCGAGGAAAATTGCAAATGGAGACTACTCGGCAAACTTACGATAAGAAGCTGATCTTTCTCGGTCCTTGTTCTGTTTCCTATGTGAAGTATCTCAAATTTAAGTTTGCCGAAGGAACAAGCGATCTGGTAGATTTCAGAGAGACCCGACAAATTCGCAATGTTTTATAGGAAACCACTAATAACAATTGTAAATAGTTACATCGGTTTAACCCATACGTCAATAGTAGTTTGCACAATCAACAGTTTTTAATATTCCGTCTAGAAAGAAGACTAAGGGAAAAGCATCCCACTGACCTCGCTGAAGAAATAAAATAAACAATCTGAAAGATGGTATCCCGCTGAGGGTAACCATCCACACGTTATTTTGCAACGATGATGTTATATAAAGTTTACCAAATGTCCCATTGGACAAATTGTGAAATGCAGGATAAAATAATAATAATAATAAAAAAAATATTCTGTCGACGTTAAAACCACAAATACACATGGTTTAGTTCCAAAATCAAATATCGGAAACAAATCCACGTAGTTTCGATGCGCGGCTAGTTGACGACACGTACGTACCCTTGTTAATTGTTGCGAACCAACGTTTCAGCATTAACATTTCCTTTCGTGTAACACGGTTTCAGAACCTCCAACTACCCTGTTACACGAAGCGCGTACTGTATAACGAATTTAAAAGTTGCTCTTCTACAAACGATGGCAAACGTGACTTATCGGTAAAACGCGGATTTTTATGCAAATTGATATTGTCGCGAATTAAAGGAATTTGAAGGGAGTTTATTATTATTATTCATATTATTAACATTCTAATAAACGTAATAAATGTTTCGCGCGTTTCGTTAAAAATCTCCCCTGTAGATGGATGAAAATCCGCAGTCTTCTTGCGTTTTTCACCACGCGGCGTGCTCTTGAAATGTTTCCGACATTATCGACTGAACCGAATCGTAACCGGAGATCGTGATCGCATCCATAGAAAGTCTGCCTACGCTCTCGTGTAAACGCGTGTAAGCTGGGAAGGAAGTATCAAACTAGATAAGCGCAGCAACGTTCATTACTTCCGTCTAGCGTGGATGCTGCGCGTTATATTCGTTCGTCCGCTGTGAGATTCGTGAATTGGTCCCTTTCTAACGCATTCACGCAATCAGCCTGATGAATAGACACGCCTTCCCAGCATTTTTTACCCTGCCACTTCCTCCCTTGTTTCTACGAAGCCAGTCGGCTCTTGCAAACAAACGCGCGATAAAAGGAACAGAGTGCAGAGAGGCGAGAACGAAGAAAATCGTTCGACAGAGTATATATACATTTATATACGGGCAGATAGATTCTATTTTTCTTATTTTCCGCGTCGTTGTTTCAAAGTTTCAATTTGCCGCGCCAATATCGCACGTTCGACTCTGTCATATTCGTTAATCGGCTTGATTATGTTAATTCGTTGATGTAACATCGTTGATGTAACTGTATCAAAGAAATTTTTAGAGATCGGTATATTCGACGTTAAGAAGATTTATAACGAGACGCTTCGTTGTCGCGACATTGACGACGCATAATCGGAATACTTTGTGCGATCTTCTTACGTGAACGTAAATGTACAAAAAGCGAGACGAAGGTTTCTGGAAACGTGAAATTAGCATTTAGGCAAGGTTAAAGACGTTTCCTGTTCCATTTAAGTAATTTCTTGATACGTAAATTATTTTCGAGAGATTCGTAAACGTAGAAATTATAGCAACTCCGTTCTAAGATCTTTAGAATTCTACGATTAATCATTCGAGCAAATCTGTAACGACGAAGGAAATATCGCTTTGGTCAGATATACGATATTTTCGAGTAGCTACGAGCAATAAAAGTCCTATTATGCAAAACTGCATTTAACGCGCGATTTCTCATATATGCGTCTTAAAATATATTGTAAACTGTTACCTACATCTTTCGTTTTATTCGATTTCCTTATCTAAAAAATCTAATGTTATACATATATAAAATGTTTCAGTTTTAAGCGATCATATTTCACCACTTTATTCCGGCGAATAAATTTTATTCATAAAATTTGCTTTACGAATAGAAGTAAGAAAATAACGTGTAATTGTTTACAAAAAGGCGTACCGATCTCGACGATATTCGCATATGCGTAGAAATGAATATTTACTACAACTTTTTCCTATACGTATAATCCACGCTCGGTCTCAGTTTACGAGATATTCTTGGAAACATTTCGACGGTTTCACTCTGATGTGCGTTGAATGTCGCTTATGTTTTCGTTCGACTTATCTACAAGCATGATTATATTACATTCGCTGATCACGGTGAGTTTGTAATCTCACGTTTCAATTTGTAAACACACCGACGGAGCGCACGCGGACGCGAGAGAGAGGGAGAAAATTTTTAATCGTGTATAATAGATTTTACATGGATAATCCGTATTTTATATGGAATAGAGACAGTTTGATCGTCAAGCTTTTTCATTTGGCTGGGAATCAAAATTTGGAAGCCAAAGTTGGCATAAATTGATTGAAATCGGATCAAAGCTTGTTTAATTGCTAGCCAGCTTCGTCACCTGTATCGAGTCAGGTTTAATCCGACCAACATTTCCTATGGCGATAAACCTAACTAAAAATCGTCTCTCGTCTTCTTCGAACTCATCGCGGCGGAAGATAGTTGGTGGTTTACTGCGTTTTTCTTTCCCATCTACCCGCGTTTAAATATCGAAACGTGAGACGATATATAAACTCATGGCGGCCAGAGCGTGTAATATAAACATGCCTGTGGATAAGTGTAACCGAAACCTAAGGCGGCATCAAAGTAGTCATCAACGCACATCAAGATAAAAATGTTAAAAATATTTTCATAAGTATGTCGAAGAAAGCAAGACCAAGCAGGGATTATACGCGTAAGAAAGAGTCGTCGAAAACGTTGATTTCCACAGCGTATACAAGAATCACGGAAATCGCTGAAGCAGGCCATTCCGTAAATAATTACCAAAAAATGTTAATTATTCATATCTCATCCACCTCGCCGATTTCGATAGATCTTTGAATACGTTATCGGGCGCATGATTTCGAACAACTCTCTCTCATACGCATAATCGCCGCTCGTGCTCAGTTCCCGAAAGAAAGAAGACCGAAAAAAAGCATCCTACTGACCTCATTAAAGAAATAAAATAAACAATCTGCAAGATGGCATTCCGCTGGGGGTAACCGTCCACAAGCCATTTCGCAACAAAGTTATAAAAATTTACCAAACGTGCCGTTGGACAAATTGTAAAACGCAGAATAAAATAAAAAAAAAAAAAAAAGAACGAAATACAGATCGGTCGTGTAGGAAACATACACTGTCCGACTTTTATTTTACGGGGAACAGCAAAGGGGTCGGTGTATCGCGCAAAGATCGACTCGGGACGAAAAGTACAAAGAGTACAAAGAGTTCGCGACGCGTTCAGCGATCTGTAGTAAAATTCGTATAGCGAGGAACTGGATCTGCCGAAGAGATATCAAGCATGAATTGGAAACGAGGCACTTGCAAATGCAAGCGTAAAGAGCCGACCCAAAGGCGGTTAGTTTTCGTGTTTCTTGCGTAACCTCGTCGTTCTAAAGCGCCTGTAGACTTACGTACAGTTTATATAACATCCTTTTCTTCTTTCTCCTCGCAAGGAGCAAGCCGGTGAAATTTGATCGTTCGAAAGATTTAAGAGACACTCGGTACATAAACCGTTTTTCTGCCGCGACTCGGCTTAAGGGAAAGCTACGAATACGCCCTTTTCGCTTAACGCGGCAGGATCAGCGAGACGAAAAGCGCGGTTGGGAAAACTCGGGGCGAAGGAAAGCGAGGAGGAATCGCGGTGGAAACGCGCAAAGTGGGGCGAGTCGCGTCGAGCAGTTTCGAGACCGAACGAAAGTGGACGATCGCGGAACAGTGGCAGCTGGTACGAGGAGCCTCGAAGCGCGCGGCGATCAGTTCGAATTGAGCGTTTCGCGACGAAGCAACGAGAGCAGCGGTCGCTGTTTCATCTTTCCGTTGTGTGTTTGGTGTGTTTTGTTCCCGATTGTTCGCGTCGTCGACGATGACACGCCGGTGCCCGATAACGTGCAAGTGAAACGTTCGTACGAGAGGAAACCGCGTTCCTACCAGTCGCACTTGCGGTCTATCTGGTCCGTTCCGAGGATTCGACGCGGCGGTTTTCGAAAACGACCGACGACTCACGTGGCCACAACTTTTCGTTAAGAAGGTCTTGATCGACGCGCAAAAAGGTTCGTAATATCTTGTTACGATTTGTCGAAGAAGCACAGAATAGCATTGCCATTTCGTATTTAAGGGGTGCGTTACATAATTGATGTAGAGAGCGTGGATTTTTCTGCAAATTCATTTTTTCCTTTTTTTTTTTTGAGGAAAACTGTTTTACCTACCAGGCGTCATAGAAAACGCTGTATCTTGGATATTTTATATATTAGGTTGTTCCAAAGGTTTTTTCTTTTATAGGGAAATAATGGACGCGCAGCATCTTTTGTTTTATATTATTTCTACCGTTTGTTGTATTTTGTTCTATTACCACTAAGTGGATCGTACATAATTCGGTAAAATAATACAAAACGGAAAACCTTGTGCGTCGATTATTTGAAACTTTGCGCTTTAGTTATAAACGCATATATAGTCGATCGGTATATGAATGAAACACTTTAGCGTCGTAGAAATTTGTCGAATAATCGTAACGCGCAAAGATGAAGGTGCTTCGAATTCTTTGGCGAACAGAATTATTCGCGATCGATATAACATAATACGATAAGCCGATCGAATTCCAAATAAAATACCATATATACTTTGACGATGTTAATAGTAAATGGTTAAATGATTTTCAACTGATACGTATCATCTTAGTGGAGACGAAGCTTTCGATGGTCAGTTTGTTTGCTGGAATCGGTTCGTGTATCAACTTTCATTCGATGATAGAGATCGTCTATCGAATACGAGAACGTGCATGTGATTTCAGATTCGATCTCGTTAGAAGAATGCACAGGCCTCCTCCTAAAAAAAAAAAAAAAAAGAAAAGAAAAGAAAAAAATAGAAAAAAGGACACACGAAGCAAAGTTGTTCCTCATTCTGTAGCCAGTAATTTAACGGGCACGATATCGAACGTGCACGGGGAACTTCCTGATTGCCGCGAGAACCATGCGTCGAATTCCTTTCTTATTATCGAGTCTTCCCGATTTCCTGCAACCATCCAATTCAGCAAATTAAAATATTAGATTGTCCGAAAAGTTTCCTTCGTTTTATAAGGAAATAATTGATGCACAACGGTTTTTGTTTTGTATTGTTTCACTGAATTACGTAGGATCCACTTTGTTCTATTTCTATTATCGTGATTAAAATAATACGAAACAAAAACGTTGTGCATTTATTATTTCCTTATAAAATGAAAGAAACCTTTGGGACAATCCGATGTTTTAGATGTTCCAAAGTTTTCTCAAGTATCCTCTATTTCAAACGTTAGGCAATATTCTTTATTCCAAATATACATGTATATGTTTATATTTATATATACTATGTTACATACATTATATATATATATATTCCCAAATATTCGAAAACTTATTCTACTTTAAATTCCCCCCATATTTCTGCATCGACAAATATTCGAAAACATAATCCAGAAGCCGAAATCAGTGTTTACGGGAATTCAACATTTTCCCAAATATTCAAATGTCGTAAAAATTGTCTTCAGCGCTGCAAGTTCCTTCCAAAGTTTTCCCACCATCGCAAAAATCTCATTTGGAAATTTAGAATTTCCCCGAGGTCCTAGAATTTTTTATCGCGTCCCGACGCTTCGCAGAATTTTCTATCGCGTCCTGACGCTTCGCAGAATTTTCTATCGCGTCCCAGAGCTTCGCAGAATTTTCTATCGCGTCCCGGAGCTTCGCAGAATTTTCTATCGCGTCCCGGAGCTTCGCAGAATTTTCTATCGCGTCCCGGAGCTTCGCAGAATTTTCTATCGCGTCCCGGAGCTTCTCAGAATTTTCCACCGTTCTCCAAACGCCCGGGAGACCGTGGCAAAGTTGCCAGTGAATTTCCCTCCAAACGCAACAGCGTTTTTCTGTAGAAGGCTCGCCGCATCTCAAGTATCATCAAGTCGCCATTAGATTTAATGCACTCGATTGTTCTTGTTACGCGGCGAAGGTATGCAGCTGGATGTTGGATTGTACATCGCGGCGACGGGTCAATCAACCGCGGCTGTTTATACCCCCTTGAGCGACGGTCCCCGTAACAAACTGTTGACCTCGGTCCAGAGGGGAACTTGCGAATCACCGAGTCGAGGGGACTCTATTTTTACATCGTTTTTTAAACCTATGTCGTTGTTCGATTCGCTCCTGACACCATCCGTAAGTCTACACCGATTATTAGCAATCAACTCTAGATCCTGTCACCGTTTCTTTCTGCCGAGCAACGGAGATCCAAAATAGCTAATGTTCCGAATATCTGTTTGGCGGAACGTCGTTACGAGTAGAAATTAATCTTTATTGAAACGGAAGCCGGTTATCAGCGAATGCGAGGGAAATTTCTGGAAGAATGAAACGATTAGAAGGTATTAATCGTTAATCGTCTGCGATTGCGAATGAAACCAGTACGAATGATCAAAGTTTCTTATTATTATTATTCCTACTAATTTTTCTTGGTTACCAGTAATCACTGTCGATAGGCCGAATTTTATTTCCCTTACCGATCACCAATGTCAGCTCTCAAAACTCTCTCTGGTTGTATTCGATTATTGTCGAATCGTTAGTGACATTATTATCACGTTAACGATAATCGGTATTCGTTGACAAGACGAAAAGCTTGATTATAAAGCTCGTACATGTCGTTAAGCAAAGAAACGGTATGAAGATTTACGAAACAGAGGATAGAATAAAAGATAGTGTAATAGAATATCGATACAATTGTACCAAGTTTTCTTTGATGATGTCATCGAATACTAATTATCAGTAATATCAGGAACGATTACCAGTAGTCGAATGCAAGCAAGAAACGTTTTCGTCGTCGATAATGGTTATCGGTAACCGAAATAAAATACGGTCTATGGATAAAGGTTACTGATAAGCAAAATGTTCTCGTTAGTCCAAGATATTAAGTCTTATATCGTAAGTTTTAACCGGTTGGCTGGTTATCGCGAGTATACTCGTCATACGTAAAATTAGCGTGCTGCTTAAATTGCGATTTGTGCCATCGACGATTATCAACTATATTAAGAAAGAAGAAGAAATTTACTATAAATCGGCACGTTCCACGTTAAGAAGATTTACAACGAATGTAGAAACAGTATAACGAATATAAATGTGGAAATTGGCAGTTAGGCAAGGTTGAAGACGTTTGCCGCTCCATTTAAATAATTTCTTAATACGTGAATTATCTTAAAGAGATTTATAAACGTAGAAATTATAGCAGCTCTGTTCTAGGATCTTTCGAATTCTAAAATTAATCACGCGCGCAAGTCTGGAACGATGAAGGAGAATAGTCTTTGTACGAATCTGTTGAACGGTACGAATATTATTTTGATGAAATGTACGATATTTTGACGAAGTAATACGAATTTTATTGTGATAAATTTCATTCATATTTACATAACAATGTCGTTTAATCTAGAGCATTTAACACGCACTGACCTAATAGGAAAATGGAAAATTTTGCTTCCAGATTTGTGACATATGGTTTGGTCGCATACTCTTATATTTTGCGAAGAAATTTATCAAAATGTTACGTTACAAACTCTCTCTTTTGTTCTTTCGCTTTGTCGTTAAATATACAACGACTGTTTCGCGTGTTGTACGAAATATTTTGTAATTTCATTAGCTCGGTGCAGCGAAATCCACTGTAACGACTATTCTGAGGACAAAATTAAAAGTTGTTGAAATTAAACGCGTTAATTTAAAATCAAATTTAAATGTACGCAGAGATTGCCAAAGTATTTAAACATGCAACCTCGTCCACGATATTTTAATAGTTACTAATAACACCTATCACAAGTTTAAAGCGACCATTCGTACCGTATACAAATTGTTTGCTAACACGTAAGTTTGCAACTTATAGTTAGATTCAAATTTGGTCAATGTAATCTTGGCAGCCGCGTTTCGTTACGCTGCCAATCAGATATGAAAATGTTTTATACGAAACGTACGATACGCGCATGAGAATTTTCTCTGGCGACTGTACAAATACCTTTGCGAGTTGCCGTGTTTTGCAAATTGCCGTTTTTCAATAGTTTCGTTTCATTAGCGTTCTTCCATGAATCGTCACTTTATTTCCAGTTATCAAATCGCAAAACAGGGAACAGTTGCTCCGTAGGAAAGTGTATTACGTCGTGAACATTGATGGCGCGCAATGAAGTACCGAACAATTTCATTTTTACCGCCATTCGGGATAGATACGATGACTCTGTGCTCGCTTCTCTGAAACGTAGTTTAACTCTAGGGGTCTTGAATGGAGAATAATTTACTCTTTTATTGCTTCTGGACAAGAGGAACATAAACTTTAAACGCCTATTGTAAATGAGCAAATATTCCAACCGAGTTCTCAAAAAAAAAAAAAAAAAAAAAAAAAAGAAAATTGGCAAAATTTCTAATGATTCTGTTTTCGAAAAAAACTCTGCGTTACTATACCGTGTAGCATGGTAGCTATCGATCGTATTGGTTTACGTTCCGATAGCAGTGCTCGGAATTTTATTCGCGAACTTTATCCCTGCAACGTTAGAATGGTTATCTCGAATCGTAATTTCCATGCAATCGTGTTTTCTTCGAAACAGCGTAACAATCGGGAAATTGGAAGGGTTTTCACAACACTTGAGTCGCTTTCACGGCAAGATCGCTCGTACATATAGTTGTAATAATAACGACTATATATCGCGGTCGGTTAGGGACGTTGTACAAGCCTCTGGAAACAGGTGGCTGGTTAATGGCGCATAAATTTCATTCGGTCGTATAAACCATTGGCGAATGACCAAGATCGGTAGAAAGTCCGAAGCTATTGTTCGAATATTGATATTGGCAGTCACGTGGAACTCGAACGGTAGCTGCACAAGCTTCTGCAACTTGCGAGAGAAACCTGAGAGTTACGGTACGTAATTCTTCTCTATTCGGATGTATACGAAGTAATTAACGTTTGTAATTGGCGATGGACGTTTCGTTTTATCATCGTCGAAATGTCGAGATAAGCGAACGTACACGCACGCTGCTTCGCATCTCGATTTATCAAATTGTTTCCATTCTCTGCCATTTCTTCCTCCATCGCTTTTCCATTTTTCAAGATACGTGGAAATATTGGAAGATTTTAACGAATGAGCAGGAGCGCGTTTTTCAACCTCTCGGGCAAAATTTTATCGTACGGTGTATTGTATCGTAACGACGACTAATTATTTTTAATTAAACGCGGGGAAAAATGGAGCCAGGCAGAAATGGTAAAACTTGAATCTGCTCTTTGGTTTCGAAATGGCAAATAGAAATTGGTTTTAACCAAGGAGTTGTTACCGGCGTTAGTTTCTATATTGGATCGCTAGATCGTTAGATCGTTGTTTATCAATTAATTATATTTTTGTACTAAAAAAAAAAAAAAAAGAAGAATAATTGCTTGCAACCAAGAAAATATCGCATCGAAATAAAAACGTAGAGCAAAGTGCATAGAAAGGTACACGTTCTTGCGACTTAATTCTGCTTAGACCTTCGTTGAAAGGAATACAATTTGTGGAAAGCGAAGAGAATGGGAAAAAAGACAAAAGGAAGCGAACTGGTCTCTCCATTGTCACGAAAAACGAGCCTCCTCGCCATTTCCCCTCGATGAAGCGTGCTTTCAAACCGGAAGAGATATCAGAGAGTTTAATTTATCGATCGTAGAGAATCGGCTCGTGATGCCGGAGGAATAAAACGACAGGAGCACCCCGTACATTCGAAGGGGGAGAGAGAGAGAGAGAGAGGGAGAGAATAGCTTCGTTTCGTTAATTTGGACAAAGATCGGTTCTTGTGTAACAATTATAAGTAGACGTAACACCTGATTACACATCAGCCACGTGCTGCTGACTTTGGTGACTGCTACTGTCTTGTACTACCGCGTGCTGCTGCATACTGCACCAGCGTTCAAAATAACCACTGCAAAAGCTGATTTGGAACGTTTAATCGACTCGTTATCCTCTCTATAATCGCGAAACTAACAGCGAGAGACTTGAAAGCAAAAGGTGAACCGAATTTTCGATCGGTCGATCTTTGTCCTTTCAAAATGTAAATACGATGCAATTCATTTTTCGCAGAAACGAGATAACGTTTGTTAAAAGAGATCCGCTAGAGGCTCATCGGCTATCCCCACCCGTTGTACGATAAGTTCGGATGATGCGATAGGCTGGCGTTCGGATAACCGAGTTTCTTCAATTTTTTCCCAGGATTACACAATCTTCGTTGCGACTTTTATTATTATCGAGAATTAAATACTTTGTAACTGAATATTATAACGCGTATACATGTACGACGTTGCTGTATCGCCGTGTAACTTATCGACTTTTTCTATAATATACGTACGACCTTCGACGAATTCTTCGATATTCGCAACTTTCTTTATGGTTTACTTTGCGAAAAAAAAATTGGCTGAAATCTCTTTCTATATTAATATACATTTTTTTTCGGAGCCATCGTTCGACCGCTCATGGTAGGATTAGGTATGCACTAAATGTCGGTAGGTTTAGCGTTAAATATCGTGGAAAAATTACGTAAGAACAGAATACACGAGCGAATTGCTTACGGAACACACGTACGCGTAACTGGCAGCACGCTCGATTTCATTTCGGATAACAGAGGCTCGCTTAGGAGTTGGTATATCCGAGGTTGGCTTCGAATTTGTTTGCACGAAACCTGTGGCAAAATTAGAGTGGCGATAAATATCGAAATTCAACCCTGTTGTTCTCCTCGCGTCTATGCGACCCGAAATAGACGTTGTATCTCAATAAACGTTACTGAAACACTGACTATGTTTCCAACTATCCGATTTTAGCATCCAATATTGCCCATTCGTACGTTACGTTACATTAGGTCGTCCCAAAAGTCTTTTTTCTTTTTTTTTTTTTTATCTTATTCTGTGTCTTACAATTTGTCCAACTGGACACATTTGGTAAATATTTTTTATACCTTTGTTGCCAAAAGTTGCTTCCGTTTTATAAGCAAACAATACATGCACGACGTTCCTCGTTTTACATTGTTCCATTGAATCGCGCACGATCCATTCTGTTCTATCAAGACGCAGACCACCGCAACATTTGATTGATTAGATTCGTATACAGATGCGCTGTTGTAAACGACACGTTCGTAAAAGAAAGACGCTTTTTTCATATATATTAGTCGTCGGCGTTTTTTTTACGAAGGAACTACGTCGAACAAAGAGACGCGAACGCGAAGAGACGAAGGGAACGGCGGAGTAAAAATACAGAAAGTGTAGTCAAAGGAAGTAGATGGCAAATGACAGGCGCAAAACGACGTGGCGGAAGATCAACTAGTTTTTCTATTTGCTGCTATTTGTCTAAGCGAATTAATCAGAGTACGAGAGTGCGATACGAAGCGTGAAATCGATTACGCTTGCACAATCGATACTCTCCGCTCTTTCACAGAATGCAACCCACCTTGTTGGGCTGTTACGACCAGTGGCTTCAGCGATTAATCAAACAAGGCTATCCAGGCCTCTGGTTTCACACAAGCTTATCGTTTCAACGTTGCATAAACCACAGCTGACAACAAAGGATCGAGTCCGATGAGTAACGATCGCGTCTTTCGCGTTCGACTGGCTGACTTCAACGTTGCGCGGCAATTGAGTAGAAAAGCGCGAAACTGCGACTCGAGCTTTGAAACAACGTTCAAATTGTTAAATTCTGTCCTTCGAGTTCGCCTTCGTAAGCTAAGCGCCAACTCGGTGGAACTTAGTAATCGCTGTCGGATCGCAACTTCCACCCGTTCTTCCACTGTTTATCAGTCTTTCTTACCACGTTATTAATAGGCTGCGGACTTTTACGCGAGCTCTTACCTTTATAGTCGTACATTTCATTTCCACCTTTCTTATTGTCGCACCTTATTTTCATATTCCGTCTCGTGTTTCTTATTTTTATATTTTACGCCATTTCCGAGAACATATCAGGTTGTCACGAAAGTTTCTTTCCTTTTGCGAGCAAATAATAGACGCACCGCCCCTTCTTTCGTTTTATATTGTTTTATTCGATCGTCTACGATCCATTTTCTTCTGTTTCTATTATCACGATCATACGTGACTCGCCAAACTTAATACAAAGCAGAGAATAACGCGGTGCTCCGTTGTTTCCTTGCGAGACGAAAGAAACTTCTCGGACACCCTAATAGAGTACCGTACTCGTGGTAACGCGGAACAGTGGCGTTTCTTCAGAACGAGAATACTCGTCAGAGACAGCTGATCCGTTAACGAGTTAACACCCGACAAAGCCAGATCGATCAAGCAAATTTCCATAAACGTCGCAGGCGCGCGTCCAGTTCGCCTAATCGGATTATGCCACTTGCGTAATAGCGATCAAGCCGGATATCCGGCTAACGCGTGCTTCGAGAGCGGCGAGCCAGCGAGAAATCGGGCTTTTCAGGAAAAGGTGGATGAATTTTAGCTCGCTGCGGCGCTTTCCGTGCAATTTTGCAGCAGCAAACGCGGAAACTCGCCGCGCTTCGGGGCCAAGCCGATTTTCGCCTTGTTTATCCGCCCGATAGCGATCTATACGTGTAGCGAGGCGAGCACGCGACGCAAACCGTACACGCGGGACTTGCTTCGTATCGGAATTATGTAACACCGTGTCTGCGTGGCATTTCGTAGGGAATAGAGACATAAATACGACGACGACACTTTGCTGAGCGCTCGTATAGTTGCGAGAGTATAATCCTCGTTGGAAAAGACACTTGGGTCTGTGAAACTTGTTATACAGGGTGTCTCGTTCTAACGCGCGAACTCTTCGCCTTTCGTGCGACGAATTAAAGTTGAAATATCTGGCAAAGTATTTACCAGTCTCTCGACGTAGGTAGATCGATGCTTTTTTGGCAGGCAATCGACCTTGGAATCTTGCCCCGGCTACTGGATCTGCGAAAGAAAGAAGGAAATTTGCACCACACGACGTCCTGCGTGACTTTCCTTACTTTTGCTTTTATCGCTTCAATCCCAAATAACGATTAATTATACTCTGATTATGCTTGACGATGCTCCAATGCTACTCGCGAGGTATTCTACCGTTCCCAGTTGGACGAAACGCTCTGCGCGTATTAGATTCTTTCTTTTTATAGATTCTTTAGTTTTTTTATAGGTTTTTTATAGATTTTTAGAGATTCTTTCGTTTTATAAGGAAACAATAGACGCACAACATTTTTTGTTTTATATTATTTCAGTGAATTATGTACGATCCATTTTGCAATAATGGAACGAAACAGACCATACGCAATTCGATAAAATAATATACAACAAAAATGGTATTTCGGTATTTCCTTGTAAAACGAAAGAAACTTTTGGCACAACCCAATATGTATCTATGCTGGAGCGATTGATGGAGAGAAGAAACTGGCAAGATTGGAGAAAATACGTGGCAGTCGGCGAGTAGGAAATTCCGGCACAATGTCATCGTAAAGCTTGTAAAGCGATTAATTCTGATCAGCTGAGCGTTCAATCAATTACGAGAAGAAATTCGAGGATACGACAGACGAAGGGACAATCTTCGGTATTCTGTTACGACAAACAAGTGCGACGTACCATCTTAATCTCCTTGCTCAATTACATTTTACATTACGTTCGTACGTCTCGCAGCTATTAAAGCACCGTGCAGCATGTACCGCGTGGATTGCGTTTGCTGTAAACCGAGTGTCTGGTGAACGCGAAAGAGCAACGACAGAGAAAGACCAGTGGCAACGATCAGCCTGCTGGGCCGGCTCTAAACACCTGCACAAAGAAATTGCGTCTAATTAGATCCAATTAACACCCGTCCTTTCACAATGGACGATTATCATCTCTTTTATTGTACAAGCTTCGTTTAACCGCCTTATCGGCTACCTGTCTCGATCTCTCGCTACGAGCCCACGAAACTCGCGCAAGGATGATTTATGGCGAGCGTAGAAACGCGACAAAGACGGACAACGGGCCGTAAGATCGGTAGAAAATTGCCATCGCAATAATCTGTCGCTAATAGAGGCAAAGAGGCACGATTGTCTGTTTTAACGAGCATAGAATTCACGCACACGGCCTTGTCCTCGTTTTTCCACGATTGACCCGTGGATTTTGCAACGCTTTACCGGATAACGTACAAAAAAAAGGGCACGCGACTGCATAATTTCGCAGCCTGTGCTGGGTGCACGCGTATGCAGCCTGTTCTCGAGGTCGATCTATGCTTCGCGATCCGATTTTATCGCCAGTCGCGTGTCTCTCTCCTTATCGATACGTCGCGGATCAGAGGTCCGGATTACGTCTAGCCTTACGTCCGATTCGCGTTAGTTCCCAGTTGCACGAGCTGCGTCTGTGAATTTCACTTGGCGTTGGACCACAGCTGCAAAGCCGAGCCGGACGAGCGCCGGATCCGAGCTAAACTCCGTATAGAATCAAGTCCTGTCGTAGGTTTAAATTTGGCTCTAAATTGGACTGGTAATTAGGCTCGGATATAGTCCGAGGGGAAGTCGAAATAAAGTCTCGGATGGACTCGGCGTTACTCTGTCATTCGAATTAAATCTAACGTTTGGTGTAACTCGAACGTAAGAGCTAGAGTGTCTACGACGAGCCACGCGACTCGGTATCAGATCTAACGATGAGTTGCCCCGTTTAGAAAATCAGGTTCTTGGGTCTCGCCTAAAGTTGCCACGCCAAGTCTTGGACAAAGTCACGTACGATCGGTACTAGGTTGTCCCGAAAGTTTCTTTCCCTTTGTAAGGAAATAGTAGACGTTGACGATTGCTAATAGGCCAACTAATAACGCGGTAATTCCCACTCAGGGGAAACGCTAATTTCGGTCTTGAGCGCGCGAAACGGATTTATAACGATGCCATTAAAACGGGAAAATCGCCAAGTCACGAGGGAGCATTTGTCATCGAAAACGTACGCCCACGCTTGGAAAATCTACGTTAGAAATCTGGCACGGCGAATAAGCATTGTTTTCGCAGAATACCATTTTTTTTTTTTTTTTTTTTTGATAAATTGGCTAAAAGTGCCATAATTAATTAACGATTTTAACGAATTAGTCGATGATTTTCAAAACAGCACTAGTTGGCGATTTCGCAAAGCTTCTTGCAAATAGCATAATCGTCCAGTAACGATGGAAATATGTACGCGGTGAAAATGTATGTATCAGGTTGTCCCGAAAGTTTCTTTCCTTGCGTAAGGAAATAACAGATGCGCAACCTCTTTTCGTCTTATATTATTTTATCGAATCGTCTACGATCCATTTTCTTCTATTTCCATCGTTACACGATTCGACAAAAATAATATAAAACCATTACTTCCTCGCAATACGAAAGAAACTTTCGGGACAAGCGAATGCTAGGTTTTCGGGAATCTCTGCCACTCTTCTCTCAAAGCCTAGATTCATCCAACGACGTCAGAACGGACGAAACAAATAAGATTAAAATGATTTTTTATCGCGAGCGAAAGAAGGTGTCTGGTTTCTCTGAACGTTATTCCCTCTTCGTTTTACATTTCTAATTAATAGAAAACGAAACGATCGATTCTCTTTTAGGCAAAGTTGAATAACCGCGATAGTCGTTGGTCGACTGTTAGTATCAGTCGCTCGAGAACACCTCGTTTCGCGATCGCAATCGGCTATAGATCGTAGTTGCAGGCTGCTTTGACGTCATCGAGCAACGTGACTGTCGTTGATAATCGAGCAGGGAAACGCTTGTCCGCTAACAGTTTCGCCTGATTAATGGCTCTTCTTCCCTGGTCATCCATCAAACGCGTATGGCCACAGGTGAATCGTTGCCTGGAACTAAAATTTCAAGGCCTGACGGATTGATTATTGTCAGTTCCGTGGGCGATTAAACGTTGGCCACGTATTACGATAATTGGACTTGGTCGTCGAATGTTTCCAATTAACTAAGTGGAGTAACGAGAACGTACGAGCCTGTTTAATAAATTGTAATCGACAGATGTTTAGTTCAAGTTGTTTCGAAAAAATCGGCAAAATGTATTTCCACGCTGGCACGTTCGATGAAAAATTGCTTGGCTTCCGTATCGAAGCAAGTTGACCGCGTTTTCGCTTGATTTCAAACTACGCACCCGGCGAGGCATTTTTCACATTCAATTCCGCCCTTAACAGATCACAATTTCACGTACGTTCTCCTCACAGGCGTTGAAGAAACGACGGTGTTTCGCGTTCGTGTCTATCGTCACGTTCCACGGAGAGCGATTCGGTGTGTAAAGAATGTAAACGGCATAGTGAGAACCGCGCGTGTAGCTCTTGATAGTTTGCGATACTTTGCTCGTCTCTTGTTACCGTAACAAGCGCTATCTTCCTACCAGAAATTTCATTGTACAGGACGATCCATTCGCGCAACTGCATAGTTGCTTCTGTGCTCCGGTGTCTCTCTAATCGAAGAAGCACGCGTTTCTTCAATTTCCTCCGCACTTTGGACAACGCTGTTACGCTCGTGAATGACTTGGGCTCGCCAAAGTACTCGAAAACTCGTGCACATCTTTTAGGAACGTATTATGCGACGGACGAAATATCGTGGAATCTTTGTTAACAAAGATCGATCAAGTTCCTAATCTTTGTAAAGGCAACCAGGGGAATAGGGAACCTAAAGGTTCTGCAGCTTGAAATTTTCCATAAATGCATAAACGTGCACAGCGATTAGGATTCTGATCGAAGCCGAAAAGCAATCTGAAAGTATACGGGTACAGATTACACGATATTTGCTACAAGTTTCTATGCTTGCCAAATACGCAGATACTTAAGCTCGGAGTTGTTTAAATAGTCAATTAACCGTTCGAGTATCCATTGTATGCTAAGTAAACTTGGCTGTTCGATAGAACCGTGTTTAATACTTGTCGTTCGATGCTTGTTCTACGAGAAACGCTTTCTCATAGAGATTCTATGAAAGGTTGAAAAAAAAAAGAATTTTTGTCGAAAGGTTGCACGAAAGATTACTGTGAGATAGTTAGCTCCGTATTAATTTCTTTTTATTAATAATATGCTCGCAGCAGGTGGCTTGCAACATCCACATACATTTTCAGATTAGTTTCAAATTCCATCAACATAATCGTGTCGCTCGTGGCTCGTCGTAATACTAATGAAATTTCAAAATGTTTTACATAATATTTTATATAACGCACTCACCATATATCTATCTATATTGTATTAGGTTGTCCGAAAAGTTTCTTTCGTTTCGTAAGGAAGTGATAAATACACGATCTCTTTTCGTTTTGTATTATTTTATTCGATCGTGTACGATCCATTTTCTTCTATTACCATTATTACGATCGTACACGATTCAATAAAATAATATAAAACAGAGAACGTGGTGCATCCATTATTTCCTTACGAAACGAAAGAAACTTTCCGGACAACCTAATCTCTCTCTCTCTCTCTCTCTCTCTCTCTCTATATATATATATATATATATATATATATATATATAATCTATATATATATCTATCTATATATATAATAATATATAATATCTAATATAGTATAATAATATAATAAATAGTATAATATATAATATCTAATAATAATATATAATATATAATATCTAATATATATATATATATATATATATACACACACACACACATGAAAGTTTTTCTTTGGCAAGTACGAAATACTTTCCTCGGCGCTGTGGATGAAAACAGGGAAATCGTTTTGTGAGACAAAGTGTGGCGATTAGAAACTATAACAATAATCGCCGGCTGCGAAGTAGGCAAGTTGGATCAAGCGGTTTCTCACGTTTAATTAAAACGAAAGCCTCGATCCCAGCCGCTTTTCTCCGCGCTTTGGCCGCTTCTCGTTCTCGGAACAGCGTCTCTGGAAAATTCTAATTGTTCCTCTCGATCGAGATAGTTTGGAGCACGGGTTCTCGATCATCGATTGGAACGTTCGGGAAAATGGGGAGTAACGTTGTTCGCGCTGTTCAGTACGAATGCAGATAGCGTAAATAACAGGATCGTGTTAGAGGCAATTAAAATTTCCGATTTTCACTTTGAACGAAGAAAGCGCCGAACGAATTGCTCGCGTTAGTTTCTAGAATGTGCCGCGATCCAAGTTATATCGCGTTGGCGATGTTATCGAGCCCGAGCGACGATTTCGAGTAGATTTTTTGCAGTTCTTCGGCCGCCAAAGCTTTCCACGACTCTCACAGACTCGCAGAATCGTTTCCGACTCTTTGATGAAATTTTCAAAACCGACCAAAGGTCTTCGGAAGTCTGCGGGAAGCTTTCAGACGTTTTCGGAGATGTTCGCAATCCTGCAGAGATTCGCAGAATTTTTCAGCGGCTCCTTGAACGTTCGAGCAACTTGCAAAAACTTTTACCGATTTTCTGTAATCTCGCAAGACCTGTTGCAACGTGTCCCGACGTTTCTTGCCTCTTCCAAAATCTCGCAGTGTCCTCGACAGGCTGTCGAGTACTTTCAAAGCCTTTTAATTTTACCGACATTTTCATTCATCGTTCGACCAACTTTTGATTCGTTCGGGAACATGAATTGTCTACATCGAAGAGAAAAATGAAATTCGCAACGGACGCAACATCGTTTCCTGATACTCGCCGCACAAACACTGTCGATCCTTCTCACACCGGTTTCTCCGCCCTGCCCTCACAATCTGTTGCAACGTCGCGAGAAACCGATATCTTTTCATTCATTGTCGTTCCTAGGAATCGTAAATGCGACCCACAGAGCAAAGAGGAAAAATGGAAATAGGCTGAAATAGGATTTCTCTTTCGGCGCGTGACGTACGACGTTATCGAGGCCTATGGTTGGATCGTTCTCGTGAAAACTCGAGCCGAACTCAGGGTAGATCTGCTTTCTTTTCGATCGCGTGAAATATTCCGATCTCCGGGGCTCCGCAAGCAACGTTCGAAACTTTTAACACGTTCGCCGCGGCTCCGATTTTTATTTTCGGGCTGTACGCGGACGAAACATTTTTATACCGTATCTGCGTTTATTATATGAATTATTACGAGATACTTTTTCGCCATCTCGGGATTTTTAATTGACGTGTCACGTTCAAGTGGTTGCCACGCGCGATCTAGAAGTGCGTGAACGCGTCAATTGGTGTCATCGAGCCGTTACAACTGGCATCATCGAGACCATAACGATCTCGATTACTTAATTTCCGAATTTTGAACACAATTTAATTTCATAGCCGATCCTTATCACGGAGCATATCTTATTTATTTATTTATTTATTTTGTTTCATTTACTTTATCTCTTTCATTTGATTAATTCCGTTTATTTTGCTTCTTCTATTTGTTTTACGGCTTTGAGTTTCCGCTTTCAGCCACATCAGCGTTACAACAGCACGTAATCTCTACTCGATGCAACGATACTAATTTACTTTGTTCAATTCATTTTGTAATAGTTGACCAAATAGATCATACGCAATTCGATAAAAGAATACAAAAGAAAAGATGTTGCGCATCCAGTACTTTCTTCTAAAGTGAAAGGAACTTTTGGCACAACCTAATGCAAAGTGAAATGAAATACCCTAAATTCTAATAACAGTCTGACGCAAATTATCATGGCCATCTTTTATTTGCAAAATACGTTTCAACGAACTTCTCTTGCGATCGCTTAAAAAACAGAAACGTAATAGCAGAGTACGAAGCGAAGAGACACGAAGAAAGAAAAACGGCGCCGTTAAGAGCAGCAAAAGCAATTGTTTCGTTCAACAGTCAGAGTTGAGACAGCTCCTGCGAATAGGAGACACAGCTTTTTGCACGGTGTCGTTTCGAGCGACGAAAGCTACGATAATTATTCTCCGTGAAACTGCGATCTGTCGTTTCCTTATCGGTTTCTTGCAGGATTCGTTCAAACGAACTTTCTCCGGCCACGAAGCAACCGACTAACGAAATTCTCGCTCGACAAGCGAATCGATAGACGTGCGTCTCTTTATCGTCTTATTGCTGGAATATAACAGAGAAAAAGAGAGAGAGAGAGAGAGAGAGTCGAGCTTCTTCTTGCAGTAATTAGTTGGAAACCGACACGGAGCGTCCGTGAAGCGTCACTTTGCATTCCTGGCTCGCGATGAGCCACGGGATCACGCGTGTGGCAGATTTCCAAACGATGCGCGCGTGCACCCGCTGTCCGAAAGCCACCGAAGGCCTTTGAAAGCTGCCGACGTATCTGCGAAGGCCTTTGAGTATTTCCAAGAGCGTCTGCAATGTTTTCCCAAGCTTTTCCGGCAGATTTATGAAAGTCGCTGGAAGATTAATTAATCGCTATAGATGCCACCGAATATCTTTGAAAAGTATTTCGCGCCATTTTGGCAAGTTGCGAAGGCACGAGAAAAATGGCAAAAGTTTCCAGGTAATTCCGACTACGTTGGCAAGCTTGCAAGCTTGCAAGCCTTCTGAACGCTCGCCGACGCTTTTCAACAAATTTCGCCAATTTGGATGGATCGTAAAGACTTTCCGAAGGATTCCGAAAGCTATATCGAGGCATCCGCGAATCTTTGGGAAAATTCTGAAAATCTCTGAACGAGTTTCGAAGCTGCCAAGGCGTCTGAACATTTTCGAAAAACTTCTGCAAACCTCTCGAGGACTGCGAAAACGTCGAAAGATTTTTCAAAACTCGTCACGCCCTTTGACGAATTTCTACTAGCCTTCGAGTGTCTCTACGAAATTCTCGAGATTTCTTCTGAAAGATGCCGAAGCTCGCGAACGCTTCTCAGGAGCGTCAACCAACTTTCGAATACTCCGCGAGGCGGATGAACCGCGCCAACATCCAGCTGGAACGAAAACTCGACCGCCTGAGGCTTAAGGTCGGCGATCGAGTCGACGATATTGCTCATAGCGGTTTTGAAATAGGCGGGCTACGCGACGCGCGTACGCGCTCTTTCGTCATTGGTCGATCGACGAAATCGCCACTACGGACGATTGGCTAACGCTCGTCGCACTTACTTTCGTTTCACGTAACGTTCGTCCCTGCGTATACGGTACACGCGCAGCAAATTGACCTGAAATCACGTTTTAGTGCTTTGGCGGTCAATTAACAAGCGAGTTTGCGCCCATCTTCGTAAAAGGACCGTTACAGCGTGACGTAAGCGCCAGCTTGCGAAACTCGCCCTTACGAGGCCCGTTCCTCTCTTTCTCGTCGTTACTTGTCGATAATCCTACGATGGAAAATCCTCGTCCGCGGACTGCTCTACGAAATATAACTCGCTTTTACTTGTACGTATTTATCGTGGCGAAAAGCACACGGCGTACATTATTCTCAGAACTCCATTATCCACTTGAAAGTTAATACTGTACTTACGCGATTAATTGACAAGTTATTCACAGCGGCGGTGGTGGTCGCTCGTGAAACTCCAGGAGCCTAATTGCACTTGTCATCCAAGTTACTCGTTGCGGTAACTGAGGATAAACGCTTGGTCAGATATCGAGAATCAGCCTCTGTTATCGCGCAGCGACCAATCGGTCGCACACGCGTCAAGAATCGTCGAAAGGTAGCTGCGTTCTTGATCGAACGGTGAAGCAATTGCAACTCTTGCTTACGTTGGTCCGCCGACGTTGCACTGCGAATAATTTCCCAAACGTATGGAAACTGGCTTCATAGGTGCTGAGACTTGCAACAGGCGCCTAGAAAACTACGCACGTAGCACCCGATATGGACGCGAATATGGACAGTTGAGGTTTAAGGAAGGACGCGGAGAATGCGGAGAACGAACGCTTGAAGATGGTTTATGGCCGGCAAGGGACAGGCTATGAACGATAACGACGATGTCGAGACACGGATTTCGCAAGGGAACGCGGCAAAAATCATGCTTTCCACCGGTTGTTTTTTCGCAATGCTCGTCGACATTCGACTATACTCCTACTGTTCTCTCTCTCTCTCTCTCTCTCTCGTTTCCCTCCAGTCTACACACACACGAGACTGTAGTCTCATAAGTATCTTTTGGTTTTTCGAATCGCAGCGACAGTTTGCGAATTTGATCAGACTGTACGAACGGACGACAAAGTAATTTTCACGCTTTCGCGGTATCCTCAGGATGCGCACTAACCGTGCACGAATGTTTGTACGCTTGGTGCACTATAATCGAAACGCTATCTTTTATCCCATATCCAATATTGTAGCATCGAGGAATCTTTCTCCGTTACTTAATTCGTCGATCGTTTACTTCCTGCCAGGCAAGTAAATCTTCTTGCACAGTGTCGCGCATATAAGTATTTGTACACTCGATGTACTCCGATCGAAGCGTTGATATTTTTATTGTGTTTGCAACATTACGATGGAGGAATGTCTCTCTGCAATTACTTCTTCGCTTCTTGCGACAGAAGCTACGCTTATTATCCTTTTATGGATTCACCAGGTTGTACACTACCGTGCACGAACGTTTGTACACTTGGTGCGATTCGATCGAGACATTTACATCTTCCGTCGTTTTCAACATTACGACGAAGAATATTTCTCTACCGTTGATTCTACTTTTTCCCATACAAGCGACGCTCGTTGCCTTCTTGTTGTGTGTTCACCAGGATAATTGCTATAGGAGAGGAAGATCGTTCGCCATCGATCCCTGAAGTTCTCGTTTGAAAAACTGAAACGTGCAATATATTTGCATCGGCTAAGTTGCACTTGTATTTGCAGTAAATAGCCAACACTTGATCGGATCTATAGAAACATTTAGAACGTGTCGCGCACGTTCCAATCGTTCCAAGATCTGCACACTGACGGATACGCTTAAAGTCATTTAACTTGGGTGTGTCCGTAGAAGCAATTTTCGTTCACCTTCGATATTACCGCTTTTTATTTACACTAATCAAAGTCAACTATATTAGTTTCACCAACATCTAGTAACTGTATATGGTTCCCGGAGATAAGACGAGAGGCGAAACGTAGATCGAGGATCTTTAGTTGAAGCGTGCTTTGTATATTTGCAATAATCTGTAAGTGTCCAAATACCTATGCATGCGATACGTACATTTGCTGATTAATATCGCTGGTTCTAGCAAGAGAGTGTAGAGTTTGTCTGCCTGTTTAGAATACCCTTCTTGATCCGTCTTATAATCGAAAGATTAAAGAATCTGGAGAGAAGCAGCTGGTCGAGTGACAAAATGGTCGTATACGGTACGACAATTGCGAACGTCAATGTTTTCATTACATATTGACCATTGCAAGTCGATCTAACCGGGTTATGGTATACTGTTCTACGTAATTATGACGATTAGAAGGAACCAAATCGTTCTGGATAATTAGTATCTTGGTAAAAGCAAACGAATACTTTTGAACGATAACGTACACCGTCCACGCGTCGTTTACTCATTTTTCCGTCATTTTTCCAGCGTATTTCGTTCCCCTAGCGTGAAAATAGAGCGGCGTACTCGTGGAATCCAGCGAAGAAAACCGAGAGGCATCGTGCTAAGCGGCTCTTCCAGCGGGCAACCACCGTGTCGACGTGAAAGCATACCGTGGCCGACCATTTTCCATTTTATTATTTATAAGCGTTACTTTCGTTCTCGGCCACGTGCAAGTTTGATTCGCCTGGCTCTATCTCGTCATCTTCGGACTGTTAACGCGTAGTGCGTTTTTGCTGGATTGCGGATGTTGGCGCAAATTCAGACTTTTATTAACACGGCTAATAAAACAGAAGTAAAATACAAATAGAAATTAAGCTCGGCAGAAGGAATTTCAAGCCGTAGCTGAAACGTCTCAGTCGTCGAATATAGTTTCCATGCAGTTTCGTTTTGTTAGACCGCGGATGTTTCATCAAGCTGATTCAGCAAATCGAATCCAGGTAGAAACTTTATTCGTTGAATATTATAATAGGTACAGTACTTTGCATATTTTGCACAGGTACTGTACCTTTGGATATCTTGTAGTGGCACTATAGTTTGGATATTTTGCACTGGCACTATAGTTTGGATATTTTGTACTGGCACTATAGTTTGGATATTTTGTGCAGGTACTATACATTGGATATTTTGCACAGGTTCTGTACTTTGGATGTTTTATGTAGACAGTATATTTGTGATATTTTGTGCAGGTACTATACTTTGGATGTTTTATGTAGACAGTATATTTGTGATATTTTGTGCAGGTACTATACTTTGGATATTTTGTACTGGCACTATAGTTTGGATATTTTGTGTAGGTACTATACATTGGATATTTTGCACAGGTTCTGTACTTTGCATATTTTGTACTGGCACTATAGTTTGGATATTTTGTGTAGGTACTATACATTGGATATTTTGCAGAGGTTCTGTACTTTGGATGTTTTATGTAGACAGTATATTTGTGATATTTTGTGCAGGTACTATACTTTGGATATTTTGTACTGGCACCATAGTTTGGATATTTTGTATAGGTACTGTACATTGGATATTTTGCACAGGTTCTGTACTTTGCATATTTTGTACTGGCACTATAGTTTGGATATTTTGTGTAGGTACTATACATTGGATATTTTGCACAGGTTCTGTACTTTGGATGTTTTATGTAGACAGTATATTTGTGATATTTTGTGCAGGTACTATACTTTGGATATTTTGTACTGGCACCATAGTTTGGATATTTTGTATAGGTACTGTACATTGGATATTTTGCACAGGTTCTGTACTTTGCATATTTTGTACTGGCACTATAGTTTGGATATTTTGTGTAGGTACTGTACTTTGGATATTTTACGTAGACGGCATATTTGGAGTATTTTGTACAGACACTGTACTTTGGATGTTTTGTATAGCTTTGCATATTGTGTGCATTCCGCGCGTTCTTGCACTGTCCATAAATATGTAAAAATCTGCTGTACAATTACGTTACGTTAAAAGTATTTTCCGTCTTCAAGCGTTCGTACTTTCGCCTGTTGCATAATTACTCCAATATTACCAATGAAAGTTTACGAGCCCCAAGTTAGATGCTACCACAGTATCAATAAATACACTTACACAATGGTAATAAGTTTGGCAAAACGCGAGGCAAATTCTCCAAATAGTTTAAAAAATTAACCAGTTACTCAATTATTGTGTCTGAGAAGAAATTATGAAACTGTGAAAGAGAAATTATCTAACTTGCGACTTGTAATTTATCAGTCTACGAATATGATTTTTTGAAAAGTTATTACACAAGAATTGTTGGTAAGAAATTCCGAATTACAGTTGATGGACGTTGTATGTTTATTTCTTCTCTTTCATCTTCGCAAGAAAACGTTCGAGCCACTTGTTGATCGATTGGTCGATTGCATTGTTAAACGAAGAACTCTGAGATCATCATTCTGTAGAGAATGTGGGGAAAAAGTATACCAGCTTCGAACGCGACATCAGTTTGCAATTTTTTGGAGACCGTTTCTTTTCTAACTTGAAATTGCCACTCTGCTGTTGGAATAAATCCAGCGAATCGAGAGTTTTTTAATTTTGGAAAGAGAAATTGGCACAGGTCGTCTGGCCATGTCGCGGTGACACGATTCCATCGTAATTTCCTTATTCCGCCTCTTGCGGTTGACGCGATGATGAGACATTGATCCTCGAGCAGGCTAATCGTCGTCCCAGGCAATCCTCGCGTCGTTTTATCATTTATCGAATCACGGATAAAGCCAACTCCCTGTCGATCCACGCGTTGGTTCGCTGTTGCACAATCTGTTCGCACGGGTCGAGTCTCAAAGTTGCTCGGTTCAAAATTTAATCTGATTCGCTTTCGAAGCATCCAAGTAGTTCGTTCAATAGATCGAGTTAGGATTGTACGTAATTCGGTTAGATCGGGATTCTGCATAGCTAGCAAGTTCATACAGAACTATAGTTAGATACACTTAGATCGGTCTGGGTCAGAAATAAAACTACGCTGCGGTGGTATCTGTATTGTCTGAGTATCTGAATTTTAATGCTATTAAATCTTCGTCCGCGTGTATTAAGTAAGTTTAGGGATGGCGCGGAGTTTGTTTTCTGAATTTTGGCAAGATTAAACGCATATAAATTTATTTGGTAAGCTTTAAATGCAGCTCGACTGGCGAGCAGTGAAATGACGTTTCACGCAACGTTATTTTCAAAAAATCGTAGCTAAAGTGAGCTGTTGTTTTATCGCGTGCCAAAGGATGTAGCAGAACGGTGGTGTTGTAAAATACCTCGACGTTTCCAAATTTCATAAGATCGCAGGATCCAGATGGAGGTGGAAACGATAAAGAATAAAAGTGGACAAAAATATTAATCGAATTCTTGAAATTTCTGTTCGCGACTACGATACTGTGAATTTAATAGAATTCCAATTTTCTCTCTTTATTTTTAATCAATTTAAAATTAAGTGGATTGATGGAACAAATTGCGGATTGGACGATTAAACGTAAACGTTTAGAGCCTTGTCCCTCGATCGGTTGATGTATTAAATCCGTTCCCAATCGCATTTGTCTCGTCAGACTTTAGATATTCGTCGAGGTACTTTTAAGCTCTGAATTCGAATACGTCGCGCACTATAATATTTCGGTATAAAATTTCACTAAAGGGCAGCGATGGTTACATAGGGACACGGCACGCTGTAAATTTCGAGCACAAGGCCTGTGAGGCGAAACCGACTTGACATTCCCATCACAATCTGGCGTGACCAGCGTCTCAGATGAAACAGCGTTACGAGGGATCATTGCCATTATCCATCCTAGTCATTCTTCAAGCGATCGTTCATTACCGCGAAATTCCACTGACTCGCTTAGGCTCGATAATGTCGGTCGCTTAGTACTGGAAAAACCACGTTATTATCTTCATACCTCTTCATGGAACTTTGGATTATATAAACGCATGTAGACCGTAATTACTTTGACCGGAAGCTAATAAGTGTTTCGCCGAAAGTGCCAAAAAAATTGGTGAAAGTATGCAAGACAATCGCATTTGAACATCGTCACGCGATTTAACTTTTTCGAGGTGGTTTCCCCCTGGAAACGACCGGCAGTAACGTAATAACTTGTGCTTTCGTATATCGAAAGGCTTGAAAGAAATTTGGTTCGCTACATATTTCAAGCATTTATTTATTTATCCATCTTTTACGGCGCGATCACATCTCCTACACAGAGTACAGAGAACTTTGAGCATTGCCCACTTATCGTGAAACATCTTGTACGTACAAGGTTAGGTCGATAAAAGTTAGGTTATGACACTGTAATAATTTGTGCTTTGGTATATCGAAAGGCTGAAAAGAAATTAGCTTCGGTATGTATTTCAAGCGTTTATATATTTATCCATCTTTTACGGCGCGATCACATCTCCTACACAGAGTACAGAGAACTTTGAGCATTGCCCACTTATCGTGAAACATCTTGTATGTTCAAGGTTAGGTCGATAAAAGTTAGGTTATGACACTGTCGGTCCTTAAGTATTGCCTACTCATCATGAAACATCTTGTAGAGAGTATATATATGTATAAACGTACATGTATATGCATAGACGTATTGGATACGTTGCCTTGAGACGATTGTCCCAATAATCTCGGAAGGGTTAAACGTCCTACGACACACGGTAGCTTACTTCTTCGTTACTTGTCAAAAATCATCTCCCTCGGAGGTTATTTCAATTGCGTCACGGCCAAACAAGACTGCTGTGGCCAATTTGTCGCGTTGAAAGTTTGAGAATCCTTTGATACGCTCAACTATTTCATCGCTGTCCACATTGTGACTTAAACCAGCGATTATTATTCAATATATTACCACACCGGTTGGTCAATCCGCATTCTGGTCAATTGGCCAATCCGGTGCAAGTTTGTCGGACAGTTTCACACGTGGGGAAAAGGCCAGAGTGGAAAACGTGTTACCAAAGCTGTTAAAAATGCCGGCTTTTTAATAGCACGTAGAGCGCACGTATGGAGGAAGGGATAGTTAAAAACCAAGGTTAATCGATTAAGGTTCTGTGATGGAGCCTAGATCGGGTCAGTCCTACGAATTCCATGGGAATGACTTTCTAAGGTTACTTAAGAATCTACGAAGGAGAATTTTATTATGACAGCCTGACCTGAATGTTAATACGAGCCAATTTAAACCAAATTTGGACAAACTTGTTCAGCCTTCGTATAAAACTCACAGAGAAAAGTCACACGATTGTATTATTCGTAGCTTACAATGGATTATCCAAATGGCCATTATACCGCGGATTTTCATGCATCTATGAGAAATTTAAAGATACACAAACGTACACAGTACGCGGTACGATTTACTGAAACACGATACTGCGTATAATGAAAATAACAACGTTCAAAATAAAATACAATATTGCAAAATATGGATACGTGTAAACTACCTAAAATAGAGTTCTCGTTATGACGCTCGATAGTAAAAAAAAAAAAAAAAAAAAGAAAGAAAAGAAACACGTCTCTATTTAATTCCAAGTGCTGTTTCTTTAATCCCGTCTATAAAAGACTTGCATAAAGATTTGCATAAAAGACCGCAGTCTATCCGGATGTATCCGGAAAAATATGAATTTGCATAGATACCCGCAGTCTAGTTTTTCGTGTTTGTTAGCGGTTAAGTAAAAAGTGGCACTTGTGCCTACGGCAGGATTAAAGAAGCATTACGCTAGTTTAAAAGATCGTGTAACACTGGAGTGGTAGGATAGACCGGTAGCTCTGGATCAGGGTCTCCTGTTACATTCTCCGGATCAATGTCCTCGTCATTGTTTCTTCAGGAAGAAGCTCGTTCTTTCTGCATCATCAGCCCCCATACAGGCTACCGTAACCCTATACCGTGCATTCTTCCTTAACATCTCGTCTGTCTCATCTGTCTAGCGCCTCCTCCTACCCTTTCTCGCCGACTCTTGTGCACTTTTCTTCGTCTCTTTCCCAGAATCTCGTCTATACAAGCTTTCGTACTCGTACTTTTCTTTCCACAGAAGAAATACTTCTCCTTAATATCGTACGTTCTTCCTCCGGGCGTCGTCTATATCTTCTTTCGAAATCTGAAGAATACGCAATCCTGTGACGCAAACAGTGTCACGTAACAACTGAAGATTGTACCAAAGTTACGAAGAAATGCTCTTTGGAGCGGGCACACTCGATCACGCGAGATTGGGAGACATTTTATTGGAGAAGAATTGGCAGCGGTAGTTGCGACGAACAGCATAGAGGCAAAGCTAAAGTTTGTCAGCATCGCCAAGACTGGAGTCGGGTAGCGAGAACGGGCAAGCGTCGTTAGATCGCGCCTAATTACGGAAACCGTGATTCGAATGGAAATAAGATGGCCGATTTCACGGATAAGATTGGAAAGCTACGTGGACGCGGTTATCCGTAGAAACGGAAGGACATTGGCTCCGGACACGGTAGGACTCGAGCGTGAACGACTTTCTAAAACCACTTGCACTCGATTCCAGCTGGTTTTTCCATCGGTGATTCGATGACGTGGTTTCGAAGCGTGGTGTGTACGCAGATCTCACGATCTGGATGGCCATCTTTCTCTCCTCTCGTCAGGGAGAAAGTAGCGAGTCAGTCGACCGGTCATTGGGTAACACGGCTCCTTATTCGATCTGCAACGATTGGATAACAGTCGCGTAACAATCGAGCCAACCTTTTGTTCCGGCTGTCCAATGAAATGGTAACTTTGCCGACGTAATCGAGCTCTAATCAGGCTAATTAACAACTATTGCGCAACTTCCACGCGCGCAGAGACCAGTCGGTGAGAAGCTTTGCCATTGTTTGGAAAGCGAGCTTCGCGGCGTTGCGTAATTTCTCTCTGCCGGCGCGATAGAAGCAACAAGAAAGTCGGAGAAACGAATTTTTCAAGTTTCCATTAAATTTCACTTTGATCGGGTCTCGGTCGACCGGACTCGTAGTTTGCGAACTCAAGGAACTCGATAAGGCGATCCTCGCGAATAGATAAGTTTGCCAAGCTTCGGTCAGCCGGTTGGCTGCTTTCGACGAGTACACTCGTCGTTGGAAAGCGACAATATTTCCTCGTATTACCTGTCAGCAATAAAACGAAACAATGGGACGGTCGTTTCGTCGCGACTTGATTCTATATTACTTACAGCAGTCAGTCGCATCTGTGCCCGACGAGTATACTCGTCATGCACGCTTTCCAAACAGGTCTCAACGGTTGACCGGTTGACCGGTTGAACGGCAGTTGAACCTTCGTTAGGTTCCACCTAAATTCCCAGTTGGACAAAGAGATTTCTTAAATAAATAGATTGCCCAAGTTTGGGTAAACGTTGAGTTGGCGCAGTTTGATTTAGTACAACAACGTAAAAACAAGTTCCATGTCCCTGCTCTAAAGTTCGATAAGCGTGACTCGACGCACTGTAGCGGCTCCGAAGTTCGGATAGAAGAGGCGTTCGAGTTGATTTAGTGGATTCGAAGGTCTTTTAGAATTCGATTAAAAGTTCCGACGAGATTTCTCGGCGAATTTTGTCCATTATTGCGCAAACTTTTAGCGAAGAGTCTGATCAGCTGACTGCGGCAGGTCGACGCTCTGGCAGCAGCCGTGTTTGTGTTTTTCGCTGGGCAGAACCTGACGTAAGGAGAGTCGCGAGTCAATGAGCTTGGCGGAGAAGAGCGACGGTTCGTTTCTTCGATCTCGAACCAGACTCACCGCAGTCCCGTCCGGAATCCGAGGAATCGACAGCTGACGACGATTTTCGCTATGCTAAACGCGTATTGTCCCGATCCAGGTCAAGTTCCGTGCGTCACATTTACGCCCTGTTTTTCAATGACGCTTTGGTCGAATTCGCTTAACCCACTTTTCGTTTAGAATTTTTAATATATCCCTGTTTTTTTTTTCATTCTTCTTCGGCCATGTTGCAAGGAGGACGACGACGACGATGATGCGGAGTGAATGCGAATTTCGTGTGGCGGCGGTGGTGGTGCCGGTAGTTTGGTCGGACCAAAGAGAGAGAAGAACGGATGTGTGCGATTTTCATCGCTAAAATTGAACTCGAGTTTGAGACACGACTAGGTACTTGAGCAGAGACGGATGTCTGCGTTATGGGGCTAAGTGTGCTTTTCCATTGCGTCACGAGCACGATAACGATCGTCTACGTAATTTTTCATTCCTCTTGTCAAACATTCTGCTTCTCTTTCTCAATACTTTTAATCCTTCGTTCGACTGGCTCGTTTTCTCAACGCCGAGCCTCACCGGGTCCTGTCAAGCGACCGGCTTCAAAAATTTATGTTTCGAATTGAACCTTTTCTTCGATTGTAATCCTAACTTTACGTAAATTCTTGTATTCTCCGATCGAGCAATTTCTCGGTTTTCGTTAATACAAGAATTTACATAGAGTTGCACGAACGAAAGAAACAACGATGAACGTACGGTTTGAAGTGAAATTTTGTAACCAGTCGCTCGACAGGGCCTGGTAAGGTTATTAGTACTGCTAAGCAAGTGCCACATTTCTTTCGTAATCCTTGGTCACTGAATGAGGAACACGCGCGGAAATGTCGTCTTTCTAATTCCAATACTTGTAGTCATAAAACCGTAACTAGTTATAAAATTAATTGAAATAATTAGTCGTAAAATTATAATTAATTTAGTAGTAACTTGTTATCCTATACGGGTAAATTGTAAATAATGCAGAGTAAATAGGAAAAAAAAATGAAAAGAGAAGAAGAAACTAGTATTTCAATATGACCCACTTGGGAATGAGGATAATTCCTAAGATCCTTTCGAAAGTAGTCGACCAGTCGACATAGTTTTGTAAGGAACCAACCCGTTATTGAGACCAGCAACGTTTTTTAATGTCCTCGATATCTCGACGAGAAATCTTTTCAGAATTACGAGAAGAGCCGATCGCGAAAAGCAAATAAAGCACAGCAACGCGTCGAATCTTAAATTTGCTCTGCCCGTATGAAATAGAACACGCGACTAATTGCACCTATCCCCTTTTAATCTTCGTTAATTAGAAAAATTAGGCAAAAATTGGACAAAGACGTTGTATCGATCTCAAACGGTCTTAAAGTACTCTTAATCACACCTTTCGCTCTATCCTTAGCGTTTCTTGCTGCTTCTTTCAGAAATCGCTTACGCGAGCGTAGATCATGTTCTCGCGTAAAAAGCGTCGATTACAACGAGTTACCGTTTCAATGGAGTTACATTCGCAAGCTGTAATTTCGCCACGGCTGATCGGAGGTCGTAATAGTACTCTGGCATTCGAAATATTCCTTTAAACGTTACGTTACTCCCCCCCACCCTCCACACGCACACACTTATTTCTTCCTAATTCCTTGCCCCGCGTTGCGAATTAGTCGGCCGTTAATATTCGTATTTGTCGGTTGTCCTGGAACAAACAATTCGCTCCACTTTCTATCGTTTTTCTGACAGCACCGCTCGCCGTGTTATGGCAATTATGTCATAAATTTGAAAGAACGTTGATCGATCGGTATCTCCGTGCACGTCTGACAAGCAGTTCCTTTGCAACTGCTCTTACAGTCCTGCTATAACAGTCCTCAACTGTACGTACGATGCGTCCAACTGTAATAGAATGGACAGGTTACGAACGTTATTTCTTTGCCGACGGTACTTTTGTCGTTTTATACGGTTTCCAGCAGACGAAGGTAGAATACTATATTCACAAAGTAAATTCGAGGCGTCTTTGTCATTTCCTCTGTATCGTGAATAGTATTATCCAGTCGTGCCTGCTCTGGATATACACCATACAGGTGGGTCCATTTAAGCAAGACCACCTAGATATCCGTTCGTGTCGCGATGACACGGAAGACATTCTACGAGCAGTTTGAATGTCCCGTATCAAGGGGCCAACGTCCTGCAAGAACATTTCTTTTCCCAGCTTGTTTTTTGTTTTGTTTGTTGTCCGTTCCATCATCACAAGCGAATAAAAGAGACGTTTAGGTGGCCTTGCTTAAACTTGTGCCAGCCTGTATGTACATAGTTTATATTTATACACGGTGCAGGATATATGCAGTTGGAGTAGTTATTGTTATTGGAATAGCTAGTTAAATAAAGTTTTCAAATTAATTGGTTATTTAATTAAATCAGTTAATACGTTCTCGCAAGGGACGAGACAAACGCGTCGACTGCATATAAGAGCATAGGATGCAATTAATAAAAAGAAAAGATACAACGAGACAATATATATACACACAGTACGGTGTATATAGATATAATACAAAATAAATAAATATATATATATATATATATATATAAGCGCAACAGTACATAATGATATATAATATGAATAAAATAATATGAATAATAATATGAATAATAATATGAATATATGCAAAGATACAAGACAAATGTAAAATAAAGCAGCTTTGGCGATGCTTTGTCTAGATGTGGAAAAATCTGGCATGCGTGGACGATTTCCTAAACCGGGCATTTCACAAGCTGGGTCTGGTGGTCGGCCGTCATCCCGGCTACTTCGTCATAGTTCCGGTTCTCGTGGCCTGCATCTGCTTCACCGGATACCAGAGGATCCATTACGAGATAGATCCAGAGTATCTGTTTTCCCCGACAAATGGGCCAAGCAAAATGGAGAGGGCGATCGTCGAGCAATACTTTAAGGTCAATTACAGCCACAAATTTAACCTGGCTCGCATCACCAGGCCAGGTGAGTCAGATTTGAAAAGGAAATACCAATGTCGGTCGATTCACGGCTACTTTTTATAAAATACGTCGGCAAAGTCGAAGGAGAAAGCGCATCAACTTCTCCTTTTTCTTGTTTGTATTGCGTGTAATTTCATGCTGCGTGAATTAACCTGCTGCGCAGAGTATAGCTTGTTAGTATGTAGTCTAGGAACTTTCACGTATCATCGAGCCATTGTTAGTTAACTGCTGACTGGAAAGATTCACGTGGTTCCCTACACGCTTTACTTTTCCAATTCTTCTTTCCATCATTCTCCCTTGGCAAATCGCTCTCGATACGAATTTTAATTGCTTGCCAACGTATTCGTGTAATATTTGTCGGTTGAAACAGGTCGATTCGGCCACGTGATCATCACGTCCAAGGATGGAAACGATAATCTGCTGAGAACAGCGGTGTTCGACGAGCTCGGTCAGCTGGACAAGATGATCAGGAACACGAAAGCTACCTACGAAGGGGAGGAGTTCGCTTATAGTCAGATTTGTGCCAGATGGTTGGACACTTGCTTCAACAACGACATCCTGGACCTACGTCACGTCATAGAGTAAGTATATTGCTATAATCGTGAGATCGTCGATTAGCGATTCCACCGAGCGACAGATTTTTCGTGTTTGTCCTGGTTTCGTCGTAGCAGAAAGATTCGCAATGTTCCAAGACAATGTCGAACGTAAAATTGAAACGGCAAGTCGCGCGCACGCTAATAGTAGCATAATAACAATTCTTCGTACTTTGCTTACTTACTTCGTACAAGCTTGAGATACTTTTTTAAAACAGAAAGATACAATCGCACGTGTCGTCTTAGGCGAGAAACGATATTTAGAAGAATATTTCCAAGACTGAGCCGTGTGTTTGGGGGTCTAAGTGGTCGGTAGCACTTTGCAGGGACGTGGAAAAGAGGGAGCTGAACCTGACGTTCCCTGTGACATGGAACCCCTTCACTTTGGACGTTCACCTGTTACCAGTCTATTTTGGAGGTAGCGTGATCAACGAGGACCTGATCATCGAGTCTGTACCCTCCATGCAGCTGGCCTACTTTCTCACAGCTGACAATGCTCGTCAGGATGCGATGTAAGTTGGCGTTGAAGCTTCCGCGTTAACCATACTCGTAACTCGCTTACCGCTGTTAACCGTATTACAAACGCTTTAAAACTGTGGAAGAGAACGTAAGAAATTGGGGAAATTGCGAGGATACGGAATACCCTGATCCTATGACTCACCGTATATCTTAAATCCTTGGTATCTTGAAAACAGCGGAGCAGCCTGGGAAGAAGCGTTCCTAGAGACGCTGAGGAAGGTGGAGGAGGACAACGTGTTCGAGCACATCGCTACCGCCAGGTTCGCTTCTAGGACCTTGGAACTGGAGCTAGAGGAGAACACCAAGACCATAGTACCTTATTTCTCGAGCACGTTTATCCTTATGGCACTGTTCTCTGTGGTGACGTGCATGATGACCGATTGGGTACGCAGCAAACCCTGGTTGGGACTCCTTGGAAACGTCTCTGCGGCAATGGCCACTGTGGCGGCGTTTGGTCTCTGCATATACCTGGGTGTCGACTTCATCGGGCTGAATCTGGCTGCGCCGTTCCTCATGATCGGTTAGTCGACGCGAGCGAGTCTCGCTTTACAGCGAAATAACGATATAATATAAGATCATAAATCTTATAAAATGTAGGACAGAGATGTTTGAAATTCGCAGCTCTCGCGATGATCGATGTGGATGTCGTGCTCTTGACTTTTACGAAGACGATTGTGCGACGAGTGGCATTCTTGCGTTAACGCTTCGCGAACGTTACAGTTTGCTTCTTCAGGGTAGACTTAAACACTGAATTTCCAGAGTGAAAGTGCAAGAAGAACGAAACATTACTTAGTTGGTTTTCTTATATTTATTTGCTACTTATCGTATTTTATGTTATATCAATTTATTCGCATACATAGGTCTCGTCTAACGGCAGCTCGTTTTCTTACGTTGGACAAACAGAAAATTTGATCGAGCATTAAATTCTCTACCATTTTTTTTTTTTTTTTTTTGTCAAATTATCTATTCAAATTTCTCAAATAACGTAATAACACAGACGGTGTTATTCCTTTTAGACTCGACTCTCGCAAAACATCGCATTATTTACGGATAATTACGCATTATGTCCTGATAATTCAGTACACGACGCGTTGAAGAAAGAAACGCGTAACTTTCCTCTGCCAAGATGGAGCAAGATCGTAGAATGGTACTCGATTAGTATTCTTTGGATGTAGACACGTCGACATGTGGGTATACAGAGTTCTGACAAAAGAGCAACGCTTCGCTCTTTATTGGCGTTCGATGCACTTTCGTTTGCGATACAAGGTGTCCGATGTAGGTTAACTAGATTCTGTGACATAGCGGTTCGCGTAATACTGAGAAAATTACGATGGCATCTAGAACGTTAAGAATTCAACTCGCGCCCTATAGAATTCTTCATCGGATCAAAAAAGTCCTGGCTCGTGTTCGTTCTAATCTGAATTTGCCAGATTCTCGGAAGAATCGCAATTCTGACGTTATACGGAGTGAACGATCGACTCATTGTTGCGCGAATTCTCAGAATAACGAGTGTGAATGAAACCACAGCTCGACGTGACTCGCATACTCTTCACGATGACTTTGTATCGGTCCCAGAAATGACAGACGAACTTTGAACTTTTCGGATGCCTTGCATGCTTTCGAACGCGTCCGATGCCCCCGATACTTTCGTATACCTTGGACACTCGCGAATACTTTGGATACTCTCGAATACTGTCAATACTTTGGAACACCTCGGATACTTTCAAATACTTTCGATTACTTTGGTCACCTTTGAGTACTTGGACACTTTGCTCGTCTTTGAATACTCGGATACTTTGGACACTTTCGAACACTTTGCTCATCTTTGAATACTCGGATACTTTGGAATACTTTGGACACTTTCGAACACTTTGCTCATCTTTGAATACTCGGATACTTTGGAATACTTTGGACACTTTCGAACACTTTGCTCATCTTTGAATACTCGGATACTTTGGAATACTTTGGACACTTTGGAATACTTTGGACACTTTCGAACACTTTGCTCATCTTTGAATACTCGGATACTTTGGAATACTTTGGATACCTTCGAATACTTTCGAATACTTTCGATTACTTTGGACACTTTCGAATACTTTGGTCATCTTTAAATACTTGGATAGTTTACGAGAGCTATGCTTTGGACACTTTATATAGCTTTTTCGTATTAAACGGATTCCAGGGACTTTGTAGGTTTAAATTTGCGATAAGAATCGGCGTTCTGGTAATTCGAAAAGAAAGAAGAGAGATTTCTCAATGATCCGGCCGAACGTGTGCAACGGTCGTGGTTGCCTGGTGGCTGGCGCATACGAGCGTAACGACGGAAGGGAAAAGTCGCGACGGCGGCTTCCGCTTTTCACGCAAATCACCCGGTGCTCGCCGATTCCAGCCTGTTTCCCTCATCCGTGGCCGCTCGGTCGAGTCGAGTCGAGTCGAGTCGAGGAGGGCTAGTAAACAGCGTTTTGCAACAATTTCGTCAATGATCATTACGTTACGACTCGGTTGCTTTCCCTAGTATACACAATCTCTGATTAATTGTAATTACATCTGCTGTCCATCCTTTCGATCGATCCGACGTTCTTCTTAAGCTGCCGGACAAATATCCCTCGTAGCAATTAGCGTAATAATGGAAACGCTCGTACAGCGGCTAGTATTCTCTAAAAAAGCAAAAAAGCAGGTAAAAAAGCAACGGAGTATTACACAACGACCTCTCGGTTTCAACTTTACTTTCGCTTCGCCGTTAAAAAGGGACATTTTAATATAACACGAGTAAGAATGGAAGGAACCAATCAACCGATCAAGCACAGCCAAAGATATAATTGCCAAAGCAAACGATGCGTTTCACGCGAATAGTACGACGAGCGATGGAAATTTACTGCGTTCCACTCCCTGGATGCACGTGTCGCGTTTAATCGGCCTGTAACTTACTTAAAATGCAGTGTGCAGTACGCGGAGGTGAGCGCGAAACGATAGGAACACGCGTTTCCAACGGAAATCCATCGACCGACGCGTGCTTCGATGGAAAAATTTGGTAACGCGATGGTAACGCGGGAAATGGTCTGGAAATCGGTCGTCCTTGCTTGAAATTGAATAAACGCGTTTATTAGCGGTTATAAATCGCCGTCCAAATGTAGACAGGCTGAATCACGAATAAGCCGGCCATTCTGATTCACTCGACGCATTAACTGCCTCCTTGTTATCGCGATAATGGCACTGTGGTCGTTTTTATACCGACCGAAGGGGTGTTTGCGCCGACAAATCGCTCCCAGAATGACTCAGCTCTGTCACGTTGTATTTTTTCTTTTTTCTTCTTTTTTTTTTTTTTTGGTCTCGTTCGCGTTAACTTGTAACCAAGCAGCCCGACGCTGCTTCCGATCAGGCGAATTGATCGATGGAATTGTTCGCAGGTATCGGGATCGACGATACGTTCGTCATGTTGGCGGCCTGGAGGCGAACCAGTATAATGAAACCGGTGCCTGAAAGAATGGCTGCGACTCTCAGCGAAGCTGCTGTCTCCATCACCATCACTTCCCTCACTGACATGATATCCTTTTTCATTGGCATTCTCTCGCCTTTCCCCTCGGTTCAGATCTTCTGCATTTATTCAGGTACGTAGTACACGATTTGTCTAAAGCGCCGATAACTCGAAACTGCGAGGCTATCGCAGCTGAGAAGACGAATGATCCGTTGCTTCGTTTGCCTCAGGATTCGCCGTGGTCTTCACCTTTGTCTTCCATCTGACCTTCTTCACGGGTTGCGTAGCCATTAGCGGTTACTGCGAGCAGAAGAACCTCCACAGCGTATTGTGCTGCAAGGTGCAGCCTCTCTCCAAATCCTGTAAGTCTCTGTGGGTCGCGCGTCTCCTTCTCCAAACGTTAAGTTGCTGCAAGCAATAATCTCCATTTCCACGTTCTGCGACCTCTAGCACGAAACGATGACCGAAAGAAAGTTTTAAAGGGTTCGAGGAGGAAGAAAGCAGGGCCGCGTTTATACCGCTGCAGGCTGTAGGCGTGTTGTAACGTGGTCCTTAAACGTGGCCCAACCGAGAGCCAGATCGTGCCAGCTTTTTGCGCCTAACGCGTCTTATAGTAAACGCGGCCCTGGCAAGAAACGCCGTAATTTTGCAAAAGTGGATCGACGGGAGAAACGAGCGTTGCGGGTAGGGACAAAGCGTTTAAGGGAAGTTTTACTCGCACCCGTGTGTCGTCGCCAGTCTCGAGGATCTGTCCGATTCCTGGAAGATTGCCTAGTCCCTGCCTAATCCGAAATTTCTAATCCCGAGGAAGAAAAGAAGGAAAAAGAGGGTCGAAAGAAAAGAAGAAAGCAGGCGAAACTAGTTTGACGAGATTCGGGACTAACGTTCGGAGAGGCTGCTAAAACGAGACGCTAAAAGAGCGAGAAATGGAGCAGCGAGTGGATATACGCGCATTTTCTCGTTACGTAATCGCTCGAGAATCCACGGTGGTCGGTAAAAGTAAGAGTTGGACGATCGTTTGCCGCTCATTTCGGTTACTACATCGGATGTAACCATCCTGTTTACTTGTACGTACGCGGCGATAGTGACAGAGACCGTTAAATGGCCGGAGAAGACGTTACGCGGAATACTTTCACGGGCAGAGCCTCGTCGAACGTATCGTTCGTTGGTTTTATTTGAACTTTCATTTATTTGCCGCGGAACTTTCTATGCTAAGCAGCGGCCAGGCCCCGGCCTCTTGGGGCCATTACACCAACGCTGCTTTATTCTTGTTTCCATTCTACGAAAGGCAGCCGCTCTAAAAATCGTTCTAGAACAGACCTTTCTTAAATGAAATCTGCCGACCAATACCGTTTTATCGTTAAGAAACTTGCTGCTTCAAAGATCGTTGTAAATCGCTGGCAATTTCGATCGTGAAAGCCGGAAGATCCTGACCGAGCGTCGTCGAGTCTCTGAAATCATTTAGAGATCGTAGCTCGATGCACCGGCAAGTGCCTCGCTGTCCCTTGAACCGGCTACGAACCGACAAATCGCTCGTAGCTCCGCTCCGCGTCAAATCGATCGTCTTACGATCCGAATCGAGTTGCCTGGCTCTTGCCGATTTCACGAGAAACCGACGAGATGCCAGATGTCCGGTGGTAGCCGCCGGTTACGCGAGAAATACGTACCGGGTTACGTTAGAGCGTCGCTAATTCGTTAGATCACCGCTGCATTATGTAACCTCGACGCTTTCTCCCGGGGCATTGTCAACAGTTACGAACAGTGCCATCTTGCATATTTTTGCATGATCTGCATTTCGCGTATTCCGATTCTTCCGTGTTCTTGCTGCTTTCGTTGGTTCGGGAAAAGCGGCAAACGGCATTTGCTCGTTTCCGCGATCGCTCGCGGATCATCGGCTGGGAAATGCGGTGAAAGCGGCGTTTCAAGGCGGTTACACGCACCTTGCAAGAGATAATGTGCACGGAGAATGTTGCTTTTATGTTCCCGCGTGGCCGCGCTTCGCGGGTTTAAGGTCATTGGAATTTGTCATTAATAATTGGTACCGTGACTCGACCGAGAGGAATCGGTAATCGGTAAGCAAGAAAGGTGGCGGACACGCGTGGTCAACGCATCTTGGAAATCGATTGTCCCCGTCGGGAACGCGTGCTCGGCGTACTAATGCGAGTCTTCGTATATCATAATCTTCATTGTCGTCTTGGCGCGTGACATTGTACGGTCGTTCTCTTCTGGCTTTGTTCCCGCTAAACAATGACTTGCTACGTTCTTTTTCTCGCCATGTATACAGCATTCAGAGTCGAAGACAATGGAACCGATTCTCGCGAAAAGAGCTATCGTCCGATACACCGCAGTCGTCCCTTTCCGCTTGGATCAGCGAACCAACGACAAACTAACGAACGCTGTGCTTTCTTTTTCAGCAAACAGATCGTGGCTCTACAGAGCACTGTGCAGCGGAGGAGTGGATCCGGACGATCCATACAACCCCATCGATAACCCCGAACACGGATGCATGAGCTGGTTCAGGGATTATCTGGCTGCCGCGTTGAATTGCAGACCCGTCAAGGTCATCGTCATCCTGATATTCGCCTGTTACCTGGCTGGCGCTCTTTACGGCCTGACGACTCTTCAGGAGGGCTTGGACCGTCGCAAGCTCTCCAAGAACGACTCCTACTCGATCACTTTCTACGACCGGCAGGACTACTACTTCCGGGAATTTCCGTATAGGATACAGGTAGGCAGAATACTGGCGGTCGTTTCGATTCGGGCGATTTCGACACAGAGATGTCCACTGACTTCCTTCTACATCTACATCGAATGCGAATAACGAAAACGTGCGAGTAACAATGTCCAGGGTGAATGCCCCGAGATCGTGGTATTTCACGTAGCGAGGAAAAAGGGCCGAAAGTCGTTGGTTTGGCTAGGTGTTTGGGAATTTCGTTTCTTAATCGACGAGCTTCTTGAGGGGAGGCAACGAGAAAGTGTTTTTAGCAAGCAAGAGGTCCAGCAACCGCGACCAACCTCCGAAGATTCATCAAGCCGCGAGTAACTGGCTACACGCAATTATGTCACGTGGGTAACTTTCTCTCGGCTTCGCTGCGTCGAAGAAAAGTGACTGGCGTTGCGTCAGACGGTGCTGTCGCGATTTTTCTGGTTCGATCCAGAGGACGTTCGCTCGAACGAGGAGAGTGCCGCATTCTCCGCTCCGGAACCCCGTAATTGCTAGTTTCTGGCGAACCAGGCGTGGCTGGAAGACGCCCGATTGCCGTCCGGCCTATAGGCGGACTTTCAAGTTCATAGAAACCGCTCTTCGTAATTTCATACGTCATTTCGCGCGCTCCTTTACGCTTGGTACCTTTGGATCGCGAGTAAACGGCGAGCAAAAGACGAAGAACGCGTTTGTTGGTGTGAAATGAAATAATCGCGCCGATATTCGTTGACGAGTGTCACGAGCCAGTCCCTGTAAGGGTTAGGTTTGGGTTAAAAGACTTTTGTCGCTTTTGTTTCAGGTGGTAGTGAGCGGAAAGTACGACTACAGCGATCCGGTGATTCAAGCGCAAATGGAAAATCTGACCAGGTCCCTGGAAGCCAGCAAGTACATCAGCAGCGCTCCCATATACACGGAGAGTTGGCTCAGGAGCTTCCTCTTCTACGCCAACAGTAGCGCCATCGACGTGGAAATCAAGGACGAGAAGACCTTCGTCAAAGCGTTAAAAGACACTTGGCTGTTGCCCAAAAGTAGCTTCACTCTGGACGTCAAGTTTGACCAGGCCGAAGAGCACATCGTCGCCAGTAGATTTCTGATCCAGGCGGTGAACGTGAGCGGGACGAACCAAGAGAAGGACATGGTGAAGGAACTGCGTCGGATCTGCGCCCAGTCTTCGTTGAACGCCAGCGTCTTCCACCCTTACTTCGTGTTCTTCGACCAATTCGAGTTGGTCAAGCCCACCAGCATCCAGTGCATGGTGTTCGGCGCCCTGATAATGATGCTCATCAGCTTCATCTTCATCCCCAACGTGCTGTGCTGCCTGTGGGTAGCCTTCTGTATCATCTCGATCGAGTTAGGCGTGGCCGGTTACATGGCTCTGTGGGACGTGAACCTGGACAGCATATCCATGATCAATCTCATCATGTGCATAGGCTTCAGCGTCGACTTCACCGCTCACATCTGCTACGCCTACATGAGCTCGAAGCAAAAGACAGCGGAGGACAGAGTGAAGGAGAGCCTGTACAGTCTCGGCCTTCCGATAGTGCAAGGAGCCACTTCGACGATCCTCGGTCTCGTAGCTTTGGTGCTTGCAGGTACCTACATCTTCATGGTGTTCTTCAAGATGGTGTTCCTGGTGATATTCATAGGAGCCATGCACGGCATGTTCCTGCTGCCCGTTCTGCTCTCCCTGTTTGGTCCGTCGTCCTACGGAGACAAGAAAACCGACTCGGACAAGGCCGAACAGCGCAAGGTGTCGGAGAAGGACCTGAATTGCAAACTCCAGCAGCCTTACGTGATCCCACACCCGACCCTCGCCTACTATCAATCCTCCGCGCCCGCGAAAACTCTGCAAGACAGTCCGGCCACCAGTCTAGCCGCCTTCGAGGACAGGGATCCTGGTCTAGGCACCAGCGAAGACAGCAACTCTACGGAAAGCGGCTCCTCCCAAAGCAGACGAAGGGAAGGCCAGCTGCAGCAAGAGAATCAAAGGCGGCACGACGTCTGGAGGAGGTCCATAGGCGTGCTCTACGGCACGTCTCAGTTTCAAACCGCTTCACCGCCAGCTGCGCCACCTCCGGATTATTCCGCCACGACCCCAGACACGCAGAGCGATCAGGAGCGACGAACAGCCAGGACGGTGTCTTACCTGGGTCCCTATCCGCCTCACAGGCCGGCCAATCAGCTGCACAGAGATCACAGGAGAAGTAGATCGTACCATAATCTGCATCACTCGTCGAGGCACCTGACCGACCCGCGTTATCCTTGAGCACGAAGAAGCAGAGACGTTACGAGTGTAACTTGCGCACGGCTTGCAGAGGGAAATTGAATTTTTCTGTCGTGCGACGGTCGTCGAAAATACAGTTCACGTTGTTCTAGAATCTCTCTTGGAACCTGGTAATCAGGCTCGAAAGACTTGCTCGTGGCTGTAGATACAAATCGGTGGCTGGAGGAGCAGCGAATATGGCTTGTTCTCCGGAGCGGTATATTTAGCAAGAGAGAAAGAGAGAAAGAGAGAAAGAAGGAAATGTTCTCAGGAACGTACCTCTGCAAGTCGTGTTCGTCTTAGAAAGGAGACTCGAGTGTAGACTCGTAAGTAAGCGAAGTAAGTAAGTAAAGAGACTCGTTTTTCAAGTGCGAGCTTTAGGGTACTGTCAGAGGAACTGTATGGTAGAAAAATAGGACCTTTTAAGATCGAATCGCGTCAGCCGGTATTTTTAAACATTCTCCAGTCTTCTCTTCCCGTGATTATTTTAGTAGAAGAAACAGAAAAGACAGACTGACCGTGGCCGAGCTTTGAAAATTCAGGCTGACGTTGATCGAAGCAGCGAATTTTATACGTTTTTACCTTGGGCACGACGATAACGAATTTCTTCTCCGACGCTAGTTCGACGACAGTCTTTTATTTAGACTAGTAGCTTCTAGCTGTCTGTCTACCAGCGGGCAACGGTAGTTACCGTGCACACGAGTCAGTGGAGGAAACGACGAAAGTGGTCTTCCACGATCTACAGTTAGAGTGTAAGAACGAATCTGCTCAATGGAAATGAAAAGCAAAACGCAACAGCAGGCAGAGACAATTTTTCAAGGGAAAGAATTCGAGGAACCGTCGATCGTGCCTTACCATGAATCGTGTTCTTGATAAAGAAGGAAAAAGAAGAAACAACAAAGTAGTCGCGGAGCAAAGCTCACCGCGTTCACGACTCGCTACGGCGAAACGCAATCGAACGAGATCGTGGACATTTTCAAGTTCGATGGAGAAACGAACCTCCGGTGTTTTCTCTTCTTTGTAATTCTATCACGCCGCTGATTTCGAATGCGTGACACGTGCGTACGACTGCGAATCAACTTGTATGGTATTTGCGATTGTCAGTGGGAACTCTGCTCTCCTTATTTTAGCCAATTTTTTATAGCTATTCAAGAAACCAATCTTGAAAGATTAATCGTCGATTTTGTTGAGAAACGAAAGGAGCTATTGTATATTATTATGCGTTATTTAATGCAGACGAGGGTATCACGGAAGAGACGTGATTTAGGAGCGAAGATGACGTTAAAGAAAGAGAGAGAGAGAGAGAGAGAAGCCAGAGAAAATTCGACTGCGACGATTTATATTCCAAAGGAAATATATTCTTCCGCGACAATTTTAATGGATGAAATAAACGGTACATGCCGCGTGTTTGGCACGATTCTTTCTGTATAGCACAAACGAGTATGCGTGTTGATGAATGAGAGAGTGCAGCGAATATTACGCATTGTCACAGACTGGCAGCTGCCATTGAGAAACTTCTTGTAAGCGAAATATATTCTGGTAATGATTTCTTGATGGTTGTTTCCCGGAACCGTGTTCTCGTCCTACCTTTTCCACGCGAAATGCTTAAGAAGAGAAGGAGCCCCTTTACACAGCCCCGGCACGCCCTACTAACTTGTTAAAATAAGAATCACCAGAGCCTATGAATGCGCGAAAAGTTTGCTTCAATTCTCCCCTTACCTTTGGACGAAAAGACAACGCTACGGACAAATTGTGTAGAAAAATTTACCACGAGCATGAAACAGAACCTCCGGAACGACTTATCCTTTGCTCCCTTACCCGGAACACAACCTTTCACCGAGAAGCTAGCGAGCAGTCGGTATTACCGACCGCGTCAGCAGACGCTTATCCCACCCGAGCATCGATTCTATACGCAGGCTTGCTCGATACAGCAGGTTGCTGCAATCCTGCACTTTGCTTGATTTTATCATAAATGGCACTTTGCGATGGACAATTTCGAATAGAATCTATATTTCCCATTTTTCCGTTATGGATTCAAGGAAGATAGCAAGCCGAAGGAATATTCCGTCCCTGGATATTCTCTTATTTGGTCCGGCGAGTGCGGCCATGCATGAAACACCGAGCTTAAAGTCGACTTGCCCCTTTTGGGATATTGCATCGTCCACGTCCCGGATAGCGGGCGATTTTCAAAGGGTTCCATCGGAACAGAGATTACCTCGGGATTCCTGTACGCGCGAAGGAACGCCGCTATCGAGACACGGCGAATCGCCGCCCGAAGGAACAGCAATGTTTACGGGGCCAGAAAATTTCTCCAGACTGCGGCAGTGCACACGCTCTTGAAACTGTCGTGGTATTCGACACGCCACGTCGCGCATTTTTCTCAAATGCGAACCAGTTGCCGGGGAATATCGCCGAGCATCCGCCTTCTCGCGAAAAGGACTACGGTCAGAGAGTAGCGAATTGTCGTACCTCTTGAGGCGGCCGAAATTCTCATAACGTCCCAGCAAGCGTCGTTTTATAGGTGGCGCGAGGCGTAGCAGCACGAACGCTCACGACGAACGTAATGGGAAAATTGTGAAAAATGTCGAAGCAAGAAGAAAGAAATCGACAGTGTGCGGAAACACGTTGGGTACGTTGTATCTTGCTTCAGAAGAAAACCGAAGAAGAAATGGTGCAATTAGCAACGGGATTGCTTCAGGAAATATTAGGTCGTCCCTTTTGTAAGGAAATAGCAAACCTCTCTTCGTTTTGTATTATTTTATTCGATCACGTACGATCGATTTTCTTCTATTTCTATTGTTATCATCACACGTGATTCGACAACAATAATATAAAACAGAGAATATCGTGCATCCATTATTAGACGAAAGAAACTTTTGGGATAACCTAACAAAATATTATTAAGTTAAACGAGAGAAGTGCCGAAGATTTTTCCAATCTTCCTTTTCCATATGAACAAACGTGGAAGAAAAACCAGTCGCAATCCCATTACAAATACTTTGTGGATTTACTTGATTGCCTATGGATTTATTTATAGGGTCCACAGATTTACCCTGCGAGGAGAAACAGACCATCTTAGACGAGCATAATCGCTTCAGACAATTAGAGGCTCTGTGCCAGATCAATGGACCGGTGCCGTTAATACGAGAGAAACGATAAGAAACAACGCCTATTCAAACTTCCCGCCTTTTCTATCTCCTTGCAAAGAATTACTACCTGTGCGTAATCTACGATCGATAGACTGCAGATTTTTATTCGTTTGTGAGAACTTTAATGCGAGAATGCACAGAATATATATTAATTTATAACGTAATATAATAATATATCAAAATACATGAAATATCCAAACTATAGTGCCTCCTGTATTACTTGGCAAGTGAAACAAATCGGTGCTCAGGTTCTACTTTTTCAGCCACACAAGGAAGTAATACAGTGATACAGTGATACGATATAGTATAATAAATAATACAACAATAATACAACATCATAATAATACAAATGACGCAAAGGAAGAAACGTCGCGAAGCTTCTCGAACAACCTTTCCGACAACCTCTGGTACGCGTATGGCGAAAGCTCAGCTTAATTCGTCGCGTTTCGTCGCTGTCAATTAGCAACTTGGGCGACATAATTTCACGTGCTACATAAACGTCCACTTCCATTGACGAAATAGCCTTCGAATTTTTGCGTTTCGCGCTTTCCAAGCCACGATCGCTCGAAATCAGAAAGTTTCAATTCTCCAGCTCCAATTCCCTACATTTTTTTACCGCTTTGCGATTACGTTCGCCACGAGCGACTGCACTTTTACGATACGCGAGTACTCGCGCAGCGACGTCTTATTATAGAATCGTAGGCGCCCGCAGGCAACTAGAAATTTGCCAGTTTTTCGCCATCTATCTCTCCCTATTAATCCATCTGAAATCGATGTTTACATTTTCGCTGCCGTTTGCCAATGGAATTGTTGCACGGTGCGAGATCGTTTTAAACGTTTTATCCTGTTATCTCGCCAGGATAACAATCCCATCCATCGAACGCAATATCCTCCGATAGAGCAATTTGCTGTCAGAGAAAATGGGAACGTTGGTAGGAAAATGTCTCATGAAGTGGCAACTGTTGTTTTTTTTTTTTTTTTTTTTTTTTTTTTTTTTTTTGTTTTGTCAACGATGCATTGACATACCGTCGGAGAGCAAATAGGCAAGAAATCGCCACGCTGGAAATTCTCGATGATTCGACGTTCGTGGCCAACGTTGTTTCGTCGATCGTCTCGTTCCATTAGTTTTACAACGTGTTGGTTGCCCCAAACGTTTCTTTCCTCTTACGAGGAAACAATGGATGCACGACAAATTTCCTTTTACGTCGCTTTATCGAATCACGCGCGATCCGTTTCGTTCTTTCAAGACAAGGACCGCAACGCTCGACGGATTAGGTTTATAAAGATGCATCGTTGTGAAATACACGTTTGGAAAAGAGAGAAATTTTTGGGACGACCTAATGTGATCGGCCAGAGGCGCGTTCCGACGACAGACGCAAGAGGCGTTCCGCGTTTCAATTAAAGCGCGTCGGCTGTTCTATACGCGGAACCAACGTACAGAGTAACTTTTAGTCGCGACTGACTAATCACAGTTGCGGGGAAAATGCACGCAGAGTTGAAAAATCACACGTCGTCGCGTAGTTACGGATATCGATTCGGCCAACTCTGCGATTAACGTCACTGTTCGGATTCGTCAACGATAACGGTCCGTGTCCGCTCAAGCTGTTCGCTCTGGTTTCTGCCGAAGAATTACATTAGCCAGTTAGCCGCTGTCGCGACCTGCTTGGAAACGTCGTACGTAGAACGTAGAGTCAAGTCGCAACGAAACGACTTTAGCTTACCGCAAATTCTAACTACTTTGCACGCCTGACGAGTATACTCGTCGCGATAGTGTCGTTTCCTCGCGACGAGTGCACTCGTGGAAAACAGCCAGCCGGTCAAATGTTGCCAGTCACGGGACTCGGGCATGTCGAGTATACTCGTCTTAACGCGAAATATCGCCGTTGGCAATTATTGGCAATTATCGTCGTTGCGAAATATCGCCAATCACGGAACGTCAAATCGTTTGGTGCGTTTTGCGCCGTCGGACGGCATCCGGAGCGAACTTGCTGGCGCAGACGTGAAGAATTCGGCTAAATCCGGTCTGGTTGCTTTTATTTATTACGAGAGCAAAGTCGATCGACTCGCAGCGCACGATGTGGTAATCAGCTGCTGTTAGCTATAATTACTGTCACACTGTGGCGCGAGTGTCTCGATGTAATTTCGTGTTCCTCTAACCGTCGATCGGACAAATTGATTTGCTTCCACCTGCAGGACCAACATCCTCGTAATCCATTGCTATTGGAGCGGCCGCCTGATATCATTCAACGAACATCATTCTACAGCGTAGCGGCCGACAACATCGCGCAAACGTCGACAACGTTCGTCGAGCATAGGACGTCCAATCAAACCTGTATTCATGAAACGTTGTTGGTCCCTGCGTTCGCAGCTTCCTATCACAGCCTACCACTCGCAGGTTCTCCCCCCTCCTTTTTTATTTCTCTTTTCATTCGTTCTTATTTCCCTCGAATTCCATGTCCTCGCAGCCAATGTTCTCGTAATTTTCAGCTGGACCACGATGTGCAGCTCGTTGCCACCGAAAACAGCTCAAAACAGAGAGAGAGAGAGAGAGAGAGAGAGAGAGGGAGAGCTTGGAAAATATTCATCAAATTTCCAGAAAAGGCAGCTCTTACTTGGCTTCCGTCTTGTTTCAAGCTACACCGTGAGGAATATCGAATAAATTAGCATATCGACGAGTAGAGAGGCAGGTACCTTCGTCTTGCAACGTATACTCGCACACGTATTTAGCTTACAAAGGCATTTCAGCGTTCATTATATAACGGAAGACTTTTCTCTGAATTACGCGCCCTGTATGAATTAAACATTTCGAAATTATACGAATTTACAACGTCGCGGATATAACGACGTACGATTCTGCCGATTATATCGAGCAAATTTGAAAGCAGTCTGAAGATGTACGTAGAAGCGTATTGGATCGCTAGATTATTACACGAGTGTATCATAGAAGCGTACGCAAGTTACTGCATCGCTGTAAATACATATCCAGTCTAAACTCAAGCGTACAACAAGTAGTATACGTTATTACGCATAGTAAGTATACGTATTAAGCAAAACGAGTAGCAAGTATCGAAAGATCTTGCGGAACATCCGGGTCTATCGATGCAGCGAATAATCGATTGGTCGAATACTTTGCTGACCTTTGCGGGTCGCGCACGAAACCACGCTGATCAACTGTCCATAAATTAAAACGCGCGAAAGAGGAGGAAAACAATTACGAACGTTTCCTCCTAAAATGTTTCTCGTAATTTACCCAACGTATTGCGTACGTATTTATATAACGGAAAATGGATAATTTTACGAAAAAAAAAAAAAAAAAAACAGCGTAGCTGCTCGTCAATTTGCCTGCCGAGCGGCTCGTGTATCCGCAGCTTCCGTGTACATTTACAAACTTGCTTGAAACGCTAGCGATACAATCGTCATCGTAATCGCGATACAAATATAGTCGCGATCGTACACTTGCATCAGCGACGAAATTTCGAAATGCGTTCGATAACACGCACGTAATATGCCCGTACAGATGGTGTCTGCGAATGTTGCGAGTATTTCGCCGAGCCACGGTGGATAAAGAGCCAGGTCACGTTGAAGAGCCCGACGAAATTCCAGGCCGCGTTCAAGGAGCCGACGAAATTCCAGGCCACGCAGTGTCTCGCGCAATTCTTCTGCCCACCACGCGGAGTAACTCGATCAGCCACTGGCTCGTCGTCCACGAATCCTCGTCCGTTTGAAGGGGACGCCTAGGTTCAAAGGGTTGGATATTGTCGCCAGAGTCGCAGCCATTCCCTGTAGGAGGCTGATCTCGAGGCAGAGCAAATTATCCGGCCGCGGACTCGTCGAACGTGCACGTCGGACAGAGAATTATTAACCACGAGCTCGTCGGCGGGTTATGCAACGACGTGCCTCTCTCCAGGCCATGAGTTATTGTCGGGAATCCTAAGGCGAGTTCCTAGCCGGGGAGGAACCTGACGAGTATCCTGACAAGCAGCCTGTTGCGTGACCTGACCGATCAATATCTGTACAGGCGCAACACCCGCAACCGCTCTTCCTATCTCGCCGACCTAACGCGTCTCGTTTCGACCCTCGGACCAACGCGTTCCCCTTTCTTCGCTCTTTCTTCGCTCTTTCTTCGCCCTTTTCCCTATTTTTGTCGTCGGTTCGTCTCGTCGGACGAGTGACAACAGCAGACTCGCTGGGGCGTCTGCCGTACTTGTGAATTAATACCAGGGACGTGGCAGCGTTAGGGAACTTGGTGTGGTCGTGCTTATTCGGATCTAGGTCTCTGCGAGCGTGAGCGAAGGAACGCGCGATAAATCGAAGGATTTGCGGCCTGTGGGTGCCTATGCGTTTGTGGGAAATTTAGACACGCGCAGGGAACGAACGTGATATCCGTGTAAAGTACACCGCCGGACGAAGGATCGGGATGGCTCGCAGAATCGAACGATTTGTAGACTATAGGTGGTTGGTGCGTTTGTGGCACGTTTTAAATACGTATAGGAGACGAACGCGATGTACAGAAATGCGAAACACGCTGCCGAACAGAAGAATCAGGATACAGTCTAAATCGAATAATTCGTAGGTTGTGGATGGTTCGCGCGTTTGTGGGAAAATTAAATGCGCACAGGAAACGAACGAAGCACACTGGCGAAAAAAAGAATCAGCATGGAGCCTAATTCGATTAATTCGTAGGTTGTGGATGGTTCGCGCGTTTGTGGGAAAATTAAATGCGCACAGGAAACGAACGAAGCACACTGCCGAAAAAAAGAATCAGGATGAAGCCTAAATCGATTAATTCGTAGGTTGTGGATGGTTCGCGCATTTCTGGGAAAATTAAATGCGCACAGGAAACGAACGAAGCACACTGGCGAAAAAAAGAATCAGCATGGAGTCTAAATCGAATAATTCGTAGGTTGTGGATGGTTCGCGCGTTTGTGGGAAAATTAAATGCGCACAGGAAACGAACGAAGCACACTGGCGAAAAAAAGAATCAGCATGGAGTCTAAATCGAATAATTCGTAGGTTGTGGATGGTTCGCGCGTTTTTGGGAAATTTAAATACGCACAGGAAACGAGCGAGATGTACAGAAATATAAAATACGCTCGTTGGCAAGGAGATGGAATAGCTTCAAATTTAATTCTTCTCCGGTTTTTACATAATAAATGCATCCAATTTTGATACTCGTGTTACGAGCTCGGAGTAGAAAGTGCTTGAAAAACTAAGACGAAGAACGCTTTAAGTCGTGTAGAGAAGGTCCTCTATTTTCAGGGAGTATTCCCCTCTTTGCTGCCTCGAGTACCTTTTGTGTCCCTTGCTTTTGGAAAATTATGTTGGCGCAGGAGAAACGCGATTTGAAAGAAAGAAAAGAAGAAAAAGAATTTCTTGTCGAGATTCTGCCATTCTTCCCGATATTATAACGAGAATCGCCAGCTTCGATATCGAACAATTGCTCGAAGCTTGCTTTTAGCGTCTTCGTTTCGAAGCGATCTATTTAACAGCAGTTTTGAAAAATTGTACAGGTACTTGGAAAAATGATTATCCGTAAGCGCGAGGCTGCGACTATCTCCATACGTCTTGGTTTCTGCGTCTAGCGTCACCAAATTGCGAATTCATTTTTCTGTTTCCTTCGTCTTCTCCATTCGTTTCAAGCGACGAGTAACCACGCGAAATATTTCCGCTTCATTGGGACTAATGTCTCCTTTGTCGCGAGCGAGTTTTAATTCCTCTCCCTCTCTCTCTCCTTCTCAATGAATCCGGAACGAAACGGAGAGCTTCGACAAATTTTCTGTCGATGCAAAGAGTCGAATTTCCGGCAGTTTTCGAGCTGAATAATTATACTATATAATAAAAATAATTCACGACGTTCGGCGATCGAGTTCCAGCTACGAATTTCGTCGTAGGAAATTTCATCGGCTTCGTGGTATAGTTTGCCGATGATGGAATATCGAAGAATATTCGAGGCGTGTCAAAGTTTGGAGAAACGATTGCTCTGTTTATCCGTGCAATTAAGACGAGCCTCGAAACGGACTAATCGTTAGGCGGGCAAATTAATCGATCAAAGTGGTTACAGCGATGTTTCAATTATCGGCCAGCGATATCAATTACGCCATTGGCAACAAGCAGCTGGCACTTTTCCAGCGAATAATTTGCAATAATTATCGAGAAAGCGCTGGAGCGTTACGATGGCGGTTTAGGGGTTGTGTGCCTTTGAGAAGCCGGAATACCGTGTAACAGTTGCTTTTGCTTGGAAAATTGTTCACGTTGTACGAATGATTCGGTGTACTTTGTCCGCGGAAGGAAAATAATTACGCACCTAAAGAGCTCGACCCGCTTTTTCCACGTTGACGTCAAAACTCGTGCACAAACGTCGAGACGACGGCCGAGAATTTCCATACCTTCGGCTCTTTTTCCACCGGAAACTTCTTTGCCTGTTGTCGAACAAAAGAATGTAGAAAGCAGGCAGGAAGCCGAGAAGCAAATCCGAATAAATCCAATTAGACCGGACTTGGTCCAAACCGATGGTTGGATCGCGGGAAAGTAGCAGAAAATCCGCGACTGATGTAACGATCCAGAGGCGATCGACTTTCTTTCATCAGCCAGCCTGGAGAATACGCGTCCCTCGCTTTCGAACGATCCACGACTCTTTCGAATTCGATTTTCCAAGAGTGTACATTCTCTTTGCGTTTCCCTGCGTGTCGCGAGAAAACAGGCGGGAAAAAAATCGTTAGCACGGTGCGCGTGATGTCTCGCTTCGATTCCGCGTGAAATATCTCCTTTAAGGCGTGACAGACCCTTGTCTCGATGGTTTGGATTACGGCGAGATTCGAATAACGCGAAAGCGTCTGCTCGTGTAAAGTAGCTATTTATCGACAGAGAGTATACTCGGTCAGAATTTGATCGGAATCGCCGTAGACGTCTTGCCGAAAGTGTATCGCCAAGTTGGAAAGTTTGCGGCAAGAGCAGAGCGCTCTCGCGAATTCGTTGAATTTTTCAAGTCGAGTTGGGTGCAAGTTCCGACTTGGATCCGGTGTAGAGAGAGGTTAGGTCGAACGAGTTCCTCGACGGCACGCCATTATTTTGATCACACGATCGCATTGTTATCGCGGCGACCGTGGCGTACACGGTTCTCGATGCTCGGCGAAGGAGCACGAGGGTGGAAAAGGGTAGTGGAACGGGGATGGAAAGGGAACGCCGTTGGCGCCAGGAAGGCGTCGTTTACCATGGCACCGAGGCCTGCTCTCACCAAGACGCAGCATGACTCACGAAAATCCCACGAATTTAAACGCTAGCCTCCGGTTTCCAACCACGGCTTCCACATCGAATTTAACTAGCTACTTGTTGAGATGAAAGCAGAACCCAATACTCTCGCCAGCCACGTTTATTCGACGCCAGAATCAATTATCTTAATTGAACGACGTATTTCGACTGCCACGCCGAGTTTTTCATAAATTTTTCTCTACAATTTCGAGTAAATCAGAGAGCACTTGCTTCGCTTAAACTTTGCCCCTCTAATAATATTTCGCTTTCTTATTCTTATTCTTATTCTTATTCTTATAATGGCTTTCGTTTTAACACGAGACACGCGGTATTTTGGGTATTTTTGTCGAAAGTTTGGCTGTCTCGAATTCTTTAGATTTTTTCGACGGTCCACATCGCACTTTGATTCTTCGCTAATATCACCGTTTTTCTTACTTTTACCACAATTTTCGTCTCGAACGAGACGCACAGTATTTTGGGTATTTTCGTCGAAAGTTTAAATCCTTCGAGTTATTTGAATAAACGAGACAGTCCACGTTGACTCGCACGTACTTCGAGCCTCCAATAATATTTCAGCTTCAAGTAGTACTTGAGCGTATTTCTCTAATAATTCCCATTTTAAACGGGACGCAGTGCATTTGGAGTATTTTCGCTGAAAGTTCGACTGTTTCGAATTTTTCGTATAAATTGGACGATTGCGCGTCCCACTTGCACTCTGATTGTTGTTCGATAATACTACCGTTTTTCTTATTTTTATGACAATTGTCGTTTCGAACGAGAGTGCTTTAGATATTTGTTTAATAAATCAAACAGGCAATTTCGAGCGAATTAAGATGGATACTCGCTACGCCGGCTCAAACTTCCTTAGAATCCTTAAAGAGATCTCCAGTTTCTTTTATTTCTCCGACAACTTTCCTTCTAAACGAGCTGCTTTTTTACACTCTTATCGAATCAAACGGACGATATCGATGGAAAAATGAAGAAACCCCGACGGTAGCTTAAGCTTGGATCTCGCAATACGATTTTTTAGTTTCTTATCGGTTCTAATTTTAAGTTACAGTTACGGAATATCCGAGGATATTTTTGTGGGTCGTTTTCTTATTTCCATCGAGGGCATATTAATAAAGTAAGAACGATCGAAGCCCCGAACGGATCGCGTTGGTATTCACAGGTCGTTCTACTCGAGCGAAGCGTTTCCTCCAGGATGGCTCACGTGTTTCCCCTGAATCGATTGGACGCGCCGCTCCCTGAGCTTCCATTTTTGCGCCACTTCTCCTCCATCGCGTGTGCCTCCACATCGCCGCTCAACCCGCTAACGACGTCGACCTGCTTCTTCGCAATCCTTTGAATTTCCCAGCCATCGCGAAACTATCTATATAATCGGTCAGATTTTTATTACCATATTGCGGACTCCAACGTCCGAAACGAGTTTCGTCATTTCCAAGTGATTCGATTATTCGTCAGCCCCGTCTCGTTACTTTCCCTTCAAATTCTCAGCGCTCGCAGCCGACGCACGAGCGTGTACTTTGTCGTTCGCGAGCATTGGCAGGTCTGTCGGTTTCGCAACTACACGTGCAACGCAGATATTCCTTTGAATCGTTAGACGACAGAGAATACGTCGAAAGGAACCGCAAGAGGAAAAAGTATATTTCCCGATCGAAATCCCATTGAGAGAAATACCAGGACGCGTTATGCTCGGTCGAAATCTCGGCGTGTTTCGTAAAATCACAGCTATAGCGATGGCACTGTGACAGCAGAACGAAGCAAAATGATAGGAGATTGAAGGAAGCGGCGGACGTACGTCGTACAGGGGAGAAGATATTCCGTTACGCGAAATTGGCGAGATTATCGTGGCACGATGTCGCAACAAGCAAACGCGTATGTACGATTCCATTTGCGGTCTAACGTCTTAAACGACGCAGGAATTTAAACGACATTAGAAAATCGCGCTAATTTCCTAATGACCTTCGCCAGTGCCGATGCTCCCATCTCAAGCACCTAGAGATCTGATAGGCGGACTATGTCAGCTCTCGAGATATTCGCGAAAAAGGTTGCTTTGAAATTACATGTACGGTACATTTACGGTAAATTTTAGTACTCTGAAGATATACGTGTAATGGTGTAAAAGCGTGGGTGGGGTCTGAGTATAGGAAATCTAACCCAACCCAAGTTCTACTTTAATTTATCCAAAAGTAACCTCTGGTTGGGTCGGATTCTTTATGGGGCAGGGGAGCGTACTTTTACTTTATAACACGCACGCACACACACACACACACACACACACACACACATATATTAAATATTCGCCCTTAATTTAAGGGGAAATTTCAACAAATACCTACAAGGAGTTGGCCGTACGTGCGTGTGTGCGTGTGTATTCGACGCTTCAGGTTGATGGTAAAACAGCCCCAAAAGGATTTCAGCGCACGATCCTTCGTTTTCCAGAAATTACTACGCTTCTTTTTATGCCTCACTTTATAAATTCCCTTAATGCTAGTATCACGTCTGTTTAGAATGATCACTGTTTCGCCTTTTATTTCGACAACTTTCTGACCATGTTTATTCATTACGGCAGGCTCCTGCCCGCCCTTAGGATTTTTCCAGCAGAGTTCTCGCTCGCAGAAGCACGCGAGGCGCAAGAAACTGCCGCGAAAAGAGCGTGACTGCTCGATTCGTTTTCCGAGAGCACAGTTTCACCGTCGATCCAGAGCGTCGAACGCGCCTGCAGCCACCTCGTTGGAGATTTCGCAGTTCCATTGCCATCTCCTTGCCAACACTGCATATTCACGACGATAAACACGCTTTTGCGAATATCTCGGAACCTAGACGAATATAACGTATACGTTATATTCACGGCCGTACATTATATACTACGTCGATGTTATCTGGATCGAGGAACGCGCGGACGAACGTAGAAGAGAAATGTACTCGAGTACAAGCGTCGGTAGAACGTACGTTAGTCCGGATTCGCTGGCGGCGTTACCTTAAAACCGAGCCACGAGGGCCTACGGGCATTTATACGATCACGAACACCGACCTGTCCACGCTGCGCCATCCGTGCAAGGCGTGTTTTTAAAAAGTCGAAAAACGATACTCGATGGCATCGAGGACCAGGAAAACTCGACCGTAGAACAGACGTAGAGCAAATCTCGGAAGCAGGAACTACTTTGACGTATTATACGATCTCGATAACGTATTTCAAGGCCAGCGAAATTAGTGGCTCCGTCATTCTGCCTTACTCGCCCCCTCCACCGCCCGCCACTCTTTGCTCCTGCTTTTTATTTCCGGTTTGCGGGTCGTGCAAGCCTCCTCGACCACTCGCTGCCCCTCGGAAATATGTTCAAATCGTAATTTGCCCGGTGCAAGCGAGCCCCGCAGGGTGTGATCGGAGTCCTCGAGCGTTCCAGATTTTTCAGGGTCACCGATCCGAGGATCTAGAACGTTCCCATTGTTGGTAATATCGTCGGCGTGGCTTCGAATTGAACGTCGATAGCCGGATATGCAGGTCCGGTGGCTGGCTGTTAACGTCAGCCATTCTTTCGCAACACCAGCCGAGGAACAGAGGCCGGGGCCTGTTATCTCAGGCTACGTCAATTCCAATAATTGGAGGATCTCGATAACGCGGCTTGGACGTGTAGCCGGAGGCGCTGGCATTTATTAGCCGGGACTCGTCTCGATGCAGCCATCCTTTCCTCCGATGTTAATTTCCTACCACCTGGCGGTAGCCTCTGATCCGCGAGATCAGCCTTCGACATCGTCCAGATTTTCATCCTCGCCAGAGGATGAAACTCGCGCGCTAAGGCAACTCTTCTCTCTCTCTCTCTCTCTCTCTCTCTCTCTCTGTCTCTCTCTCTCTCTTTCCTCGCCTCGAAGTCACTGGATTTTCTATTTCTGCCCGATGTTGGGACCATTACTTCGGTGAAAGCAGCTTTTATTGGACGACGCAAGAACGTAGAAATATTCTTTATATCCGCCGTATGGAACTCACGTAAAGGGAATAAGGATAAAACAGAAGAACCTTGCTCAAAGCACACCGGGCACACGAACCGAGTGCCCGTCTGCAGATTTAAGACCCTGCACTCGAAATCCGCCGACCTCTGAGTATTTTCCATCCCGCCCTTAAATCAATGTCCGTCCCACCTCCGCTAGCCGCGTCACCGTTCGGCAGAATCGAAATTAGTTACAGTTAATCGACTGTAAATTAGAAAAGCGCGCCACTGACGTTATCGTAACGAGCAGCAGAGACACGTCGCGCCTACTATTAACCGTATCGACGACCACGACGACCACGATGACCACGACGACCATGAACCATGGCGGAGGACGGAGGTGTACAGGTCGAAGAGTACAACAGGTTCGACGGCAGCAGAGAGGATTTTAATGAAAAATAGGGCGAAGGAGGGCGGCGCGAGATCTACGGAAAAGTTTCGCAGCGGGCTCGGGAGAGTTGGAGGGGAGGAGGCTCGCCCACGGCGGGACATAAATTTCTCGATAATAAATGGCATTATCGTGGCTGCTCCAACCGATCCACAGCCTACGATCCTTGACACTGTAAACAGTACGCGAGCGTAAAAGTAATAAAACGCGGCAAGGAACGAGCAGCGTGGCAAAGTGGCGCGCCGGAGAGATTAGAAAAGAAGATGCTGCTCCGGAAATAAATCGGAAGAATCCTCGAGGGAATCCACGGGAGCAAGATTTTCCAGCGGAACGAAAGACGAACGAGGAATTGATCCGACGGCGATATCTTCCGAGCGTTTTGCCTATCTTTGGCTGTGAAACGCGCGCGTTCGTCAGAATATTCGATCAGGACGTTGGAACGCGCGTTCACGACGATCGTGCGTGTACGCGCGTGGCCTCGATGATTGTATCTACGATGACGATCCAATCTACGCTTTGACGCTTGGGATGCGCGCCGCGGTTGACTCATGCACCGCGGACACGGAAGACGAAAGATACAGCGTGCTCGACGATTAAACTCGTCTCGTTAGTTTGCAAACTACCGGCGACCGAAACAACGAGTGCCGGAACCGAGTGAGTTTTAGTCGTTCGAGAAGTTTGCATCGTCGTTTCGCCGCGATTAAACGATCCGCTCGATTCGTTAAAAAAAAAAGGAAAAAAAAAAGAAAAAGAAAAATAGAAAACTCCTGCGCTCCGTGCACACGCGTCTCTCTACAAATTGATTTCTCTTTATAGCAAGTAATATTTACCGAGCACGAAAGTTTACGCTTTCGTTTATCTTTGCGAACGATCGGCGATACGGTTCGAAGCGTGACGTTCGAGTCGATCGCCGACTTAGGCAAGTGCGTGTGTCGGGCACACGGTTTGCAAGGGCGTGGTGGGATGGTTAAACGGTTGGAAACGCGGTGGGAATTTACGAGGCCGCGGAACCGTCGTCGCGATGTCGTTAACACGCGAGCACGTCGCGAGAGGCTGGTGGTCGCGGCGCAATTAGGATCGCGAGCCTACGCAGCCCGCAGCGGAAACTGGGACAGAGTAAATAGGCGAAAGCGTAGTGGGAGAGAGCGGTATAACGTGGAAGAAACGGAAAACGAGCGGTGGACAGGCAGCCCATAGAATCGAGCGCGTCACCAGTTACGTCAAGGGCTGAATCACCAGCTCGCCTTTCCTTTATATTATTCGACAACTACGGAGAAAGAACGCGGCAAGCAACGCGTCGTATTCCGTGGCGCAAAGCCGTTGTAAAATTTAGTATATGGAAAATCGATCGATCGATCGATCCGGTGGCCGCGGTGAGATTGTCCTTTCGATCGTTGGCTCGGCAGCTGAAAGAAAACGCGTGGTCCTCGAAATCGATGCTCTTGAAAGTTTGCAAAATATTCGCCGCCCGAGCCGCTACATGTCTCGCACCGCTACGAAATTTCAACTATTTTCACGAAACTCGCCGCGTCTTTGAACGTTCCGATTACATACGTACGTCACGACTACTTGGTTCGCCGGCAAATCGATCTCGCAGTACCGGCTTCGTAGCGAGAAAGTTTCCAGAGTCGCTCGAGTTTAACAAGATATCCGCATAGCGGGATAACTTTTGCCAAGCGAAAACCAATACCGCGGCGACGATCTCGAGCGTAGGAACGATTTTTTAAACATTTTCGACATTCTAATTACCGTGCTCGAGCGGTCCCGTTCCGGTGTGCCTAGGATCGACCTATCGAGCACCGAGCCTCGTGCTATCGTTCCACGGTCTTCCGCGCAAACCTCTGGAATCGTAGTAAAATCGTGGAATCCGTGCCGGTGGGATCGGACCACCTTGCCGGCGACGAGCCGCGTGCCTTCGAATGAAAAGATCGTCGGAAGAAGCGGAAGCCGTCTGTCGGTGCACGATACGGACAGCGTGGGCAAAGAAGCAACGCGGAGGATTTGCAAGACGAGGAAGGTCGGTGGATGTGTCTACCGGGCTGCGGAACGATGGCTGGTTTCAATTACATCGTTCGACAGGCGTTGGTAGAAACGACGGCGACATGGGAATAGCAGCTGGGGCCGAGGCTGGCGTTCGTCCTTGAACTTTAATTCTCGTCGAACCACTCGATGGCTCGGATTCGTTGTCGCTGGCCTACGACCAACACCACGTGGGACAGGTTTCCCGTGAAATAGATCCGAGCCGACGATTTATATACGATCGGGAACGAGAGAGCGTCCGCGTGAATTGCATCCTGTAACAAGATGCGGGCGGGCCGCTTCTGCTGGTAATCATCGGAGTTACTTTACAAATGGACTGTCGTGCAATTGCCAGCGGAAGTGACTTGTTTATCCTCCCGACCGAACCGACCAATCGTTATCCTCTTGGTACACGATCATTGCGGTCAACGTGACCCGTCGATCAAGCGCGCGCGCTCTGCGAGCGTCACGCCCCTCCGTTCAAGACCAAGATTCCTCCGCTGCGATCGAATCCACGCGACGATTCTTTGTTCGACCATCCGTTTCGCGTGTCTTCTAACAATACGCGTTTCACAGAGTTTCACAGAGTTTCACAGAGTACGAGGGTACGAGAGTACGCACACGCTCGTTGCAAAGTTTGCGAGTTTCAACCAGTTGGCTGTTCTCGACGAGTATACTCGTCGCAAGTCGCGGCACGAGTGTACTGCAACTCGCTGCAACCAGTAACCTGCCATGTAACCATTCTACGCACGACGAGTATACTCGTCGCCAGAGAGAACGTAGCCACTTCTTCGCGACGAGTATACTCGTCGTCGCTTACTTTTCGCGACACGCTTTTTAGATACGCGCCAACTGGTTGAAACGCGTACCTAGGATTTAAAAGAGACAACGACCTGCTTAAGCGCGCAAACGTTGTACTCGCAACGTTAACGTTTTACGCTAACGAAACTGCGATTAATTATCACGCGTCCTAGGAAGGTTATAATTGTGACGTGTTTCAAATCCCTTTTTATCTGATTTTTCGTTTTTTCGTTTTTTCGTTTTTTCGTTTTTTCGTTTTGCAGGAAAATGCGCGAAAGAGTTTGTTTCAGCGGAGATGAATAGCCCGTTGCAAGCCGTGCAACGACAGTGTATATTAACACGCACGGCCTCGTTCGTAAATATTAGCACGCACCGTGGTTTCCGCTATATCGAACGTTGCGTCGATATTTTTCGAAAGCTTTGGTCGAGTTTCAGCCGATGTAGGTTAGTCGGTTCGGGTTAACTAGAGTACGCAGAGATCGGAAGGAAAGGGGACTCGGTGGCGAGGAATTCACGCCGGCCAACGATACGTCCTCCTTTAACGCGATGTTAGGAGCAGCCTCGGCCGCAAGAGCGAGAGAAAGAGACGCGCGTGAACCGAGCGAGAGCAGGCGTAAGGCTTATAAGAGGGAACGGTGTCAAGTGCGCGCTTAAAAAAAACTCCTCTAAAAAAAGCAAACTTTTCAAAAGCATCGTGTATTAGGAGAGTACAGTTAAGAAGATCGTGGAGCACCGGCTCGACGTTTCGTCCCCCGGTGGTCGATCCTTTGAAGCCTCGCGTGCCAGGCCTTCGCGTTTCTACCAAAACCTTTCCGTTCCGCTTTTATACGTTTTACGCGATGTATTCGAGGACGAGCTCCGTCGTGCGAGACGGTTGGTATTCCATCGTCGGATCTCCGGTAATTAAACAGCGAAAGATTCGTCGAAACTCGTGGAAACGGATTTTCTACGCGTACAAGCGCGTGTATTTCCCTTCTCTTTTTCCTTTTTACGATTTTAACCGATCCGTCGACCTTATTAAAATCACCTTCCCGGCTGCAGTCCGGTTCCACTCGCTCGGTCCTTGAGATTCCGCGTGTATACGGTCTCATGCCGGCTACCAGACGGACGCGTTACGTAGCCGGTAACGATGCCCCGTTAGGTCGAACGTGGCTCGAGTCCGCGATCGTATCGATAGTCCGTTTCTCCCCCTTGACAGATTCGTGCCGCGTCTTTACCCGGAGCCTAGCTTTTGTCTGCGTTTCCAATTTTCGCGGAAAAAAGCCTCTCGACCTCGAACGTCCAACGTTGGCGAACGTTCAAACGAGGCGCGTTTTATGCGATCAAAGATTCAATAACTCTGGGCGTGGGCGCGGGCGTTCTTCTCAGTGGCGTTTAAATGAAACTGTAAATTCGCAGTATCGGGGCAGGATCGACGGGAGGGTCGGTATCGCACGGCGACGAAATTGCGGTCAGGTGCGAACAGCAGCGATTCGCGACGTCACCGGGCCGGATTAAAGTGGCCATTGCGAGGAGGCGGCTAAATGGAATTTAATCCCGCCCACTTAAAGCCCCGTCGTGTACGGGGTCACCGATGAAACGCAAAAACGTCAAACGTATCATCTGGCTTAACGCGAGATAATCGGCACGCTCGTGAGCGGATCGTACCCGAGGCAAAGATTCGCAGCTAAACTCTTTGCAAGTCTGTTGACCGGTCAACCGGTTTCCACGAGTATACTCGTCGCGCGCATAAAGCATAAAGCGACCTGCCGTTGAAACTGCGGTTTCGCTGCAAACCGAAACAACACGTTCGTACGTTCGTTCGAAGATGTTTCCAGGCCGGGGCCAGCGAAACGAACGAATAAAGGCGTATGAATAACGATTGCGACGAAAGCGGAAGTAGACTGGAAAAGTTCAACGATATTTTTTCGTCGAAAAAAAAAAGAAACTGGCGTTTGCATTGGACGCGCGGTCTCCCCCGTTGAAAGGCGAAATACGTCGTCTGCGTTGGCGGTGGACGTAAGAGAAGGAACAAACGACGAAGCCGCGTTCAGCGCCTTTGGCATTGGCCGCTAACGAGCAAAGTGAACGGAGGAGCGTGAGATCGACAACGACGAATAAAGTCACCTGGCGTCGTCCGCTGACGCAAACAATGACCCGTAAATCGGTGGCGGTTTATTTCCAGGCGGTCAGCCTCGATCAACGGTCCTGGACACGTTCGTCGGCGGCGTTTTATAGCGACGCACGGCACAGACCGACGGCTTTTATTAGTCGGCCGAACCGTGAATAACAGCCACGTCGCGTTTCATCCTTAAAGATGTTTAAAATAGCATCGCCATTCGACCGCGAACGATACATTCCCGGTGAACCCGTTGATCGTGCAATTTAGTTTCGAAAATCACTCAGGGGATGCGTGGCAGGAATCGAGTGTACGCTTCGAACGCGGGGTAGCTGGGTTTTTCGAAAAAGCTGAAGCAAAATTTGATTAAAAAGAGGGGAAAAAGGATTCATAAACGCGAAGAATCGTAGAAAAAGAACGCGAGCAATTCGGTCGATTTCAGCGTGGCATTTCCCAAAGCGAGCTACCGCGCAAAGTGGCGCTCGCCGGGTCGAGCACCGGTAACGCGACTCCTTGCGGATTCCATTTTTTCAACAGCCGGCGCAACCTGGAAGCGGATTTGCCGTTTCGATGCTGCAGCTGGTAGAAAGTCGTACGATCCGGCGTAAAAGGCAAAACAATTCGGGGAATAGCCGATGTACGCGGCGACGAGTATAATCAAGCAACGATACTTTTTTTTTTTTTTTCGTAAAATACGCAACGCGTTTATTGGACGTATAAAGGAAACGTACCGCCAAGTGTCGTTCGTATCGCTCTTCTTCGCTAAAATGTTCAGCTTCTACAGCGAACGGTTGTTTGTTATCTCGCGCGTCGTGTACACGCGTCAGCCGCACCGAAGCCGAGCTCCGGATTCACGGGTACACACGTCGAACGCAGTTAACCGGTCGGGGGAATGCTGCGAGTGAAAGTCGAACAGATTGCAGATTCAACCTGACGAGGACTACCAAACGCGCTTCCATGGTATCGTCGTTTGACGCACATGTGCGCACAGCTAAGAGACTCTCGACTTGGCAGGTCTGTTTAGAAAGGGGAACGAGAGCTTAGGAAACGAAAGACTCGACGACAAACAGCCGTGCAACGGCCATGTAACGATGCACGACTCGTAAGCGATGCCAGCGCGCCTGTTGGACCTGTCTCTCTCTCTTCTTTTTGCCTTGGTACACGCTAACGCGTCGCGAGGACACTTTTAGGACCCGTGGAGCCAACGGAGAAGACGTACGAACGGATAGTTGAGTTTATCAAGTCGCTGGGTGTACGTTGCAGGAAGCTACTGGCTACCAGAAGTTACAAACTACGAGCAAGGACCACTCGTAGTCACTTTTTAGACGGAGCTGGTACGGCAGAGTAAGGCAGGGTTAGTCGGTCGAACTTGGACGTTTTAAAATTCCATCTTCAACCGAAATAGAAACCTGGAGCGGGGCGTGGATCGCTTAAAAGATTATTCGCAGGCAAATTTAGCGAATCGCCGGATAAATCGCTCGGCTCGACTCGCGTCATCTTACCTTACCCTGGTGTACCTACCTCCTTGCGCGCGCTATGCATTTATCGCAACGTAAAGCGCCTCTTCCCTTCGTCGCTGCGCCTCCTTCCACGTCCATTCTTTAACCTCCCAAGGAATTACGAGGCAAACGTTCGACGTTTTATCGTCACAATCGTGCTAGAAGTATTTCCACTTGCCGAGATCGGACTCGCGGTTGAACCACGTTGAAACCGTACTTTTGTGAATTTCGATTTCGTCGCTCGACGTTTAACGTTGCGTAGGAGCGAGCATCTGGCGCTCGCGGAGTTGCGGAATATTCGAGAGTCGGGTAAACGGCCGATGTCTGAGCGGACTGTGAAAAGTTCTCGAGCGAGCGTAGGCGAAAACTGCAGACTCGGACGAGACTAAGCTCGCGATCGAGCCGAAATTACGTCCAACAGGCGAGAGCGAACTACCAGGAACGACGGTGTCGTGCCGGACGAGAAAGCAGACCGAACGAGAACCGGTGGAAACGCTACGTGGGATTTTCGTCAGCTAGGAGATCGATCTCCACCAAACTATCCTTATCGGATCAACGAGATTGCTTTACGAACGCGATTAACGTACAAAAAGCAGATCAAGTGCTTCGATCAAGCGAGATTGGCGAACGCCGGCGACGTTAGTCGCTCGGTAGTTGGTCAACTACAGCGGGCGAGAAGCAGCTTCTACGAGACGTTGGCGTTATTTGGAAGACGAAGGCGAGGCCGTAGATTCGTCAGGATTATTGCCCCAGCCTCCTGTATTCTAATGTTCCCCGTGGGAAAGACTCGGCTAGGGGACGATCGGGCGTTGCACAAAGTTCGAGATAGGTCGAGAGGCTCGCTTCAGGGCCGCTCGCGCTCGAGAGCAGTCCTATAGCGGGTCCAAGCCCGGCTGGATTCGTAAGAAATCGATACGCGGCGAACCTGCCACCTGCTGGCAACCTCCGACCGACCTAGCGCAGGTTGTGCTTCAGCTTCGTTCCGCGACCGATCAGGACCAGCGAGAACGCAACCTATCGCAAGCCGCACCTACCGCATAGTTCAACCGTACTTTTCCTCGTTTCTTACCGAAACACGCGAAAATATCTCGCGGAAAATTGAATTTCCTTCTTTCTTCCTTTTTTTTTTATAGAAAAATCTGATCCGATCCGAATCTAATCAAGATGGAGTCGTTAAACCGATTGTTTCTATGGGAACCGTAGGAGAGCCGGATCGCGGCTGTTGGATATGCGATAACGAAACGGGAATGCGACTCTCTCGTTTGTCAGTTTTACAGCGCCCTTAAACGTGTACGCGCACACACGCACTCGGTCGGCACACGCGCGGCTCAAATTCCCTGCACGTGGCTGGCGAAACCAGCCAAATCTCCACGTGCGTTCTCAGAATCCCCTTCTAGGTCGCTGTGATCTCGCGCGAACGTTCGCCGAGTCGTCGATGGCTCGTCGTCGTCGCGGAACGACACGTCAGGAGCGTAACGACCAGACGATACGCTCGCGATTTCCAACACGGATACGTATCGTCCGCGTTATCGATTAATTAAATCACGTTGCTCGAACTGTGAACGAAAGAAAACGAGAGTTGCGGAAACCTGGAAGAAGATGCGGCTAATACGATGTTTCCTTCGCGCTGTCGTACTAGGAAACAAACAGGCTGGAAAAAATATTTACCATCGGCAAGAGTGAAAAATTCGACGCGATACGCGCGTAGAATGTAATGTTTTAAAGGCGATGGGTTAATACGCTCCGGCTGCGGGCTCCGGACGCGTGATCGATAAGATTCGAAGCGACACGACCGAAATAAATACGCGATCATATTTTCGCCTCGATAAAGCGGCTACTTTGAACAGCTCGCTGGATAACCGTTGGAAAACTTGCGCGTTAAAGGGACGATATTATCAGGAGACTCGCGTGTTCTTCGCAAATGCAAAAACAACGAGCCCGCCGGCGTAGATTTTCACTAGCGAGAGTCTGGCGTAGCGGAGAAAAACTTGCGGTAAATAAATCGCCGGTAGCGTACTCGTCGGCAACGTAGTCGCGATAAAGACGCGACACGAACGAAGTACGGCACGGAGTAAGAAAGCAACCGATAGAGGCCGAGGATACTCGCGAGTATCCTTCCTCTTGGCGAAGAAGACTCGATCTCAGGAAATCAAAGTCTCGAAACGTAATCCATCGAGTTACGCCGATTACACGGTCGACCGAGCGCCCGCAAGTTTCGCTAGGATTAACCGACGGGTCCGTCCGTGGACGCCACGGATTCGAATCGGAGCGTTTTATTAGCCGGTCGGGGTAAAAGGTGTCGTCCTGCCTGCTCCTCCTTCCCACTTCAACGGCCCATTTTCCCACTGTCGTTTTTCCTCTTTAGACCCGGCCAACGAAGGGTCACTCTGTCTGGCTTTCGTCGAACATCGCCCTGCCAGTCTGAAAAATAGCCTCGTCGACCGCCTCGAATCAAGATATATTCCGCTCGTAACGTTCCGAACACCGGCACGCTTCCCGATACGTAATGATCGCAAAGATATTCCATCGTCGTAAAATATTTTTATGCGTCGCTTGGCGAGTCAACGTCTATCCCTGCACGTGTTCGTCTCGTACGTACGCGTAAACCGGCACGCGCGAGAACCAGTTATCGGCCGGTTAACTGCGTTCGACGTGTATTCAGCCAACGGGTGAAAATGCTACGACAGAGCATTCGTGGCTGGACAGGTGCTGTTGTTTGTACTCGTCGTTTCTTCGTTTTCGATGATGCGAAGTAAAGAAGGTGGGTGGCGCCGACTGGACGGTCAGGTTCGTACTTGAAAAATTCTCGCGGCACGTTCGCGCGGGCATGTCGCGGCGAATCGATCCGAAAATCGCTGCTGCGATAGGTAGTGCGCGTCGGAAGAGCTTTGATCGAGGAAAGAAGCGCGTCGGATTGGGGCGACTCGAGACCCTAGATTTGCGCAGAGTCCGCGGCTCGATCTTCTTGGCTCTTCGCGCTGGCGAAATATTTTCCAGTGTTTCTCGCTCTCGTTGTCTCTGGCTGGCTTCATCCTTAATGGCTTTCGTCTCCTCCTTAATTAGCCATTTAGACTCGAGCTCCGCATTCTTCTGGATGAAATATCTACCGAGTTTTTAGAGGCGAGAGCGTGTCACCCCTGGCACATTCCGTCTCGGCACGTTAGACTCGCCGAGCGAGCTTGGTCTTTGATGTACAACTGCACAGATACCTGTCCGGGTCGATCAACGATTTAAGAGCAGCGACGCGAAAGGAAACTTGGATTCTTTAATCAATGACACCCACTTGCAACGTCGTTGACAAGGTAGCGCGCTCGTAAACTAGTTTCCGTCATAGTCGATAAAACTTTACTACCCATTTTGAACCATCCGCACGTATTTTCCGTTACCTTTACCTTTGCCAACTTTGCCCGATTGCCAAACTGCAAACCCTTTTTGCATATCATTGGCGAACCCAGTTCGGTTGCAGTTTCAAGTCGACGCGACGAAATAGGGTGGACGTTGGTTCGGGTTTTAACGAGATTTCCCTCGACCATGTTATTCTCTTAGTTGCTCCGCCTTTGCGCATCCCTTTGGATATTTTCCTTTCCTGTTCATCGTTATAGTTCCGCCCCACGAATCGCCGTTTCGATTAAACAGGCCGAAAATCCGAAGACTACGTACACGTGCCACATATACAGGGTGTTTAGCTACAGGTGACGATTCTTGAGGCTGGAGTAAGACGAGAATCAAGAGCAACGGAATGTCCACTTTGTTCTTTACTTATCGACGATTAAAAATCGGCCGAAATATCCCTGCAGGCGAGCAAACCTCCTTGCACGAAGGAAAGGAGGTTAGCCTAGGCAGCGGGGCGCACGGTGATCCTCGAACCGAACGACTCACGCACGAGTCTTAGAGAAGAAGATCGCGATATTCAGAGACGTAAGCGACGTTTTGCCAAAGAATCGTTAACGCTCCGTATCCGACACGTTGTTGCGTCTGATAAACGCCTGCTATAACGACGTTGTAAACGAAATACTGCGAATCACTATACTGGATAATCTCGAGGATTAGACCGTTGCTCGGCGCGCAGGAATCGCAAGGCAGCGTGCAAACTCCACTCGAATGCTGCGTCGCGCCGTCAAATATTTGCGTTGGATGGAAAATCCGCGTAAGCAGGTTTCGATTCGATACGATCTTCTCCTCTTGCTGCAAAAGTCTTCCTACCACACGCCAACCGAAAATTGTCATTTTCAGGGCCGTGAAGAGTCTCCTGTCTTTGCTTTCGCCAAACGATGTTCCCCGTGCACAACCCATACAGCGACATCGCTGTTATTATCCGGCTGGCGAGCTCGAATTGCGGCGTTTCAGCCGTTGGTCCATTGCGGAGCACAAACAGGCAGACCACCAAGTGCAGAGAGAGAGAGAGAGAGAGAGAGAGGGAGGGAGAGGAAGAGGACAGCGTAATAAACAACGGATCCCGATTCCCAGGTTCAGAGACGCGAGCCGGGATTCTATCTGGTCGCTGGAACGAAGGAATTAACTCGGCCAGGCCTCCGCAAAGAAGCCTTTTAGGGAGGCGTACCGCGATTAGGACAAAAGAGTTTCGCTGGAAAATGGAGAACTCGAAAATGGATAACGACGGCGTAATTGCGGCGCTTCATTAGGAAGCTTCTTTCTTCCTTTGCCGGTTTTACAGGATTGTCCGCCATGCTGTCGTTCGGCGGTTTCTTTCTCCAAGGATACTTGCATGTTTTTGCAACAACCTAATGGAACAACCTGAAACAGAATCGGGATCAATTGTGCGAGCCCTTTTTGTCTGCTGATCGATTCCAGCCAGGCTTTTGTAAGCACCGGAGGCGGGAACACGGATGATCCTTTTCGTTCTTCCCCGAAAGACTCTTTTTTAATTTAATGCTACAATCGTAAGAATCGTAGTGAGCGGAGCGCGCGTTTCTATGCATATCCTTATGCCTCTCGGAACGTAATTAAGGGGGCAAAAAAGTTGGTGGGAAATCGTTTCAGCGCGCTTCAGGCGCCGTGAAAAGCGTTATGACTCGAACGCTTTGTACGTCGTCTCGCGTTACGTGCCGTTTCCCACTTTCGTGCAATTTTCCACCTTCAAATTTTTTATAAATGCACCGACATCTTCGGTCTGGTAATTATTTACCGCGGTCAAACTGACCAAACTTTTGTGTTACAGGGGATCGCGCGGCCGGACCTTGGGGCGTGCAGATTACACGTACGTAAGTTAGAGCGACTTGGACTCGTTTCAGTTCGCGTAACCGTAGGAATTGCGATTATTAATCGAATTAATCGAGGCTGTTTTACAGGACTGACCGGATCTGGAGATTACGGGTGGCCACGCGTAGGTACACGGTAGGTCAGCGACGTACGATTTCTCTTACTACTTTCTAAGAGATCCTCTTCGATCCGACGCTGTTATTCGATGCAAAAATATGGTAAATATCGCAATTGACGCAACTAAGATCGTCATACGCGGGTAGATGACGAGATCTCGAGGGATTCGTCCAACTTTCGTGGAGTACAGTACTTCCAGGATGGTCGCAAGAATCTACAGAGATATTGTCTGGCTCATAGGGGAGTCGCAGCCCCATCCATCGACAGCGGATCGCGATTGCAATCGTGGATACGTCGTTACGTATGCAGCCTGCGTCCGGATCGGTCTTCCTACTAATAACATCACGCATTCCGGGTGTCTTTGCGTCCTACGCCTGGGCTTAGCTGTAGAGCAAAGCGCGAATCCCGGCTTCTGCAGTCACGTAACGCTTTCGCACCAGAAAGCTGCTCTTCCACGGCAAGTTGAAAAGTCTGGGGCTGATTGTCGCGCGCGGTGTAAACGTTTCGCCGAACTTACGTTCGCCGACGTCTCTTGCGAACACGTTACTCGCTTTGTACGCAGCGTCTTGAAATTTCACTCGATAGCGCAATCTCGTGCCAGCTATGATCTCCTCTATCCTATGATTTCCTCTTATCGAGGAAATTTTTAACGAGACTCTGCGAACGCGTACGCGAGTGGCAAGATATTTGGCACGGGCGTATTACTTTGCAGAGATAAGGGAAAAGTATTTGGAAAAGTTGTCGAGTCTCGGTATTCGGTAGGACCATCTTGAACGTTTTTTACGCGCCAGTGGCGACCATTCGCACCGTATAGTAATACATCTTGCAACTTAAAAGTTGCAATGGGTTACGTACGCGTTCGGATCGGATTCGAAGCTCGGCGATATAATCTCGCGACGGTGGCGTTTCGTTGGAGCGTCGTTGAAATATCAAAACGCGCGAGTCACTGTATGTCAACTTCGTATTCTTCGTCTTTTCCACTTCTCGAATTTCATGCGGTTCCTCTTAGAAGCCGGTATGTTTCTGCCTGGTACTATCTGTACACTAATGCTGGAATTATTTCAACAGGATCTCTGTTTGATGGGTCTGACGAGGGTGGTTTCTTCGGGCTGTTTCCCTCGAGGGCGGCGGAGGATGAAAGACGGAATTAAGGCGACCATATTGCGACGAAATAGAATCGTTCCGGTTGCCTACGCGAAGGGTGAAAACCAGGGTCGGAGATAGGACAGCTTGTTCCGGCTTCTTACCTCGCATTTCGAGGAGTCGCGCAACAGAAACTTGGCCAGCAATTAATTTCTTCCATTTTCTTGTATTCCTCTCTGGAAATGCTGGAAAAGTATGTAGAACGCGTTGAAAGGCACTCCGCGAAACTGGAGATTTACCGCCCTTGTCTCTAGCGGTTTCGCTGAATTATCGCGAGGATTCTTTATCGGTGTATTACCTTGGCGGGAAGAGAAATAATTCAAGAACGCTCGAAACGTTTTGGAAAACGTTGGCGAGTCCCAGCTCCGTCGCCTTCGTCGTTTCCTGAATTTTAACTCGGCCGTTAGCGAGCCCGGCAGCCCGAAGACGACGCCGAAGCGAGAGCTGGCTGAATTTACTTTCCTTCGTTTCCACCGCGAAATTCCCATTTTCGGATATCGTTCGTCAACGGACCACGTCGTGTCGCGTCGACCCGATCAAAGGGACGCGATTTCTTCCGACTGCTGGCTGATTACGGGACGGAAGAACGAGATTGAAACTACGAGGGCGTGTAGATAGACGAACGAGCAGGGACAGCGTTCAAGGATCGACCTGCCTATGCACGCCTAGCGATGGGTATGAAGCTCGAGCAAGCGGCCGCGGGGCGTCGTTCGCGATCCTCTCGGATCTGCGCGAAAATCATCGAATCATCGAGGTTTAGGACCCTCGTGCGACCCTTGTAAATACCGTAGGAAAAGATTCGAGAGTGGCTGAGAAGTTGTCAAAGTTGGTCGGAAGATGTAGGCGCGTGGAAGGGGACTGGGATCTTTGAAGGATGAAATTGCCGGAGAAGTTACCGGGAAGAGAATCGAATGGCCATCGCTATGTACGGGAGCGAGGCGTGCGCCAACACTCCACCACCACCGCCACTACCACCACTACCGCCACCACCACATCCACCGGTGCCACCACCACGATCGCGTCCGCCACCACTACCAGCCAACGGCGCACCTCGACTCTGTGCCACCTCTACTGCCTCCATCAGTCGACCCCGTGCAACGCGGCTCGCCGGCCGCCGCGCGAAAATTTACCCTCTGCCCGCCTCGATCTGCGCGCGATCCCTTTGTTTGTCTTTCCGCGACGCAGTCGTGTGTCCTTGGCGACTCGCGCCATCACGGCCAGCCACACAACGGGCTACCTTCTTGGCCAGAGTGTGATCGACCACGTAGTAGCCGCGTAGAGCGTGTTTCGTTGCCACTTGTGGAGGAGCGCGACGAGAAGAGGAGGCGTTTGGACCGGGACCGGGAAAAGGTGGAAGAAGAAAAACAACAACGACAAGAGAAGAAGAGAAGAGGAAAGAAAAGGGGAGGAGAGGAGAGGAAGAAAAGAAACGAAAAGGAGAGGAGAGGAGAGGAAGAAAAGAAAAAGGGAGGAAGAAAAGAAAAAGGGTGATACTGAACGCGCGTGTGTGTGCAAGTAGTTGATCGGTGCGTATGCTTGGAAAGGTCACGGTGAATTAGACAGGCACAGAGGTAGCGCGAGACACGGGGAGACGGCGTGGTTAGAGAGTGGAGGCAAACGGAGAGGATTCCGCGCAAAAGCCGGCTCCACGGCCGGTCCCCCACTCGCTAACTTGTTGAGTCTCTCTCGGCAGGTGTGCTCGACGAAACTCTCCGCAACGGAGCCAACCACGATGACGAACCCTCTGTTGCTGCTGCTTCTCCTCTGCTCGAGTTCCGCCAGGGCGAACGTTTCCGCGCAGAGGAACAACGTGCACAACGACCCCATGGTGGTGGAGACCACCAGCGGTCTGGTTCGCGGATTCTCCCGTATGATATTGGACAAGGAGGTTCACATTTTCTATGGAATCCCGTTCGCCAAGCCTCCGATCGGACCGCTTCGATTCAGAAAGCCGCTGCCCATAGAACCCTGGCACGGAATCCTGAACGCCACTGTGCTGCCCAACAGCTGCTACCAGGAGAGGTACGAGTACTTTCCTGGCTTTCCAGGGGAGGAGATGTGGAACCCCAACACCAACATCTCCGAGGATTGTCTGTACTTGAACATCTGGGTGCCGCAAAAGTTTCGACTGAGACACAAGGGCTCGGAGCCGCCGAACAACGGCGACAAGAACGGCCTGCCGCTTCTGGTGTGGATCTACGGCGGTGGTTTCATGAGCGGCACCGCTACCCTGGACGTCTACGACGCGGACATCATGGCAGCCACCAGCAACGTCATCATCGCCTCCATGCAGTACAGAGTGGGCGCCTTTGGCTTCCTCTATTTGAACAAGCATTTCACCAACAGCGAGGAGGCGCCTGGCAACATGGGTCTCTGGGATCAGGCTCTGGCGCTCAGATGGCTCAGGGACAACGCCGCCGCCTTCGGAGGCGATCCCGACCTGATCACCATCTTCGGCGAGTCCGCCGGTGGCAGCTCGGTGTCTCTGCACCTGATCTCTCCGGTGACTCGCGGTCTGGTCCGACGAGGAATCCTCCAGAGTGGCACTTTGAACGCTCCATGGAGCTACATGACCGGGGAGAAGGCGAACGAAGTGGCCAGGATACTGGTCGACGACTGCGGCTGCAACTCGACCATGCTTCAGGAGAATCCTGCCCGGGTGATGGCCTGCATGAGGTCCGTGGACGCCAAGACCATCTCTGTCCAGCAGTGGAACAGCTACTGGGGCATCCTGGGCTTCCCATCGGCGCCCACCATCGACGGAATCTTCTTGCCTAAAGATCCGCTGGATCTTCTGAGGGAGGCCGACTTCAAGGACACGGAGATTCTCATCGGGAACAACAAGAACGAGGGTGAGTCGACCTTTGTCAGCCGCGACTGGTATCGCGTAACGGCCAAACCGCTCGTTTCGTGCGTCGCTGTACAGGCGCGATCGGAGGACGATAGCTAGCCTAGCACGCGGCTAGCTCCAATCGATAGAGTAACGCTGTTCGCAGAGGTTTTTTTTTTTCGCGTGGAAACGTCGGCCGGACAGGTTTGAAAGGTTCGTTACGTAAAACACCGTTGAGCCGGACCGACCAGCCGCGTCGGTTGCCAACAATGGTTCCGGTGTATTGTCGCTGGATAATGCGGATAGCTATTCGTTATTGGCTCGTGATCCGCCTTTCTGTTTAATGAAAAGCTGCGTCGCGCCACGCAGCCTCGAGAAATTATTTCGCAATCTTTAAACGCGGACCCACTCTGGCTAATTAACCTTCCGCGATTCGAATGCCTCTGGGACCTCGGCTCGATAAGTTTCCTCGGGTGGCCGAGATTCACCGAGTCTTTTAGCCGCATTCGGAAATCCACGCAGCAAGCTTTATCGTTCTTGGTCGTCGGCGTCGTCGCAGGACCAACTCGAGCCGCTTTCAACGTGCACGAATCGCGTCCGACGAGCAGCAAACGGAACCTGTCGACGGTGCTTTGGCGATTGCCTTGCCGTTTCGCGGCGACTGCTTGACACGGGCTCGGTGCAAGTTGGATTCGAGAATCCGCGCAGGCCGGACGTATCGGGCTGGAAACTCGACGATTCTTGGTCCAAGAAGCAGTTCGTTAACGACAGTTTTTCGCTGCAGCGGGTCGAGCTAATTAAGTGGCTGCTCTCCTCGTTTTGTCCTCGTCGTTTCTTTCCCTGCGTTAAATCGAACGGTTCTCCCCGTCTTTTTCTCGTCGGCGAGACAAGTTGAGCGCGGCGACGCTCGATGATTGCTCGCCGGATCATAAATCACACCGTTACTCGCGACGATTCCAAGCTGCTCCCGGAATATTTGATCCTGCAGCCGTGAGGAACGGGAAACCTGTTAGCATAGCGAGTTTCAATCGGAAGAAAGAGAAAGAAGAAGAGAAAGGGAGAAAGAGAAAAGCAGGGGAATCGTACGGTCGCCTAAGATGGCGAGAAAAAAGCTTCTTCGACGTTAAATGATTTAATCGAGTTGATCGAGCGCTCCGTCTGCGCGGGGACGAGGCCGAAAGGGGCAAAGTCTGATAAATCGTATCCTGTCCTCCGAGTCTTTGCCGTCGAACGATGAGTCGGATTTGGGTAGCGCGCTGTTCGACCGATGGAGCTGGCTCCGCGTTTCTTTAAAACGATTCGTTAGTTGGATTCTTCGGGTTTCGGTCCTTGCAAGGCGGACGAGCCTCGTAGGTAGTACGTGGGTGGTAGGTGCCGAGTTCTCGTCACACACGGCGAGAAAAAGCGTGGGGAGACGCAGCTTGCGGTAATTGGAGGGTTGCGTAGGTTGCAGCTGTAATTGGCTGGATCGCACAAAATATCGCGGCGATCGTCTTCTTCGTCGAAATCGATGGTAACCTCTTTACTGTGTTCGAAAGCAAAATTCAAAAGGCCAGTTCAAGGAAATTCACCGCGAAGATCCATGAATACGTACGAGAAACGTCAGCCGTCGCTGTGATCGTTGTTCGTTCACGATGATAACGATAACAACAGATGTTCTTAAGAGCGAAGACGATGATCGTCGACGAGCAGTTGCACGGACCTATGGAACCGACCAGCAATTTCATCGCCGGTGCAATTTTATTCGGTGTGGTCGATACGCGATTCTGTGGTATAGAATGCGAGCACCGGCGCAACGAGGCTGTCCGTATATGCGATAGAAAAGACCCGGATAGGCTGATAGTCTTGACGATGGATCGTGGGAGGAATAGATCCGAATTCGTTTCACGTAGTCGAGAGTCGATGCGACGCATCGCGATACACGCGTACCTGCATCGGCAATTTGGCCCATTCAGGGTCTCGCTCGATATGATATCACGCGCCTGACACCTGTGCAAATTCACGTTGCAACTGACGATCGAGTGTCGCCGTAATGCCGAACCGCTTAACGGTATCTTCGTGAACGGATTGAACGTGGCAATTTCACGACCGTGCCCTTCGGGCGCCAACATTTATCTCCGCCAGGAATACGTAGATATGCCAACTCGAATAACAATTCGCCCGACACCTTAAACAGCTAACGCCTCCTCCGCCCGGCAGAACGTAGCGCCCTGAATGTAAAATCATCCAACTCGATCCTAACGCGCCAACTCTCGAACGCGACATCGGCTTAACCCGAAGCCTGGCCAGACTCAAGGACTCGGCTGGGGACCAGGTAAATAGGGCCCAGCTTTCCCATCCAATTTAACGCGATACTTTGACCTAACACGCTAACTCTAGCCTAACATGCCAGCCGAAATCTTAATTCGCTGGTTTAAATCGACCGCCCAAGGTTCTACGTTAAGGCGATCTAACGTCTAGGAGTCGCAAAGACTCGACCCTCGGCGTAACGTAAATTCCGATCGAGCCTCGATATTCCGATTTGCGTGTAACGCGGATCGACTTGATTATAGGCGCTCCAAGCGAGTCTTAATCTTCCAGCTCAGACCCGACAACCCAACTCGATGCCAACGTCGCGGCTCGAATCCGAGTCGGCCTAACCCTTAGCCTAATTCTAGCTTACGTCAAGTTGAACTAGGCTACTAATCAAGCGCCGGGCGTGCAGGCAAATTAGCGTGAGCGTTCATCGTAAGCATCGCGAGCGGATCGTCCTAACCAAAGCGTGCTATATTTTCAAAATTCCATTTCCACGATCCGAGCAATTCCTTAACAGGCGAATCTGGCAAATTCCGGCGGAGATCGGTGGATCGTGGATTTTTATGCGCCCGTGGGGAATTTGCGAATATAAAGTTCCGTAGAGCGCGCGTAATATGAGAAACTATGGACGATATGTTTGTATAATAATACGATCCATAATATTTTGATGGGTAAAGCGATATTCCATCAGAGTCCCACTTGTTTCGTTATTCCACCTCGAAAATATGAATTTGCATAAAATGCATCGCCGTGCCTGTCTGTCTCCGCAGATTATCGCGTTTCACGTGCCATTCTGCGTTTTTCTTTCCGTATTGGCCGACTCGTCGTGTCGATGGTAGTCGCGCATAGAAATAAGTAAATAAAGTTGCCAGTCTGTTTCAGCGCTCATTTGCCAATCGTACGAGTGCCGAAAGAAGAAAAAGAAAGAACAACTCGAAAGAAAAGTGCATCCGACGAACTGCCAAAGAGGAAGGAGATTCTGTCGATTTTGCGCAATCTACAGGGTGTATCTCTTTAACCTTGGTCGAAGAAACGAGTTTGGGGTCCGTCGGTGGTGGGGGGGGGGGAGGCAGCGAATACAAATAACAGGACAGCGGCGAGGGTTGAAGTTCGGGTGAACAGAAAATTGAAAATGGGATTTGTTTAATTAATCTTCCGCCATCCGGGAAATTAAGGGGACAGCGGGGCGTTGAACGGTGGGACGAAGTTACGACGGAACACGGGTGTTTTCATGGCGGGTGCAATTCTGTTTCCCGGCGCGCAACTTGCGCCAACTTTGCAAAATCTAGCGAGCCGGATTCAAATTCTTCGCGCACCCTATCCTTCCGCCCTCGTTTCCTGCTTCTTAACCAACTTTGCCGCGACATCGTCTGAATTTTAACGCGACACGGAACACCGTGTATCCCTTGAAACGTTTCCTCCCTTTTCCTCCCTTTCTCCGCCCGAGTCCGATCTCTTCCGAGCGAATTTTTTCCCAGCGTATTTCCCCTCCGATTCGTTCGAACGGGCTGAATGCGCGTCGACTTTTTCCCTTTCTCTTCGGACCGCCGAATGATTTGTTGGAATTACCGGGACGAGCGGAAAGCTAGACGGATAATTCGACGCGACAGGGGTGGGGGGCGTTTGTTCGAAATCGTCGCGTTGGAAATTCGGCGAGGGCGAAAAGCGAAAGTGACTCACCCTTGACCCGGCGTGTCCGCGAGCACCGCAGCGGTTCGTAATCTACATAAATAAAAAACAGGGGGAAAAATGGGGGGAGGGGAGTAGTCGTTTTTTCGGTTCTCTCGTCGTTCCGGAAAAAAGCTGCCAGTTCCCGTCGTTGCCACCTCTATTTACGTTGCGTTCCGTATGCGGAACGACCATGGAGTTTGCTGTTTAAAAAATCTCCCTGTTTTTTTTTCATTTTTCTTTTTATTTTTTGTTCCCTTTGTTTCGGTCGCGTGGCGAAGAGAGAAACAAAACGAAACGAAAAAAAAAAAAGGACGGAAGGAAAAGAATAGACGACGCGAGCGTTTCGACGAACTGGATCGACTGGTTTCTGGGTATCCGTGGTCGGGGAGTAACGACGGGTTCTTGACGGCAGTTCCTTGGAAATGAAACGACACGTTGCGTTAACGAGATCGAACGACGCTTCGTTCCGCAGTCGATAATCACATCAACGAGCTGTAGCATTATAATACGAGCGTAAATTCGTATACCGCTGCTATTAACCGAATAATGCATCGCCCTTTGCCTGGCATTAACCGAAACGAAATTACGAGGAAAGTGCCATACGAAGTAATTAGAGGCGACTGCCCGATCATTATGTCCCGTGTCACTGTTTCTATCCTCATTAGCTGGCCATCCAACGATATATCCATTCACGACCCAAAACACGCGAGCCGTGGCTCGATTTTATTAACAAAATCGTCGCCCGCGTAGTATCTCCCTATACGTGTACCGGAAATTGTGCGAGAAATCTGCGAGCTTGTGTAGCGATGAAAGACAGCGTCGTGTATTTCGAGAATTAATCGAGTTCGATTTCGTTCAGCTGATAGTAATTTATGGGACACCGTGTACGCGTCCAGAAATCTACGAGCGACCGTACGGACGAGAGACAGCCTCGTGGATCGTGTACGTTGCGTTACTCGGAAACTACATCGAGTCATAGGAAATGATAAGATCGCAAAGAGCGCAGGACAGCAGCTTTTCTTTCACGCGCGCGTCCAAGTCCCTTCTTACGGATTTTCTACCGATAACGATACTAATTTCTCTGTCTTCCGATAGTATCGATATGATATGGTGGCTACGGGCAAGTACGCTACGCAAGTACGTGTTGATACCGTGTGATACAGCGGGGAAAATGGGAACGACCAGTCGCGTCTAAAGACGTAAATCTCCTAAATATAAAGGCGAACTTGTAGAAAATATCAAAGGTTGGCTAATCTTGTTACATCGGGACACGTAACGTTTCGCCGAGATGTTGTCGACTTCGAAAGCAACTAACGAATTCTTATTTTTGTTTCGAGCGATAATAGCGGCGAATTTATTAACCGGTTGAGAGGGCGAAAGGTATTTTCCGCCGCGGTCTTTGTTAAACGGAGCCGAATCGCGTGAGAAGGGGAAATTTCGTTGACGCCGGGAAAAAGCTCGACTCGTACTACTGCCACTGTACTCGGCGTCCTACCAGACCTGTGCCGTCGCCTTTATCGTCGAGTGTTCGGCGACGCACCGCGCACGATGCCTCGGCCGTCCGACGATTAAGTCGCCTGCGACGATTTCACGCGTATCGGCGATTGACGAAAATTCCGATTTTCTCGTCCGACGCATTCGCGAATCGTATCCTCGAGATCCGCCGTGAAATTCCTTTCTATCGCCTGTCTCTTTCGTTGTATCGCAGCAGGGAATCGGAATAAGAGGTTCGGACGATAAATCGGCCAAACGTCTGGAAAGACATCTCGGAAATACACGCTGCGAAGGAAACGCTTGGAAAAGCGCGACTGGCCGAGGTTTTCGAGTGACGTTTCTATCGGCCGGCGAATTAAAATTCAAACGAGCGAATCTCGATCCGATATCGAAACGTCAAAGCTCCGGCGGCGCGCGATTGTTTAAACGTTTATTCATCGTGGCGGAGCCGTGGCGATCAAATTTTTATCGCCTCGGCATGATTGATAGATATCACGCGGTTCGTTGAAAAACTTTCCGTTTTGATCGATACCGGTTAAACAATGACGACGTTTCGTTCGTTTCTTTTTCCGCGTAATTTTTGCGGTTACCTTTATCAGTATTCCCAGTAGATCGATTTTGTTTTCTCCTCTTTTTTCTTTTTTTTTCTTTTTTTTTTTTTTTTGATTGAAAAATCCTACCTCTTCGAACTTGTTCGTTTTATTCTTTTTTCTTTCCTGCTCTCTTCGTCGAATTTTATTTGACGCCAGGGAAAACAGTAATTTACAAGTGGACCAATAAATCGGGAGGATCTGGCGACTCGGAGCGCGATATTACAACCGGCCTGTATTAGCCCGAACGTGGTTAAACGGATTTCGAATAACGGCGACTATCCCAGCGAGAGGCGGGGCAATGGTGCGATTTATCTCGGGAAAAAATTGATCACCGTGCCGCGAAGCTTGCCTTAATTTAAGGCGCCTCCTTAATCGCGGATTATTTAATCGCCGCGGCGCGAATTAATCGAACCGTATGTCCCGGCCGATTCCCGAAGGGGCCACGTTGCGCGGGTTCGTTCCGCCGGGTTAATTCAGCGGCGCGTAATGGCTCAGAAAGCCAGAAGTAGCGCGACGTAAAATTTGCCAGAGCGTCGCATTAACGAGCATCTAACGAGAATTGAATTTCGTGCAAGTTTTTAGCGTTGGCTGTCGCAGCGTAATTTACCGTTGGTTAGCGGGACCAAAGGAATAAAAAAATCAGACCGATCGAACTGAATCTGCCACTTGAACGCGGATCTTGGCCGAGCTTGATTCAAACTCGACGCAAACCTAATCTAAACTTGGGTTAAACTTAACCCGAACCCGATTCGAATCTGCCTGAGACCTACCTACCACGCAAGAATCCTTTGGCATTCGTTTTCTCGGCATAATTTGCCGCCAACTTAAGGTAAACGTAACCCAAAGTTGACGCGAACTCGTCTGGGGCCAAACCCAAGGGAACGTATATTTCACGTTCAATCTTGCGAGATAATCTATTTATTACCTCGTAACGAGGTGAAAAAGTCAAGTGTACGTGGAAAGAAAATTCCTCGATCCGAACCGGAACATAACGCGAGCTAGCGGTAAGTCTGTGACGCCTACTTGAAAACCACGTGTACGATCTTGAATCAGCCTGTTTTCTTTTCTTTTCTCTCTCTCTCTCTCTCTCTCTCCCTCTCTCTCTCTCTCTCCCTCTCTCTCTTCCCAGCGCTATATTTCTCGCCCGGTTCTTTTGCAAGGAACGAATCAGGGAATCAATCGCGAGGCTATTAGGGGACAATTTAGACCCGTAGAAATGTAAAGTTCACAGTCGTTAAGCCAACGATTGGCACGCTATGACGTGGTGCCACGACAGGGCAGATTTTTATTAAGATCCGCGTCTCATTAACGTGGCAAGAACGGGGGCGGTCCGTCACGCGAACGCTCGTCGAATTAAAAGCCTGATGTCGGTATCAGGCAGTTCCCGGGACGAATAGAGAGGAATTCGGCGACCGTTTTGTTGTTGCTGGAAAATTTTGTTGCGCTTATTCCGCGCGCTACGCGAAACATTTCCACTGATTTGGTCTGTGCCGCGACGAGACGCCATTGCCCAGGCTGTATCGGGAAAATTGTCATCTCAGTTGAAAGTACGTATGTAACGCGAGAGGTGGAATCGATACTTTCGATCTACCAGCAACATCGGAACGCGTACAATACGCGTAGCGTACGATACTGCTCTGTGATACAAAGTTCTTTCAACCAGGATGTTTCTTTGATCTTTTCTCGGTCCAGATGAGAAAGAATGAACAAATGTTGCGATATTTACGAAATTCGTCTAATCTGGAATCCTCTAACGGATGGGTGTAAGAAAATTGCAGGTTTGTTTGCGGAAAATTCAAGGTGACCTCGAAAAATCACGAAAAGAAGAACGATCGCGTTAAAGATCTCTTGAAACCACGCAACGACCGATAAAAGTACTCGTTTCTTGATCAAACTGCTAATAACGGATGATAATCTCCACTGATCACGATTCGTGGTCCACCCTGTATATGAAAGTTGCAGATATTTACCGGAAAACTTGTATTCGATGGAAAATCAGTACACGGTACGAGTAGCGATCTCAAGCGTGTAGCAAGCGCCAAAGATGATCTCACTGAACACAGAGACTTAATCGATGATATCGTACGATGATAATGATGATTAATATTACGAACGATCGCTTGTTTATAAATACCTTCGTGATCTCTGCAAAATATATACTTGCGTTTTAAGCATCTCGCGACGTTTGTATACGTCTCTAGAATTGTTAAAATCTTTACTACCAATACGAAGTTTCAAAGCGATTCGCACGACACGCGTAACACGTTGACGAAGGACGTGGACAAGTGTACGAGTAGTTTTCCTCGGTCGCCGTAGACCAACGTCGTTAGAACCGTGGAAACGATACAAGCATTTTTCGTCAGTCAACGCTGTAATTACGCTGGACAAATCGCCAGTCGGATGTGCTGGAAATCATCCCGTTTCTTGGAATTTTACAAGACGCGATCGATCAACCGTTTGTTATCTTTTGCCAACGACGATCGACGTTGCGCGACGTTTGTATCCCATTTCGTGCTAAAGACCGCTAATCTCGACTCGTTGCTTGAAAATTTTCCTGCTGTTTAACTCCGATCTAGAGGCTGGAGGCTCGAGGTTCGAGGTTCGACTGATTTTCTTTCGCCTGGTTCTTTGCAGGCAAATTAACACGTTAAGGGGGCGGAAGCACGTGCCTTATCGCGTATCGAACACTTTCCATCCGGTCGTTCCGCTTTAAGGTACAGACTGCCGAAAGGCACCGTGCCACGAAGCTAGCTACTTGAGATATGATGGTTCGTCAAAGGGTTAAGGTCACCTGGCTGGGTAGGTCTCCGTTAACCCTCGGTCGTTCCGCATCCTCCATTATGCAGTTTCTTTTATCCGTTTTCCACCGGGCGACCTTACCGAGCCAGGGGCTTCGATGAATGTTTCAGGCCCCAGGCCACCAATTTCCCTTGTTTAATTCAGTTGGTTCTTAAAACGCGTATTTATATTTCAACGGAACGTCTGAACACAGTTTAATAAAATAACGTCGGCATTGCTGCGGTCGCAGGCATTCGTCATGCGGGTAAATTGACTTTTTAATTCGCTCGGAGTTGCTCGAATATTTGGTATTAATTTCGCCCGAATTATGAATCTTTATGTACGTAATAATGCGGAAAATAAACGAACGGCGGTGGAGCGAGTTCGGTGTTGGATTCCCACTGGAACGACCCCGGTTCGAATCCCATATTTCCACCGTTTCGTTTTTCCCAAATATTCCCTCTTTGAAAATAGTCTTTCCCGCCTCGGAAAAAATTAATTTCCAAGTTTTTCCACGCAGGAAAATCCAAGGTGGGAAAAAATGGGGGGGGAGGGAAAGTTGGAATCGAATGGAGCGAAAAGACACGTCGAGTGAAGAGAAAAAGAAAGAAGAGAGTGGAGAGAGGAGGCCTTTGTAGATCCAATTTGGGTTTGGAAAACTTCAACTCCGGGAAAAATTCACTGGATCGGTCTTTATCGGCTTTCACTGTGGTTTTAATTAATATCGTTTCCAATAATTAGTCGTCGTGTGACGTGGCAGAGTTCTCTCGTGCGTATCCTACAAGCCAGTTTTGCGACTAATCATCGGGTTTCTAACGGGCCCAACGGGAAAGAATTCTTGGAAAAAGCGCATTCCGCTAATTAATCCGGCCACTTATTAATTACCTGGCTGACCGAGTCTTTCAAAGGCGTGTTCTATATAATTCCATATCTTTGAGAAAGCTATTTCCTCTCGTGGTACTAGGCAATTACGTTGTAGCTTAACCCATTAAAGGCCAACGTTTTACCTTAACGCAACGTTTCACCTGCGATTCTTTCCGACCAATATACACCGCTGATCTTTTTAGCGTTATTATATTACTAAAACAATTTGCCTGACATTTCTTTAGTCGTTTAACGCGTCCAATTTCCCTCGATCGATATACACGACCGACTTTTCGAACCAGGCTTTCCTCGACATTTTCGCAGTCCTTATTTATTCCGCCATTTACGTAGAATTTGCCAAAGTAATTTTTACTACTTTGACAACCGACCAGTCCTTCTTAAGCCATGAAAATTCATGTCGGCTGTTTGATTCGCGCAGCGGACTTTTACGAGGCACTTGTCGTTCCGATAAATTCCCAACGAATCGCGTAGCCCGCCCAACGATGTACAAGTCGCTTCGTTCGCGTTCGTCCGCGCGGCTCTTAACGCAACGAGTACCTCGGCGCACAGGCGAGACATTTGGAAAATCGTCGGAGCGTTCGTTCTCTCGCCGTGTTTCTCGTCGATGCTGCAGTTTGTTGCTTAACGTTCAACTTGTGTCCGGTGTAACGCGATTAACCAACGCGACGTAATTACACGGGAATAACAGTTTTCGCGGCAGCACGCGCTTATGAATGATGCAGGAAGGCAATTAGGCGGCTCGAAGGGAGTTTCCGTGGGAACGTACGCTTCATTAATTATTCCACTCTTGTAATACTTTGTACAGCCACCGCGTACGCCGACCCTTTACGCGCCATAGAAAAATTTCTTCGCGCTCCGTTCCTACGTCTCGTGTCATCGACACCGTGAAATTGGGTCGAGCTCTTCGATTCGAAAATTTCCTCGGCTGCCTACGCTTTTCAGTCCACGTGCTTCAAGAGAATGCAAAAGTATCGCAGCCCTTTGCGGCGGCCGAGCGGAGACGCGAAACGAGATCCAGCGATTTTACGAGGTAGAAAAAGAATAACGCGCAGCGGGTGTTTGAGCTTACGAGCGAGACGCATCGGATAATTGGAAGCTCCATAAAGAAATTCCGCTGGAAAGGCACTTCGTTAATTACCCTTTTCTCCCCGTTTTCATCCTCTTTGAAACCGGCTACACCCGTTTTTCCCACGACGAGGCCTCGTATCGCTCGCAACGCGAATGTAATCTTCTCTCGCGTCGGTTTCTCGCTTCGATCCTTTAATCTGATATCGACAACCGGGCCAGCTGCCGCGATTTGTCCGCTCCCGTGTACACTGGCCGGATTAAAACGCCGACAAACTCAGGGAACATGCTTGCGCAACATCCTTGAAAAATCCACCGGTCCCTGTATTTTTATTCGTCGTGCTACTCTGTTCTATCGTCCTTGCAAGCACGCGACAGTCGTTTTCGTTTTATTAACAAAATACACTCGCGGACGCGTGTGCCCGTTTCGTCGCCTTTGTTCGTCGTTTTAAACGACACTTGGAGAAATTCTACAAAAAATTCTTCTATGGCGTTGTAAAATCGACCGTCTTTAAGGGCTCGAGACGACAAAAATATCTCTCTAGGCAAACAAACGCGGTCATATCATTATTATTATTATTATCAAGGAATATTATTTCCGACAAGTTTTCGAGGCAGACGTTAGTGCGATTTTCGATACAAAGTACGATACAGCGCGAAGCGTTGAGGTTATTGGATATGCGAATAGAGGAACGCGTGGATAAATGGTAAAATAGAAAATATATTCAAGTCCATAGTCTGCCATCGTCGCCCGTCTATTGTCTCGATTTGCTTTAAAATTGATTCATTTAAAAATTGATTTTCAATCTCGATGGCTTCGGCGATTGAGAAAACTAAACAGATCGGACGCGCAGTTTTCTTACAAGCGATATCCGCCTCAACGCAAAGAAACAGCCGAGATACGAGGCGAGTGCGTCGCGTAGGAAAATTGAAATTTTTCAAACCGGTGCTGGACGCTCGGCGTTCGTGCGAAACCAACGAAAGTTGACGAAATCCCCGATCGCGAATTAATCTTGGACGCGAAAAAAAAAAAAGAAAGAAAAAAATGACGAGAAACGCTGAATATCCAGAGCACCTCGGCACTTCAGCAGCGCCGAAAATGACACAAAAGAAAAAGCACGGTCTAGGATACGGCGCTCGGTAAGAACAAAAGGAGGAGGAGGAAGTTTGCGAATTCGAAGAAGCGGAATTCGGGGCTTAAGGTGCGATAACGCCGGCAAATTTGATCTGTCACGTAACGGTGTTCGCGTTTCCTCGAATCGTTGCTGTGTAACGCGATGATCGGCCGTTTAGAGGGGAAAAAATCAGCGCGACACGAGCGGCCGTAATCGCGCCCCGATTTCCACCGAGCGTTCGTGCTTTTGATTTTTTCGCGAGTGCGGGGGCCCGGTCGGTGCGACGCGGCACGCGATTCCATAACATCACGAATCTCCTGTAAAGCGTTACGTGACAATTTACCAGCCAGCTCGAGTTTAATTGCGGATTTACGCCAGTTCCTTTTCCTGGGAACGAGCCGCGTGCGTCTCGCCAACTTTTACTCGAGTTTCGATAACGATATTGCTCGCTAATTAATTGATAATTGTTAGCCTGCTAACAAAGAGTCGTTGAAGGGTTTGTCTTAAAAACGCCAGCGTTTCTCGGTCCTTTTTCTTTCTCTCTCTCTCTCTCTCTCTCTCTCTGTCTCTCTTTTTATCGAGCATCGCGACCCATTGCGAGAAACGACTTTGCGAGTTTCGACAACGATATTCCTCCGTGACTAATCGACAACCGCTAACCTCGATACTAACGAGACATCGACGAATGTCTCTTAAAGACTCTGGCGTTTTTTTATTCCCCTCACTTTGTTGTTTCTTTTTTCCTTTTTTTCAAGTTTCGCGTCCCATAGCGAAAGACAGCTCCGCCAACTTCCGCTCGAGTTCCGACAACGATATTCTTCGCTGATTAATCGATAATCGTTAACCTGCCGGTAACGAGATATTAACGAGGCCTGGCGGCAAATTCGAACGTTTCTACGTCTCTTTCTCCTTCTCTTTTCCTCGGCTTTGGCGCGCCATTCCGAAAAACGATAACGATATTTCTGCGCGATTAATCGATAATCGCCAACCCGATACCAACGACGCATCGACGAATCTGCCTGAAACGCTTCAACGTCTTTTAATTCCCCTTCGTCTCGTCTTTTTCGCCTTCCAGTCTGAAAAACGTTTTCGACGATTATTAGCGCGTTCGTTGGCCGCGAATGGATACAGTTGGCTGCACTGGCGTTCCCCGGCAGCTACCGCGGTTGTAATATCGCCGGTAAACGGCTAGATAAGCGAATTACACGGCTGCCAGATTCTATTCTGATCGTCGTTGAGCGTGGAAAGAACCGACGACTCTGCAGCGACGGAAATGGCGATTTTGCTTGCGACTCGCATCTGAAATTCATGGAACGCTATCGCCGTCTTATCGACTATGCTCGTCATCCGAATATCTCAACGTCTTAACCAGTCCAGCTGGCATAAAATTCTCGGAGCTGTTCGATCCTCCGATCTGTCTCTAGATTCTCTTTTTTTTTTCAAATTCCACGAATAATTCCGCTATGCGGACAACTAATCGTTTCCAGTCGTTCGTTGGATCGATGCTGGGCTTTATCGGTTCGTGATTATGGAGATTCGAGAGGCACGTGAATTTTGTTGGTCTCGCGGATAGAAATTTCGTTAGCTCGTAGTTGGACGCGATAGAGATCTATATACTGCGCGTCAGCTCCCGTTTATTCAGCATCCTTCGAGGACCAAAGAAAAAAAAAGAAAGGAGATTTAGTCATTTCGCGTTTCAAACGCCATAATTCTTCTGTAGCGTCGACGATCCGATTAACGTCTTCTGTGCATCTATCGGCAACTTGAAGTTGCAGAATTCTAATAATTGCGTATGATACTCAGAGATATACGTGAAATATTCAGATCGGCGTAGTTCGTTGTAACATTGCACACGCGAGAGGAATTTCTAGTTAGGTGCACTTTTATTTTTCCATGCGACATAGTTTTCCGACGAAATCTAGGTTTTTCTATGCGGCAAATTGTTGCTCGCCATATAAAAATCCGCGTTTGTATCGACGTCGCGAACTCGTGAAAAATAACGTTTCTCTTTAGTGTATTAGGTTGTGCCGAAAGTACAATAATACGAATAATAATAATACGAATAATAATAATACGAATAATAATAATACGAACAATAGGTGTGTATGAATGCACGTATATGCGTAGGATATAAGTACAATTTTCCAAAAATACTCATTTTATCATTTGTTTCAATTATACGAGTTAATAATGTAGTAAAAACAAAGTTAGAGTCACACATACTTATCAATATCTTGCAACTGTTAGGTTGTCCCGAATGTTTCTTTCCTTTTGTAAGAAAATAATGGATGCGCAACCTCTTTTCGTTTTATATTATTTTATCGAATCACGTACGATCCATTTTCTTCTATTTCTATTATTACGATCCTACACGATTCGACAAAAATAATATAAAGCAGAGAACGCGGTGCATCCATTATTTCCTTACAAAAGGAAAGAAACTTTTCGGACAACCTAATATCTAGTCTACGTAGTCTGCTAAAAGAGATAAATACAACGTAGGAAAACGTATTCTTAGTATTTATTTAATGGCAAACTGCCGTCAAAAGCGGACTTTGTCGGTCACTCCCTGGAAGAACGAATGTAAAATCGTAAATCGATGTTTCTTTTAATACGAATGAGAAGACTCGTTAATTGAGAAACGACGCACGTTTCCTAACTACGCGGATATCCACGTGACGCGTATTTTTCTGGCCGTAACGTAAGCCTGTAACAGGAGAGCGTCGACGAATCGCTGGCAAAATTCCAAACCGGCCCGCGATCCGATGCATCATTCTTGTGGCGTTTTGCTGCATCAGGATAGCAGCAGCTCGCGCACGTAACAGAACGCGTATGACGGTAGTCGTGGCCTGGAACGTCAGGTGGCCAGGGATTACCTCGTTAGTATACATTGGCTCGTATATCCGCAGGCAGCTGCGTGGTCCTGCCACCGAATATGCGGCGTTCCTCCGCCATTTCCTACCCCGTCCGTCACCCTTCGATCGTGGATTTGTTTTTCCGCCTACCGACCGCTCGAAATTTCTCGTTTCTTGCGCCATTTCCACTTTTTACTAACCGCGAGCGGCGTAACTACTTTTTCTCCTATCAGAGTGCAGAGAGTTTGCCGGCCCGAGTTTTTTTATCGAAAGTCCCATCGATCTTCGCGGTCGTCGAGTCGATTTGTCGCGAGTCGCTATACGTTGGAATCTTTTTTTTCGTTTTTCCTTTTTTCTAGTTGCCTGTTTGAATTTCGATTTTCCAATCAGGAAGCCTGGTCGATTCGAACGCCGCGCGAATTCGTATATATTTTTTTAGAGGCTTCGCACGCCGCTTGCTTTCTACGAGAGATTCCACACCCGGAAGAGAATCGGCGGTGAAATTTGATGAAAAAACTTTGCTGCGCTCTAGGGAGTCGAGCCACGCTGCTAATCACCGATCCGACCGGACGTTTTCCAATCTCCGTTTTCTCTTGCAAACACCCGTCTATTATCGACTCTCAACCCTCGTCTCATGCATACCAAACGAACATAACCTCACTTTCCAAGAAACCAATATGGCTACAGCAATTATTGGCACGTGTCCTTATTCTCTAACCAAGTGTCCCCCTTTTTTCGTCGTAATCGTACGAAAATGTGGCCAAACGACAACACGACACTCGTAACATATCCGAGTTTCCGTTCGAGTCTTTTCACTCCTCCTGTTTCCATTCGAGAATCGTTTTCGTTCTAATAATTTCTTAATTTAGCCGTTCGATCTTGAATTATTTCAACGATTCGATGATAGAACGCAGGGTTAGGCAAATTGAACGAACGGTTTTCGTCGTTCGATTCAACGAACGGGATATTCTCGGCCCATAGGGCATAAGCTTTTTAACATAAACGTCCGGAGTTGTACGTCGCTTGTTTCGCGCAATCGCGGGTTGATTGTGTTTGGCGCAGCCATTAGGTGATTTAGGATTACACGATTAGCGACAGACAGCATAGCGCGGCCCATGAATATGCATGCTTCTTGTTCCCATCATTTGTACAAGCAGCCAGTTTTCTGAATTGATTTCGTACCCTGACGCGCCATTTTCTCGCCCATGTTGTTCCGTCGCGTGCAACAAAATGGCGCCTCGTTAACCCTCGTTAATGGCGCCGGCCATTTCCTAACCTAAGCTTCTTCGCCGAATCGCTTCCAATTGATCGATGGAATTTCTAAATACGGTTTTGTATGGTTAAATCCTTATCCGAATATGATTAAATTAGTATTCGTGTTTTAGATCTAACGGAACAGACCAGTGATTTTAATACCAAATACAATACAATCAAAATACACGGACCCACGTGATAATCCTATAATAGCTTTCTCGATTCACAAACGACGTCCGCAATCTCAAGGCGCGAAATCAAAATCTTCCTGATCGACGCGTTCGTTCAACGCTTTAATTTACTGCTTCCAATCCGTACTGCTTTTCTCCTGCAGCCAGCAGTACGTTGTTATATTTTTAATATAAGACGACTGGATACTTTTCGGCGGAGATCGTAAATGGCAGCTGGTATTGTTTGTCCAAAGAGAGAAAGAGAGAGAGAGAGAGAGAGAGAGAGAGAGCCAGTGGTCGTCAATCGGAGCACGGCAAACGCCAGATCATTTCCGTGATTTCAAAGGCAAAGACGGCCGTCCGATTCGATAGATAAGCGTGCCACGTATCAACGTGTTCGGTGCACGTTCCTTCGAACGAAAACACACGCGATTGTTATCGACATCCGTCGAAATCTCACTCGAGCTCCCTATACTCGTAGCTCTTTCCCCTGCGACGTCAAACTACTGGCAACACGTTCTTCCAACGTCCCTCTGTCGTCGCTTTCCCACGATTCCAGTCGTCTAATTTCGACTTTTCTCGCCTCCTTCATCTTTGTCCCGTAACGCGCGATCGTCGAAAGGCGGACAATCGTGGAGCGGAGTCGCGTCGCTCTCGCAAGCCTCGACGTGCCGCAACTCGATCTTGGCGTGTTTTCTTTTTCGCGTGTCCGTAATTCGTTCGTACGAATTGGCCGCGGGATACTCCGCGACTGAGAGGACGAGACGACAATCGGGAGTAACGAAATTACGTTGGACGGTTGGTACCCGAGACGACCGAGTTGGAAAATCGGCAAAGCGCGCGCGAATTTCCTTAATTCGACATAGGTCGATGGTAAGATGGAAAGAACGTACGTTCGCGTGGCAACGAGGAAGCGTCGAATTTACGCGACGAATGCATGGAACATCGTCGGCGACGTTCAGAGTTTTCCATTTCGCCATCTGCTCGCCGCCGGTTGACGCACAACATCCGGCGCAAGCTTTCGCTGTTGCGTCGCGCCGCCGAGTCAATTTGCCCGATAATCGTTTGATCCGAAAGTTCCACGGCGTTCACGAGCTGTCAGACGCAGCACGCTAGGTGGGTCGACGCATAAGAAACAAGAGGTAAACGTAGTTACACCTTCGACGAGACTTGGCGACAGGCCAGATTCAACAGATGCCGGTGGACGGGGCCGAAATCGGCCGGCACATCCGCAGAAATTGAGACGAATCGCCGCGATAACGTCTGCCAACCCTCTAATTGACTGCATCGTGCGATTGAAAGAACCCCATCGTTTGCTTAATTTTCTCTTTCTCACACTTGCTTTCCCTCCCGGATCACGCTCGAGTTTCCTTCAATTATTCAGCTACTTTGCCGTGTGCAAATTCTTTGTTCGATTTGGCTGGCGTACAATGCATAGCAAATCTGGCGACGAATTATTCCCATCAGTTTCTCGTTTCTGGTACTTGCTTTCTTTCTTTCTTTCTTGTTGTTATTACCATTATTATTATTTTTTCAATGGGTCCAAAGTATATTTCCTCCTGGCTTTATCAGCGTTCTCCTCGTCGTTTGCATTATCGTTTATGCTATAGCGTACTCGTCACGAAGAAATGGCAATATCTCGCGTTACGACGAGTATACTCGTCGTCGCTTATTTTTCGTATGACACGTTCCAGGCACAACACGGTCTTCCGGTCGAAAGCTGTTGCAAGTTGCAGCAAGATCCCGTGTCGATTTAATTGTTATAATTATTATTATCGCCGAAGCAACAGCAAGCTCGAAATAGAAAGTTGAAAGATCACGATAGGCTCGATTCTAACGACGTCTCGTAATATCTGCAGCATGCAGCGTGTTCTACCGCCTGATTTAGCAACCAAACTTTGTCGATATACGGAATATATGCACGGTGTGTATATTGTACGGGTTACAGTCAATCGAAAAATGTTATATGGGTTTATATGTTATTATAAAATGTTATAGAGGTTTATATAAAAAAAGAAAATCGCAATAAAAGTACCAAGTACGAAGAGAAGGAAAACAGATCGACGGCGAAATTTGAAGTTTAGCCGATCGACGCTTTCTGCCTCTGTCTTAACCGTACGAGCGAACAAAAGTGCTACAGCCCATCCAGCGAAGAAAAGAACTTGCCTCGTTTTTTAAACCGCGACTGTCTTGCATTTTGTATCGAATAGCCCAGCCCGGTCTCGTTCGCGCGTAACCAAAGCAAAGTCGAACCGCGTCTAGTGTCGCGTAATAATTGACGAGATAGGAAAAAGTAAGAAAAAAAAGGCGAATTAACAATAACACGCTCGTTCACTTTATTAGTCGACAGCTAGGTTGTAGAATACAGACTAATCTAATAATTTTGACTGAAGGACCGGAGTTTTTATATCTTCGCTATGGCTCGCATACTTTATGGGTGGGAGTTAGCATACCTAAGCGTTATCGGCGAGTCGGCGGATATCTAGCTCTCGGGTGGCGCGGAAATCGGCAGATGGTTGGCTCTTGGGTGGCGTCAGGGAGATCTTTCTGGACGTTACGCTAGCCTCGGCCTGTCCCCGGACTTGACCCAGGCCTGACCTCGTTCAAATTTATCGCGGTAGATTTTAGGTTTACCACGGCCTTTTAGTCCGCTGTTGTGTAGCGTAATTCACGGGTGGAATTCGTAAAGAGGATTTTGGAAGCGGCGGAGTTGGATCGGGCGGGACGCGGAAACGCGATATCGCGGGAAAAATATCGGCCGAGGCGATCGATGCGTTGCACAAATGAGTTGGAAGCCGAGGAAATCAGGTCGATCGACGCATTCACGAGCGATTATCCGAATTGCGGTCCGTGGGCCGGCGATCGGCGGACGGTGTAGGACACTCGAATCGCCGGATATCAATTTATACGCGTTGTTAGATATCCTAAACAGGTTTAGCCGGAGATATCCGGCGGCGGCGTCGCCTCGCGCGGAAATTCAATTTTCACCTGTGCTCCGCTTTCCGCGGCATTTCCAAAACTCTCGTGTTTTACTTGAAAACAACGTTCGACACGCTGTAACGAAACTTGCCCGGTGTTAGGCAAATTTCGCGGAAAATAACTTTGCGGCGGAACTGCGGGACGGACGGGCTTGTTGACTCTTCGATTCTCAGCGAAGCAACTCGATTTTCCACGAGACCCTTCGCACGATTTTTCACCGGGCGAATTAATTTCCGAATTTTCCGTCGTCGAAAGAAAACCTCGTGGTGGAAAATTGGAAAAAAGGAGGGAAAATGGGCGGGAGAGAGTCGTCGAGGAGGAAAATTTCGTAATAGAACGATCACCTCGTTAGAATCGTACACACCTCGAGCCATACATACGGTTTTCCCACCTTTCGACGAAGCTGCTTTCCCTTTCGATGGAAAAAGATCGTTTTCGCCGCCACTGGAACCATCGACGTCGAACGAGATCGAAACGAACGGACCATTGTTCGTACGCTTTGCAAAGGGCCACGGAAAGGCGCGAAAAATTGCGTGGAAAGTTAGAAACTCGGTTAGTTTCTGTATTAAAAGAGCATTTTCGGGAGCTGATGTGGAAAAAAGGCAGAAACCAGAGCAGCTGGTTAATACCGGTACGCGTGTCTCGCGTGTTTCTTCCCTGCTTTGATGTGCTCTGTTTTTTTCGGACAGGGGGTGCCATTTTTTTGCGCTTGTGGTCCGAAGGAAAAAGGCGAAGGGTGAGGAAAGGGTTGGCTGCCTTGACGAAAGCTTTGTGAAAGCGGCAGCTTCAAAGGGGACGCTTTAACCGCGTCTCGCGGTGGAAAGAAGTGCTTTCCCGTGCAAAGTGACGCGACAAATAAAAGCCCGTGCCTCTCTCCCTGCGCTTCGTCAGCCGCAATTTTCCCCGTGAAAGGCGTCGGGATGCGTTCATTAAGCGAAAGTACGAGGAATTAATCGTGCATCGAATCTCGTCGACGCGCTCGGGCCAGACGAGTTTAAACGTTCTTGAAAGCAGGTCAGAAGCTGATTATCGCTGTAGGCATTTTTGTTGAAACACGTTGGACTACGTGGAATTTCCATGCCAAATAAAACTACGATCCGAGAGATCGAAACAAGTACGAACGAAACGAAACGTTTCAGAAGCTAAATGCCGCTGTAGGAATTTTTGTTGCAACGCGTTGCGCTATGTAGAACTTTGATAGTAAATCAAACAAACTACGACTCGATGCGTTAAAACAACCGTGTATTAAGCAAACAATTCGGAAACTGTATATCGCTGAAGAGATTTTTGTTGCAACGCGTTTGACTATGTTGCCGCTGTGTCGAACCAAGTAGAGTTTGTTGAACTAGTCGCGATGCCAAATAAAACCAGTTATTATTTTCTATTATATCGAGCTAGTCGGCTCTCGACCAACTCCAGGTAACCGACTCGAATAAACAATCGAGGAACTGAATATCGTCGGAGGAATTTTTGTCGGACCTAGTAGAGTCGCGATACCAAACAAAACTACGTCTCGATGCATTGGAAAGCGATTACGGATGCGACGACCAATTCGAAGGTTGAATATCGCTGTACGAATTCTTGCCAGAACACGTTGCTCGTTTCGTTTGCCTAATCGTCGTCGAGAGCTCGTTTTATACGTTAAATTCTTTTTCGCTCGAAGCTCAGTCCTCGTGGACGAATTCCGTGGACCGCAACATTGCCGTGCGCGTTGTCTGCTGGTAAAATCGAATCGCGATCCGGCGAGCTTGTTTATGCCAGGTAATCGGTAAACATCCGCCGGTTATTCTTGTTAATTAAAAATACAGCGCGCAAAACCCAGCGGACGTGAATAAGCGAGGCACGCTCGTTATTTATTATTGCGAGCGATGCACTGCGTGGAAAGAAAAATGAAGCTAGGCCACCCGTGTCGATTAATATTATATCGAGCATGGAATCCCTCTCGGGGAAACGTGTCACGTTCTCCACTGCGATATCTACTAGGGATGAAATCAATCATATTGCAAAGAGCCCCGAAATCCGAAAAGTCAACGAATATCTCGAATATCTGGCGAATCGTTCGACGAAAGGCAGCTGTAGGAACATGGGAATACAAAATGATAAATATGAAGATTGAGAGACCATCTTTTACGGATAAGTAGGATAATCGAATTGCGTGGAATTTGCCGTATGTTGAATGGAGATGAGGTACGATTTAAAGGAAGGATTTAAAAATTGAGATTGATGGTTGGACGTGGTAAGGGAGTCCACAGGGGAAGGAAAATAATATTTGCGAAGCTGATTTATTACTATTTTAACTTTAATTTTCATTCTCATTTTGATTCTCATTTTCAGCTTGTTTTTCATTTTCATTTATTTTTACCTTTATCTTTATTTCAATTCCAATTCTCTTTTCGCTCCTCCTTCGTTTATTTTAATTTACGGCGCTTCGTTGCGCGAGCATTCTTAACTGGTATCGGGTCATTGGGGACCATACCAATTTACAGCTACATTACTTCATTCAGGAATTTTTAATTCCATTGCTGACCCACATCACGGACAAACGTCCGAGTAAAATACGAAATCAAACTAAAAGCCCCGAATATTGGGAACCTGACGGAAATTGCTACAGCGCTAAGACTCGAGTTACCCGATTCTATTTCGCATTTTGCATTCTCCGTGACAGAGATTGGCGATAAGACGAAGTAACCTAAATTCCAAAATTCGTTAATGTCATCCTAAATTATTATAATCCGCAACGACACGCGGCGATATCGATTGACACGCGACACAACTTTTAATACTTTCCAGAAAATTCGAATCGCCCAGTCCTACTACTAGTTTACGATAATCCGTTGGACCAAGATCCCTAGAACGAGACTTGGTCCCGGATTTAGGGCGGTTGCAACCAGCGTCTGCTGTCTTCAGAAAGGCAGATGACAATCTCCTGGAACATGGAACTCGTTGGAATCGTCGATGGCGTGTATATGCAGACAGGCGTGAAAGCATCTGGCCGGTGCAGCGAGACGAACAGCCACGTCATGGCCTCTGTTCGAACGACAAGTGGAATCTGCAGATATCTTCGTCGAGGGACGACCGCGGACGAGATCGAATCACGCGAAGCTCGAAATTATTGCGCCATCTCGCCGTTATTCGTGCAGAATTCCCTAAACTTTTGCCGTTTACGGTCGTCGGAGACGCGCGAAATGTAATTAACGTGGACTCGGTGGAAGGGGCTTGTGAAATCGGTCAGACGTTGAAGCCTGCATGCTCGGAGGACGTGGCAAGAGGAATTAGGAATGTACAGAGTGTGCCGGGAAACTAGGCCAAGCCATAGTTTTTGCAAAGACCTTGAAATGGCCGCGGAATATGATAGTGCGGACGAGAAAAGGTATAATGCAAGGGAATGGAAGTTTTTCGGCGAGTTTCCGCAAGCCTGGGGGACCCGTGACAAAGCCGAATAAAGAAATATACGTAGGAAAGCAAGGTATAGGGATTTATAGGTATTTGGTGATATAAAAATGTAAATAACGTATAGGTCGCTATGGTCCTTGCCAATTCTCTGGCTCATCCGTGGGTGGCTCTTTCCATCCACTTGCACGTGGAAAAGAAGCATGCTCGTTCGTGTCAATTACGCGACGCTCGATCCTTGAATTTCCAACCTCGTTACATCGATTCCACCAATTTTACTTGCTCAAAATTCCTCTCAACGAACGACACCGTCTTCCTGCCTGGCCAATCGTTCCTGCATGCGAAATGCGCGAGGATTTAATCGCGCTTCTTCAGGGACGAAAGTTTCCCGGCACATCGGTACGCGTGGAAGAGCATCGATTATCGGAGTTGTTTGAATTTTTTCTCAGCCCGGCTGACGGGAAGGGTTGAGAAGTTTCCGAGGGAAAAACAGCCTGGCAGATGGATTACGGAGGAGCGGTGAAAATCTCCCACGGTTGGAATTCTTCTCGTTACGGAGAATTAGAAAACTAACGGACGCGGGTAACAAAGAAAACTGGACGGTAACTTGGTCAATGTACAAATTGCTTGGGAATGGAAGGGGAAAGAAGGAGGCAGAGTAAATAAGAGGGTTGATTAAAGGAGTCCCTTGCTCTTTAAGCCAGGCCAGAAAAATTCGGCCAACAGCCCTTCAGCCTCGTTACGCCGTGTTTTCGGCCCGTTGTGATCTTGCACTTGCAATTTGGACGGAATTCGCTTCGTAACAACAACTTTGTAAATGGTTATGCGGGCTCTCGACGATTGTCGTCTTACGTCTGCGCTAATTTCCATTCGCCCGACAGTTCTTCGAGGTTACTCGCTCTCGCAACTTTCAGGAAGAATCGCCGAGGATCGACAAGGTGCGAAGGTGAAAGTCGCGTCAATTTGTTTACAACGACGGATTACTATTTATGACCGGGCTTCGCTCGGTAAACGGTAGTCGAGATCGGTTTCACGATTATTACGGAGTAGTCGGTTCTACCAATCACCACAGCAGGCCTTGGTAATAGAGGGGTTCGCTAACGCGTGTGCTGTAAATGCGCTTTGATGGGACATTAAAATGTATGAGCTGTTTAGAGCGCCGCTAGAGAGGGACCTTTGCCTCGCGGAGGATGCTTTGCCTACAGCGCCATACTAAATACCAGTATTTGTACATTCTGCGAGTTAAAACTTGCTTTAACTGGATTTACTTGCTCTGGAACAACGTTCTTTTAGCTTCTGGCGCGGGTATACCTTGGAAATGCTATGAAATAGTAACGCATTGCTATTACGAGTGATAACAATGATCGATACGAAGATCTCGATAGGGAAGGTGACAGTGTACTTGGTTGTCACCGCGAAGGACGTGGGTTCGAATACCAGAGGGGTGGTGGGGGAGTGGTCGACAATTTTTCACGCGTTGTTTTCTCAATTTTCTTGGTGAGAGCGAACGCGCGGGGTTGCTGGAAAGAAAATTCCGGGATGGTTGGAAAATATTGAAAAGGGAGAGAAAAGTTTTTAGAAGCCGTGGACAAAGGAAGAAGTTAAGAAAGTAGAAAAATATCAATTTTCAACGGATCTCGCGCGAGATGTCTATTTCTCTTCCGGAAAATAACAAAGAGAATCAAAGACTCGAGAAGAAGACGAAGAATGGCGCAAAAGTGGTGTAGAAGAAGAAGAAGGAGGAAAGGTCATCAACCAGGAAATGGAAAAACGCAGGAAACTCGGAGGACGAGGAAAACTACAGAGAGACACGACGATTCTCGTCAGAATGTTGTAAAAATCACGGAAATGGAACACGGAGAGGTTATTATATAAATATCTCTTGGAAAAATGAAACTTCTTGCAATAACGAAAGTATGCTTCAGGCTTAAACGTCTACGGAGTTACCGGGTGAATGGACTTTGCAATAGCATTTAAGGAAATTGCGCAGTTCCGTCGGGAAAGCTGGGTAAGATTTCCATGGAGTAAGGCGATCGCGGGATAAACGGATGGAAAGTTTAGTAACGCGGACCAGAACCGAGAATGCGGGAAAAAAACGGTTCACGAAGGAGAAAAATTGTTGTTGCGTGGGTGGCGATTAAAGTTTTCTGTCATAACATCATAAAAAATGGATACGCGTGCCTACCAAGTTGCTTCGATTTTCCCTATCGAGGAGGCGCATCGTCCGATTCTTCAGAACGATATCGATAATATTTTAACACGAAGAGGAAAGGAGAAACGAACGACAGCAAAACATTTACATTCATATCGTGCGTATTCTCTAAATCGATTGGAAGTTTCACCAACCCTCTAGTGAAACGTGAAACGAAAACCACGAAAATACACGGATACAGAGGTTGCAAGATGTTTATAAAACTTGCGTTTAGCAAAGGAATCGACGTACAATGTGAATAGTCACCTGAAGCATATAATAAGTATCGAAAATGGTGTCACCGAATACCGAGGCTCGTCGATACCTCGCGTGATTACCTGTTTAAATTATTATATATGTATATATTATTATTATATATTATATTATTATATATATATATATATATATATATATATATATATATATATATATATATATACTGCAACCTGTGAATACATCTCCAAGAACGTTTAAAATTTTACCGACACGACCATGATACTTGGATCGGTCATTGCAGCGCTAATGTTTCGCGTAACGCGCGTAACATGTTCGCAGATAGCTTATACGTGTACACGATATTTGCCTGTAAGAAAGAGTAAATTCCAACCGCCCTGACCAACCAAACGCCGCGTTATTCGTTTGCCCTGATCGTTTCTCCGGCCGTAAGGAAGTATATCGGATTTTTTACGAGCCATATTTCCCCCTTAGTATCTCATATAGAGAATTTAAGAGATCCCGTCAGGAGACATGTGTTATTGCGTGTAAAAGGACAGGCCCGGCCAGTCTCGGAGACACCTTATCAGAACTTACTGATTCTAGGCTACGCGTTGAATAATTCATAAACTCGACAAAAAGGAGACCGAAGAAGACGGGGCAAACTTCATGTTCGAGTTTCGAGCTTGGACACGATGAAAAGACCAGCTCGAGGACGCTGGTATACGCGTTAAGCAACGCCGCTGGAACCGCGAATCGATCGTCGAACTTTTGTTCCGGACACCAGTCTGCAACTGCGGATGAATCGTCAAGAATCCGGAATCCTCGTATCATCTCGGAAGAGAGACGATGGATACCGCTCTAAGCGGAAGAAATTGCCTGCTTCTTTTCTCCGAGCTTCTTCTTATCGACTAAACTAGTTTCTTCTCCAAGTAAACGCAGTTTATGTTACTTTCGGCGAAAGTTGGGCAGAAGAAGGCAACGGGGAGACCATCGTCCGTGTACGGTTGGAAGGTTTCCGAGGGAAAGTAGGAAATGCTGGCTGGCAGGCTCGTTCGCCTGGACGTTTGTCGCGGCTTAGCCGCGGACAGGAGGCTGGCGCGCCAAAGTTCATCCACGAGTGTTTCGCTACGCGGCAGTTCAGCCCGATAACGAATCACCGTCTGGGGGTCGATAGCTGTACAGCTTACCCTACATACCTCGACCGTCATGTTTTAATCAAGCAATCAATAAATTCTCGGGCCGGTTCTCACGGCGCTAAAGCGCGGAAGTCGCTCGCAGCGACGTTAAACGATTAATCCTTCGCCTTTGACCCGGCCACCGATTCTCAAACGATATTTTCCTCCCTTGCCTTCGATGTTCCGTGTTTCTCCACTCCCTGCACGATCTCGAGCGTTCCGAATGCCGTAGGTGTCCCGCGTCTCTCGTCTTTATCGCTCTTACGACGTTTTCTCCTCGTTCATTCCGACAAGTCAACCGTACAGGTGCCGCACAGGTTTAAATTCGTTTCGGGAAATGTCAGGCGCAATTATCGAGCGAAACGCGAGCATTGTTTGGCGGCGAGAGAGAATATAAAAATGAATTACGCGGTTAATGAAACGAGTAATTGAAGTTGAAATGAAAGTTGATGGATGCGTTAAACATTTATAACATCCATCCATGGATATTAGCATGTTTCGGACATGTAGAAATATACTTATATTCTACCTCGCCTATCGTCTGTCAACGCTGTTATTAATTCGAAATTAATACCGCCGCGCATATCGATATATTCGATATTCCTCGGTTCCACGTATATACTGGCTTGTCCCGAAACTTTCTTTCCTTCCGTAAGGAAATGATAGATACGCAACCTTCTCTCGTTTTATATTATTTTATCCAATCGCGTACCATCCATTTTCTTCCATTTCTACTATTACGGTCGGACATGATTCGACCAAAATAATGCGAAACAGAGATGGTGGTGCATCCAATATTTCCTTACAAGGCGAAAGAAACTTTTCGGACAGCCTCATATGTACGCAACGTTTCAGCAAAGAATTCTCCGAGCGCGTGGTATTCTAAAGTATCTGTTTGAAAGTTTCGTTTAAAATCGCTGACAAGTGGTCTGCAAGAAGCAAACTAGCGGACAGGCGTTCGACGATAGATGCGATTTACTGGTTCTTTGAGAATCGCGGAAGCGCCTGGCTCAGTTCGATCTGCCGCGAGTCGACACTTTGACTCGGACGTCTGATTTAAACGGCGGCCTTGTCGAAGGCCGGTTCCAGCGTCTTGCTGCCTCCTGCTTGCCGCCTGGCTGTTTACCCGCGGAGATTGATCCTCGCACTCGATTAAAAAAGCTCGGAGCTCGAGCCGCCTGACGCGCAACTTCCCATTAATTCTCGTAAATCCGACGAGAAGCCGTTGCATCGTCTTTCGACCAAGCAAGGTCCAAGGAGTTTTTCCCCCGTTTCGCGTGAATATTTTCCTCCGATTTCACAAAACCTCCGTCGGACGCGAGATTCGAATCGCTGCAAGCAGCTCGAAGGAATATCTCGAGTCAGACGAATAATACACGCTTTCCATCGCTCGGTTAAGTAGAAACTTGAACAAGTTGTCGTCGTTGTTATCGTTATACGTAATTGACGATACGTATTAGAAATTTGAACGACAATCGAATCGGTTCGGAGCTCGCGCTTGAAAGAAACGGCAGGATCGTAACGAAAGTGGAGACTGTGGTCGCAAGAATTGGCTAGCTCTACGATAGTAATTGGCTAGTTTAAAACCGTAAAACGTATCGAATGGACGTGTTTCGCTGGCGCGTCTTGGGATACGCGAAACCCAATTTGACTGAGAAGATGGCGACAGTTCGCTCGACCGTTATAATTTCGCGGAAATAGGACGAGTCGACTATTTTTCTTCCACCCGGCAACGTTTTCGTTCCCAGCCGTTCAGAGATCGGATTGCGATCATACTCGGACTCGATTCTTGGCAATTTCCGCTGCCCGCTCTGCCGATGGTGGCTCGTTACACGTAGGAAGAAACAGACGCAAAGCCGAGGCCTTAGACTCGAGAAACAGATGCGAACCAGACAGTTTCGCGTTGACGGAGCAGTTCGAGGTTCGCTCGAATCGGACGAGGCAACTCGTCTGGTCCGGCCGAACGTAGAAAGAATCGGTCGAATGTTGCAAACGAGACGCGCGTCGAGTATTTCGCGTCGATGGAAAGCCAGTCGCAACTGGCCGGCATTCAGGCAACTCGATTAACCTAAACGAGACTTAAAGGTCGATTCGTGGATCGATGGGTATAGGAAGATGCGGCGGACAGGTATCGAGCGACCATCATCGGCAACATTGTAACAAGCGAGTGGCATAGGCGTAGCAGGGATATCGATCGCCGGGCATGAGTCACGTTCTGCATAATTAATCGAGTTTCGCGTTCTTTTCCCTGTCCCTCTGGCTGGTCTCTTTGACCAGCTGCTCACGTGCACCGCGAGCGTGAAAAAACTTTGGCCCGAGAAGAGTGGAAGAGAAGAAACGAGACCGTGTGACACGGAGAAGTTAGGTCTTCCCCGTGGGCCGCGAGCGTCGGCATTCGCCTTTTCCTCGAGTCTATGCACTTTCCTTCGGCCATCCGCTTGCCGCGTTCTTCCAACGCCGGACACGTGTTCACGGCGCTGACATTTCCGCGATTTTCTAGGGAACCGAGCGTCCAGGTGGTTCTCACTTCCAAGGAAACTCTACGTCTCATCCGTTTGGTTTTCCAGGTAATCGAAGCCATTGAGAGCTGCTTGGCAATAAATCAATTCCAAGGGTCACACGGACTCGTGGCCTTCTTCCCACACGCCTTGTACAGGCGGGCTATAGTTCGGCAGACAAGGCGGTTCGGTTAGCCGAATGGTTGGAACGATAGAGGCTCGCCCGTTATATTAGCAGTTCGGATAGCGTCTTTGATTCCACGGTTGTACGATCTCTGGCTCCGTTACGATCTTTATTCTCGTTAAAAGGCCAATATTTTGTACTTTGGTACGAAAGGTGGAGGAAACCTGTTCTACGAATGGAGCTTCAAAGGTTTACCGTACGATCATGTCCTTTTGCTTTTAAGTGAGAATTTTCGCCTGGAGCGAAGGTTCACCACGTCGCAAGACCTTTTTCTATTCCGCAAGGGGGACCGACAGAATGGCAAGCCTCTGTGACACGCACGGAGGCCGTTGCTGTTCTCGCGAGTCCTTTGGGCAGTGGCGACCCCACGGACCTGATGCGCTGCCTCGCGTCACACGCGTATGCCTCGATCATGGTGACGAGGCACGTGACGCGTGATCGTATTTTTTTTTATTCTTTTCTGCGTTTTTACGATTTAGTTAACGGGACTTTTGGTAAATTTTTACCCAGTGGGATACAGTTGTTCGAGAAGCTTCGCAATATTTCTTCCTTTGCATTATTTAGGTATATCGTTATTAGATAATATTAGATATACTATACCGTATCACTGGTTTTTGTTCTACATTCGTTCATACAGAAAAGAAAGATTGGACAAATCTTCGGTTCTTCTCTCATTTAACTTCATAATATTTTATTAAATTTCTCTGTTTTATATTATTTTTGTCGGATCACGTGTGATCGTAATAACAGAAATAGAAGAACATCGATCGTACATGATTCGATAAGATAATATAAAACGAGAAAAGGTCGTGCATCTATTATTTCCTTAGAGATGGAAAGAAACCTAATACGTGACACGCCACCAGTCTCGCCAAGGTCCACGAACACCATAAAATCTGGCAACTGGAGACACCGCGGCAATCGTACGGTGTATCGATCTTGGCAACGAAGAACGCGACGAAATTCACAGTTAGATGGGACAATTAGCGTCGAAGAAATGCAAGGACCCAAAGCCAATCTCGGGCTTGCAGCGATCGGTTTGCCTGTTCTTGCACTCTGCAGATACGAAGCTCAGGATACGCAAGCACCGGTGGGGAAATGAGAAGCGTGTCGAGCTTTAACGACGAAAGAACGAGAGCGCGTGGTCGAGTTTATCGGGAAATCGGTTACACGGTGTGTGAAACGACGCGACTGCTGGACAATTTTCCATGGATCCCCGTTAGAAAGGGACGAAACGCCGAAAAAAAAATAGGCTGGCGGCTGTTATCGTACGTGACACGCAACGAGCAATTATTTTGCCTTCGCTTAGCCGACGCAACAAGTTTTCACGTGAACGGAATGCGAGAGTCGACAGGGGTCGCCGGCGACCCACTCGAGCATTTCCAATTGCGGCGTGTTCGGTTCGATCGAAGCTTCAATTTCGCGCCGCTCGTCTCTCCCTCCCTCTCTCTCTCCCTGTTTTAAAACCCACGCTCGATCCCCGACAGGAAAAACCTCTGGCTGAAATTCTTGTCTGAATTCGACGCGAGATATTCGCGGACTCTGTATCCTTTGTTGATAGAAGCGATCGGACACAGACGAAGCCATCTCGGAAACGGTTCGGTTTCTATGTGAAATCCCATGCGGTTGCGGTTCGTGCTTTGCCAGAGGACAAAGAGCCGAGAGCCAAAGTGAAACGAGATCTCGCGGTGTTCTTCGCTCGCGCATCTCCGTTCCCGCCGCTGGCTTTCTCAAAGCTTTCGTCAAATCGTTCTTCCGCTTTCGTCGCGTACGCGTCGTCGAAGAGTTGAAACGGACGACGCGTAAATTTTATGCCGGGGCCACAGTCTTTCTGGTTGTCTGTGCGAATCGTTGGCGAGCCAGCAGGATCCCAGAGACAGAATTCGAAAGAACCGAATTGCGTAGAGCGAGAGTGAAATTATTATTTTATCGTATCGATCGCTCTGCAGTCCTTGTCGCGTCCTCGCTTTCCAGCGAGCTTTACCAAGCTTCTACGTTTTTTGTCGGATACTACGTCCCCTTGCCAAGTATCGAATTCTTCTAGTCGTACGAAGGTACAGTTCTTCGCTTCGTTCGACCTCGTGCATTCCGATCGTGGAAAGTTAAGTTAATGCGAGACTAATAGCCTTTTAATCAACTTACTCGGCAACTTGATTAGAATTAATTGGCGCAACTTGAAAGTTACTCAAGTTACTTTAGTTTACTCGGTAACCTGATTATCGGCTTGATTAGCGTTAACTGCCGGGATAAAAATACCGAGACGACGCAATTAACAAACTGGAGAACGACGTTAGTAGAACGGAATTGGCAAAGGTGCGTCGTGTTGGAAAAGTCGAAGAAAAGAAAAACACAGAAACATCAATGGAAAATGATCCAAAGTACGTAGATCACTCTGCTGCTGGCTGACAATTGGCAAACCTTGAATATATGGCTAATAGCTAATGCGACGAAATGGTTTGTTTGCGATAAAAACGATAGTAATAGGAGGATCTTAGAAATGGAAACAGCGGACGATTGTGCTAAAGAAGAAGTTTCCTCTCGTATCGAAGCATTGGTGACATTTGAAAAGTGGGTTTCGATGGTTCCAAGTATAGAAGAAGAACGTAACTCTATGCAGTTTCTCGCGTTGAAAGAATTACGTGGCTTAGCAGCCAGAAAGATACTCCGTAAATATTTAGAGAAGCTAATAAAATGATAAAATAACGTTTCGTATCGGGAATTCCATTGTTCGAACAGATTTGTTTTCCCATTAGTTTGGATAAGAGCGGTCGTTTTACTGCGCTACTGAACGACACGAAATTTAACATGCTGGAGAAATTGCAGTTGATCCGCATGTAAATACCACAAGCAGACTGGTGACGTTTTTATGCGATTTTATACTTTTACGTATAGAACTAAGGGAATGGAACCCACATAGAAATTTGTCTCGCCAAAAGTTACAAAGATTTCGTTACTTTGAATATTTGATGTATTTTACATATTACCTATTATATACTTTATATATATAAGTGTGCGCGTGTGTGCGAATATTTACACGCAATTATTGCGTAAATGCAATAACGTGCAAAGACTTTCTGTGGTCACTGTACACGCCTATTCACTCGTTTACTAATTTCCTACTTTATCCATTCCTTGAATAGTTCATTACCTTTACCTTCGTAGTAAGGTTCGAAGCAAATATTTGAAGCTGTTGCATTTTCTCTTCTCTCTGGAATCCTGCTGCGATACCATACGCGTGTATCGTTTGCTCGTTTAACGATTTCATAGTTTGTGCTCGTAGTTGGCAAACGTTTGAAATTGTCGAATTTTTGAGATCTCCTCTCTGCAATCCCCGCAGCAAAGTTACGCGTCGCAATTAGTCGTCGTAACGTTGACGAGTAAAAAGCCGCGACCCAGCGTGGCGGATTCACGGCCGTTGTTCGTTGCAAGTCGAAGAGATTCCAGCCTTCGTCCTACGGAAAACAGCCAGAAATCCCTAGGAGCCGGTAGGGATTAACGAGGCGAGATGCTTATCGCGGAATAGGTCGCGTGCCAGCCGGGAATTTAGGCTGAGAATTTCGGGGGTTCCGTACGCCGTTATGCGCCCTAATGACGCTCGATAATGGCGACGTCAGCTGGCTGCAAGGGAAGCGTGATTATCAGCGCCACGTTATCAGGAAAGCGAGCGCCCTACTCGCTTGTTTATCCAGACTGCACCGCTCTCCTTTTTCATCCACGGCGACCGATCTGCTCTCGAATATCGGTATTACTCGGTACCAACCAGTCGGCTGTTTCTGACGAGTATACTCGTCGTGCGTAAATAAATTGCTGCTTAAATTGTTTAATTTAAATGGCAACTTCGTAGTCGCGGTAAATCGCAGTAACAAGATGCGAAAATAAGACAGTCGCCTCGTTGCAACTTGACGCTGTATTACAACAGCCACGCGTACTCTGCTCGCCACGAGTATACTCGTCGTCGTTTACTTTTTACGACGACGTACTACGAGCACGCTGCTACGTTCCATCAGGCACACGCTTGTCAAAGAGATCGCAACAGCTAACTGGTTAGACGATCTCGACGAAATTTCACTCGCGATCCGGATGCTAGACGTTGTTCGGCGGAGCTTTAATTCGCGGGCCCTCCAGGCCCGCAGCATGGGCGCGTTACAACATATTTTTGAGTATCCGTACGGCGTAAAGCGAACATTAGTCTAGAGAGATTTAACATTTAACGAGGCATTAGCAGGCAGCTGCGTGCAGATAATCGACGTCTTTACTCGATAAGGCGGTGGAGAGACACTTATCTAGCAATCTCTGGCAATTTCGTTGATGGCTGGCAATTGTCTGTCATGGCTGGACGACGTCGAACGTAGATTCGCGGTTGTTACGCCGCTACATCTTCCCATGATCGCCCCAGACGTTCTTGTTTGTCGGCAGGCCGCCGGCCTTGACAGCACTCTCCCTCGCTGAGAATATCGCTCTCCGCTCCGCTCCACTCGACCAGCCCCCCTCTCTCACTCTCTCTCTCTCTTTCTCTCTCGAGATCCGCCTGTGCGAGAGCCGCTGTTTTCACTCGCAAATTGCCGGCAAGTAATTTGGAAAATTCGCAACCGTAGGACTAGAGAACTTTACCGATACTACGGATTTCTATATTGCCACTATAGATACTACCGATTGCCCGGTGCACGGTGTTTCCTATGGTGCTGGTACCGTCAATCCTTCGCACTCGATATGTCCGAGCACGTTCGTCGTATCTGCTCGTCTTTCTCGCGCAGCGCGACGACGAAACTCGAAGGAGACGCGTAATTTTATAAAATTCAGAGCTCGCGTAATTTTCCGCTGCATAATCGCCGGTAATCTCCTTCGCGTGCCCTTAAAGGGGACGTGCCAGTTGTTTGCTAGATTTGCCACGTGCCGGCAAACCTCGGGTACGTACGATTGCGTTTACAGATTGTATTTCAATTACTTAGGATCAACTACCGTCCAGTTCGGACTAGGCACGACTTGCTGCTGCTAGGTTTCGTACTATTGCCACTTGGTACGATTAGGCATCGCGGCGTGGCCTAGGTGCGTCTATCGTTTGCTTCGATTAAGCACAATCTGCTATTGTTAGGTTGCAGTTAGACGTACGATTAGGTACGACTAGACGTTAGGTTAGGTGCGATTAACAAGCGCCGCGTGCTTCGATTTACGCGAGGCTAGGCACCGACAAGTTTCGCTGCGTATAGCGTCTTACTCGTCAAAGTGGACGAATCAGGCACGCCATTGGCTCGCGCGTATCTACGAGCCAGGTCTTAACCAGTATCGTGCTTAGGAAACAGAGGTCGATCGAACGGAAAGGTACGGTCTCGTTGCCCGTGACAGATATTGCCTGGCAATTCCTATACGAGCGCATCGATTCAGCGTAGCTGCTTTTACCGCTCTCTTTCGCAAGTTTCCGGAAAAGATGCGCGCGTATATTTCCTTTCCATTCTCTTGTTCTTATACGCCGGCCAGGAATTTACCAGACACCGCTTGCCCGGCGATTTATCTTCCGCCGGGAAAATTTAGCGGCGGCCTTTCCGCAACTCCGTGGCAGCCTTTCGCGTCCTATCGATGCCGGTGAAAGAAGTTTAAGGGAAGCGCGTGCCGTAATTAGGCTGGAAAAATCTTCGCGATTGTCGGCAACGAGGCGGATCTTTCTTTCGCGATAAATAAATACGGCGCATGTATATGTGCTTGGCCGTGTTCGGCCCGCAATTTATCTTACCCGGCGGAAATTTACTGGAAATCTTTTTATTACTTGCTACGGGAGTTCGTGATCCTGCCATTGCTCTCGTATCGACTGACGCGCGCCGCGTGCTCGCCACTGGAAATTTTTATCCATTAATTCCTCCCTCGAACCTCTCGCAAGTTCGCTTACGGGGGAAACCGTCTGGCGCTAGTTTCCACGGGAAATCTCGTAAAAGTCCTCGAATTCTTTCCAAAAACACTTATCCGACGGTTCTGTCCGAAGGAAGAGCTATTTCTCCGCCAGATTATTCCGTCTCGGGGATCGTTGGATTTCTGATTGCTCGACTTCTCGACATCCAGTTACCTTGCCTGCCCCGCCTAGCCTGCAACAAGGGGATTAAACGTAGAATCGGGGCGAACGAGTGAAAGAACGTGGCGTACACCTAATCTCGCTCGTTCGTCGATGTTGCTCTCGGTAATTGTTACGACTGCGGCAAAGGAAGAAGAAACTTGCCGTACCGAAGGAAAGAGCGCAGCCAGGTATATAACGCGTGTCGGGTTTATCTCGAACCGCGTGTACCACGAAATGACGAGTACCACGAAACGCGCGAACGAAGAGGAGAAGACATTTGGCAGAAAAATGTCATCGTATCATCGAGGCAGATACGTTGTGCGTTAAATTGCCGCTGGTTCGTCGAATACGGCGTTTCAGGACCAACCGTCTGGCACTCGAAGGACTCTGTCCATTACCGTGCAGATACCTACTAGGGATTGTTGAAGGCTGAAAGACCAGAAAGTAACAAGTAAACCAGCGACGACGAGAATTAGATAGAAGTAGCCAGTAACAGTTAGCTGCGACAGGCGGTGACTACGTACGACGAATGTCCATTAAGGATGACAACTGGCAACTACCGATCACGATTAGCAACTGACAGACTTGTTTCTAAAGGGCGACAAACTTTTATATCTTTTACGTTTCTCGACATCACGGTCTTCTTCTCTACGACTCGCGCGTGGTAAGCTACCGCCCGTGTGTCGTTCGGTTTGAGCATCGCTGCGTGCCCTCCGCTGCTTAGGCCGACCTCCTTTCGCTCGCGTAAGGAGGTTTGCTGGCGCGCAGGGGCATTTCGGCCGACTGTAAATCGCCGATAAGTAAAAAGCAAAGCCGAAAACGCAATTTTTTCACTCTTGATTTTCGTCTTCTTTTGTCTTGGAGAATCGCCTCTTAAATTTCCCGACACCTCTCAGGCTGACCTCCTTTCGCTCGCGCAAGCAGGTTTGCTGGCGCGCAGGGGCATTTCGGCTGACCGTAAATCGTCGATAAGTAAAAAGCAAAGCCGAAAACGCAATTTTTTCACTCTTGATTTTCGTCCTGTTTTGTCTTGGAGAATCTCCTCTTAAATTTTCCGACACCTGTAGTCAAACGCCCTGTATATATGTTTGGGGCGAGTCCGCCTGGTCGGAGCTCGCCATCGAAAAGCGTAAGAAGCCATTAGGCTCGGTACTGAGGATGTGTAACGAAATATCGAGGCTTCTGTCTGAAAATCTTATTGTCAGACTCGCGGGAGTCGGTTTCACGGTCGCGGCAAGATGAGATGCACGAGAGTATAGTGCGCCTGCGACTCTCGTCTAAAGCGGACACACCGTGCATGCAGAGAGCGTTATTTTCTTGCGGGAGACAGTTCGAACCGGCGTGTTTTCAATTCCTGCGACGAATTGGTCCCGATCGAGGCCGACTTCGTTTCATAAACGTCAGACTTATTGGAAAACATGCTGGCGTTCCGGTTTACGAGCGAGCTTTGGCCTGGTGGTTCCCGGCCGAAAGGAAATCGCCGGTTGCCGGGGTGAGGCGAGAGACGCGGCCGCGTTTCGCGAAATTCCCTGCCTAGACGGTGAATTTCCATCGACTTTATGGCCCCGCTGAATCATAAAACGGATTCCGTTTAAACGTTTAAGAATAGTTTCTACTCGACCGGCGCGCGATTTATCTCGTTTCCTGCATTCCGTTCTCTAAGTGAAATAGTTTCTTTGGATCTCGATGTTGAGGTTACTCGTTGCCGGTTGAATAAAATACCTTCTTTGAAAATTCCATAACTGTCCAACGAATCGACTCGGCCGATAGAAATCTAGAAGATACTGCGGCAAATTTGGAACGAAATTCACGAATATATATAATATATATATATATGTATAGCCAGCGGTTTTCTCGTAACCGACAAGTATGAGGTACGCACGATGGAGCACGAGGATGAACGGTTCAAGGTAAACTACATATTCGCGGTAATATTGAAACGAAAATCTCTGGATTACTTTCCCCGTGGAAGATTTCTTGGTAGAAAAGTAAATCGCGAAAGAGCAAAGGGCTTTTGCTTGTAATTGTAAGCACGGGCCGGTATGTTGTCGAGATAACGGAGCGGACAGCGAGCGTAACTATCTAGCAGCCGTGACAAGTGGTAAATGGCAGTCGCGCTACGTGACTGTAAATACTATGTCACTTTACATATCACCATCCTACGCGCCGTTCCCGCCCCTTTAAGATCGCCCGTTCGACAAAAAAGACCCGTAATTTACGAGCCACGAGACGTCCAACTTAACTTCTTACCTCCTCCCGTACAGAATCCAGCCAGATTGAAAAATTCCAAGCTTTTATTTGCTTGACTCGAGAGACGCGGCAATGGAGGAATGAGAATTTGGGAAACTAGGGAGAGCAGGAAAATTGGGAAATTGGAAATTGGCAAGCCCAAGGAAACGGGAAATGTCGAAGTTTAAGGCGGGGAAAATTTGGGAACGAGGGAGGAAGGAACGAAAGGACAGGGAAATGGAAAATGCGACATTGGAAAATGCGAGATTATGTGGATGGCTCACCGCATACAAATATTATATATCTACTTTCTATGGAATATGAGCTTCTCCGATCTTTCCTTATGCTATATAAGAATCACATTCCTGTCTACTTGATGCATTTGTCAGAGGTAATATTTTTGTTTATTGCATCTAACGTATACAGAGATATCTTCAGCAATCGTGATCCATTTTCGTCATTTTATGTTATACATATGTGTAAAATTAGGGGGAAATTAATTTTGAAAATAAGTTGCAACCAATTTTGCAAGAGTATGGCCAAGAATAAATACAATTCGGAAGGTGTTTGTTTAATCGTAAAATACCGTTGAATTTTCGTAGCTGTTTTCCCCGGAAATGCTGAAAGTGTACGTTGGATATTCGCGCAGTAAGCTATGGACGTACGGAAAAATCAAGGACATTGGAGAGTGTTCAAGTTAAAAGAGACGAAAATGGGAAATTAAAAGACGCGACGAATGTAATAGGAGAAATCAAAATATAACGGGAAAATGTTTGGTTAGAGTCAACGTTCTACGAAGATACGCTCCTTGGTGTTAGCTTGCTACTCGTTTCGAGCAACGTCGGATGAATATTCACGCCAGACGCGATAAAACGCGAGACGTGATAAAACGCGGCACGTTTTGCCAGCCGATAATACGCTTACGGCCTTCGAATAAGCTTTCCCAAACAGCTCATGGGCATCCGTGTTTGCAGCCGCCAGCTCGCGCCCTTAATAACCGATCCTTCGTCAATCCACAGACCGATTAATCCTTTCGCAATCCACCAGTCTGTATTTTAAACTCGTCTCTTGATCGCCAAGGAGTATTACGCGTCCGTTTCTCATCGGAGACTTTTCAAGTACGCTTCTCACGGGAAAATCCAAGGATCCTCGTCTCGCAGTCGCCGAAGGTTTCTCGTCGTTTCCGTGTCACGCGTTGAAAGCGTCGAAACGCGATTTCACGGAGGAAGGAGGATTAAAGGCGGATCCACGGTTAATTAGGGGCGACAGAGCGCGATACAGGTGCCATCGAAAACATTTCCCCGTGCCGATGATGCGCTTACAGCCACTCTAATGAGCTTATCGCGAACTAAAAGCTTGCCATTTTCTTGGAGAGAAACGTTTTTCCTTCCCTTGTCGATTAAACGATACTTTGCCGGGCCGTGGAGGATCAGCCGGCAGATCATTAAAAGCCCGAAACAACTTGCTGCGCGGCTCTTTTATTCGCATTAAAATTGAAAAACTTTCCAACGAAATATCGTGTCCATTCCCTCCGCTCGCCCGGGTTTCGTAATAACCCCGTTTTTGTCGGTGGGGAGAAAAAAAGAAAAAAAAGAAGAGGAACGCGTTTTAATCGAAACGCGTCGACGGCCCGCGAAAGTTTGTCTGCCGACGAAGCTACGGCAGAGCGGGAAAATAGCGAATTCGTAGCCGATCACGCACCCGGTGTGTCGTTTCGTATCGGTTATATAAAGAGAGCCAGTGACGACGCATCAAATGTGTCGTGGAAAAAAGCTTATATAATATTATTAGTCGGTATAAAGAAGCTGTCGTCGAGGGAGTAACATCGTCGATCGGTCAAGAGGATGTTACGATGTTATGCAAGCTGTTTCGGTCAAAGACTTTTCGCGCGTATATTTTTGCAAACTCCCTCTCCCTCTCTCTCTCTATCTCTCTCTTTCTCTTTCTCTCTCTCTCCATGGTGGAATATCCTCTTTAAAAAGCTCGACGTTTCGCGTGTCCGTAGAAAGGACAAAGTTCGACTTTTCTTATGTCTGGCGATCTTCTATCGATAGTCACTGGCCATAGAGAAGCATCCTGCTCGTGGCGTTAGTTTTTCTCGAACGTGTATCGGTTCGCAGTATCGGTCGGTAATTAGATATTTCGAATTCTGAAAATCCAAGTTCAAGTTCGTCCTCGACAGTCGGTAACGTCGTCGAGAGAAAGTTGGGAGGTTGTTTGACCCGCGCGAAAGTCCATACATCGGCTTCACGCGGGCTTCTTTCGCCCGTTCTATCTCGGAAACCAATTTCCGGCTCAACTTGAAGATTTATCGCGACCGATGTCTCGCCGTAAGCTGTCATTTCCTACCAAATTCAGTTCCACGAGCGAGGGCCAGCAACGGTCGGTTTTTTCGCTCGTTCCTTCCTCCGGACGCGAACAATTGGACGTCGGGACGCTGATTCGCGTCTCACATACATCACGCGCAGAATGTTAACTACTGTCGGATAAAAGAGTAAAAAAAAAAAAGAAGAAAAGTAAACGAAACATCGCGAACGTATTTTTACATTGCACGCTTGAGTGATAAGAAACCATCGTCGACATTCAAACAATTCTTCGGAATCTTTTTATCTGGTAACGAGGAGGCGGCCAGAACCGCAAGATCGGTCTGTTGAAGGCGGATGTGTTGTCAGATGTACCAAGCGATGCCAAAAGTGAAAACAATATTAGCGATAGTGGCAGCAAAGTTGATCTTCCATTACATATTATTATCATTAGACGTTACACCTGTTAAATGCTATACGCTCTTCTCAACCTTTTCAATAATCTATCGAATAATTAGAAAAATACGTGGCGGTTGAGACACACGCCTATCAGAGTATACAGTGTGCAGTGTGTTCGAAGCAAACGACGAGCGAGACGACGAGCGTGAAAACGAACCCAGGAAACAAGTGGATAACGTCGTGTTTGTGGCAGACGCGAAAAACGGTGGAGGAATCGGCGAGCTGGATCGTTTCATAGAGATCATCGTTTAAATGGCGGTCTTCGCTCTGAAATGGCACATTTAGCTTTCTTAAGGGCGGAATAGCCATTTTTCGTTCCATCGGAACGAGGTAATTAATTGGAACGGAGGGGAGTTGTCTCGCGCGGGATTCCCCTCGGCAGAACAAACGTTTCGAAGTGACCTGCGAATCTCTCGGAAAACCTGGCTAATATTTGCAGACTTGAGTCGTGGAACAACAAAGAAGCTTGCCCATTAAAAACGATGGCGATCCTTGAGTCGAGCTCGGAACAGGGAACAACCGTGGACCGATCCGAGGATTCACCGGCATTCTCCCTTGCCTTTCTAACCTTTTACCAATCTAACGTACTTGGAAATTCCGGCCAGAAAAGAAAGACGCGCCGTAACCTTCAAAAAATCACAGAAACTTGACAAACCCCTTCTAACGGTTAGGCGCGACGCGCGATGAATTTGGAAACGCGACGTCTTGCCTCTCTTCTAATTTCTCTCTTAAAAATCGTTTTTCTAATCGAGAAGCAGCAACTCGCAAATACGAGGAAATCGTGGCAGTTGGAAAGCACGTTGAAACGTGAATCTCTTTGTACGCGAAATTTGGTTATTACGCAGAGCAGCGCTTCGTCGAATTCTTCGTCGTAAAGGAAAGTATTTTGCGACATAAAAAAGGGATAGCTTTTCGATAGGAATTTTGTATTCCGTTGGATGATGGAATTCTGGACTGAACCGAGGCTAAACGGTCGATCCGCTCGAAGCCAGAGCCCTCGATAGCAGCAGTCTTTTCTGCTGATTCGCAAATGTAGGATAATCAACAGTTTATAAAAAAATTGTATCGCGCGCGAAACACGAGAGCTTGAGGAAATACGGGAACGTTTTGTGTTCGAAATATGCGCTACTTTGTTTCTGAACGATGGTTATCGTGCTGTGGGACTAGACGTAATGTTTATAAAAACGCTGTGAGCAGACAGCGCGTACTTGCTCAGGAATTCACATTTTTATGAATATAATTAGAAAAATGTACCTACGTAAAGCATCGCTTTGCTCGTTAAATATTCCAACGAGCGTTGTGCTTTATACATCTTTGCATATTGTATGCAATTTCGTATTCAGCTATTATATTCAGCTTCGGGCTTTTACAAACCTTTCTTTATCAACTTTTTTATAAACATCGTCTCGTCTGCTAACAGGTGCCCGATTTAGATTCCGCGTTTCCTACGTTATTATCCGCGAATGGCAAAGTTGCTTCGAGATTAAGAGTTAAATATTAGAAGATCTTGAGTTTCAAGACGAAAGTTTCAGATTTGATTCTTCGTAGATCCTTAACTTTCTTCATAGATGCTTAACTTTCCTCGTAAAAATAGATATCTGCATAAACATCCTCGGTCCGTTTATAAATTTCATCTTCTCTTCTCCTTTCTTTATGCCCGACGCTGTTTAACTATCCCGAGCCGAATAGCCGCACTGCACTATGGCTGTACGTACGCTTTTGCGAGATTTCGTGAAAGATTTAACTTTCTAAAGGACGGCCGCCTCGTAAAGTTGCCTAATCAGAGATTTTAGACTTTCGCAGCTCGGTATCTCATAGTTATCAAGGTAACGGCGTAGCTTCCGCATTCCTGCGCGATATTCTTCCGGAAGAGGTATACCCTATTTTTCCCCCAGCGAATGTAGTTTGGCCGAAAATTTGGGAAATTTGCGACAGAGGAGACGATTACGAACAATCTCGAGAACTGGAAGGCGGGGAAAATGGGAAATAGGAAGGTGGGAAATGGGAAGGTGAGAAATGGGAAGGTGGGAAATGGGAAGGTGGGAATGTGGGAAAATGGAAAGGTGGGCGAGGAAGAAATTAGAAAGCAGGAGATGGAAATATCAATAACAAGCGGTTGAAGGCGAAGAACCGAGCGGTTTGGTGTTGTACAAAAGATGCGAAGGGATGAAATTATCGGAGGGGGAAACCGCGGGAAAATGAAAATGGAGCTTGCCGAAATAAACACAACGAACACGAACGAAATATCGTCAGTGCTTACCGGCATTTTTGCCTGGACGAAATTGCGTCAACCGTCCCGCCATGATATTACGTATTCCATGCATTTCGTTCGTCCTGAGATTCTCGGTGAAATGAAAACACATCGTAAACGCGTAGCTCTACCGAGAGAGCGGGAAGGATCTTAGCGAAATCTCGAGTGTCTCGTCCAGCTCTAAATATTAAAAAATTCCAGCAAATTTCTTTCAAAACAAGCAGAAGTTGACCTAATCGCGGGGAAAAAAGAAGGGAAGAGAAAAAATTCCATTTAAAGAGGACGTATGTGAAACGTATCGAGGAAAAGCTCGCTTCTCTCGTATCATCGATACACCGAGCGCACGATATCGTGCAAAACGAGGATTTTTCTTTCGCCGGATTCGTATAGAAATATTCGTTACCGTCCGGTAACTTTTGTCATCTCTCGAAGCTTAAATAAAATTATCAGTTAATCCGATATGATATCGCGACGTTAAAAAGTAATCCTTGGGCGAAGGGAAGCTACGAAATATTAATAATATATATAAATATACGTCTTGCGGAAATGGCAGCGCATTTACAGCGTTTCATCTACGATTTCGAACCTTCGATTATTGGTCGCCAGTCGATTAAAAGAGTCGCATTTTGCTGCGGAAAGCTGCGAATTCAATTTACCTTACCATTTACTAGTATTTTTCCGTGTTCGATAACGTTTGATCGGGCATGGAGGGCGGAAGGGGGCGGGGGAGGAAGCACTTTGGCCTGGAAATTATTTCTGCGTAGGTTTTACATAGGTTGACCGAAATTTTCGATCTCTGGAATATTAAAACCGTGGATTCCGTTTCTGGCGAAATGAAATCGCTCGAATACCGGATTCGAGGGCCGCGAGACGATATAAATTTTAATTTCTGCCAGTTTTTCGACGACTTCTCGACGAGAATCCTCGAGTTCTCGGAATTCTTTGCCGCGTTTCCACCGGAAATGCGGAGAAATCGTTGGAAACTCTTTCCGCCGCGAATCATCGAGCGGAAATGGGCTTCCATTTCGTGGGAACGACCGAGTCGCGAGCTCCTTTGTCTGAAAGAGATCTCGTCAGTCGAGAAAATTGAAACATATTTCTCAAACGGTAGACGGCTCCGATGAAATCTCGCAGATCTTTGCAGAAGTCGGAATTTCTCCTCGTTCTCGATCCATTGGTCGATCTGTAATTTTTTCCCCGCGAAACTTTTTAGCTCGCCGACGAAAAACTCGCAAGTTTCGCTCCAGCCCCGCTCAAATTCATCAAGTTTCTCGACTGCGAGTGAATTCGACAGGCCTGGCGAACAGATCCGTAATGGACACCCAAAATCGTATAATAACGAGGGAAATTTTTAACGAATGGCCGAAAGTTTGCTAAGACAGCGTCGAAAAGAAATTTCGCCAACGTCAATGAGAAAATTGGTCGCGAGAGGGATGAGGGTGGGGGGTCGCTTTGGCGCAGTCGAAACTGAAACTTTCTGAACTGAAGCTTGGTCGCGGAAATCAGCCGCAGAAGATGAAGCGGGACACGAAGATCGTCCGAAAATGTATTTGGAAAACTTGGATGATCCGATCGAACGCAAAGATTAGAAAAGTTCGACCTGGTGCAGGAGGTCAAGATCGGTAAATGCGGAAGAAATAAGCAACAAATTCGATCCGAATTTGGTGTCGAGTTAGGTCGGCGTTGGTCGATAGAAGGGACCCAGAGTCGGAAAAATGAATTAGAATTAATTGGAATTAATTAGAGAAACTGTCGGGCGTGGCGCGGTGGCGCGCGTAGTTCTGCGGTGGCGTCATGATATTCGGAAACTAGCGAGAACCCGAAGCCACAATGACGAACTCGGGCAGGAAACACGCCGCTTAATCGAATCTTCGCCCTTTTGGCCGTGGTTCGTTAACGCGCGACGCCGAAATTCCAGCCAGTTCGGAGCCAGTCGTCTTATCGTCGGAGGAAATTCGCCGCGCACCAACACCTATCCCGAGAACCGTGCGTGTCTTGGTTCGACGTAGGCCCTGGAACCTGGATCGGTTGAACGGTGCGAATCGATAGATCGGAAGATTCGAGGGATTTCGCTGCGAAACGAGACCTGGCAATTAGAGTTAGGCAGGAAGGGAGCGAGAGATCGACGCTACCAGCAGCCCGCGTCGTTTATAAAATCAGCAGTCTATGTATGAGCAGCCAGCCGGATATCTCATCTCCATAGAGATCGAATTTTTATTCAAGAGTTGCCTGACTACGTGACTGGAATCACTTTCGGCCGGGCTACGTCGACGACACTCGTAAAGATCCGCGCTCTCTGTGCCCCTTTCTCTCCGCCTTTTTTTCCCCTGACAATTTCGCAACGCGCATTGTCGAACCTTAACGTGACGCGGAAAGACGCGTTCGCTCGCGCCTGTGTCGGACAAGCGTGCGTGTATCGAGAGCTAGGTCTAGGTAAGGCTAGGTTCTGACGGGCAGACAAGGGACACTGTCGATTGCAATATCGGGGCGGTGATGAAATCAGCCGAAACACGGGAGAAACGCCGATCGATCTCGCCTTATAATAATTCGGCACACCTGCGAGCATCCGCGCTACGCCACGTCCGTTCGACTCCCAGAGGATCGCGCCAACTGACGGACGCCGTCCAACGCCTGGATTCGATTTCGTGCCGTCGATGTTTGTTCGCAGTTCTATGGGAATCCTGATGAAAGCCCAGGCGAAGAAAGTTTCCGTCGTGCTCCCGATAAAGGCGATGTTGCGTCTATCGGAGATCTAACACGGTCCTGCCACGAAGCAATCTAGGTCTAGGTTGGTCAGACCTCGTTCCGATCCACACCTAACAGCTACCTAACCGAGATGAAATCAAAGGACTAGCCCAGAAGCGATGTATAATCCGAGCCTAAGCCGATGCACAGGCCGAAGGAAACGCAATCCGAATCTAGAACGAACGTGCAAGTCACCTGGACCTAACGTAGACTCGACTGTGTCAGTGCACAGGTCAGGAGCCTAATTTACGACCAACGTCGCGAACCAAAGTTGCCCCGATCTTTCACCAACAGGCACCTGGATTAAGTTTGCACTTTAATCGGACCCAAGGTAGATCCCATTCGCCGGGGCAGATGCGATCCGACGCGTCGGACTTTGCTTCTTTAAATCGAAACTATCGCCGAATCAGGGTTGCTCGATCCGGCTGCCAGATATTTGTCTTTCCACGTGGCCCGTCGCGCGCCTAACCACTGCTCGGCGGCGGCTAATCCAAGCTTAGGTCGATGTAGTACATCGGACACATTAGACGCCGCAACAGACCCGACTAGTAAATAGACGAGAGACGCAACTCACGATCGACGACTCGAGCCAAATTTTGGCCAACGTCGTAAAGCGCGCAGAACCTACGAATTTAAAGCAAGACTTTAAAGCAAGACTTTGCGAAGAGATGCCTTATCCGTCGCTTCTACGTTTTCCCTACGTGCAACTTTTTGAGATACGACCGTGAACGCGATTTACGAGGAAACTTTTCGAGTTCTACCGGGTTTTCCGCCGTCTGACCGGTCCCTCTGTGCGCGGGATCGCGCTGTAGTCGGTATACGAGGCGAAATATAAATTATAACAGCCCGGCAGACACACCCCTATTGTTTGACTGGCGAGTTAATGCGGGCGACGATAAATCTACCTGCTGACAGCTTAACGACGCAAACATCTCGATGATTTCTGACCGAGTGCGAGCTGCTCGCGCCGGCCCGGTCAATTATCCGACCCTTTTCACTGTTGCCGATCCGACTGATCCGAAGAAGCGCGGTATCGCGATCCGATGGCCGGTTTTGTTTTCCAGCGGAATTTATCGAATCGACCGGAATCGTCCGATTATGTGTTGATAAAATATTCGTGGTGCCGTGGCGGCTGTTTATTATTTTATCGAGCCAATAGCCCGGAAAGAGGATCGGAAAGCCAATTCGATCGTCCGTCGCAATTGGATCCACTTGAATCGTCAATTGGCTCGCGTTGCTCGCCCGAACTTTGGCTGTTAATTGGCGGAGGGAAGTAGCCGTGGAAAAATCGCTATTGAATAATGTAACAACGAAGCGCGGTTAATGACGAATCGATCGGACGACTTTGACGACTAAAAGGACAGCGGCGGTCGGACATAAGCGGCTTATTCGCGGCTTATGAAATTTCGCCAAGTCGGCGAATTGGCGTGCGTTGGAATCGTTAACCCATTTTAGACGCGCAATTCGGTTAGGAATCGCAATTTGCTGGGCTCGTTTCTCGCGATTTGCCTGCTCCCTGCCGGCGGTTCGAACGTCGCCGCGTAATAACCGCCAATGTTTAAGGAACAAAAGCCAGCTCGTCGTGAATTCTCTCTGGCCCCGGTTCAGCCACGATCGCGCAAGTTTCGCGCGCTCTCGAAACCCGGAGTTATTCACTCGGCTAAATAATACGATAAGTCGTAGCAGCTTTTAGGAACCGCAGCAACGGAGATTCTACGCGCAATAGCGCGAACTTTGTGAAATACGTGCCATGATTACGTAGCAATTGAATTCTGCCTATTAGAGGGCAATGAGATTGGATGGAAGATCACGATGCAAAATCAGTGCTCGTCGCTGTCTGTTCTTTCTCCTCTTTTTCTCTCATCTTCGCCTACCGATATCGAGGATTTATTGTTATTGCTTGTTTATCAGCAACTGACAACGACGACAAGAAAAGTTGGAAAAGTACGTGTACGCGGGTCGATCGCGAAACACGCGAAGCGACAAGTTAGAGTGGGAGGATTGGAACGAAGGGGGCGCGTTAAGGAGCAAGGCAGGTGGCAACCGCGAGGATGAAAAAGGAAAAGCTCGAAAGCGAGTGTAGAAATTTGTACTGTCGCGTAAATTGGAAAGCGAGAACAAAGTATAGGAAAAGGGACGAATTGGACGAAAGAACGGAGGGAAAAGGTGGTTGGAGTTCGTTACGGCCGCTTATTGACGTAATCGATATAATCGTGGAGGGCCGGGAACAAGACACGCAGAATCGAATATCGATTCGCTCGAAAACTGTACCAGTAAGTTTCAGCTTTACGAGAGGGCGATTAAAACTAATTTACTTCTATCGACTACCCGGCAAATTTCTACTATCTGTTTCCCCACAGCGATGGAAGCGCGCAGCCAGTTGGAAGATTGAATTAACAGTCGTGACCATTCTCCTTCGTGGCGTTGGTGCATCGTTACAACTAGTTGCGAAACGAAACGAAACGAAACGAAATTTCATGGAAAATCGTCGAGTTCCCGAGCCACGTTCCCTGCAAGCGGATATTCTCGAAAGGACTGGAAAGGGGTGGCAGTTTCTGCGGTCGAGTAATTAAACAGTGGAAAATCTGACGGCGATCTAGATTATCTCGGAGTTAAAAATCGCGACAGCCGAGGCAAGGGACGCCGGTGCTGAGATAAGACCGAGATAAGTATCGCGCGAGCGTAGGCCGATAAAAAGCGAGAAACAGCAGGAGGACTTGTGTCTGACCCAATTTCGTCGCGGTCGAAACGGCTGAACGATTCTGACGCACGCCAGTCCGCTGCGTCGCCGCGAAACGTCCTCGACGTAACGAATTACGATAACTTTTCCACGGCTTCGTAACGCGCGCCAGAGCGGCTGGCTCTCGCGGTGAAGCGCGAGTTTTCGTGAAAGTGGCGAGAGGACCGCTATTTTTACGCGGCTTGGTCGACGAAGGAGATACAAGGCGACGTTAATTTCCCTGGAAAACAAAGGAAAACTCCGCTGTGTCACGAGGAACGCGCGAGGAAACGGGGGAAATGGAAAACGCAACGTTTCCTCGGCAAAGTCGTGCAAATTATCGTAAAACTTGGGCAACGCGGAGAGTCGCCTATGGACGCGCTAATTTCTCAGAAAGAAACTTGAAATCTGCACGAAGGTTAGGCAGGAAATTCCAGGAAAATGACAAAATTGTCAGCGAACAACTCGCTGCCCCACCTTCCTTAATATTTATTCAGCCGGGGGATATCGTTTATCCAGCAACAAAGTGCAATTAACGCGGTAAATAAGACCACACCTTCGCAGGACCTTTTCTCGTCCTTGAGCCAGATACCTGGTGCCGGAAGGACCAAGCTATATTCGACCCTCCACTTTTTTCCCCCGTGGTCTCTGACGACCGCGATTACGCGGCAAGCCGTAGCTCTAAATTATTCATCCGCTCTATTCCTCCGCTCTATTCCTCCGCTCTATTCCTTCGCTCATCGGTCCTCTCAGAAACTCGGTCAGGAGAGCCACAGCTGCGCTCGTCCTCTCGGACCCATACGAACTTGCCAACTGCTAGCTTCCGGCGAGCTTAGCGCTGTTTCCCGTTTCAACCACGCTCGTAAAAGGCTCCCTAAACGAGATGCAGGCATCGAAATAGCCAATTCCGACTGTAACCGAAAACACCCCGCCAGAAAGAAAGAATCGTCGGCCTAAGATCTTCGGGCTTGGACCTTGATAATTTGTGTCATCGGGTTTCCACGATTTTCGATGTTTCCCGTGTGATTCAGCGGTCCAGAATCCTAACGAAACCTTGTAATTCGCTACCTCTAACCTTTAATCGTCATCGAACTGCAAACGTCTATACGAATTTTTGTCATATCCTCGTTGATACCGTGTTTGTTCATTTCCTTTTTTTTTTGTGAAAATGATTGAGAGGGTAGATCTCTAAACAGAGATTCGTTTCACCTATCAAACGTCGCACTTTGAATATTTTGTATATTTGTACATGTCGCGCATAGCTTATACATTTTTGCAACCTTGAAAGCACAAGACCTCACGCTCTGACCAACTATCATATTCCTAACTTTGATCTTTCCTCTGCTTTTTCTTCTCAGATTCTCCCTCGTTTATATTCCCAGAGAGAGAGAGAGAGAGAGAGAGAGCGTGTGTGTGTGTGTGTGTGTGTGTGTGTGTGTGTGTGTGTGTATGTGTGAGAGAGAGAGGGAGGAACGTGGCAAGTTTTTTCAAGCTAAAGCGAACCCTTCGAGAATTCGGATAAAATCAATGGACGTAAATCAGGAGGCATCCCAAATGGCACGCGAACAGGAACCTCTCCTCCTGGAAATGAAAGGCAGCCGAGCCGCTCGTGGGAGATTAAAGTGGAGCGGTGGTTCGCGGTGAGCAAGTTCCGGCCGAGATCCAATCAGTTAGAAAACTTTATTTTCCACGGCCGCTGCTCGATGCTGATTCATGACTCCGCCGTGGCTGAATCTCGTTAAACGCCTTGTATCGACTGCAGCCCACTTCCATTCCTTCGACCAATCCCTTCTCCACCAAATCGTCGACCAAAATCCTTCGGAAAATTCGATGCCTCGTTCAATCTACCTGTTCCAACTGTTTCAACTACTTCTTCTGGGATACGGTTTACAGAGACGAAGCTCGTGGCGGCAGCCACCCAGTGGATCCTCGATTATCGAGCGTCGATTAACCGCTTTCAGGGGGAAGACCTCTTTGGAATACGAAACTAGGGCCGATCCGAAAGGTTACTCGCCTGATCGATGAGAATTTACGGTTAAATAAGCCCCGTGACAACGAGGGTCAGGGGTGGAAAGTTTGCGAAACATCGAAAAATCCTCCCCTCTGTTCACGGACTTACCTTGGATTCCTGAGCCTCGCGGACTTTGATCAGTTTCGCAGTGGAAGAGCGAATTTTTAAATTCGATATCTGGGAAGCTTAAAGCGAATCGAAGCAGTTTGCCTCCGATTCGACGATGATCCGTCAACCTAGAGCGATTGGACGTTGCGAAATTTCAGAGATCCTGGAAACTTCTTGCGATAAATTCTAGCACATCTGACCGAATCCTGTCTCCCAGTCGGTTCACAAATCACATCTTGCCAGGGAGAGCAAGCAGCGGTCTATTGTGGTCTGTTAACTGATCGAGCCCGGCACAGATTGGCCCTGAATACGTATTGTCTCAACCCGTTGATCACACTTCCTCTCGGAAAGTTTAATCCTTCGACCCATTCTCTCTCTTGGAAGGACGACTGGCAATTTCAAACTCGCCGGATCGATGAACGAACTTCGATTAAAATGGTACCTCGCTGAGAAATTACATTCCGTGATAGTGTTTTTCAGGTTAGGATGAGAGGCTAGAACGAATGGATGGTTTTCGGGGGTAAATGGCGTTGGCGCGCGCCATCTACGAGCCTGACACCGCTATTTAATCATGCATACGTGCTCACGGACGAGTGTAAACACCGTGTAAACGTGTTTGCGGGGTTGCAGCGGCTTCGATTAAGGCTAACGCGCAAAGAGGCGGCGGACAGACAGCAGGAACGGCAACTGCGCGCAATTAATTCTGCCTGCGGCTCCGTTAGATCTCGTTACTGCTCGAATCTGGCCCGTTTCCGCTCCGATACCAGATATCCAGTCCTCTGGTGCGCACGTGGCGCGGCCACCAGAAAATCTCGCTTCACGGTTAGGCAAAGTCGTAATGTCGGCAAATTCGCAGACGAACGCTGGGCGTCTCTGCGATATTACGAAACGGGAGTTGATGAAACCAAGGGGTTCGCGTGTCGTGAGCGTGTTCCAAGCCAGTCCGAGAGAAGTTACTTACTCTCTCTCTCTCTACCTGGCAGCCGAAAACTTCCGGTTCGATCATCGAAACTTCCCTAATAACGCACACCTAGTCGAAGGGGCGCGCCCGCCTCATAGCCAATGAGCGAGCCGAGCGCGCCCCGAGATGCGTGTTGCGTGTGTCCTGGAATCTAGCCGCTGCAAATTAATGGTAAACACTTTGCCACCACCCTGTGTGCCCAACACCGGCCTCAAACATTGCTTTGGAGTAAACACTCGCCAATAAGGTCGAGCCCAAACTCGATTTAGTCGCCAGATTTACCTACACGGATTTTTCCCTTAATTTCCAGTAGCCATTTACCTTGTAGCATCGGGGGGGGGGGGGGCTAAGGCCGTAGTATAGGTTTTCTTCTCGCGCGCGTATTTCATTTTTCACCTCTGTATGATTTTCCGTTTTCTTCCTTCCTTTTCGATTGACACTCTTATCGGTCGTCCCATAAATGGATTTTCCATTTTCTTTTCAATTAACGGATATTGATTCTTCTTTCAACCGTTGAATACGAAAATTCGGGGAACGAAAGCTCGACGATTGCGCGGAATGTGAGAAAATGGAAAGAAAATGGAGATAGGGTAGGCGGGAATCGAACCTTGGCCCTCCCCCCTCCCCACTTGGTTTGAAAAGTCGAGCGAGTTGACCACTGCTCCACCTATCGCGTCAACACATTCCAGTTTAATTCCACTGTCTCGCTTTCTTTTACCTTTGTCACTCGATTAGCACATCGTTGACAGGAGACGCGGACCGACGTTTCTAATTTTGTAAACGTTGAGAACGGCAGACGTAAATCGACGTTTTTCGTTTCATTCGATCTGACGCGTTTTCGAAAAATGTGCGGAATCTGGGCTACAATTTATTTCACGGTGCGTTAACGGTCGTTCAGATTCCACGGCTTCAAATGGACCAAGCCAAATTAAAATCACCGCTGTACCTGGTCGTTTCTCTGTTCGATCGAATCGCAGCAACTTTCGCAAACTTCCTTCGGTAGGCCGAACTGCGTCCCAGTCTGATTTTCCGCTTGGAAAACGTTTTCCAGACAGGAGTATCGCTTTAATCAGTCGCCCAAAGTTTTAACGAAAACACGCCTTGTTTGTCGAGTTCGGGTTAAGCAAAGAGCAGCGATCCGACAATTCCATTTCCCAGAGTGGACGCGTTTATTCCACGGGGATGGTCGTTGACTAATACAAAGCTTCGACTGTTTCCCGGTCAATTAGAACCGCACAGACGACTCGCAACGTTCAGATGCGGCCCAACTTTCCTGGTACGAAACTTCTTCCTCGTTATCCGCGTTAAATTCTGACCAGGCTTGGCGATTTAGGCCAGCCGGACTTAAATATCCACCACGTTCCGCTTCGACGATTCCTCCAACTTCTCTAAACCGAGTTCTCTGTTCGCCACGGTTTTTCCATCCATTGTCCAAGACAAATAGCTGCACGCTAGTTTGCCTAGTCACGCCATGCGTATATGATTATTGCAACTGCGCGAGTGACAATGCAGTGCAGGTCTTCCGTAGCTAGACAGCTGGACACTCTGGACGTCGCGTAGCTGCGAGACATCGTTCGATCGTTTGACAAAGTTCGAAGAGGATAAGCGACGCTGTGCGACGTCGCGTTGCCTTACGGAATAGCGATGTTGCGGAAGGATGACCGATCAATCGGAAGAGCCGTAGCGTTCTTCGCCGAGGATCTAAGCTGCGCTCAGCCTAGAACTTGGCGGGTTCGGTTCGGTCGAATGCGGGTCGAGCGATTTCTATCAGAAATCTATGATAATCTGTCAGGAGTTAATCAGAAATGTTCAACACGTTCGAAACATTTTGAGTAGTTGGCAAAAGCGTAGCACTGGGTCGAGCCAAGGTCATCTCCAAGTCCTTTGGCAAGACTTTAGAGACTTTAGACTTTAGAGGAGACCATCGTGGCTGTAAGTTTGCTAATTTGCAAAGCATATCCGATCTACGGAATACACGTTGGCGACGGACGATCGACCGTCGTACTCTCAGAAATTCGTAGCATCCAATTGTACGTTGAATGAAGTTTGTCTATGGCGACACATATTCTTGCTGGATTTCAACTGCGGTCTCGCGCAGAGACGTGTTTCTAGAAACGTCGGACGACATTAACCGTCGGCTGAATGTTAAAGAAGCCTGTGGAAATTGCGTTTGCACGCGGAGGATGGGGTTGCAGCGTCTGCGTGACAAGAGCCGTACGATTTCATTTCCGGCGACGAAGAATGATGTCTGTGGCACGGGGAGTCGGGTCGAAAGCCGGATAAATTACCGCGGATAAATGACGAAAGTGGCTGCCGGCGTGTGCTCCAGGTAATAAAGAATACTCTAGGCATGGAAAAGTGAAATTCCTGGTCGACCCAGATCGCTGCGAGCTCTCCTTCGAACTTCAATCTCGATTTACTGGGAATACGAGGCAGGAAATCGAGTCAGCGTCTCTCCTGCGTATCCCTTGTCGGCCTCCTGATACACACACACACACACACACACACACACACACACACATCTCGCTCGAAAAATAGTATCTGCAGTTTTTCTTATCTCCACCTACAGTCTACGTATTGCGGAGAAGCAAGTTTTCGTTTCGTCGTTATCTTGTTAAAAGTACTCGCGGTGGAGTTTCAACTCGTCGAGTTAGACAAACTCGCTTCCTACTATTCGCAACTCTATATTTTCGATTTTTCAAGTTCCGCGATATCCGGGCCGTTTATCGCAGACATTTTGAGAACACCCGTGAACCAGGAGGAACCATAACCTAAAAATTCGCTACCTTACGGACATCGCAGCTTTCTCAGGTTCTTTTTCACGCGGCAACGTCGCCGAGAAATATATTCAATTGTTGGTAGAAAATTGCTGCTACCACAGCTTTTCGACTAAATTCCCTGGCGATGGAATACTTTTGCGGCGGAAGGGAAGCTTGGAAGCGCGGCCTGCGATCGACATAGATGGCGCGAGGGTATCGCGCCGGAAATATTTCTGCCGTTTTAACCCGCGACCAAGCTGGAAATTTCGCGTTACAACTGGTTGAGCAGACAGAAAATTTGACGTTCCGGCGACGCCGGGGAACCATCGCTCTCGTGCGCGCTGACGGCTCGCCCGAAATTAGCGGAATTTCGAACAAAGAGCAACAGCGGCGGAGCTCGTCTGCAGTGGCAAGAATTTCGCATATTCGAAACCAGCCACGCGTCCACGCTGTATGTAACCAAGCCGGGTCGAAAACGCGATATTTCGCTGGCAACTTGGCGATCCGCGGTTACCAAGGACCGGCGAGAAAATTTCAATGAAAGTTGCGGAGACGTGCTCGATGTTTGCCGCGGAGGAATTAATTCGAGCCTCGATTAATCGGTTCATCGGATTATCGCCATCAAGGTTATCAGGAAATTCGATGTTACCAATTACTCTGTCGCAGCTGATGGTACGAGGGCTGACTCGGTGATTGGATGAACGCGTGGCTGGCCTTGGGTTACGTTTGAATTGGACTCTATCGGTTTACCGATATTTTATTCCGTTCGTCGGGAAAGAAGGATCGAATAGGATCGAATAGTAATCGAACGTCGTTTGCTCGTTTCGTTAGACCGAGTTGCCGAAACTTGCCTGATTTCGCCATGCACAGCAACCCATAGAGGGTTCCGATTGGTTGACAGCGGTGGCCCAGAGTTTCCAGTCGAGTTAGATAAATAGGAAGTGGCGAGGACCGGCTAAAACTTGGTTCCGCCGGCACGGAACGTGATTGCGATTAACGCGGCCGCTCCGCGCACGGCTGCAAGACACCTTATAATCCCGACTCTCCTCGTCCACGTTTACGACCAGATATACACGGCCAACTCCGTATTCTATCTTGGTTCGAAAAAGTTGCTTCGCATCGGGATCCTTTTATCGAAACGTTGGGCAACAAAGTAGGGCGAGTGGATCGAGTTTCGGACAATACGAGGTCTTTGGATATTACGCTCGTAAAGTTTGCGCTCCGAACGCTATAATCACACCTTGGGCAAGTTTAATGGCCGATCAGAATGTCAATCTCGTCGTTATCGACACCGACTTACAGCTACCGATCCGCCGGCTCTCTGCCGCCTTGCTACCGATCTCGAGCCATCCAGATTCGTTTGCCAAAACTCCGGTCAAACTACTTGCGACCAGTCAGTGCTAAAATTACCGCGATAGATTCGAGTTTTAGGACGTTGGGCTGTTGCGGCAGATCGTTAGGCGCGCGTTAGAGCGTTAGGTCAGGCCGACAACGTCCAGATAAGCTGTCAAGAGGTTGAGCTATGACGTTGATTTACCCGTACATTCGTTTGTCGCGACTGAATTATAGCGCGAGGACGGTACCGAGGCACTATGGCTGACTCTGCTCGTCGGCGATCAAAGTTTCGAACGTTGGATCTCGCTTCGGACGTTCGAGTATGGATCGGACTGATACATCAGGCTGCCAGGCCTTGGTAAAAATAGTCGGACCTCGCGCTTAAGACGTTCTACGTAGTCGAGCTACTCCGTTATGGCTGGATCAGCGCTTAGTCAAGATCAAATCACGCTGTTCCAGGTAGAAAGAAAGTTAGACGCAGGCTTAGACTACGATGGGGCCGTCTCGCCGTGAATTAAGACGGATTAACGTATTAGCGCTATGGATCAGGCTAGGTTTGGTACTTGAGCGTGCGTTAGAGGACCAGGTCTGTGGGATCTAGGTTAGGATGTCAAACCTGAGCCAGGGCGTTGATTATAGGTTGGTCTGTTTGGTCTAGGACGGCACGCTAGCCCTGGCAACCATGGTCGGGTTAGACCAACAACTCTAAGCCGGGAGATACTGTGTACCGGTTGGCCAAAGTTACATCATTAGATCACGCTTAGCGTGCAAGGCGCCAATCAACCCGCCGCTTCGTCTTGAATTCAACCGGAAGATGCCCACCAACAGAGAGGGTACTGCAGTGTCTATTTTCTGAGACGAGCAGACTCTCTCGGTACATTCTCCGAGATAACTTTTTCCATTCGACGTTATACCGCGCTTGTTCGCCCTCGCTTTCCAATCTGAACGTTACACAATCTTCGCCGTCTCCGCTTTCATCGGCGCGGAAAACAAGACGATATTGGAGACGAGCATGTTGGCCAGTCGTGCACCGGCAACCAACGGTAGATTGAATTTGCGTCCGATGACGTAAACGCGCGTTCACACGGCCTCCGTCCTTCCTGGCCGCTTATTAAACCGACGAGATACGTTCGCCTGCCCTTTTTGCGAAACCATCGGCTAGCATTTTCCTGTCCCAGTCCCAGTCCCGCTGTTCGCTCGAGTTCTGCCAAAAATTCTCCGTCCAAGAATCGAATAATAACTCCTCGAGGGGAGCTTAAAGAGGGAAACAATTAGGCTTCCCCTGCTGACGAGGGATGACAACCGCAGATGGAATCGAAATAAAGAGTTCGCCATCCCCTCGCGCGGGGGGGGGGGAATTTCCGCGACAAACGAGTCTCGGGAAAGACACAATGGAACTCAATTTACGAACCTTGGAAAGGAATAAATTAGAAGAAGTACTTGGTAGACAGGGTAACTTAAGACACTCTCCACCGCTGGCAATCTTGGAACGGACATTTTTTGTTCGCTCGTTTAAGATGCTTCGACCGTTTCGCTGATCTTCCTGCAACTTTCCACGGTCGTTGGTATTCCAGCAAAGCAGAGTCGGCAAACGCCTCTAATTTACAAACGTCGTGCGTCCAATCGCTTGCTAAATCTCCGATGGGCGATTAGAAGAGCGCAAGTCAAATTTTCGTCCATAGCGTCAGTACGCTGGATTACCGTCTTTTTCATATCAGCGTTCTTCGGGAAAGACAGTTGACAGGACAGCTCTAATGGCTAGCCGGACGACGTTCTAAATTAAAACGGACACTATAAAATTCTGATACACGTATACAGTCGTTATTAAGCCTGTTCGGACTTGCGCAAGCCTAATTCGAGACTCGGCCTCGATTAAGCAGCCAAAATACACGCATAAAGGAAGTATCCTCTGCACAAAGCCTCGTACCTAGACGTATAACTCGATAACAGACTCGGATTGACGTATGTAAAATACGGACATGTTCTGTCGCATATTGCAACGATACACGACGCTATATTTGATCTCCCGATTGGACATTTTACGCCCTCCCTCGACAGCCAAAATCTTACATTGTACGGTGCGAACCAGCTCGCGCGTACCTGACGGAATATTTAAACGAAATTACGCTTTAGATATAATAGAGCGATAAACTCGTTCGTTGCTGCTCCTTGCTACGTTATTCCACGTTAACCTACCGATATACCCCACATTACCTACGTTATCTACACCGATAACTGGATGTTTATGTATTTATGAGAAATTTAAAGATGCAACCGCTCGATGAAGTAAATATCAACGGTATAGCGTACTCGTTGTCAGATCCAGCGGATGAAACGAATCTCTGCTCAGACTGCGTTTCTTTGTAGCTGTATTCGTAAAAATATAAATTTGCGTAAACACGCGTAGTGTAGTGACAAGACGAACGACGTAGGCGCTCTTTATCCTCAAGGACACAGTCCGCGCTGAAAAGCACCTTACGACCGGACGCGTGCAATTTTTATCGCAAGAGTCCATTAAACACTATAGGACAACGTTGCTTGTAATTCCAGTAAAAGTCGATCTCGCTTCTCTGCCGCTCTTTTTTACCCGAGATTGCAACAGCACGCGGGATAGCCAACGCCTGACCTTGCGATCCATCGAACCATTTCTCGGCAAAACCGTCGATCGTTGGTCGCGCTCTTTCGCCGGTCCACGGTTTCTAAGCAGTTTCGCCGTGTCGCTGTTAATACTCGGTGAAAGATAGACGCTTGAACCGAGCGAGTGAGAAATCCAGAGAGCACCCACGGCGATTGTCGCGTCAGATCCCGGCACGTGGGGTGAGAACGAAACACGTCTCGCGCCCTGCGATGCAATATGCATGCGACGCGCGTCACGCGAATGCTTTATTTCAAGCTTTCTTACCGAGGCTCCGGCTCCACCTCCGGCCAACTAGCAGCGTTATTTCTTCGCACCGTCGAGGACGGTGAGTTCCAACAGGCGCTCGTATTAACGATGCAAAGATTTACGCTTCTTCGTTTATGCGTCTCTCCTCCGCCGAAACACATAGGACATTTATAGCTTGGCGGATTTCGGACAAAATGGGATCACGTCGGAGAGACGGCGCTTTTTCGCCAACTTTTCTCGTCCGTTTCTTCCTTTCTGTCTCGCACCGTTGCTCACTGTCCGTTATTGCTTAATATATCTTCGCAGGCGTTGTTGTAAGATTTCCGGAATTTCGGCTCCGGTCTGGGCTAGAAGTTAGTCGATAACCGCAAATGCGAGTTCCTCGAGACTTTCGAACCCCCGTGGTTCCTGTCTCGCGGTTTCGCATGCCCGCTTCTCGTACCTAAGCCCTCCTTTATCTCCCCACCGATCGACCAGAGCCCTTAAACTCTGCCATCTTGCAGGCAAAATCGATACACACGATGCCGGAAAACCACTCCGTCGAACTTGCCCGGCTTTATCGCTGTATCAACGCCCACCATTTTGCGTTCTGTTTAGCTCGGAGGCCGAGGCACCTGCCAAGGAACCACCTCGCCGCCTAGCTAGCTAGCTGGTGTCGGCGGTGGGACGAGTTGCGCGTTTGCTTTTCAGAATGCCTAGGACCCTCCTTGACTCGGTCTCTGGGAGCGGCACGTGGAAAAACAGAGGGTCGGTAGAGGCACGAGGGTCGACTTCCTCCTGGGAAGGGTGGTCCTCCTGGGAAGGGTGGTGGAACCGGGGTTTCCCATAAAAATTGTCGGGTTTGGAGGCGGCCAACAAGTTGCAAGGTCGAATCGATAGAGACGAACGAGTCGAGGTGCGACTCGTCCAACCTGGCGACCTCCTCCCTTTTTTCTCCAACCCCTTTCCACGATCCAGCCTGCGTCTCCAGCCAGCTTCTCCGCCAGCTCTCCCTCGCGGCTCCACTTTTTCCCTCCTTTTCCCCCGACCCTCCGTCGTACTACTCGGATCCTCCGCTTTGTTCCATCCCTGTCAGCCTCGTTCGCTTTCAACTCGCGGTATCGTCTAGGCTCGCCCTTAGTCTCATCGGCCTCTGTCTTCTTCAATTTCCGTCTTTTCTGCCTCGTTCTTCTTGCAGCTTTTCTTCCGCCAGCACCGGGACTCTTCCTCCGGTCTCTGAGAATCTCGAATGTCCTCGGGGAGCTGCTGGTAATTGAGTTCTTTTGCATCGAGTCGTTGCCGCTCGCGGTAAATCCGGAAGCACGCCCCCGAGATGTCGGATCCGCGTTATCAACCGTTCACCCGCTGCCTCGCGACTGTGCAACCGTGATAAGATTCGTCGGTTATCGGTCGCTTTCGCTTGCTCGTCGATTTTCCACCGAGCGTCTGACAATGCGGCAACCTCTATCACTGGGGACTCGGGACGCGAGCTTCGCGGCCAGGTTTTCTAATGCGGCTACTAACGAGCACGTGCTCGTTCACGCAAGCTCGGCGAAATATCGCCGGCAGTCGGCAAATTGGGATAGAAAAATGAAATTGGATCGGTTCAGGTAGTATGGGTCGATGGCTGAGACGACGCCGGGCAAATTATTAGCTGATCGGATAATTATCGATGGACGTTTCGCGTTTGTGAGAAATTTCGCGTATGATATTCGCAGCAGCGTGCTGGTTGGAATATTTACCGGACGTAACTTCCTACTTGGCTTTCGTTCCCTCCGCTGCGTTCCTCAAAGTACGAACTCGCGGCAATATCCGCGATTCTATCGTCAAACGCAGCTGCGGCAAATCGCCTAAATCCGAAGCCTAGGAGAAATACCGAACGAACGCGCGAATCTCTAGAAATATTTTTTGAAAAGACAGTAAGTGGTACGGATGAATGGTAGGTCCGACGGCGAAGTAATCGAGAAAGCTATCGCGATCTGTCGATCGGAGAGCGGTCGTATTTCATGCTTGGATCGTGCACGTCGCCTACAAGGCGGGGGAACGCGGATTTTCGGCGAAGCATTTACAAAGCAAATACCGTGACAGGGCAATGGTATTGGTTCGACAGGAGATCTTTTATGTCGCTCGGCTACGTGTTCAGGGCTCTTGCATCGCCTTGCACCGCCTGTCGACAGGAAAAGCAGCCTCGGCATCGGCTATGGTTTTTGCATAAAGGGGTCTTTGACACGCGAGCGAGGGGATGTAATCGTTCTTTTCCTTCGCGGCAAGGGACAATTCGTTGGCTCCATTAGTCGTCGCTACTCTCATTTCGACTCTCGTACGTAATTACGATCACCTTCGCACGCGATTGTATTAATCGCGAACGAGGATTTTTTCCCAAGAGTATCTCACTAACCTGGCTGAATATCTTCTCGTTTCAGGCACGTACTTTATCCTTTACGACTTCAACGACATCTTCGAGAAGGATCAGGCCAGCTTCCTGGAGCGGGAGAGATTCGTCAACATCATCAACACCATCTTCAAGAACATGTCGCAGATCGAGCGAGAGGCCATTACTTTTCAGGTACGCTGCCGTGTTAAACTTTCACCCCTGTTTCAGCCAGGAAATTTTTAAACGGCTCCCGAGGGTCTCTGTAGCGAAACTTAATCCGTTAAGGGTCGAGCAGCGAACAGATAAGCGCTCGTTACGGAACCTTTCTATTGGACGAAATTTTCACGATTGAAAAAGTAGCTGGCTCTCTTCCAACTTGTGTAGATCCGAACGGAGGAAGAAACAGCGATTAAAAGATATCGAACAAATCCGTGGAATGTTCCCTTTTGATAATCACGGTATTGTTAAAACGAAAAATTGCCAACGAAATACGTCGATGTTGTTGATCGGCGAAACGTCGCGAGACAGTGGAACTGCGCGAAATTTCTGCGGCAGTTGGCCAGAGCGCAGAGCGCTACTTGCTCGTCGCCGCGGAGAGTTCCGTTGCACGGTCGTCCTAAACGGTGTAGTTTGTCACATCGGCGTTAAGAACGAGGCTCGACAGCCGATATTCCGGTCACGTCGCTCCGAGACATCCACGGCCGGATGAGTAGCATAAGACGCAGGATGCAGTAGTAATGGACCGCGCAAGTGAGACGGGCTGCGCGCTTTGTACCGTGTTCACAGGAATGAATGGTAATGGAAGGCAGGAGTCAGACACGTGGGACTTGAATATTCTAGTCGCGCGATTATGTCACGGGGCCCTTGAATTTTCATACTACTAGACTCTTGCTTGTGCATCGTGAAACTGCCGCGCCTGAGAGGGCGGAGCGTCGACGTCGACCCTTATCTCTCGACAAGGGTTGATCTGGCACGATCTTTCCCTCGAATTATTAACCAATTAAGTGCCTTCTCAATTTTCTTCTCCTTCTTCGTCGTCCCCTTAAGAGTACAATCGCGCTTCTGGAGATAATTCTGCCCCATTGGCGATCGGATAATCGCAGTAATCACAACGCGTAACAGCCTCGGTTGGATCGCCCATCTTGCTTTGTATCGCGCAATAAATATCGTCGTCGTAAAGATAAAATACAGGACCGTACAGCTAACACGAGACACAGCCCTCGCTACAATATATCCGTGCAGACGTGGGAAAGGAAGCGAAGCTGTTGGAGGGTGGATTTAATTACCATTTATAGTCCGAGAGAGAGAGAGAGAGAGAGAGAGAGATCGTTCGAGATCAACTGCTACGAGGCAGCTGTTCAACCCTTGTAGAAAACCACCCTCTAAACGTTTTTTAAGCCAAGCGACTGGAGTGTAGAAGAAGGGAGGATGAAGGAAATCGGGAAGATTCGAGTGGAGTAAATACGATGCAATCTCTCAGCCGTAAGCCCGAGTGAAAGTCACTCCCTTGCCACCCCTTTTGACGCGTTAATATCACAGCGGAAATGGCGGCCGCCAAAGGCCGGGAAAACTTCCATGGAACACTATGGAACCGTGCAGCGCTGGCACACGTGCAGTTACCCCCGTTGAAACGATGTTTCAAAGCGGCCCTCCACCTCGTTTCGCCTCTCATGAAAACGACATTGGCAACGAGATTTCGCGCGAAGCTACCGCGTTATACTCGACGCTGGAAAAATTGAACAATTTTTGGAACTTCAAAATACACTCAAGGGGGTCCCCTTGCTGTCACTGGGGCAAATATTTCCTCCGTTCGCCGCTGCGTTTTTACGAATATCCCTCTATTCTTCGATCTTTGTACGCCCATCGGACGCGCCCCACGCTCCAGCACGATAACGTTCCAATAATAAGAAATAACGACGATATCTTCGGTCGTCGCTTTTAGCCCTCGCGTTCGCTGCGTCGTAGTGGAAACAGCTTTACGGATTCGATGGTACTTTGTAATCGAGCAAGCACTTTCCGCGTTGTATTTGTCTTTATCAATGGCATTATAGGGTTGGTTTTCAAAGCCCGGTATCGATCCCTTCCAGGGGTATAAAATGATAAAAGTGGATCACGATGTTGGGAAATATCTCTGTATAGACCTAATACAATAAACGAAGTTTATGAGGTAGATATACGCGCGGCTTTTATACAGTGTGAAGGGGCAAGAGCTGTACGTTACGTAAAAAGAAACTCGAATTTCACAAAAATCGATTTCTCTAAAACGATGCTACAGCCGGAGTTTTAGAACTCTGCGATCCCGCGTTCGATAATCGAGTCGTTTCAACGTTATAATAATCGTACGCAAAAGGTTTGCAGTGTCGTAATACGTTATTTTTAATCGTTAGCCGATTAAACGATATTTTTTTTCTTTCTTGCTCTTTGCAACGGAACATTGTTAACGCCATCTCGAATATATCGAACGATTACGAGCATCAAACAACAAGAGCAAATATAATTTATATTTATAATATAATTTATAATTTACGCAACGACAAACACTCGCACCGCGTCTTTCGTCCCGCGCGATCAAACTGTCCAATTCCATTTCTGTCTCGATGAGAATCATTTAGAAAGAAAAAAGCTATGCTCGAACGGTTAAACTATAGCTGGAAATATCGGTAACAGGGTTTTCAATGGGAAACACTGAGATTTCGTTAGGCGTGCACCGCCGCGTAGTCGAAACCTCACCCTTGGGAAATTTAGCAACGCTAATATACGCGTTTGTTCCACGGTGAAACAGGCGTCGTAAATATTGGTCGGCTGTCACGGATCGTTTGATATTTCAATTATGGACACGCATTCGAATAATTCGGCTCTCTGTGCACCGTCCGTGTGACCGGATTCGACGTCGCGAAACGATAAATTCGAAAACTATAGGAGACCGACTGGAACCGATCGTCAACGTGGTTGGAATTTTACCGTGCAGGCGTTTCCGTATGAAGATCGCTGAGTCGACAACCCTCGATCATCCCCGTACCGTAAAAGCGTTAAGGGTGTAATATAAAGTGGTCACGCAGCCCTAATCTCTTGCAGGAATTTACGCGGATCACGGTGGAGAAAAGACCCCTTTTTTACCCAGTTTAAGGGGCGAAACTACCCCTGTTGGCCTCGATAAAATACCACCCTCCATTAAATTCACCGTCTTCATCTGGTTCTATTTATTTTTTCTTCTCCCTTTTTTTTTCTCGCCCGACTCGCTCGGAACGTTCCACCTCGGTGAATTTATAGCAATCTTCTAGATATTTCATTTAAAGCGCTGCTCGTTCGCAGTTTAACGCTAAAACTAGCACGCGTGGCCAAACGACCGTCTTGGACACTTTGTTTGCAATTCCTTGTATACAGCGTCACTGTATCGCCGTGCAACTTGTCGACTTTTCCCGTAATATACGTACGACCCATTCTTCGATACTCGCAGCTTTCTTTATGGTTTACTTTGTGAAAAAAATTGGCTAAAATCTCTTTCCATATTAAGATACATATCTTTCTTTTTTGACCCATCATGGTAGGACTAGGTATACATGAAACGTCGGTAGGTTTAGCGTTAAATTCGTCTGGAAATTTTTCTTTCAAGAACCTGCAAACGTATAAAGTACGCGCGGGACCGTCTAAAACGGGAGACAAAGGATGAGACACTGCGAGATTGAAATCAGTTTCGCGAAAGAAAGTTAACGTAGAGTAGCAGAGTCGACAGGATCATAGTAAAAGAACTATTCGACGACTTTCTTCTTCTTCTTGAGTTTCCTCTTATTTCCGTCTCGACGATCACGCCCTCAAATTTCCCCACGCCTACAGCCAAACACCCTAATTATACCAAATGACGTATTATCTCTGCGATACTTGCGCTGTCGTCAATCTGAAGGAGAGTACACTCCGCGTTAAATATTCCGAAAAATAAAACTGACGTCCCATTCGGAAGACGCGATTCGACGCTTCTGCGCGGTACTGTTGCGTGGAATTTATCATCGATTTGCAAGAATCCAACCCTGTTCGAGCCCCTGGAAAGCGTGAAACCGTCTGCAAGGCGTTTCGTGTCGGAATTCCGAGAAACCGCCGTAAGAGCACGAAGAAAAGGAAAGTGTCATTGAAATCGATGGAGGAAAGCACAGGGGATGCTCAGGGTCGAGGGTCGAGGGTCTCGAGGGCCCACCGGAAGTTTTCTTCCCTTCTGACAAGACAAACAATGGTCGTGACCGCAGTCTGGAGGGTGAGAAGTGTCCGAAAAAGAGGGCGTCCGACCGGCCAATCAATATAGCTGTGTACACGGTCAATGTCATCACCGCCCCCCTCCCCCCTGGAAAATCATCCGCACGTTCCACGTGGTCACCGCTAATTACCTTCCCGTCGCCGGCACGTCGCGTCAAAGTCACTTTGTCAGGGATCAGACAGTGTAAAACCCTCGTTCGAGCATCCATTTAATTAAGCAGTACCCTGTGGCAGACAGGGTGGCCGGGGCGGCGAGGGTGGGGGGTGGTGGCCGGTGCAGCGGTGTGGAAAATGGAAATTGGAAAGGGCTGTATCAAGAGGAAAGATGTAAACGATCTAAACTTGCACTTTTTTCACGAAAAGAGGAGAAAAATCGAAGGAGGGAAAACAGGAGGGACACTGTGGAACGAGGTTTGCCTCCGTTGGCAGGAAGGAAACAGCACGTCCCTGAAAGAAGAAGAGAAGAAAAGAAGATCAGGGTCGAGCTTTTAAGCTTGCCTCGAAACAATCCTTTCCCGCGTTTTTTTTATTTTTGTTTTCGTCCTTGGCGAATAATTTCTGGCTCCTGCTCGATGGTTGACCCAACGATCAAGGACAGGCGACAGGAATTCTTTCCTCCTAGATAAGATGGCAGAGCTCTGTTTTATGCAGCTCTGTTACATATAAATGTTAAGAAATGGGCGGAGATCTTTCTTTCTTTATTTCTTTATTTATTTATTTATTTATTTTCAAGAAAATGGCGTTGCACGCTTGCCGGAACCGGCGTGTCCTAGACCAGGAAACCAGAAGTTGTAGTTTTGTACGCGGTGAAAGCTACAGAAGTGAGAAGTAAGATATTCCTTTTCTCTTGACATTTTTCCAACCAAAGTTTGCCCAAGAAATAAGACTCTCTCCTCGCCATTTTCACAAAAATGAGTGTTTTCAAAAATCCCCGTGCACCTTCGTGTCTTTTGTACGCGGAAAACGAAAGCTATTAGTCTTTTGGCCCAGGTGTCTCGCGCTGGTTCCAAGAAGCACGCAGCAGGTCGATCGACAGGTGAATTTTCGAAAGCTTAGAATTCAGAAAGTCGTGGTCGCTAGTTTGTTGCGAATAAATAAATAAAGACGCGTTTCTGTGCGCATCTTTCTTTTATCGTAATAAACGCGATGAAACAGGTTGCCTATCGCGTTAGTCGTCTAAAAGAAAAAGGAAAAAAAAACAGCTGTTGAAAGAACCTTGAAGAATCCAAAGCGTCGTTCGTCCCTCGAGGGACGTTTGTTAATTTTTCTTCCATTTCTTCCAACAACAATAATCTCCTCCGTGAGGATAGAATTTTCTAGCCGCGATGTGTGTACTTTAGAAGCGTATTCTCTTCCGTACGACCGTTTTCCTGTTTCTCTCGCCCCCTCGCGGCATCTTGGCCGTCCGGTTATCGATCATGCATATGCAAATGTTTGTCTTCGTTCGTTCCACAAATACGGGGACTGAGTTTCCAATGTTTCTAGGAAAATCGGATACGATCCGCGTAAATATGTATGCGGCCATTATTATTATTATTACGCGAGATTCTTCGAGGCGACGCCGGCTATGAATATTCCGGTGATTAATTTCTTCAAAATCTACGGCTCGATCAGCGACGACACCAGCGACCAATCGAATTGTCCGCGTTTCTGCCTTTGTGAATTCCAAAAAATCGGAGAAATAACAAGGACGGAGGTGTGCGAAGATGAAAAGGAAAAAGAGAGAGAGAGAGAGAGAGAGAGAGTGAGAGAGAAACGACGCAAGACGTCATTGCCGGATTAATTAAAAAGGCACAGGATATTTTCGCGCGACCTAAATCCACGAATTTTTCCGAGCAACGTGCAAGGGCCGCGGGGAAAATATTCGAAAACCGAAGCGAGCTTTGCGTATCCGAGGCGCCCGGAATAAAAAGCTGCGATCCTTTCAGCCGAGCCTTCCATTGGCCCGCGATACTTTCGTTGAAACATGCGCGGGGAAAGCGTGAAAAATGAACGTCGAATTTCCGAGCGAATGTACGCACCTTCCGAAAACGTAATGTCCCGGGCGGAGGAAAGCGTCGGGAAAGGAAAATCCAGCGTCGGGAAAAATTACACGAATATTCTTCTCAAGACACGAACCACCTTCAGCTTGGAATATCACGCTGAACGCGACGAACTCGCGTCTAGTTTCAACTTTGTCTTTATCCGCGTTGGGCGCGATCCGCTGTTACGTTCGATCTATACAAAGTTTGGTGTACGCGCGCCTTAGGCGCGGACTGCAACGAGTTTACGTTAGATCGGATCGTAGCTGATTTATTTAAACATTTATCAAAACTGGTTTAAATCCATTTTCTACACCAACGCACATCCAGTTTGATTTCCATCTACGGTAGATGTAAGTTATATTTGCTTTCAGGATTTCCGATAAGTCCGCGTTAAGTCTACGTTACATCTAGATTAGGCTTTGATCAAATACGCCGGCTCACGAAAGTGAACGCTTACCATCGAAAATCTTTGTGTCCACGTTGTACGCGATACAACGTTTAAACGTTTTTAAACTTTGTTGGCAGCGTGGCGAGACGCGGCTCTCGCAGTTGCATCGATGAACTTTCAAGTCAATTTCAAGTTTTCTTTGCTCCTTCGACTACGTTATTATTATTATTATTATTATTTCTATGCTTATTGCTGCGAGGTATGCGTACTTTTTTCAACCTTCGAACGCCGAAAACGTGTCTGCGTTTCATTTTTCTGCGCTGTTACTGTCCTCCAAATACGCCTCAGATACAATGACAGAAACGACGAGCGGAAAGAAAAGTTGCAGACCTCGGAACACGCAGCTAATACGCGGTTAGCCGACGAGCTTTTAGACCAATTATTCTCGAGAACGAAGCCTGGAACGAAAAAATGTTATTCTTCTTTTCGCGCTTGTTTTCGCACGTGGAATCGACGCCTGGCCGGTTGTACCACGACCGGCCAACACCCTGAATATATTTCCAAAGTTGTCCGAAACTCTGTCCGTACAGTCGCGATACTCGAACCTCCTAACGATGCTGATCAAATTTCAAAACGTCTCGTGCAAATCTCGCGACATGTTCGTCAAAATATCTCCACAAGTGTTCGAATGCCTTCGTAAGATCGCGCACCAGAGGTATTCCTTTGGTCGAATCCACCTCGATCTTTGATCCGATGCCAGCTTAGGCCCGAATCAAACGCGATCTTGATCTAACGTAGATCTGGGTTAAGTCCACGTAGCCGGAGCTACGTTATTTCTGGACCAGCCGGAGAAATTTCTTTTTCTCGACCTGCACGACGACAAATAAAGCTGCACTCTCGACGAGCTTCTTTCTACGAGCGAGCCTTTCATTTCGCGTGCTCCCATTGAAATTCAAGCGACCAACATCCTCGAGCACACGTCGTGGTCTTTGCAACAACGGAGCTAGTTTTTTCCTCTTTTCTCCTCGGCCGTAGGGCAAGAAATTGGAGAGGCTTTTCCACAGGTGGCCGCGTATAGATGGCAAAGGCCGGGCCGTAGATAAAAGGGAGCGCCGAAAATTGATTTCCGACAAGGTGGCCGCATTTACATAGACCAACCTCTTGTCCCGCCTCGCCGCTGCTCCTCGTGCAACCAGCCCCTGTCTCGGTGCATTCGTCTCGGTGCGCGATTTGCATTCCCCCGGGCTCTGACTTTTGTCAGACGCTTGCACGAGCCGGTGCGTCGAAAATATTACCAAATGCGAGGCAAATTTCCACCACCTGCCTTTTCGTTCCCACCTTCCACGCAAGGAACGACGCGTGCCTCAAATACGCCGCACGCAAATAACAATCTTCCACCATTTTTTTTTTTTTTTTTTTTTTTTGTTGAAAAAATGAAACATATCTCGATCCGAATAAACGGACCGCGGGTGTTCGGACAGGTTCGTAGCTGTTCGTGGACGCGATCGAACAGACGAGTCAAATTCTGGGATCTGTACATCATAGTATCAGGTTGTCCGAAATGTTTCTTTCGTTTCGCGAGGAAGCAATGGACGCGCCACGTTCTCTGTTTCGTATTATTTTGGTCGAATCGTGTACGATCGTAATAATAGAAATAGAAGAAAATGGATCGTAGATGATTCGATAAAATAATACAAAACGAAAAGAGGTTGCGCATCTGTTATTTCCTTACACAAGGAAAGAAACTTCCGGGACAACGCGATGGTCGATGTATAATCGAACGATTGAGTAAACCTCGGACGAAAATTTAACCGCTGCCATCAAATTGTCAAATATTTGAAAACTCGATGTAACATATACGCGACCCCAGCCAAAAGCAAAGCGTTACTTGGCGCAAAGTTCAAAATCTAAAATAAGCAGCGAATAACGGGGGGTGGATTAATATTTATCGAAAACGTTTCGAAAGAAGTAAAACGTAGTAATTTGGTAAAGAAGAGCATTTAATACCTTGTTCACGTACACGTTCCTCGAACGCGTTGCGCGGCTTCCCCTCATCCGCAGCTCCCGGATGATTCGTAAAACTGAAAGGGCGTCGCGACACCTAAACCCACGAGCCTCTCGGAGTCAGCGTAGATTACAGGTCAAAGCGGTTCAATTTTACGCGCGGTTGCGTCGCGTTCGCGTGGAAGACGGGACGCGAGAATATGCCAAGATCACGATCGCGATCAGGTTTCTATCGATCCCTTGCTTTCGATCGCCAAGATCGTTTCAACTCGCCGTGTTTCCTTTAACGGAACGAGATCCTCCTTCCGTTCAACTTTCCGTTCCGGTCAACTTTCGTTTCCGATCGTAGAGCCGCGGATCGGCGAGAGCAACACAGGCACAGAGTTTCCATTCGCGGCGAAAACGTGGAGCGTGCGATGCCCGGGGCGTAATAGTCGCCAGACGTATTCGAGACGCGAAGGACGATACGGTCGGTCTTCCATGCGCGCTATCTCGACACAAAGGAGGCACGAAAGCGGAAGGGAAGTGCAGGCTCGCAGTGGGATAGCTGCATAATTAAAAAGAAGCACCTAGCCACACGGTAATGGAACGCGTCGCGGAGGCCTGCGGCGTTACTGGCATTTCCCCTGCCCCCCTCTCTCTCTCTCTCTCTCTCTCTCTCTCTGTCCGTCTCTCTCTGTTTCTTTTGCCGTCTTTGGCTCTTTCTCCGCACGATCGAAGCAAACCTGAGCCGCGAAACTAACCTACGAAGGTAGCCTAGGCAAACGGCGACACTGGATTGGCAAAAGTGGGCCGTGACTTTTCGTCGTTTGCCCGGCTTTCCAAGCTGTCCGCTTGCCTGGCCAGCTACGCTGTCGTTGACTTTGCCGGACGTTAGTTCGCCAATTCGCGGAAGTTTGTTCGTTAAAAAGGACGATTGCAGACGGCGGGAATTAAAGGCCGCGTCTCGGGCGAATTTCTCGACGAGTTCGCGTTAATTTCTTTAATCCGCGCCACTGACTCTTCCAGAACGTCGCTTTCTGCAACTTGGTGCGCCAATTTATGGAAAATCTTTTTTCTCTTTCTTTTTTTTTCTCTTCCGTAAGTCGAGTGTTTGCCCCTTAGCCACCTTCCGGACGAATTCGTCGATGACTCGGCGTTGCTTTCTTCGAAGCTCGTTCCTCTCGCTTCGCCGACTCCCGCGGAACGTCACTCGCCAATTTGCCAAAGGTTCTTGTTTTTATTTTACGCTGGAAGCGATGATCCCAGCCAGCGAGCATCGAACGCTCGCTCCTCAGCCGCGCTCCGAGCAAATCCCTCGACGAGCTCGCGTTAATTTCTTCAATTCGCCCGACCGATTCCCGTAGAACGTCACTCGCCAATTTACAAAAGTTGACTGCTCTTGAGAGCGACGACTCTGACTAGCGAGAATGGAAAATCCTCGTTCTTTTTAGCCGCGTTCCCAGCCAACGAGCTCGCGTTAATTTCTTTAATTCGCTCGACCGATTGCCTCGGAGCGTAGCTCGCCGATTGCTGAACATCTGCTTTTCCTTCCCTTTCCCAAAGCGATCGTTCCAGCAAGCCGAAGTCGATTCACGATCATCGGACGACGTACCGCGGCTTTCGATCGTCTCTTAGCTTTCGCGGCGGATCGCACGAGCGCGGAAATTCCAAGGCCGAACGTGGCAGCGCCACGAGACGAATTCGCTAATTGTCGGAGGCGTTTAATCACCGGCCAGCTTCGTAAATAGGAATTTTCTCTGTCGAATCTCTGGAAACGATTTTCAAAAACTCGCCGCGAGAGACGACGAGGTGATTCTACGACCCTCGTGATTCCCCAAATTGGAGCACCGTTTTCCAGTTTCCCATCCGTCTCTCCACCAGCGTGCAAACGTAATTTTCGTTAACGGTTAACGACGATTGCCGATCAAACGTCCACGGATTAAAATCCAGGTTAACGCGATCGATGCGCGTGCTTCGCTGCGCTTGATCGCGACCCACGCAGAAAATTGCACGATACGTTCGTAGGAAATACAGAAATGCGGGAAACGTTCTTCTTCAAATATTTTCGCCTCGTGTTTCGCACTTGTCGAATCTGTCGAACGAAAGCGTCCTTGCCAGCTGCGAGAGAAAAGATTCGTCGACGATCGCCACGATAGGAGGACGGATTCGTAGAGCCGCGCGAGCCACGGAAACTTTGCGAGAAGCATGGAGAGCACTTTGCGAACGTTAGGCTCGAAGAGCGACGAGCGACGTAGCGAGAACGTAGCGACGAAATCGAGGGGTTCGATCGCCGAAGCTTCGGCCACGGATGACCGAGATAAGGCCGCCTGGCAAATTTATAATTAAGCCTGAAACCGGAGTTAACGCGGATCTGGGTCGGTAATTATGAACACGCGTTTGCGAATGCCCGTGCAGCCCCTGAAACTCTTGGCCGGAATCGATCGCCGACCCAACCCTCCCCCCCAGGCTCTCTCAATTTTTCAGGCTCTGCCCCGCGGCCTCCGCGTCTTCCGCCACGTGAATAAATAATTAATCCTGACGTCATCCGATACCGTGCTCTGGCCAAGGACGAAACTGTCCAAGGACCGATGTTTGCCGGACGACGATCGAATGGACCGCCACTGCGAACGGCGCGTCCGAGGGCTCGACCTCACGGATATACACGACTGGTTATCGGAGGCGTTAAATGCGTCGAAGCGGTTATCGCTTGTAAGAAAAATCCACGTCCGATTTGTTTGGTTTTCTCAGTCGCTGACAGCCATCTTGGGACACGCCTTGTGCAGACGAGTACAGCGGGCCACAGACAATACGCAGGCGACGATGGCAGACTACAGACGGTAGACAGGCGACGATGAGTCGTCGGGGAGTCAGTTCAAAAGTAACATTGTCAGCGTGCGGACGTGGGCCGGCTCGAACCGTATTCGTACTTATACTTGCGCTTTTGTTTTAAATATATTTCCTATTTCACGATTTATCCTGGAAGACGCGAGCAGAAATTGGCGACGACTCGTTGGTCTTCGAAGCGTCAGGTGCGAGGAGGCAGAGGACGATTGAGAAGGACGCGGTAGAGCGAGAGCGAGCGAATGGTCAACGAAGGAGCAGGTGATGGCACGTGGGACGATTGCCCGGCGATATCGATGGCCTACGGTCATCGGGCCAGTAGATCGGGTCTCGATAAGTGGCGCAACCCCTTCGATCTACCCCGGCTTACACCTAATTTCTCTGCCTCGTCGTTCGCCGCCTTTCATCTCCTCTCTGCCTGTCTCTTCGAACTGCGCGAGGAACCTTCCGAAAGGCCTGCGTTTCCCCTTCGAAAGAGCCTGGCGATAGCCAAGGCCACTCGAGCTTCGTTGCTCGAACGAAACGCTCGAAGCGAAACGAGCGTTTCAATTGCACGAGATAATCACGCCGGCGATATTGATTCTCCGCGGTTGTCGTTTTACGGCCGTCGTAAATTACGTGCGAACGCAGGTGAAATCGAGCAGGTGAGTTCGGTACGGAGGAGCGGAGCAACGAGGGTGCAAACTACCCGTTTCGAGAGTCGAGCGTTGCACCGGGTCAGCGCGTTGGCCGTATATTTTTGTTTTCGATTAGTATAAAACGTTTATCGTAGTGTCTGTAGCGTGCTCCGCTCAAAGTTTCGTTTCGCTGAAACGATTTTTATACTCGCTTCTCAGTCTGCCGTTCCGACAAATAGAAACGCGTTTAACGTTTTTAAGGAGGAGATGCTCGTCGTAAAATTTATAGTGGAAATTCGTGTATACCATTCTTTCGTGCATTGGCCGAGGCTCGACGCGTTTTTTAACGTTAGATAATTACGACTGGTTCGATAACGAGACATCCGTACGAAGAGTACACGGAGCAAAGATACAGGACGATGGATCGGTCGACTGCGCGTTATTTAAACTGTCTTCCTATTTGGCTTTGAAGTTAAATACGCGACAGCAGAGGTATGGAGCAGCAAAAGACGCGAAGAATTCCGTGGGATGTTTTACGTCGATGCGCGGAGAGAAAATCAGCCTATATTGCCTCTATACATACTCTATACAGATAGAGTATATTAATTAGGCGGAGTTATAAGAGGACTCTGCAGAGTATTAGCTGCGAAGGTTATTAATTCGTCGCGTGTATTCTCGTCGATCGCTTCTCTTCCTCCTATCGACATCTTAATCGTGCTATCGATCTACCAATAAATATTAATAAGTTGGTACTAGATATTAATAAGCTAATGCCGATAAACTATCGATAGTAGTTAGTTGCGTCGTTAGCGTGCGATCTAATGTTGCCGTAGAACTTGGCAACAACAGATACTTTCCTCGGGTCTCGAAGACGAAGGAAAACGTACTTAAAGGGGACGTTCGTGTCGTGAAAGAAAAGAAGAAGAAGAAGAAGACGAAAGAAATACAGAGAATTCCTTCGAGTATTGTACACAGTGTACTGTATACAGTGTACACAGTATCCGTACACACGTTACACAGAAAATGTACACCCTATAGAGGGGCTGTGTACGCGATCGAGCCAATCGATTATATACGTCGTTAGACTGTGGATTTTTATGCGATTTCGTCCGTCTATGAACGCAACTAGACATCTGTTTCGCTTTACTTTGAACGTTTGCTGATACTCTTGCGTGTCACGTGCAACCTGTACGGTCTTGCATCTTTCAATTTTCTATGAATGCGTAAAAACGATCGCCTCTATTCGTCCTAGCGCTTGGACGTCCCAACGATCTTATCCGCGTGCCGATAGATACTAACAAGTAGACTGGGAACTTTGATGCGTTTACAGGAAACAATGAGAGTGCTTAATGTCGCAGACACGAACAGATAAATGAAATATAAAAAGTCCAGTGATGCAACAACAAATATGAACTTGGTCCAGCCTGAAGAAACGTACATTTAATCTAGCCTGAACAGGCTTATCGACGATCCATCCGTAGTATATACAATAGCACGTCCAAACTGCAATTTAATACTCGCGCAAGCCTAACGAGAGAAATTACTCGACGAATCTCGCGAACAGTGGAAAACGTACTTGAAAGAAAAGGCTCGTTTAACGCTTAAACGATCATAATGTAATACCTCTTGCAGCTAATTATTCCTATTCCGTTGTACTCGCAAGTTCATTTTTATAACTCGCGCGACTCTCGTCTTTATTTTCCTCTGCTGTGCTACACAGTTGACGGCCGTTGATAGACAAGTAAAGAAACAACCGGACGAGGAATTTCGTCGAGCACCGTACGTCGATACAGGTTAGGCGAGAAAAACGCGGAGGGGAGGAGCGTCCAGGTGTAGCCGTGCGAGGAATTCGTAACCGGAATTATTTTCCGTCACGTAGACGTTGTTTCGTCGTTATTTCGCACGGAGGCAAGCGAGCCGTGAAACAAAAGGAAAAGAACCGTCTGAGAGAGGAGCTGCAGGGGTTGGATAGTCCAGCCATGGGGGACTTTTCCGCGATATATCCCCGGAAACAAAAGTGAGCCTCCAATTGAATCGACGACAATGCACACGGTGGCCTCCGGGGGAAACTTTTGTTTAAATAATCTTCTTCTTCTTCTTCTTCTTCTTCTCACCTTCGTTTGCTTCCAAGGATCCCCGTCACTCTATCACGGAGAAGAAAAGCTTTCTTCTGCTGCTTCTTCTTCTTCTTATTCTTCTTCTTCTTCTTCTATTTCTGCTCGACCTACTTGAACAAAGTGACACGGAAGGTACGGAGTCTTTTCTTCTTTTCCACCCTGTTTGGTGTATCCATCTTCTTAAAATGTGGGTCACTGTATACGTATACGGTCGTCTCCTCCTTCCACCGCAATCGAAAATAATCACCCTTCGATAGAACGTTTGTCTCTTAGTTTTCACACGTTGAGTACGCATTAAGCAGACGCGGTAAGCACAAAGCAAACGACGACGCCTTACAGTCGGTGAACGCGGGTAGAGAGCTTTAAAGTGAAAGTTCAAAGACCATTAGAAATTGAACATTTCTTGGAACGGAGCCATCGCAGTTCGCTTTTAAAATAGTCGGTAGATTCGAGCAATCAATTGGATAAGTTTTCAAGCAGTGTAAAATATTCTCGGAATAGGGGCATTGTTGTAGCTTCCTTTGGAATAATTTGTAAATTTCAAGAAGCAGTACGCAGGATATATTTTTGAGTAACTTGTAAATACTCTTGCAACGGAGCCGTCGCAGTTCGCTTTTAAAATGGTTGGTAGACTCGAGGAATCAGTTGGATTTCAAGCAGTGTAAAATATGGGCATTGTAGCTTCCTTTAGAATAATTTGTAAATGTCAAGAGTTAATACGTAGGATAAATTTCTAAGCGACTTGTAAATATTCTTGCAACGGAGCCATCACGGTTCAGTTTTGAAATAATTGATAAATTTGAACGATTGATATAGCGCATAAATGTTGAAGTAGTTGAAAAATACTTGGAACGGAGCTGCTACAGTTTCTCAAATTTGCAGCTTCAACGCGATTTATCGATTAGAAAATTCTCTATGCGAAATAAAAAGAATGTTCTTAATCTGCTGCAAACGCAAACGCTGCTTTCGTAACGCATCTGGCGGTTTCTCAAAATTTCCAATTCCTTTGAAAGCTATTTATCGATTAAAAAATATGTAAAACATAAGCGATACCTTTGACCTTCTCCAAATACCAAATTTATATTCTATTTCGTTTCATTTCATTTCGTTTCGTTTCGTTTCGTTTCGTTTCGTTTCACTTTGTTTCATTTTATTTTACCTCGAGCGTACTTTGTTCGTGTCAACCTCATGCACAGGGTCTCTACATTTATTGTAAGTCTGCTTGTACATTTCCAACGTAACACAAAGTGATTAACAATTCAAACCGCTGACGAGCTTTCCCTTTGACACAGCTCGCGCGAAATGGTCGGGTGTAAGTCTCGTTTCGGTTTGTTAAAACGTTTCCACGATGTCCTACACAATTTTGAGTAAAGGAACAGTCGCGGAGGTTGCTCCACGAACTATGCCCGAAAACAGGCCAAGAAGATCCGTGTTGATTAATTTTTGTCACGAACAGCTCGTGACATCAGCTCGTCGTTGATGAAATTTTCGTAAAGTTCGCCGAACATCGTGCATCTTCGCGTACATCCATCTTTCACCGCGGAACCAGCTTCGTCGAGAATATCCGGATTTCAACCGCAAAAAGATGAACGTCGTTAACCTGCTAATTAGGTCGTTTCTTAATCGCAGTATAATTCAGCGTGGAATCAAAAACGAGTGAGCGCGAATTAATGTCTGTTTTTGCCGCGATATTGGCAAACTCGCCTTGTCCAATTAACGGATTAACCTTTTCAGCTTCGTGTCACGTAATATTACACGAGAAGCGTAAATTAATTTCGTGTCTTTTTGAGGCAAATCCGAAATTTACGCGCCAGAGGAATAAGCCGTGCACGCCCACCTTCGTAAGTTTTAAAACACTCGCGTGGCTTAATTCAAGTAAAGCTGAAAAATCGTTGGTAAATCGAATCAAGTTCTCAAATGATTTCTTCTTATACTAACTCGTCTGACGTTCTTTTCTTTTTTCTATATAGAAGTTGGTATAGTATAGTAATTGTACGATCGTTACAATTTAGTATATTACATTAATTCGTTGTAATTCTTCTTGAATAGGCTCGCAAATTCCCACTTTGCGGATACACCGGATGACGATCTCGCGCTGATAGAGAATTGAATCGATGAATCGTTTCTTTCACGATTTATACTGATCGTCGCGTGCTCGTACGAAACGAGTAAATGAACGTCCTCGTTACATACGAATAGGAACGCATAAACCGAGACGTGGGAAATTATGCTAAAATTACCGTAAAATCCATAAAACAATCGTTGGTTAGGCACACGCTGTCTGCTCGTTTCTCACCGTTTCCTGCAAATTGCACGCCATTCTCCAAAGCCTTTATACGCATCAAGGAATCAAGATATGATAAATTCGTTAGCCAGTCCGGAAAGAATCCGTATAATCAGCGTCCGTTATTCGAATAACGAAAATCCTTTGGCGCAAGGAATCGTGGAAATTCTATGAGAAACGAGGAACAACGGTGAAAAGATGCAAATGTGGGAAACATTATTCGATAAAACAACAGCCATCCGCGCGAACACCAAGACCGAGAATAGGATTGCAACGAACGTTGTTACACTGAACTCGACATCGGACAACCGATGCACCGGGATGGCTTTAAAGCGATCGAAAGTAAAATCGAGTCACTGCGAAACTCGGTGCGGAAAAAACGCAGATGCGCTCATTTGGCCCGATACGACAATTTCGAAAAGCTCGTGTGAATTTACTCCGCCCTCTGCGATATAATATTGCAACATAGAAATTCAAGAAGCTCGGAGTTGACAGCTTTTGCGCGCATTTGCTTTATAAACTTTTCGTTCGATAGGAAATTATATTTATCGATTATTTCATTCGTATTTCTATCTTTATATACGGGGTGTCCTAGTATTGGCGGCACAAGCGTGCAGGGGATGATCGTACAGGAGGAAATAAGCGGAAAATAAAAGGGGTACAAATTTGTTCGTTCGATGGCTCGCTTCGAATTTCCTGCGAGTAAAACCTTCGCTACGAGTGAAACGATTCCGTTGAATTAAGTAATTCTCTGTTACGCGACTTCGCGCCATTGTGAGCAACGAAAATACTCTAGCAAATACAAAATGTTCGGTCACTCGCGTAGCCAGAACGTTAAAAAATCGCAAACTTTCGATCGCGTGGTTGCTTCTAAACATTTCTATGGCCAGACTGGCCTGCGCACTAGTCTGATCCAATGTCGTACAGGTACAAATAAAACGTGAAGTATAACTGCGTTTAACCGTGATCGTGGTTACGAACGATAAATATTAATAAGAAATCGATCGGTCGAGCGAATAAACGTAAAAGAATTACTGGCTAAAAATCGGCGATCACTATCGTTTGGTGCGTCTAAGGGCTTCGAATTAATTTACCATAGCTAGCGTCTTATTCCGCGGCTTTTCTTCTTATTGGAGAGTCATGCGAGACGGAAACACGTTCTCGAATCGTTAAGGAACACGTACGGTGGCGTCGATTCCCTGTTTAAATAGGTAGCAGAGTAGGTTTTTCTCGGAGCACGTAGTAGCTCTATGTGGATTGTCCTCGAGGACAATACGTGTGGATCGTAATGTGTTGCAAAAACGTAGCAGCGCCACGTCGGTGCACCGGGTGCAGCCATGGAGTTGAGTTTAATTACAAGGCCGTTAATTTCACAGGCACACCTCGTGCCCGCCGATAGTAGAATTATCACCGGCGGCGATCAACTTCGATTCTAATGTTCGCCATAGTTGGCGATCTCGCCACGCGAAGTGCCTGTATCTACCGGGTGCTCTAAAAAAGCCTTCGTCGTATCTTTCGAAATACGTGTGTATAGGAGCGAATATTTCGCCTTATTTGGTCGAGAGCAAACTTAACTTTGTGCGTTGTCGTTTATTGAGAAACGTGCAAGCTATTAACGCGTTGAGCTGACAATGGCGTTTTTGTAAGCTGTCCAACTGCAATTTCTCTATGGCAACGAGCATTTGTATTATTCGTACGTATATTACGTACGTATATTAAAGCCCAGCTATGAGTTTCGCGTTTATGGAGAAACGTTGAAGCTATTAACGACGAACAATCGTTGGCGAACAATATCGTGCGTATGAAAAGGCCAACCGCCGCGCAGCTCCACATTTTGCCGGTTTCTCTGTAGCAACGAACGTTTATCAATCGGATATCTTGATCTTGTTAATCTGAAACCAACTTTGAGTTTACAGAGATACGCAGAGCCCGGTAGCACATTCGCTGACAATATCGTATGTACGAGCTTTTCAGGAGGCAAACTGTACGATTCCATTTTCATAAAATTCATTACATAAGTACACGATTAGTGGTTCAGTTCTCAACGAATAAATTACTCGCCATTACGAATTCATTCGTTGTTGCAACAGGGCGATATAAATAATAGCAATAAGCTTAAATAATAGCGTTTCCGCTATGATGATATAAATAAAAGCAATACATAGGACGGCCTTATGTTGTACCGTAGTGTAACGGGTGTCTCGCGTATTCTGTTTAATTACATGATAATCCGGTAAAAGGGTCCAAGTCTCGAAGTAATCTACCTACGATGAAAAGACAAATTGGAGAAAGGAAGTGAAATAGGACCGAGTAACACGGTGACAACTTTCAAGACACCGAGTATACAGAGAGAAACTGATTCCCGATACAGGCAGCTCCCACGCCTATCCCCTTCGAAAAGTTATCGCGAACTTTTAATAGCCAATTCCGATCTTTCGTTGATATTCTCGCGAAGAATCCTTCTCCTGCTCTCCGTTTCTAACGCAAGCTGTTCCGCGCCTGCGTTCCGTGAGAACCGCGAGCGATAGCGAATCGAACGAAAATCGCCAATACGCGCTCCTATATCCAGCGTCTCGAGACATACGCGTCTGACGTTACAATAGATTTATGTAGATGAACCGTCGAATTACGTTTCCCTTTGACGTCTGGCCAAAGTTGTACCGCGTATCGTGCGTCGCCAGACTCGTTCCCCGACGACGAGCAGACCATCGAACGTTCTGCCGAAGCAATTCGGTTCGCGAGATTCCTGCGAAAATATCCCATGCCAGAAATTTTCCTGCGAACAAATCGAATTCGGGCTACGCGGAGTAGGAATTCCATCGACATATGCACAGGCAGTTCGTTAGATCGCGTACGAAGTAACGAACGTCGAAACGTAAAAGCACCGTATCTTTGTATGTTTCTTGCTTTCAACCTTCTGTCTGCCTCCTCGATATCAAAGAAGATTGAAGTTTCGTTAGTTCCTTTGTGCCATCTTCGTTTCTCTTCGTTCAGCTCCAAATATGCGTTTAATATTATACGTATATTTAATACAAAGTGTAGAAATTGATGGTAAATTAGTAATCACAAGCCGTCTACATTACTATATTACTATATCATCTATGGTAATACACGATACTGCATACCTCGCTACGTTACTATATAACGTATGGCAATGTACCATACTACATACCTATCTACGTTACTATGCTACGTATGGCAGTATATCATACTACTTACCTCGCTATATTGCTGTATTTCTTATGGTAATGTGCCATACTACGTACCTTTCTACATTACTATATTACCTGTGGCAATATACCGTACTACATACCTCACTACATTGCTATATTACTATATTTCTTATGGTAATATACCATACTACACACCTCTACATTACTATATTTCTTATGGTAATATACCATACTACACACCTCTACGTTACTATATTGTGCATGGCAATATACCATATTATATACCTCGCATTACTATATTGCTTATGGCAATATACCATACTACACACCTCTACGTTACTATATTGTCCATGGCAATATACCATATTATATACCTCGCATTACTATATTGCTTATGGCAATATACCATATTACACACCTCTGCATTACTATATTGTCTATGACAATATACCATATTATATACCTCGCATTACTATATTGCTTATGGTAATATGCCATACTACACACCTCTACATTACTTATGCTAATATATCCTACTACATATCTCACTATATTACTATATTACTTATGGTAATGTATTATACATATACCATAACATATACCCTATGTTACTATATTACTTGTAGCAATATACTATACTACATAGCTTGCTATATTATCTATGGAGTCAGCGATCAACGAAGCAATCTATCTAAAGTGCTATTAAAAGCATAGCAAGTGGAATATGTCCACGTAACAGCGCGTGAATTAATAACAATCGTTCAGAGTTTTACTATTATGACAATTGAGAAGGAAAAGTAAGAAACACCGAAAGAGGAAACACAGAGCATTATAAATCGGCCACTTGTGGTACTGTACCGAGAACGCATTGTTTGGCGGGTCGTCTGTCTACAGGAGCATACGAAATATATACGTATTTACATCTTAGAATCTGTAGAATCTCAAGAATAGATATCTCAAGAGTATGCCGGACGTGATACGTCCAGTACCGTTGAAAATCTTATATATGAAGATGTATCTTCCGAACGCATGAATCGTCGAAGCGGAGATTTACATTTTCGCAACCACCCTCTTCCCCCAAGACGCTCGCCAAGTTTCATCTCGATCGGCCACCGGTGCCATTCGGAAGAATATCCATAATTTTCGCAAACACGACGTAACGTACCACTTTGAAACTCTGTAACTCTGTGCAAAGTAGACAGATGTGTCTATTCCGTGTAACCTTAAAATAGACAGATTGAGATCTCTTACTGTACGAAAGTTTCTTGAATGAATTCGTATTTAAGTAATAAACTACGAATACAAAGTATTAGATCGTTGGAAACATTCGTAGGGAAACGTATCTTGACGAATTCGATTATGCGACATTTATTCGAAAAACGCGGGTACCTTTATGGAATTTTATCATCTATCGAGCAGTTCTATTAATGATGGACTAATTCGTGCTCGTTTATTTTGAACATTACTTTTATCTGCTTTAATAATAAAGTCTTTCGATTTCAATCGCCTGTAACGTGGAAGAATTTTGTTAAACTGTTGCCGCGATACTTTGAACTTTCTACCTTCGTGAAACAGCATGTCTGTCATTAATAGAGCGTTAATTAAAGCTAATTAGAGCGCCAATTAAAAAAAAAAAAAAAAGGCGGTATGACACATACATTCATTGAGAACACGGAGGATCGCGAATTTTCAGAAAAGCCACGAATTTCCCAAAACGGGAACTTATCGTTCTGGCGTAATTATTAAAACGAAAAGCTAAACAATCGTCTATTTCAATTAAATTTCTATATTTTTCTATAGTATTTCGTTTTTAATTTTAATTCCATTCTTCACGATAATAAATTCGAATAGAATTTATATTCGACGAATCGGAGGATTTGTCTTCGTCTTTTAGATTTCATTTTCGAAACTCGCTCGCCCGGTTCGCTCGTCCAAATCATAGAAATTTAGCAGAACGATTTGAAACTAGCGTTTCGCGACTAGTTGCAGTACCGATCGTTGTCGGAACTATCTTTGGCTACCAATCGATCGTTGGAAACGTGTACGAATTTCCCAAAACAGTCCGCTATTCTGGCCCGATTTTTTCAATCGCAAGATAAATAACGATCTCGAATAAACTCTTTCATTTCTGCATAACGTTATTTTTAATCTCATTTTATCTCGCCTCTCGCGATAATAAACTCGACTAGAATTTATATTCGACGAACTGCACCTATTTTCGTTCTTTTCATCTCGTAGATTTGATTCGCGAGTCAAATTTAGTCAGCCAATTCACGGTGCCAAAGCATAAAAATTTACGATGGTGATACGAAACAAACGTTCGCCCATTGATTCTCAGTCGAGGATCAATCGCGATGGCAGCCATCGTTGGGTGCTACTCAATTAAATCGAATACACGCGCTGCACACTGGCGAGATATTTCTCCGGGCTCGTTTCGTTCGACGTTTAATTATATTATCGATGGACACGACGCTCATCGACCGGGCCCGCGTGTATCACGCTTCCGTAATTAGCGACAACCGTAGTAAATCGGGTCGAATCACGGCCGAATAGGAAATAGGCAGGTGGCCGAGTCACGTTGCAAATTTTCATCCATTGTGCGAGAAATTAATAAATCAATGGACTCGCGTTAAATTGCAAGTGAAATTATCGGCTCCTTTCACGGCTCGATGAAAATCGTCGCGATTCCATTTAGATTCGCCGAGTTTGGAATTACTTGCTCCATGGTTGATCGCGCCCTGCTTCTCTATCTCTTCTATAATTCGCCCGAAGGTCCGACTAACTCGCCAAGAATTATCAGCCGCGCATGTACTTGTCAATTTATTTCTTAATTTACCTTTCATTCGATTTATCGTAACGCGTTCGTTATTTCGGTGCGATGTTCTTGACATTCTAGCTTAACGACTCGGAACGTCAACGCCTTTCTGTCTGTTATACGGTTTCTTCGATGTTTACGACGGTCGCGACAAAGACGATAAGACGGTAAAAATTGGCCGGCAAACACAGACACGCTGAAAAGACAAAAGCAGATTCGTCTAGGAGAAGCGAAACGCCAGATGCACGTTAAACAGCTTTCTCTTTCTCGCCCATTAAACGTTACAACGAGAGATTCGAATCGCACGTTTTGCGCCGTAAACGAGCAATGTCCGGAGAATCAGCGCCGTGCTTTCATCGTCCATCTTACGTGACGCGTCGGGCAAGATCATAAAAATTGTTCGAAAAATACAGAAACAAGTCTCACCCATTAAACGTTACATCGAGCGCTTTAAATTGCACGTGTTGTGCATTTTTCAAAGCTTTTCCGAGTGTCCTAGAAATCAGTCCTGCGTTTTCGTCTGTCGTCTTCGCCTGCAACGATCGTTTGCCCCTTTACGGCTACAAAGTGGACGCGTTTCTTTCACGAGCGACGCGAAACCGACGATCCACGCTGTAAATGCCATACGCCGTACGTCGAATGTCAGATCATCGCTACTTTGCTAAAAAAAAAAAAGAAAAAAGAAGAAGAATCCTATCACCGGAAAGGAATACAAGTGGCCTGCGCAAACGTTGGAGGGAGAAAGTTCTACTTTAATAATAAAGTCTTTCGATTTCAATCGCCTGTAACGTGGAAGAATTTCGTTAAACTGTTGCCGCGATACTTTGAACTTTCTACCTTCGTGAAACAGCATGTCTGTCATTAATAGAGCGTTAATTAAAGCTAATTAGAGCGCCAATTTAAAAAAAAGGCGGTATGACACATATATTCATCGAGAACTCGGAGAATCGCGAATTTTCAGAAAAGCCACGAATTTCTCAAAACAAAAGAAGAATCCTATCACCGGAAAGAATACAAGTGGCCTGCGCAGACGTTGGAGGGAGAAAGTTTAACTTTAATAATAAAGTCTTTCGATTTCAATCGCCTGTAACGTGGAAGAATTTCGTTAAACTGTTGCCGCGATACTTTGAACTTTCTACCTTCGTGAAACAGCATGTCTGTCACTAATAGAGCGTTAATTAAAGCTAATTAGAGCGCCAATTTAAAAAAAAAAAGGCGGTATGACACATATATTCATCGAGAACTCGGAGAATCGCGAATTTTCAGAAAAGCCACGAATTTCCCAAAACAAAAGAAGAATCCTATCACCGGAAAGGAATACAAGTGGCCTGCGCAGACATTGGAGGGAGAAAGTTTTTTATCGGTCGATTTGCGGCTGCGAACGAGCCTGAATGCAAATTCGCGGCGCGACACATTGCGGAGCGGCGAAAGAGGCAGCCACGAGGCGGGATGCTTCCACGGGGAGTTAAGTCGATAAGCTAACCGCGTGGTTGAATTTAAGCCACGGCTCACGATGCTTAAGAAGCGAGCTAACGGTGCTCAACACATGAAAATTGCCTGTCACGTGTAATTATAGGTCGGATTGAAAATCAGATTAACCGAGGACGGTGATCAACGACAAGAAACCGGGTCAGGCGGCCCCATCGAATAAACTTTCCTTAATATCACCGTAAAATTAGCGACGTCAATATCCGGCGAGATGCCCCACAACCTGCAACAACTTCTCGCGGTGGATCCACCGCCAAACTTCCTTCGTAATGAATATTCCGTTAACACAGAGTGGCTCGTTAAAGTATCTCCACAGTTACCATCGAACTAAATTTTTCCGCAAATATGCGGTGTGGTCGTGTTTTCCTTTTTTTTTTTTTTTTTTGTCCGGATATATAATTACTTAATTATTACGACGACAGACGCGCAGGTAGAGTTTCGCGCGCAACTAACAGAGTTTAGCTTGGGCTACGATTATCGCGAGGAATTATTTATAAATGATATTCCTAGGACGAATAGTCGCTTGTCCGACGCGTTTAATGCAACTTTCCATCCCTTGCAAGAGTTTTAGGTCTCGGTAGTTGGCTTTTGTTTATTAACATACCCATCGAGGCGAGGATCGTCGGTTTTGTAAACAAAATTCAATTACTTTTACCCGTTGCTTCGACGATTTATAAATTTCCCGCCAAAAAAGCAAGCTTTACAAATCTGAGATAAAAATAGTTTTCGAACGCACCGCGAGGAAAGTTGGACAACTTTCGAATGGAAAAGCGAATCGTGGACCATCCTGTGTGCATTAGCTGTGCATATTTGTTGTACAAGAGACTTTGATTAGCGTCGTAACGAGTATACTGCAAATTGCACGCGTTTCTGATAAATTGATGGTATTACGTTGAAAGGCATGAAATATTTAAAGCATAGTAATCTGTCTGATATTTGGCGAGCGAACCAAATGTACGTAGGTTCTATTTGATTAGTTGTATTCGTAAAAGTCTAAATTTTCACGAACGTGCGCAAGCCAGTAATAAGAGTCGAATGCCGTGATTATATTTTCGAAACGATAAAACAATGGTATAATCTGTACAACGTTAGAGCAATAAATATTTGTTAGGGCACAGCGTGTGCTTGCTGTTGAATAAAATGAAGTACGAACGTATTTTCCAGCCCGAGTTTCTATATAAATAGAATATATTTCACGTGCTCGAATTTCCAGAAAGCCGCTGTAAATTTGATCAGGCTAGGCCGCTGAAAGCTGCCGTTAAGCGGAACAGCGTGGGCAAAAATCAAAATTTAAAGATTCATAAAAATTTCCTTATCCCGGAAGCGTAGGAAACTCTCGTTATATCCGTTATCTATGCAGATTAGTGGCACCTAATGCCCGTATACGGAGATCATTAGCCGCTTTAGACTTTAAATTATTAGTAATGGGAAACTGTAGAACGTGGCGCATAAGCTAAGCGTTCTACAAGAGCTGGCTGCGAGAATAATGAACCGATGTTGGGAAAATATTACAGTTGTAACGAGAACGAAGAAGTTCAAGCACAGACGATGTACAGAATAGACGGCATGCAATGCTTTCTCGTGTCCCACGTTTTGGGGGTCACCTGACTCGCTTACCATTTTCGTGTCACATGCGACGTTATCGATCGTGTATGCTACTGCTTTGAATTCACAGTAAAATCTGAATCTAAAATAATGAACAAGATACAGAACAGAAATAGAAAGAAAGCGTTATACGCTTAACGTGCTCAAATAAATAAATAAGTAGATTAACGTACAGCGGATAAACGATTAATTTAATCGGTTTCCGATAGAAATGTAGTTTCATACATGGAAAACATAAAGATGCGAACTTCTCCATCCTTTCTAAGTTCGTCTTCGTACGTCCAAATCGATTATCTATTGTACGTTATTAAGACGAATTGGACAAACGGACGAATTGGAAGGAAAAAGACAAAAGTCGAACGTAAGAAACTAAAGGAGCAAGAGGATAGTCAAAATCTTGCTTCCGCCAATAAATATATCGATCAAGTACGTGCAGCTTCGGAAATATGCTGTAACTAAGATCTGAAACTAACGACACGACTTGAAAATAAGGCTCGAGGCTGAGGTTTAAAACCAAGACCTAAAACGAAGAACAAGTCGCTCGTTGTCCTTCGACGTCCAACAATGAGGTTTAAAATTAACTTAATCTAGATCTCAGTACTGAAACCTACTTAAAAGTAGAGCCAAACTTAAGATGGATACTAGACAGATACTAATCTAAAGTATATTAGATCAGAATTCTGCCAGCAGTTTCCCGTATCAAAGACTTCGACTCGGATCGAAATATCAAAAGTGAAACTATAGACGCTTTGTTAAATCAATTGCTCCAATAATAACAACAATAATAATAATAGTAATAGTGGTATAGTAATATAGGTAAATAGTGTAACATGATACAGTAACGTTAATATCTATTAATAATAATAACTGAATGTAATATTTAGAAGAATCAGGTAAAGGAGCGTTTCATTTTTCGCCCAAAGTTACGCGATGTGCCTTCGTACACAAAACGCGCGAAATGGAATTAGCCTAGATATATTTATCTTAAAATTAACTAAAACTAAGGTACGCACATACCTCGATGTCCCTGTGATATACCACACTGCGTCCTACGACGCGTGCTAATCATTTACTATGCTATATAACTGTCTTGTGATTAATTAAAACTAACACACGCACACACTCACGCACACGTACAGATCCGTCGTTGGCTATCTAAGCTAAGAGTTAAAAGTAATACCTAAATCTAAAGCTTAAAAATATGCATGACTCACGAACCGTTTATCTCCCACAGAACGATTACATGTAAATTTTGACAAACTTTTATAAATAAGCATACACCACGCAACACCTGTTTGCCACAGAACAATTACGTAGATCGTTAGCAGACTGCGGATTTTTATGTATTTGCGGGAAAGTACAAAGTTGCGCAGAATACGCGTGATACGACGAAATATACAAAATGTACAAAGCACGAGCACTTCCTAGAGTACTTGGCAGGTAAAACAATTCTCTATCGCGTCTACAACTTTCTAATTATGTTCTGACAAATATGAATCTGCACAACAGTCCGCGACCGTGATCATTACGAAGATTCTGCAATAGATCGTGGGCTATGGCTCGCGTGTATCTATTTTATAATCGATCAAAATTGAATCGCACCACGATGTCTCACAGTGCCCCTGCGAGATGATATTAGTCCAATCCGGATCAAAGACCCGAAAGAGAATTTTGAATAATTTAGATTGCACTGTGTCAAAGTACAATAGTTCTTTGCTCGATATTATACATGTTTCTCAGACAGCGATACTCAGAAATATTAACACGTGAATCGAGTTACAATTAATTCTACTTGTCGATAAAATGTCTATCCTACGTTATGATAGATTTTCTTCCGTTTTGATTCAATGCGTAATTAAGGAGAACGAATCGCATGGATCGCGTAAAGGATTTTTAGACGTGCTTGTAATATCGTATTCCGTTCGCGTGGAATCGTTATTTATATTATCGGGAATAGAGGATGAAATTGTTTGATAATGAAAAATCGGCGAGCACTGAGAGTTGTTGATTAGGATCTGAAGGTACTGAGGAGGCTCGTAGCATACCTGACTTTAATATCATTTCACCCCTTCGCGTTTGAGAGAGTAAGGATCATTATTATTAACAGCATTGTGTGAAAGTTAGTTAATAAAGTATGTACGTATCTTTTGGATACATATGTGGAACAGTATGTTTCGTTGGTAATTATAATTTAACATCCAATTCGATGAAAAGTGGGGCACGTATGGAATAGTTAAAGACACATTTAACCGCGTTATATTGGATTTTGTGGAATTTTGCACGTTAATAATTCTAATATTTCAATTTTACCAATTAATAACGTTTGATTAATAATTAGCGATTTTAATAATTTAATTTCCCAAAAGGCAGAGGATACTGTAAGTCACGACAATAGGTTGAAATTCGTTAGAAATGAAATCTTAAAATATCTCTGTCAACTCTATATACGAGGGTAGAAACCTCTTTCAAATATCTATCGATTAGACCACCGGAGGAGATTAACCTCTTTCACTGTAGAAATTAGAATTTCTGTATTTCGTGCATTCGTTTCAAAGTTGCTCGTCGTTCGTAGTCAGAAAGTTTCAACTCCTCTTACTTTTATAATCTCTTGGTATTTGTAGAACGACGCCTTGGTATCTTCGCTATTTGAAAGGACATAAATTTGCCTGTTGGCCGTCAAATTGCGCGAAGCGCCTGCCAAGAGATGGTTTCCGACCGAAAAAAAAAAAAATAAAAAAAGGAAGAAGGATTGAAGAGGAAAAAATATAAAAAATGCTTGGAAGATACTGGGTGTTTCAGAAAGATATTGTGGATATCTTAGTGTGATTAATCTGTGACTGAAAGAAGAACTTACAGATGGGAGACGGTATTTCGTAGAGAGAGAAATTCTAGGAAACTGCAAAATCGACGAAGAAGAGAAATGTGACATATACTTGGGACGCCGAAGAAAACGCTCTGCATGTATGTGACGAATTGGAAATGGAAAAATTTCGAGGGTGCCAAATATCGAAAAATACCATGCATCCAAATTCCATCGAAAAGTGACAATTTCAAGAGTGCATTATACATACAAGGGCCACCGAATAAGAAGAAACAAAATTGGATATCCAGAGTGAAAGGGAGAAAATTGACTGTCGAAAAAGTGGAAAGGAAAAAGGAAAATTGTTTGTAAGGGCCGGGAAAAGGAAGAAACAAAGCGAAAAGGGAAAATTGGTCGTAGAGGCCAAAGGAGGTAAAAGCAAAGGACCTTTAAATCAAAAAAAGAAAAGAAAAAAAATAGAGTTGCTCGTGAAACCTGAAAATAGAAAAAGGGACAGACAGAAAGCAACAGGACAAAAAAGAAACCCTTAAAAATCAAAGAAAGAGGTTGAAGGCTTTGAAACCTGATAAAGATTAGGAAAATGACATCATTATTAAACGAGGAAGGAAAATTGACTCGAAAAAGAGGAGGAAGATCCTGAAACGCTCGGTGAAATGTTTCGGTAAGAAACGAGATAAAAGTAGTATAACATTACCATTCGAAAGACAGTGTCTGGGATTGGAAATCGTCGAAACACAATGTCGTGTCGTCCCATTTGCGCAAAGTGTTTTCCTAACTTGTCTGCTAGTACCGTGCCATTAAGAAACTCGTCGGAATAACGGTTAACAAACAGAGGGAAACTATTCTGAACGATCGTGTTCCGCTCGTGGAAAGCGAGTGGTTCGCGTTGAAACAAAGCGCGTTTGTTCCTACCTCGATTCCTGAAAAAGCCTACTTTTCTCGAAAATGTGTAAAGATCACAAAGCGCAGGGAAGAAGCGCAGGGAACTCTCGATGACTTAATCGCTTGGTCGAACGTTGTAGAAATATTGAAACTCGACGTTCCGTTCGAGAACGCGCGTCGTTCCGAATTGCATACGTCTCGTAGACGACGTTTGCCTGTAAGCGACAGACATCGAATTTTCTAGGAGCGAGAAAGGAACCTGTCTGACCAGCTTGAAATTATTTTCGAAATTTCGTGTATTTCGATCGTTATAGGGTCCGAAAAGTACGATGATCCGAATGTATCGCAAAATTTTCTAATTTTTTCTAAATTTTTTTAAAAGAATCTCTTTGCCATCTCTTGATCCTGCAGAAAGCCGAATGTGTCATTCTCTTCAATTTTCGAGCACAGCAAGTACCGATCCTTCCTTTTGTCCTCGGCTAACTTGTATAAGAAGCAGGAAACGTAGGTTTTCAAGATATTCGTTTTACGTTTATTGCAAAGATATATTTTGCAATGCCCCGAGCAAGAATTCTTATAAAATCGGTGACGTTCGGCTTAATGGCATTTACATCGTTTTATACAGAAGCGATGGCAATTATTTACGAATGGAAATTGCTCTGAAATTCTACACTACGGTACTGTCATTCGCGCGTATAAAAAGACGATATTTTTTAATTTTTGCACCTGCAGTATCGCCCAACTGAAATGATAATACGCTCGTGCATCCTCTGATCTATTTCATCAGTTTCTGCCCCACTTGCTCGAACATTCACGAGGGCTCGTGCCTCGTGCCTCGTCTTGATGTTTATCTGTTCCAATTCCACTGTACTATATTATATAGCATTTTCCATTCGTTTACTTTTTATACTAACGACTCTGTCCCGTCAATAAATAAATAAATAAGCGAAGAAAAACAGAGGGACTAGATTAGAGAACGCTCGAGATCAGAGTTGGCTTAGATAATTAAACACCACGAGGCTGAAATTAAAGGACTTCCGGCAACCGTTTGGTGAAAATTTCAGCAGCCGAATTATTTCCAATTACTCGAACGAGAAGCCGCCTTCAAGGCCTTCGTCGAATCGAAGAAACTGGCCGCTAACGAGCTTTCGAAGAAACATGCAGAGAGTTATCGCGAAATTAGGAATTCCCTTAATCGCAGCGCCACGCCGTCTTCGACGCGAATTAATTTCCCGCCCCCTGAACGGCCCTCCACCCTTTTGATGCCAATCTAAAATTCAACAGTAGTCGTAAATGAACGGTTGACCGAGCGATCGTCAAACAGAGGCGGGTCTACTTGCTTCCTATTAGTCTGCTTGCTCGATGGAACGTTATGAGGATCGACGAGCTCGTGACAAGAGTGGTGCTCGTCAATTTTTTACCTCCTGCCGATTATTATTATGCCCAAACGAGTCTTCTCCCCCTGCTTGACGCACTGTTACACGAATATTGTAACAGAATATGTGGTTGACAAAATATTAAGCACTTTCGCTTCGGCTCGTAGCCCTCGAGGTTGCAAGTTGAAAGGCGAACCTCGAACGACAGACATTCTTCTACGCGAATATGTTCCATCGCCTCAAGGTCCGCGATCGACCATATAAATCAGCCATTTGCTTTATCGATCGCCTCGGCTGTCTGTTCTCACCGACAAGGTCTCATCCACGACTGACCCTACACCTCGCCGACTTACAGCTTTGGCCGCGAACAGCAGCCATCGACGCACAGGGGATCGTCCAACCAATCTGGTGTCGATCAAACGGTACAATGGGATCTCCATTCTGCACAAACTGGAAAGCAGACGAAGAGAGGAAAGCAACGATGCTACACGATCCCCCGAATCCTCGAATTTGACATTCTCTCGCAAGGAGCGAGAAGCGAGCTTACGGAAGTAGGCTTATGGAATCGGTCGCTGACGAGACGAAGAAATTAACGATGTGCGGGGTTGGTCGGTTTCTGCGCCTCTGAGATGGTCAAATATCATCCTGGTCATATGAATATTTCGCGACAGCCTGTATGGCGATATTTCATCCAAATCATTAAATAGAGGGTCTCTTTAAAAATCGATCGCCTTATTGTAGAGGCAGGACAATCTCGGGACACGGCGGCTCTCTCCATTAATTCGTGCGGCCGGTTCCATTCGGTGATTTCGATTTGTCACGAGCACCGACCTTTCGCTAAACGACACCGGGCTACTTCTCTTTCTCTAGCCACTCTAGTCCCACGCTGATACGGCTTCTCACTGACACGCATATCGCTCGTTATACCGTCATACCATTCGCTACTCAACGCCAACACGTTGCTCTTCAAGATCTCGATAAACGATTACCCTTTAAATCGCGCCAGCCTACGCCCCCGCAGGAGTTTTATTCAGACGTGAACAGGTTTTTTTCTATACGAACAATCCACTCGAACGTCTAACGGCGATTTGATGTAGTGGAGACATGAACGTTTCGACAGGGCCATTAATTCTTCCCCTATTTTCTTTTGAATGCTGTATGAACACAGAGAAATTTGCTTATCGGTCAGCAGGAATTTTTATGCACAGCCAACTCGATCCACTTAGATGGAATAACTCTGTGACTGAAATTCTAAAGTTCAACGCGTAATGTAATTCTAAAGTCCAACTGCTGTTTGACCTAGTGGAGGCACGATTGTTTCGACAGCGCCATTAATTCTTCCTTTATTCTCTTTCCACTCTTGTACGATCATACGTAAATTTACATATTCACGGATAGGAATTTTTATGCGGAGCCTACCCAACCCTCTGTGATTCCAATTCTAAGGTTGAACTTCCAATTGCAACTTGATCTGGTTCAGGCATGAACGTTTCGACAGGACCATTAATTCTTCCTGTATTTTCTTCTGAATTTTATATGAACACGTATAAACTTGCTCGTCGATCAGCAGGAATCTTTATGCATAGCATACTAAATACATTTAGACGAGGTCAATTCTAAGGCTGAACCTCCAACTGCAACTTGATCTGGTTCAGGCATGAACGTTTCGACAGGGCCATTAATTCTTCCTGTATTTTCTTCTGAATTTTATATGAACACGTATAAACTTGCTCGTCGATCAGCAGGAATTTTTATGCACAGCCTACTAAATCCATTTAGACGAGGTAACTCTGTGATTTAAGTCCTAAAGCTAGACTGCTGTTTGACCTAGTGGAGGCACGACCGTTCCAACGATGCCATTAATTCTTGCTCTGTTTTCTTTCGAATCATATATACCGGTTCGTATTTATTGATAGGTCGACATTTTTATAGAGACCCTGTGGTATCTGCTTAAAAGTATACGTACTGTACGATAGAAAAGTCGATGGTTCAAATTAAAGCTGTATAGCTGTACGGTTCTGTAGTTGGTAGAAACAGAATGCAACTTGCACGATCCAAACACGAAAACCAAGAACCAACGCCTCTTACGGTTCCTTGTTAAGGTACTGAGGGGATTTGGAGAGAACAATAAAAAAAAAACTTTACTCATATACTAAGTCTAGCTCCACACGTGGGTTACTCCTTGAAGGCCCAGGAAACACTTTCGCTCTTTTTTTCTTTCCGCATACTCTTTTGTCTCGACGAAGACCTGGACCGTCTTGCGACGCTCGCATACGCTCTAGGGATGGGATGCGTACATGTGTTGCTCGCTGTTCGCTCTCTCACTCTCACACGTACAATACAAATGTACTACCCGTTTAACATTCCTAAAGCAAATCCCACGCGGAGCAACTTTTGTATTGGAATCGATTCGGAAATAACCAACTGCCTAACTTGGGCAATGTGTGGGATGCGCGAAACCAATTTGTATAATGCAGATACTTGCGTAATTAGAAATTCGCTGCATTGCCAAACTCGTTAACGTGGCGAGATGCTATTTATTAACGCTGGTGGCTAGTAAGTCGGGCAAAAACACCTGGAATCTCCGCGTTCCGCGGTATCGACTCTGACAGAGTAGCTGTAGCGATCAGGCAAGAAGTTAGACGCGACGCGAATCGTGGAAAGAAGCGTATCCAGTCAGACCGAATGAGTCTAGACGCAACTTTGATTGCTGAAAGATTGCTCGCCGGGTCGAGCCAAGTTTAATGAAATGAGACTCTAGCTGGTGAAATGCCTTCTCTCTCTATCATCCCAAGCTACCGCAGACCAACGAACCAACCTGGACTCGCGTGTAATTAGCTGTTGGTCGTGGTTGGTCCGCGTAACTCCAACGTTTCTTCCTGCCACGGAGAGAGCCTCTGCGAGCTACGGGACCAGCCTGCAAACATCCTGCACACGTTTCCCTTTGAGAAAACCACCGGTTTAATACGTTCCTCGGTCCCTTTTTCTTTTCCAACGTTAAATCACAGACTGGTTCGCGTCGCCCGGTCATACATTTTAATGGGAAATCTCGTTCAATTACCATACCAACTGTATGGCGGCTCCGGTGTCGATTAAAACAGATGCAAATGAACGGAGCCACCACTATCATTTTCCGAACGATTACTACAGCTTCGACTATCCCGTCCGTTAATGAAACCTGTGAATAGACCTAACCCTAACACGCCTCCGCTGCTCCGATTTCCAAGCTTTGTTGCGAATATAGCACCTGCGAGAGGCACGGCGAGGTTACGAGGTCAGACGCTGAGGTTTACGCGTTCTAATCCGTAACACTTTGACTTTTACGGTGACTCGTAATATCCGAACCACCTACCATAGAAGCCTGTCACGTGTATAATTATACGCGATGCGAAATACTTTCGCAGCTTTCCCGGAAACCTTCTTTCCGTCTGATCAGTAACCCGGATATCGACGAGGATCGATCACCGTCCTCTTCATTTTCTCCACGACGCAAATTCACGTTCCATGTTACCGTCGAATACCTCTGCCAATATTCTTTTTTCAAACGGCCATTTACCAGGGCCGGATTAAGGTGTTCGAGGCCTGAGGATATCGACCCGGTGCAGGTTTTCATTGAGAATTGGAGGGAGGCGGCAGCTCACAGTGGCTGTTGAAACGAAACAAATTTACGTTAAATACGGAACAAGGTTTATTACGCGTATCGATCCGTTTATCTCGCGGTAAATTACATTCCAAATTTCCCACTACTTCTTCTCATCTTTTCTATTCATCGCTCGTTGTATCTAGTCGCGAGATGAAATATACTTTTCTCGACCAGCGAAACCCTCGAGAATATACAATATATATATATATACAATATATATATATATATGGAAATATATGGAAATATATATATGTTGGAAATTCGACTTCGTCCGAACGAGAGGGATATGGGAAGGCAGAAAGGAGGACGGCGGATGGGAAAGATACGGTGGCTTTAAAAGTAAAAGGAATCAACAAGCGCGAAATACCCGTTACGTAGATTGTTAACGATAAACGGGTAGAAAAATCGGGTCGACCTGTTTTTGAATCGATTTGGCGACTTTGCGACTCGCGAAGAGGCCAGAGGTTGCCCATAAAACCAAGAGTAATTCCATTCGAAGGCCAACGGATTGTCCCAGCTGAAACGTATCTTCATTTATCAGGCTCGGTTCGATCAACGAGTCTCTCGTTCCAGCAGCATAGCAATTTGTCACCGGCACGTTCCTCCTCGATAAGAACCGGGCTCGCAAATTACGCGAGTCCTCCCGCGGAGATACCCGCGGCTGAAAGTTTGATTAAAGCCTGGCGAACCAGAACCCCGAGACAACGCTATCATATTGCTCGCTGTGTCTTCGGCAAAACCGTTAATTCCAGGCCTGTCTACGCTTCCGAGTGTATAATCCGTCGGAAACGATATAACAAGCTCGTTAATTAAAATATTAAGCCGTGACACTGATCGACACGGCGCGCACGACTGTACAAATCAGTCGCAACGAACGATGTTTCCAATTGCCGTTTTGACAGCGGCTTGAAAAAGCGAAAAGCGAGTCGTAGACGTTCGCACGCTCGCACAATCTGCTTTTGCAAATTTGTTTCGCGCGGGTCGCGCGGCTAACTAACTAATTAGCAATATCGAACGCGGCACAGTGATTTCACGTGAAAAAATAAGTCGAAAGTGTAGAACGAAGTTTGTTTGTACGACGCTTTGTTTTCGTGAAAATTACGTTCGAAACTTGTTGCATACGCGTACGTTCCAGCCATCGTTTCGTTGGAAACGAGACCTTAAACGAGCAATTTTTATTCCACCTTTTTCCTGTCTATTTTCACCATATCCTTTCTATAGGATTTATTTTTGTTCAAATTATCGTCTCTCGCGAATTTGATCCGTTTAAAAAGGACAGTATTACGAAAATGGGACATAATCTACTGAAAGAGAGAGAGAGAGAGCGTATCGTTCTATATTTTCCTCAGAGGAAATTTTCTAATCAGATTCGAATCTATATTTGCAATTTACTCGATTCCATCTATCCCGATCACGAACAAAGAGCGAGCAAAATGTGTCCTCCGGGGTGTCCTTGATAATGCAAAAGGATCCCCCGATTTTGCCACTGGTTGGTTCTGTTCCAGTGTCGATTCGTTAGGAAGCTCTTCGAATCTCTCCAAGTTCCACCGTCTTGCTGCCGATATCGTTCTCCTTAAGTCTGCGGTCGTCAATTAACCGTGTTCCATTATTCACGAAAATGCCGGTCGATAGTCGTTCCGTAGCGAGTGCTTCGCGAGTTTCCAGTTGCAGTTCCGAGACACGGAAACTTTTCCTTGATCGAAAGGCTTCTTCAGGCTACTTTGTAATTCCTTTCGTTCGGAGTACATGTTACCGGCAATGTGTAAAATGCTGGCATTTTATATCGTATTACGTAGAAAGCGCACAGAACGCGTGTCGTTTTTAGGCAAAAGCGTGAAACGTCCGCGTTGTTCTAATATATCGTGTAAATTGTCTAGAAACCAGTCACGACGATCTTTCAGCCACTTTCGATAATTGGACAAAGAAATGTTTCGAATAAAAGCTTTCGGTCGACTACAGATTGCGATATTACGCTATGAAAAGTTTTCTATTTCTTTCTTTTTTTTTTTTTTAATGAAATTCTCTAGAAAGAGATATCGAGGTATTTGGGACGAAAAACTTATCATACGAGATACAAGGAAAACATAAGAGCAGAAAAGTTCTACGCTATCTCTCCTTCTAGGTTTTTCGTAATTTCTAAAAGTTGCAATAAGAACTGTCTGCCAGAGATCGTTTCTTCCACGAGACTGGTTCTACCACTGATTGCTTCTTGGGTTTTATGCAATTGGGTTTAATATGGGAAATGTCATAGGTCTCCGCGTCTCAGAAAGTTTGGGACAGCTGTCACCAGTACCATGGAATGAATCCAACGTCTATCTGATCGGAATTAATGAATGAACAGTTAAGATTTTGAGCCAGTTGTCTCACCTCTCTCATCTTCATCGATGAAACATAAGAAGAAAGAGCCACCAAATGTTTTCTTAACAATACAGGGACGCTTCCTACTTTGCCGCCAGAGGGCTATGGTACGCCCATGGTTTCTCGCAAGCGGTTCAACTACCTGTTTCTATATACACGACTTCCAATATAATCTCTCATACCCCATATATTTTTTGGACACGGCCTTGCTTGGTAATCTTACTGACAAGTCATCCAGCAAGTGCCGGACAGTATACAAACAAAATGTTCTTTTTCCTTTATGTTTTCAGACCTTTATGTTTTCAGACTTTCTCCAACCCATACCGTGTGTCGGTCGTACAACAAAAGAAAATTTGTCACGGAATTGCGTTCTATTAAACCTTCTCATGATTCATGGTGTGTCACGAGCACGGACTCTCGCCTACAATCTTTTCGCCAGATTCGCCTGTATTATCGTACGCGGATTCAATCGATAATCGTCACTCGACCAGAAGTTAACCGGAATGCGATCCATTCGCAGATGGGGTCACCGTTTTCACACGAGCACCAAACTTTTCCTGCCGTTCTCAGAACAACTTTGAATAATCGCCTACCTTCGACTTGTCCTACCTTCGACTTGTCACGCGCTTCCGTGTCCCCACTTTTACAAAATGCTTCCTGCAACAGGTCTGCGATGAAATCCTGCCCTTCGAAAAGTCCGCAACTGTCGTGGAAATTACTCGTCGATCATGTTGCCGACGAACAAACTTCGAGTTGTTTAGATACGGACGAACGTGACAAATTTGGAGGAATTTTTTTCAAACGGGTTATGCCCAGTTGAATTTAGGCTAGCGACGTTAAATCCGCTAGCCAACCGTGTGCCTTCGTGCCTTTTTTTATTCCTCTCTTAACGTCTCCGCTAAAGAATTTAAAGCTCCGATAAGTAGAACACGACGATACGACGAGCTTTGAAAGCACAAACACGCATTTAAACGGCGAACAATTTTCTGATTCTTTACGGCGCAGTGAAATTCACGGTTCCACCTATCGAGCTCCATTTATCACGGTTACACTGCCGCAGTATAAACACCAGGACGATCGATACTCGCCCGATTATTGCTCTCGCTTTCCTGAAAATATAAACTACACCTATTGTTTCAGCCTGTGTTAATTGTTGCAGCCACTTTCGCGAACCTTTCCGCTCAGAGTGACTCCCATAAACGAACTTTGCTCCCTCGACAATCGACCGGACAAGTTTCTCGTTTCCATTCTACGAAATTATTCTTCTACTAGCTCCGAATTTACGCCAACTTTGACGTTTTTGCAAAATTATCGTCTCACGCCGAGCCCAGACGTTGGCACAATTTTCCAATTATTCAAAATGTCTGGTCTTTGAACTTTATAGCGATGAACTCGCGTGTATGGTAAATATAGATTATATTATTATCATCAGGCAAATATCGTCAAAATAGGTTTGCAAGTGTCAAGTGGAACATTTCGAACGTTCCATCGATTCTACAAAACGGTCGGGCATTTTTAGGTAGCCTGCAAGCTGGACCGAGTTTGAATATTTTCCAGAATAATTGAACCTCAATCATCCCTCAGTGTCTTGCTAATAATCTTACAATTAGATCGCTCTGACTCGTATCGCTTTGAGAAGTGAAAGAATGCAAAGCTGCATAGAATACGGAGAATTTATAAAAATATATAAAACAAACAAGGTACGGTACTCGTTACGATCCTATGATATGTAGCAGCTGTAACACTTTTAATTGCTGTTGGGTAACATTTTATTCCACTAAACGAATAACGAATAAAGTTAAAGGATCGTTACTATATTCGCTACCAATGGATAAAATGTCCAATCGAACAAGTACGTATCCGACCAAGAAGATAATTTACTCGACTAGGAAATTATTCGCGTAAGAATTTATCCGAATAAAAATTCAATCGAATAACTTGATCGAACAAAATTATACATTACGCACAGATATTTGTGTGTTACATCGTGAATGGACATGCTATCGAACCTGAGATGCGTCTTCAAGCTACATTGTCCACTTGTTGGCTTTTATAACTAATTTTTTCCAAATGGAGGTTTAGGAACTTACTATTCCCCGATAAATTATTCGTTCCATCTTAATTGCGTACATAAAAATACGCGTTTCCACGAACGTCGATACAACAAAATTCTCTTAATAATCGAGCAATCGTCCCTACTAACGTGCAAACCATTTCTGTTGCAGTACACCAACTGGGAGGACCCGTACAACGGCTACATCTACCAGAAGATGGTGGCGGACGTGGTGGGCGACTACTTCTTCATCTGTCCGTCGATCCACTTTGCCCAACTGTTTGCGGAACGCGGCATGAAGGTCTACTATTACTTCTTCACTCAAGTAGGTAGCACTTTTTATCGTCACGTGCGCCTAGACTACACGGGGACGTGTCACGTGAAACGCGTCCGATCGATAGAGGACCATTAGGTTATAGTCTGACATTTCCACGGGACAATAGTCACGTGGCGTATAACGATAACACGGCTCGTGATTCTTGCCTTTTCTGGTCGCTTGTTGCAACGATCAGGACAATACCTATCGTCCAAGACGAATCGTTGATTGCTCTCAGTGTTTCAAGTATGTCGGACGTTTCTGATGGACTATAGGCTATATATAGGCTATGCGACTAAATTACAGGCAGAGATGCATTGGATACTGAATTACATCCGAACGTTGTGGAATATAGACTCGAATGTAAATTCCAGAAGGAGAAAGACGCGACAGGGTGGCCAGTCGATTTAAAAGGCAGAGGGATGTTGTAATTTCATTAAACGTGGCCTGTATAGGCTTGCTGACGCGCTAGGACCGCACGATGGATCGACGAATTTTTAACAAATATTCCTCGCACGATTACTTGTTAAAAACCGACGATTCGCGGAGTAGGAACGAAACTGGGTGAAATTTGTGCAGCGTGTGATGGCCGGGGACTCGGATGGGACTAGCAAAGTCGTAGCCATTGTAACAGATTCAGTACTTGGTACGAAGGATACGTTTTAAATATGCAGTCGTTAAAATTTGCCGAGAGGAATAATAACAACTGGAGGATCATAATCGCCGCATATTACGAGGAAATTATGAAAAATTCGCGAGGGTTTGCTTCTCTCTTTGCCACGTTTACACGGTACGATGGGTGCCAGGGAGAAACGAGCTGGAACGTCGACGAATGATTGACTAATAACAGCTACTCGACGTAAATTATAGCTGCAGCAACGTTGCCGATGCATGCCCGGGAAATTTCGTCCGTTTTTCTTCCTTTTAATTCTCTACTTCGTTCTTCCGTTTTCTCCTCTTTCTCTCCTCTTTTTGTATTTTTCTTTTTCGTTATCGATCTTCCCGGTTGAAGTTGATCGTGTTCATTTTCCTTCCATGCGAATGCTTCTCTACAAAAAGCGACGCCATTAGAGTGAATACCATGGAAGACGAGCTTTTAAGAGGCGGCGTTATACTCGAACGAAGGTCGGCCAGATATTAGGAAAGGCTACCCTTTCAGATCCCAGACTTTGTCGACTTTATCGCCGCGTTTTATCCTACTCCGCAGTGGTATAAATCAATAATTGAAGCTCTCAAAGGAAGAAACCCACGACGATTCTATGATCCTTCCAGGTTATTAGATTCTTCCCTTGTGCCTCGCGACTCCACCACCGTAAGACACCGTAATTTCTTCGTTCCACGTGGTTAAGCTGTTCCACGGGCCGCTCCGTCCTATCTGGCCTCGAGTTTATCACGAAATTTCTCGATATATATTCCCGCGCTGGAGTTATAAAACCGGGCATACGCGTGAAAGTCGCGAAGTCTCTTGAACTTTCATCGCCTCCTTAGCTCGAGAGGACATTAGGGACCCACAATTTATGGATGGTAGAACGGGCCACGTTTACGAGTTCTTGTGAGACGCTTGGAAACGAACGGAAACTGCAGGTTTGATCGAATCAAGTTTCCAACCAAAGATCGAAGAAGATGCAAGGACTTGGGCCTAACTTGGATCTAGAGAGAAAGATGGGATTCGAGCCGAGTTCAAATCCAAATTCGTCTTAGAGGCGAAGATTAGACCTAGCTGAGACTTCATTTCGAGCGAAACTACAGCTGGGCCGTATCTTGAGGTTGGAGAAAGAATAAACGATAGATCCAACTTGAGGCGAGGACCAGGTGAGAACCAAAATTAAACCTAATTCTAAGATTGGCGAAAGAACAAGTAAGAGACTTGAATCTAATTGCGGCTCGATTTGGAGAAAAAGCAAGCCTAATTCCAGGATCGCAGGAAGAATACCAGGCTCCAACTGACACGAGTCTGGCTAAAGTTTAACTGCCACAAAACCCTGAAACTCTATGGCTCGAGGGGATCAAGTATCAGGCCCAAGTGAGCCTTGACTCGAACAAGACTCGAACCTAACCTAAATCCTAACCTAACCGCAAACTGAAAGAATCACCAGTAAAAGATCGCGAGTACGCGTAATCGAAAACCTATCTTGAACCAGGTGCAGGTCCGATCTAACCCAAACTTCGCCCGAAGCCGTAGTTGGAAATAACGATCCCCCATTTTACTGCATCCTCGTCTCTTCTAAAATTCATGTACAGCCAGCGAACGAAATTGAAAGGCGGCCATCCCATAAAAAACCGCCGAAACTCTAGGATCTTTCACTTTCGTATAGAGGCTCGATATGGGCGGTTTCTCGCCGCCGACTAACTGGGACGTGAAATGCTTGTAAGCGGAATGCCGAGGCCCAAGTAATTAGCGCAAGAGGTAATTTATCAGGGAGCGTCGGTGGAAGCAAAGGAGGATGTCATTACTCATGCGCGCCCACCGTAATCTTAATAACGGTTTCGCCAGCCAGTTAAAGCAGCCTCCTTTAACTCGCGTTCATTTTCAGCCTCTCTCCCGCTCCCTCTCTCTCTCTCTCTCTCTCTCTGTGTCTCTCTTCCGTGTCCTTATTCCACACGCGTTTCCCCGGAAACTTTCATCCTTTCCATTCGATCCTTAATCCCATCTCTTTCTCCCAAGAATGGCACGGTTACCAAGTTAATTGGTCGGTCTACGGTCTCCTAAAGGGTTCAGATCCAGCTGGCTCGATCTTGATTAGAAGGGCAAGACTATAAAAGAACATCCAGTGCCCCCTTCTTGTTCCTTTCGGTTTTCATCCGTTCTCGAATTTCCCTCGAATAAGTTTACTCGCCGGAGGAGCAATAAAACCGGGAGGAACATGTTCTCCGCGTTTCCAGTTCATCCGGCAGCCGAAGGTGGACAGACGGGGGAAAAAATTAAGGGTGACTCCGAGAGAGGAGACGCTGTGAAGAAGTCGTAAGTTTCCCTTCGGGACCGGGGCGAAACAAGTTCAAAGCCGGGAAGTGGGTCAGAAACGGGTTAACGCCGGGGCGGAAAAGAAATGGGAGGAAATGCACGTCGCTCGAGAGAACACGTGTATAGATATCTCAAACGCTTCCGCCGCGAGGGCGAAACACATTTCGTCCATCAGAGTACGCTGATTTTCTCGCTTTGCACGCGTCTCGTGACACAAATTCCAAACTTGCTTCCCTATCGACCGGGCATCCTTCACCTACGTCTACGTTTCTATGGGGGTAATTTCGAAAGAACCGGGTATTGAAAAAATCGGATCGTTCCTTGAATAATTTATACACGTCGAAGAAATAATCGAAAATAAACCGACCGATTCGTTAAGCGATGAATCGCGCGGCCGATTAGCCAAAGAAATTAATGGAAACGAGGTTCGTGGCTTCTGAAAGGCCCCTTTCAGCCCGTGACCCGTTCGACTCTGCCGGAAATCTTTTCACGCGCTGCTTTTTCTCGCTAAACTTCGTTATCGACCGAGCCGGATCGCGCTCCGCGATTTCTCGCGGGGCCATTCATTGGCCGCGTTAGAAGCGCGGCTGAAAGGAGCGAATCGGACTATCCAATGGTTCCGTGGCTATTGACAGCGCCGAAGTGGAATCGTCACGTGAAAAGAAATCCCGCGGAAAGCTGCTTGCATCGTGTTAATATTGACTGGCATGATTATCACCGAACGGAACGCCACTTTCTCGTCGACTGTCTTTCAAGGAAACGAAGGTTTCATTTCTTACGAATCGCTCCCTATCGCGCGTAAGGACTGTTTTTCAAGCCGTCTGTAACGAATGGATTAAAAATTCAAACGTTTAGACAGAATATGTCGGTAATTGGTCAGACGAGGACGAGTAGAAAGTGACGGAGATCAACGATAAGCCAGCCACGATGGAGAATCACGAATTCCTCGATGAATAGCGACTCCCGTTCGTTCGTACCGGTCTTGGTTCACCGCGAAAGACTTTTTCAAGAGATTAAGAAGTAGTTTTACAGAGGTACGAAGTAGTAAAGATCAACGACGAGCGAGCGGCGGTTAAAAATCTCTTTTATTAAAAATCGTACGTTTCTCGAGGAATATCGAATCGCTTAGATTCTTAGAGGCTCGTAGCGGCTTATTCATCTCAAATAACGTTTCGAGGGAAGGAAAAGGGCAAAAGACCGCTCGTTCGAATAGCTCATCTCGCTGAGGAATAAAGGACAGCAGCAGGATTTTAACGCGACGTGCGATGAAACGCGGCCAAGTTAATTAAGAAATGTCGTTCGACGACGTTTATTAAAGCGGCGTAACGAAATTCCTGGCGTCCATCGAGTTCCGTTGAGCATTATCGATCGTCGTGTCATTATGCTCGCCCCTGGGCTATCCTTTGGTCGATCTTCGGGCCCCACCCCGGCCTGTCCTTCCACTGTTGCCTTTGTAATTTTAAGGATCGTTAAAATTAACGACGTTTACCGAACAAAAACGACTGTCGTTACAATGCCGCGCTCGCAGCTTCCCTCCTACGGAGCTCGTTTTCGTTTCCAACGTAATGTGACGACAATCTAACAACAGAAATCAAGTTCAATTGTCTTGCTGACCTAGAAGTGTACGCAGATTCCTTGTATATCGGTAAGGGCATATTTCTTTTATTTTTTATTTTTTTTTTTTTGTTTTGTTTTGTTAGAAGACAAATATTTGTCATAAAATATAGCGAAATGTAATAGTAGTGGTGAGACGTTGCAACACGCAGTGGTCTGTCGAAATAAGGTTCGCAACAGTAACTTTCTACAATTCGTCTCTGAAGCTCTTCTCGCGGACTTTAAACAAGAAAAGAACATACCTCCAGCGAGCAATTTCGAAATTCTGTAGTCAGCTATACGCCACGAGTTACTTCAGGCTGACGATATTACATTTATCGACATTCGGTTGAATAATTTCATTTTATATCGACAACAAGGAATTTTCAAATTCCTCCATAGGTATAAGTCCATATAGTCAACTATAGGTACAAGTTACTTAAATTCGGTCGAATAATTGTGCTTCGCGTCAATAGAAAGCGCCATAAAATGATCAGAAATTGGTACGTGTTTCTCGGTTGATTAATAATTTCGTCTTCGGTCGGACCAGACTCGTGAAACTCCAACGAAACAATTTTCCTTCTTCGTTTCAAGAACATTATTCCTCCGCCATTATTACCCTCTGCAAGCAATTCCCCGCGAGTTTTGAAATACCATGGATCGCTGTAATAAATGTCGTTCGAAAGAGCCGCGGAGCACAAGAGAGCGAGCAAATCGCCAAGGGCAAACGGCACGATGTTTCTCCGTCGACAGTTCGAAAAGCGTCGCGTCGCGTCGACGTCTCGGCCCCTGGAAAAATCGACCTCTCAACTTTAACGCCTCCGCTCTATCAACTTGCGCGTAGACGTCCCTTAAACTTCACTCGAGCGTGCGCGCAGAAAATGCGAGACGATGCAAGCTTTTCGGGGAAAAACTTGGTGGCGCGATCGTTGCAGAAGGTTCTGATTCCTGAAGCTTTGGCGATGTACTTTGTCGCGGCTTTCGAGGACGCGGCCGATTGAAAACGTAGTCGAGAACGTAGCTTCTAACTCCTACCTAACTCCCACGTCTCTTTTCTCCGTCCTGAGCCAACAGCTATCCGAGCTTTTCGATAAGTTCTCGGGACAACAACGTCATTCGGAAACTCGCGGAGAAGTTCTCGGCGGCTGTAGTACCGGGCGGATCGAAAACCTAACCGGAATCTTGCTGAAGGCAAACCTAAATCCTAAACTAACCGAAAGTTTCTGGTCACGAGGAAAATGTAGGAAATTTGGCTTATCCGAGAAGCAACGCGATTCTATTCTATCGGTTTTGGAGAATCTTCTTGATCGGAGCCAGATGATTCCTCGTGGAGAATCGAGGATAAAACGCTTCGTTCTCGAGATAATCGAATTTGAAAATTCACCAGATACGAACATCAGAGTCGATCGTAGCTAAGGCTAACGACCGATCTAACGCTAATTGTCGCAAGTAATTAGTAATGGTCGAGCGAGCCGTGCCGATTTCAGGCAAATTGGATTTTACGTACCGCCGGGACACGTGAGAAAAACGCCCCTATTTGCCACGTTGGCTTTCCAACCTAAGCGTGGGTAGAATTACGAAACCAGGCAATTCTTCCGCGCTTCTATTCGGATTTTTCAATTTCTTTCGAGCGCGAGCCTCAGACCTACGTAACGATTTATACATAATAATTATTGGCCTGCGCCTGTAAACGACAAGTACAACGGCGACAACAACAACAACAACAACAACAATAATGATTGGTCCGTCGAGTCTGGAGGGAAAAATTGATTTGGTAAATGAATGTGGAAATAAATGTGCAACTAGAGCGACAGAAATAGAGGCTTGGAGAAGCCAATAAGGGAAACTGGCTGCTCGGGATTCGATCTCGCCGGATTTCGTTGTATTTCGGCGCGGGGGAAGGCGAAAAGAGGCGGAAGAGCCGCGGTTTTATTGTATCCTCTGACGGAAGCCGTCTTATCAACTGGGCCATTTATTGATTCAGCCGGGAGTATTCTTAAATCCCGGCCAGATTCGCCGGAAATAACTGGAAATCCGTGCATAATACGACGTCCCGACGAACTTTTAAAAAGGACAGAAGAGGAGAAAACCGACACAATAGGGATCTCGAATCGGACCGATCGATACAGGGGAGTGGGGGACGTCTTCGATGAAATTTAATTCAATCCCGAATTAGAGGTCGGACCGAACTACCGACTGGTCCCTAATTGACACAGAACTGGCGAGGTTCCGTATAAATAACACAACGTTCCTCGCCTATTGTACTCAAATCCATCAGAAACCCTGACGTCAGTCTACGGATTCAAGAGTACGCGCTACGTGTATTTCTGGCGCTTCTGCGGCTCTATAAATCTCTATGGTTCTATAAATTTCCGAGGCTCTGTAAGTTTATCATTAGTGGTTCTTGTCTATCTCGTCGATAAAAAGAAAATCTGCACTGCGACATTTCCGGCGAAAAATCTGCGCAACGAAAATCCTTGGAAATACGACTCGAGAGTCGTATCTTGGTTTAGCCGGCTGTTTTACCTAGTTTATTTCTATCGACTTGCGTCGTCTTTCTTGTCTTTCGAGGTCCTAGACTACAGAACGAGTATCCGAATCTGGAACTGTCACGAATCGCCTCTATCTGTCACAAATTTCACCAACTCTTCGACGACGTGTCCTGCAGGGACAAATTCTGAGATCCTTGAAAACAAAAGGGTCGAATCTTAGGTTTATTTCCGTATCGTTCGTCTTATTTTTCAAATTTCGATTTGGCACTACGTCAGCAAGCTTCGTCGCACAAATTTGATTAAACGTTGGACGACGTGTCGCGGGGTAAAATTCTAAAATAACCATGCATTTCTTCGTATTTATGGCCCATTCCTTATAATCAAATAACGGGCGTTCCTTCTTTTATAACCGGAACGCTCGCTGTATTTTTGAAATAGCTGCACCGTGAATCTGTTAATCATCGATAAGGGAGAGCAAACACAGTGGTAGAGGCGGGGGGTTGTTTAAATCGCAGTGTTTGCAACGGGAACGCGGATCTACCTTGTTTGCCAACGACCTGCACCGATATAATACAGTCCAGCCATTGCTGTTTATAATCGTCATCCGATAACGAACCAGGTTCCAACACAGCCAGCACATATTTCTCTCTGCTGCTCTCAGCAAGAAATTTATCCATGACGAAACAATATCGCGCGTACGTTCGTTCCACGATGAATATTCTTAACCGTGCATCACGCGCGGAGTCATCGTCGTCTGATTACTCGACGAGGGTCCTTGGTATAAAAATGTGGAAATGAGGTGTACGGTGTATTTTCTAACGCGGCTCGTTCGAAGGCCAAAGTGGCTTACTCCGCTTTCTAACGTTTTCGAAATCTTCGAAATTTCTGAAATTTCAGCACCTGATCGGTGCTTATCTCGTACAATTTCACCAATTTCCTCTGCCTTCCGTCTTCTGGAGTTCGCCTATTCGGTAAAAGAGCGGTTCGTACGTATCGATCAGAGTGTGAACAACGCCTAACAGTAGCAGGGGACGCGGATGTTAAAGTAGTGTACCGGAAAAGTACGTCTAATTAATTCTTGTAATATGACGGTGAATGCAGACTTCGGTTTCCAAGATTCGGATTCCAAGATTAATAATCAGCGCCTTAATTAATTTCACGTTCGACAGATCTGCACCCGGACTTTCGACTTTGCCATTGTGAACTTGCTCGAAAGAATTCGCGCGGAACTCTGAGTTCAGTTCAAACTGAACAGATTTAAACGCGGATCAAAAGTTGGCTTCGTAACTGTAAGAAGCCTGCGGCGAAGAAGAGATGCGGCCAAGTAAACGCGAAATTTCCGTGTAACTTTGAATTACGTAGGGTGATGGAGGCTTTTCGCAAAGGAAGGGGGCGAAAGTTAGGAACGAGCCGGTATTGTACGTTACCGGGAGACGGTATTCACGAGGACGAACGTTCAATTACCAACGATTCCGGGTCGGGCCACAATTTTCCCTAGGCTAGAACCTAGGCAGGATCGAGACGATAACCATAACGCGAGATGTGTCTCGGGACAAGAAGCTTCGCCGATTTCCACGGGCTGCTGACGCTTCGTTGATCCTCTAAAGACTGTATTTCAGTGCAGCCACTATATTAGAATAATTTCTGTCTCGAGTAGGCACCTGGGTGCGCCTCAGTCGTCTCGAATACCCTTAATACTTATTCTTCGCGTAATACCACGCCATTTTCCTCCCTTCATTTTTATTCTTAATTAACGTTACAACTATGATAGTGTCTCCGTACATGTTCGCCTTTTTCCCCCCTTAATCGACCGGTCGTCACTCGCGCTAGTAGGGCCGGTTGCCTGTCGCCAGGGGACCATAGCGTACCGTTTGACATATCGCGAAATTTGACGGCTGAATAACGTAACCCGATCCGAATTCAGTCGTATATGAAAAAAATACCAATTATTCATGACGAGACAACGATGAAACTTTCTTATTTTTGATTTTTTTTTTTTTTTAATTAAACTCTGACTAACGTATGTCGTGAGATTTTTCTGATTAAAATGAGACCAAACGCGGTATAGTTTAAATCATATTTACACGTACATTTAACAGACGAAAAAAGAATAAGTTGATGGCATCGAGTAAGCAAATATGCAGTAAACTATATCGTGTACGTATATATATATGTATATAATTTCATAGGACGGTTCTCGATATGCTCTTATGCATGGACTTCTATGAGTAAGCAGGTTTAATGTTCGATCTACCATTTCTTTCGCAAAACGTCGCGCGGAGTTGTCTACGTTCTCCGACTGTCTTCTTCTCCACGATTTGTACGAGAGAAGCTGCCGCCCACGTGTCGTTCGGTTTGAGGATCACTGTGCGCCCCGCTAGTTAGGCCGATCTCCTTTCGTTCGCGTAAGGAGGGTTGCCCGCGTGTAGGGATATATTGGCCGATTTGTAACTGTCAATAACTAAAAAATAAAGTCAAAAACGCAATTTTTTTTAATTCTTGATGTTCGTCTTGCTGTTCTCTCTCTTCACAATTTTTCTTCCCGCCTTCGATCGCCCATCTTTTAATCCTGTCTGATAACTGGGTAACCCGTGCGCATTATTACAGACCGGCTGATAACTCGTTTGCCTTATTACAGGAAGAGGCGAATGTGGGTCACTGACCTAATGGTATCTAGGCTAGGTCTGTGTCAGGTCGGAGTTTCGTTTTGGAACATCAACAAATTTCCATCGACATCCATGTTTTCTGAGGGGACCGGTGTATTTCAACGATGCCACTCTCGAGTTCAGGAACTTCTCGGTTCGTAACATTACTTCCGGACAGAAAAACAGCGCGATATATTGCGAAAAAATGTTCGCTGAATGATCGAAAAATATATCGTTTCCGAATTGCTTCCGCCAATATTGTATCGGTCACGAAAGCAACATTCTTACAACGACGAAAACGATGCCATATATATTCACGCGATCGATCGACGAATCCCTCATAGCGAAACTGTCTTGCTCCTCAGTGTGTCAACCCGACTCCGATACTTTTCTGTGTCTGTGTGCGTTACTTAACGCAAACCTAACGTGACTTGTTTTACGAGGCGCGTCGATTTTCATGCTACTTACATGTATGGCAGATATTTCTCGAAAAATATGTGACACGTATTTTTTTATATCGGCCATCGTCCACATTGAAGGGATGATAATGTTCCTGAAAATTGATGGTTGAACGTAAACGTTTCGCGGCGTCTCCTGAGAGCGTAGGAAGATATTCCCTTTGAATTCGCGCATAACGCGCCAGAAATTATTTGTCAGAACAAGGTATCCAAGATTTGCACGTAAATTATGCGAAACACGCGTAAACTGCCAACCACATTAATACGCGTGTACGTGTCTTCAAAATCTTTTACTTCCTGCCATACAACGACAAACGTTCGATGCACGATTCTCGCTTCGCCGTAAGTTTCGCCAAAATTCGCGTGTACCGGTTCGACGCGTTCCCCTCCCACGTAACTCGCCTACATTTCGATAACAGAGTCCTATTCTACGTTTCGTTGCTTCCCTCCGATAATCCTCTTAATCAAACGCAAGAATAAAAACTGGTTTCGTCCATTTGCGAAACTCCGTTTTGGAAATACGCCGGAGTTCTCCTTTTTCCTTTTTTTTTTTTTCCTCTTTTTTCCCGGTCGGTAGGAATCAATTTCCCGGCGAGAGGCCGTTTCCAGCGAGCAAGTGGCACGGCTGAAATGAAAACTGACAAACTGCGGGATGGCCAGCGGTTAATAGCAACGCGATATCGCGTCAGCGAAGAGACGAGGGTCGATCTATGGGGCTGGCACGAAACGCTGAGGGAGGGAGGGAGACAGAAGGGGGGAGGAGGAGGTGGAGGAGGCCTGATACATGACGACAACCCCGGGAACGTATTTGAACGGGCGCGTTTAACGCTGGTATAACCGAGCTGCTGTGTGCCCTGTTTCAGAGGACCAGCACCAACCTATGGGGTGAGTGGATGGGAGTGATGCACGGCGACGAGGTCGAGTACGTGTTCGGCCATCCTCTGAACTCGACCCTCAAGTACACGGAAAAGGAACGAGACCTGTCCTTGAGGATGATACTTTACTTCTCCAAGTTCGCCTATTCGGGGTAAGTTTGCCTAAATGCCATAACGCATAAAGCTATCGACGTTGAGAAGCAGCTTATCTGGCCAGTAGTTTTTCGCAACTGCAAAACAGTTTCGCGTGTAACCGTCGAACAATTTCAGCAGCAAATAACACGGAAACTCTGGAGTATTTGTATAGGAATGATTTGCGTGGAAATGCACGTGTGCTGAAAATTGCCAGCACGAAACGAAGAGGTTAGGATTTAGGGTTTTCGGCTAAACGAGTTGCCCCTGCTCGGTGGTTTAAATGGCAACTCTGCCTCCGTGTTACTCGCCATTGGTGTTTAATATTATCTGGTGAGAAACTGACGAGCAGGATTTCTCTGCGTTTCGTAAGGGAAGTTAAACTGGCAGGGACGAGTGCAAAAAATACGCGAGATAATCCAACGTATAGCACTTGCTTTTGATACTCGCTGGGCGAAACAAATGTCTACGTGGGTCACGTTTGTTCGGTTGGCTTTAGGAAAATATCATTTCGCAGGAAGATCCGCGGTCCAGTTACAAATTTGTCGGTATTCGGCCAACTAAGTCAGTCTCGGATAACAGGAGGTAATTTATGAAAAGCTGCATCTCCGGTTAATTGCACGGGCTGGTGCACGGCTGTGGTTATTTATGCGGATGGTATACCGTAGTTTCAAGAATATTTTTCTCCCTCGAGAAAACGGAATATAATTCCAATCGGACGAGGCTTTCTCGAAGCTGATTTAGCAAGCCACCAACCACATACATAGTATAATCGAGCAGCCGCGTGCTCGCGCGTGTGTACGTGGAATTTCACGGAGGAGAAATAACAAGCTGCTCACGGAGCTGGTAAAAAATTCATAGAAATTTACTAGACTGTCCTCCGTATTTCTACGGAAATAGAAGGTAGGAGATGGTGGAAGGTTTTTCTTCGACGTCGTCTAAATTTTCGAAATACACTCGCAGCTGTCCAGCCGTGGCAGGAAGCACGTGCCAGGCCGCCAGCAAGAAGTTGGCAACGTCGTCGAGCCTATAAACCATCGACGACGGTCAATTTCCCTCTTAACGAAATGAAACTATCGATCGCCGCCTTGTTTGCGCTGTACGCATTTCTGTTGACCCGGCACACGATTTTACGAAGCTGCATTATTATCCAGCTCGCGTGGAATCATGCGGAAACTGGTCGGCCGACCTCCGCCTCTGTTAGCTATCTAGGCCTGCAACCGATGCGAAGCTATCGGCTGCATTAGGATGATACAAGGCTTCTCGCGACGTCTCTATAAATAAATTAAACTCAGCCATTCGGCGAGGGCGGTTCATTTAATGGGATAAGAATCGAACGATATTTCATCCTGGTAGGATTATTCGCTCGTAAATCAACGTCTGCGCGAGCCGGCCGAGGCAAGACAAATTTATCGAGATTTAAGATCGTCGTGGCGCGCGTCTATGCTAAAGGGAATAGGAATCGACGATTTCCATCGACAGGTGAATTTCCAGTTTGCTTATTTTCTTATTTTCATTCGGAGTTTCGCGGCGTTTGACGTTTCACTCTGCAGCCAGCAACCGCGCAGCACCTAGCTGCGCTCAACTACATCCAGCAACCTGAAACCGCATCGTCGACGCGAGCTTGTCGTTTCCTTCGCTCGTTGCAATACTCTTCGGGATTTTTTATTCCTTCGGATTAGCCGAGTCATTTACTCGCCAACGCTCGTACCAACGTTTTATGGACACGTTACGTACGTTACACGAAACATCCTGAAATTTCGCTGTCACCACGATATCGATCAAATTTCGAACAAGTTTGAAAATGTATATACAAGTTAGCAGAGATTTGTCGCAACATATAAACTTCGCAGGGATCGTCAAAATATTCGAATAGCTGATCGCTCGTTATATTAGTAAGTGCGATATTCGCGATATTAGTAAGTGTCTGTAACGTTGATTGTTTGTTTGACACCGCTACTCCTTTATACTAATCTTTTAGTAGCAGTAAAGTAGTAGTTAGGTAAAGTAAATATCTTGTAATTTCTATGTACGTTACCAGATAGCTTTTCAAGCAAAATTTCTTCGGACTCTCGACGTATAGCAACAACATTTTTCTCAAAAGTTTGTCCGCTATTCCCCTGCTAAGTTATTTAAGACAGCGTCGAATATCACGGTCGCTTAAAATTGCATTTGGTATTCACGTTTGGATTCGACGCCTGAGTAGAGCCCTCACAGCGGAGCAAAAGGCCGACGAATTTCACGTGTACTTAAAACGTTCGACGAAGAAGATTTTTGCACGATAAACGCCGAAAACGTCAGGTCTTTCTCTAATACTCGTCGACTGTATAACATATATATATATAAATATACAGTATAAAATATAATATAATTAAGATATAATGAAGGTATAATATAATAAATAAATAATATAAGAACCGGACATGGTAACCGTTATAAGACAAATTGAAAAATTTATGGTATAAGAGTAGATATCTTGAATTAAAAAATTTTAATTGCAAATGATTAAAATTTGTTTGATTACAAGGCAATTATTATCGATGACGGGAATTTTATTTTGTTCACTAATAACCATTATCGATGATGGAAATTTAATTTCGGTTACCAGTATCCTATAATATATAATATAAATAAGCATAATTTTTCTTTGCTTGCCGGCAACCATTATCGATGATACGAATTTTATTTTCGGTTACTGATAATCATTATCGCCAGAGAAAATTTATTCCGGCCAGATTCGGCTGTATTCGATTGTTATTAACATTGCTGATAATTGGTTCATTTTCACGGAAAAAAGCATGAAAAAGTTTAATTATAAAACCCATCTATTAACGAAAAAAAGCGGCACGAAAATATATGAAATAAAGCATAAGGATGGAAGATATTGCATTACAATATTAACAATACCAGTGTTAATAAAAGTACTAAAATATCTTTTATTCTATTCTTCGTTTCGTATATTTTCATACCATTTCTTTTTTTTTTTTTGTTTAATGTTTTTTTTGTTTAACATTTATAATTACGTTTTTTTACATTGTCAATGAGTACTAATTATCAGTATTGTCAATAACGATTAACAGTAGTGGAATGTAATTAGAACAAAGTTCGTCGCCGATATCGATCGAAGGTAACCAGAAAAATTGTTCGCCGTAGATAATGCTCGTCGGTAAGGAAAATAAAATTCAGGCTCTCGACAATGGTTATACTGGTAACCGAATAAAAATTCTCATCGTTTCTATCGATAATAAAATTGATAAATAAAATTATTTCTCGATGACGTTTACTAAGGTAGCCAAGAACAGTTTAAACATTTACAACGGTTACCCGCAATCAGAAGGATAAAAAATTCATCGATCGTTTAATTCCTCGAGAAATTTTCTGCAGAATCTGTCGATAACTAGCTTCGATTCGAATAGAAATAAACTTCCACCCGATCACGCTCCTCTAAGAAATATTTCAACTAAACTGTTATTTTGGATCGCTGAAACGAAGACTCGTCGTAGACTTGCTATTTCTAATGGAAAAGTCGTGCAATTTACAGGTTTCGCAAAAATCCGGCGGAAGCGACGTTACGATGACCTTTGACACGAGAATAGAGCCGCGGATCTATATCTGAGGGCCGATTAATAATTCCAGAAGGTTGCTACGGAGGCCGGTGACGTAGCCTGGGCAAACGGAAAGTCAGCCAGCGAATTAATTCCGGACGTTGGGCGTCGTTGTGTTTGACGACACCTATTAAATATTAACGATCGCGAGGCCGCGACGCGTTTCGCGGCACGGCTTTTCAATCTGGGTTAACGGAAACTGAAGAATTATTTATCGACGCCTGGACACAAAGAGGCCGATATGTCGCGCGTCGAGCGGACATCATCCATCAAGCCAGCGGCACTTTTCTCGTTCCCTTTCCCCTTTTATTTTTGTTATCTCCGTTGCTGCCGATTATCAGCTTATCGAAGAACCTCGGTTGCTTGCCAGGCAGGAGGAGCACGTTGATTAATTTTTTCTCGCTGCTCGGGCGAATAGCTTCGGTGGCTCGTCGAAATGAAACGTGCAAAGAGGAACTCGCAGTGGCTCGCGAGATATCCCGACGCCATTGGGAACTGTGCTTCGTGTGTATTACAGTGCTGCCAATAACTATAAAGTCGAACACGTTGTCTGCGTTGCTTCGTTATTTCCAAAAAAAAAAACCGCTGATCATGCCTGGACACGTTGAGTGAAATTGCTTTTGGAAAGGGTAGATCGAAAGGCTATGGGACATCGGGAGACATTGCGCGAGAGAATCGTTGGTTTTTATAGGTTAGCTGTTGCGACCTCTTTGTAAAGTGTGTACCTAAAATGTGTCGCTATATGCGCTACATACAATTCTTTTTCGTAATAATTATTTCTGTCTTTTTATTTGCTCGTTTTATTGCGGCTTGGCCGCGAAATACATCGTAAAATTTACGAATAGCAATTGGACGCGAAGACAGGAGACTGTGCAACGCCGAATGAACGTATTTCGTATGACGAATCTTTACGATTACGTAACTCTTAGCCAACACTTTTAACTTTTTATCATATTGCACGGATCTGCTGATTTGTAATCGATCCGGCCGAACGAGAAGAAAATCGATCTGTCGACGGCTAATTGATTAACGAGACAAAGATAGCCGTGTAAATATTTGATTGATACGCAGCAGATGGTGGTAGAAAAGACAGGCTGTTTCAATAATTAATAAAGTAACCTGTGATAGGCCAGTCAACGTCCAATTTGTTAACCGATGCTGGTTGTTATTAATTTTAAACGAGACCCGGTTGACTGTCCATGTTCACGACTCGTGTCTCCGGCTATCTGTAACTTGAATTAATTACCTGCGACGTAATTTCCTCTCGACATCGCCAATTAATCCGCCTGTGATATAAAAAACAATATAACAAACCATCGTTCTTTTACGTTCCTTTTTTTCCTTTCTTTTTTACCGTCGCTACTGAGTCGTTACGAACAGACTGCAGATTTTTACACATTTTTATATCCTTACGAACGTAACTACAGAAACGAAAGCTTGTTTCATCTACTGCTGCATATGCTACTTTGGTTATCTGTGTATACAGTGCAGCGTAATATTAGAAGATATTTCTTGTAATATTAGAAGAGCAATCGACAGGGTCGTTTATATAATTTCGTATCATAATGTGAAACGAAACTGAAGGTGCAACGAACAAGAATCTTCTTCCTTTGAAGTCTGGAAAAAATGTAATTCTCGCTCTGAAACAATGTAACCAATGTAGTTACCTTTTCACTCGATATTTAGTGAATTTTTCTTTATGTTTGACTACTTCCATTAACCCGTTAGTTACACTATCCGTCAATTTATTTGAAGTTTCGTTTTGAACATTCACTCACTCGGATTTTATTCCTCTTTTTGAGTTCGACTGTGTCTACTATAGGTGGCTTCTGCTGGTCGTAAACTTTTCTCACCAGAATTCCCCATAGATTCTCGATCGGGTTCACATCGGGACTCGATGCCTGGCCATGGTAATAATTCCATTGCAAAATCTTGAAGCCACCTTTTGATCGTAGCGGCTGTATGAAGGGGAGCATTGTCTCGTTGAAAAATTGTTTTTGTGTCTTTTCTTTCAGTAGTTATTAAAAGCAATAATTCTGTCTAATGTAATTCTATCTCCTGATGTCCTATAGAATTCGACTTAGCCTTTACAAGAACAACTTCGTTTAACATATCTAGATGTATATAATCAATGGTTCCTTGGAAATATCGAGGAAGTAACGCGGAAAATGTGTTCGAGTTTATAATTATTCGCAACAGCGTAATGAAACGGTAGAAGCGTTGCGTCTGTACATCGAATAGAAAGAAATAAAACAGTCAGCCAAGAACAGTTCATAAACTATGCAGTGGAAAGAATTAACTTTTGGAATTTTTGTTCGTCTGTTTCCACTCGCATCGCGTAAAAGCTACAAAACGAATTTTTAGTTCCGAAATTGAACCAAGCAGTCGGTTCTCGTCGGTCTCTCGTTTCGTACTCGACCTTACTTCCTAGGGATTTTTAGCCCCATCTGGTTACCACAGTCGGACAGTTAAGCTGCAGATGAAATTTTAAACCGACTAGACTATCGGCTAGATCATCGTTAATCTTTCCACCAAGAAATTTGAAACGTTCTTATATCCTTTTGAGCTGGAGAAACGATTTGTAAAGCCGAGTCTGAAACAGGAAACCTTTGATATCCAATATTAACCTTTCGCACTCGAGTATCATCGACGCTACTTCTCTCATCAACTCCATTATTTCGAAAAGTTTCGCTCAAATTTGTGAGAAGTCTTCTTCCGTTTTTTCGAAAGAAAATTTCTAATTAAAAGTTGAAAGTTCCTAATTAAACACGTTCAAACTCTGTTCTCTTGAAACTGTACGACGATTTCTCACTCATCCTGTATAATATATTAGCTGTTCTATTTCTTTCTAAAGCTATTTTCAAGTGTGAATGGCTCGTTCTATAGCGCAGAAGATTCATCATCCGATTCACGCTGAACGTGACTCGCGACACAGTCGGTTTCTACTAACTGATCCGTTGCTTTTCAGGAAACCGACTGACGAGGAGGCCGACTGGCCGCCATATTCGAGGGACCGACCGCAGTACTACATCTTAAACGCGCAGGAGAACGGCCTTGGGAAAGGACCACACACCACGTACTGTGCTTTTTGGAACGACTTTCTACCAAAGCTGAAGGGAGTGCCAGGTTCGTGTCAAAATTAATCTACCTAACTAACCTCGTTAGAGCGTCCACTTCTTTTTTTTTCCTGTGACAAGTGACTCCCATGACTCTCTCATTAATTGCCCGCTTGCAAGTTTCCTCTCTCAAGAATTTTCCTTGTTAAAACGAAGAACGAATAAGAATTTAAAATTGCTTCTAGTACAAACGAGCCTTAATACATTTTGCACTAGGTATTTTTCCATCTGTTTATCCGTTTTCAGACAGATATTATATCTTATATTATTATTATTATATCTTAGATCTTTTTATCAAGAGACATTGCTTTTCCGAGGTGTTGGGATAACCGCAATCCCTTACACTCGGTTTAGCAGAAATACTATACTTCCCCAGCGACCATATTTATCATTCCACATTTCGAGCTATTGTGCCACGATTCACAAATTCTTGGACTCGTTAGAGTCTCCTGGTTTCTACGTTATCTTCGTACAATTTATCCATTAGTAGGATATTTTCAACGCGATACTCGTCGACGATCCGATGAAATTTCTATCTCCAGCAGCTTTCATATCGCTTTAGCAAACTGAAACTCGCATACAAATATTTTGATCATTCGTGCCAGCCAGCAACGAATATTCTCTCTGTAATTTCATAATTAATCAACGATTAATTTTTCATATACACCGACATATTCTGATTCGTATTTGGCAAATAGGGTCGCATTAGCACGCTTTGTTTTAGTCATTCTCCTCCGTCTCTCTCATTCCCTGTGGCCACGACGCTGTTCCTTCTTTATCTGCTCGACGAAACACCTTGAGGTCGTCGAAAGGACCTAACCTAAATCTAACCTAACCTAACCAATGCTCCAACGCGTTGGCGACTGCCGGCGATTACTTCGCCTAAAAATGCTCGAGATTGCGTCCGCGGGATACGAAAAATAACTCGAGGTCAGGATCGATATGAACAAGATTTTCGATGTTTCCGCGTTTCCAGCAATTATCCAGTTGCTGTTGTTGCGTGACGCTCGAACAACGCGTGTTCTCGTTTCGCATTCCGACGCATAATTCCCAGCGTTTGTTTGCTCGAGATTGTTCCGGATTAAAGCTGGTATTTGGTCGAATCGAATTCGCTGTCGCCGCTCCCCTTTCTGGCTGGCGTCCTCCAACGAAATTGCTTCTACCCCATGCCCTCGTTATTTTAAACGAACGATCCGAAGACTCGATAGCCCGGAACAGTAGTCGCTCGGACCAGCAAGACAGCGTCGAATTAACCCTTCTGTCTCACGATATAATCTACGGTCAGGCGATCCTTTCTTCTCCCCTTTTATTCTACGAACTTCAAAGAATTAACAATTAACAAATAATAAATAATTAATAAGTTGAGAATTCTTCTCCCCTTTTATTCTACGAGCTTCAAAGAATTAATAATTAACAAATAATAAATAATTAATAAGTTGAGAATTCTTCTCCCCTTTTATTCTACGAGCTTCAAAGAATTAATAATGAACAAATAATAAATAATTAATAAGTTGAGAATTCTTCTCCCCTTTTATTCTACAAGCTTCAAAGAATTAATAATGAACAAATAATAAATAATTAATAAGTTGAGAATCACAATGCTATAGATACAGGGCCCGCCTAATAAGACGAAAATGCGTGCAGGACGTGAGTCCTGACTGGTAGAGAAATAAGAAGAAAATATGGAAGAAAACTTTTTCATTCTCGGGTTAATTTAGAAGAAAACTCATCAAGTATACGTGAACATGGTAGTTTAGTTGTACGTCAATGTACAAAGAATTTTTCCTGTATACGTATATGTAGGTATATTTACAGATACATTTGTAGACAAGCAAAGAAATAAGTATACGAGCGTGTCTGTGCAGATTCATATTTTCATCAGTGCAACTGAGCAAAAGATAAACCCGAAGAGAAATTTGTTTCGCCTAACGAACAAATATTATTAGCCGATGTATTGATTATTATATTACCGATAGCAACGCGTGCTCTATTTTATATTCCCGCCGGCTTTGAAGAAAAATTCGAACCAGTCTCAATTTTTACAAACTTCCCGCAAACTGCATCAGCAGCCACGGGTCTATAGGTAGGTGCACATTTTGAGAATTTACTCGCGTCATGTATCCCAATGCCCGAACGTGCTATCCCGTCGGTTTCATAATTAATTAAGTTACAGTAACTTGGTAAGTAACTTTATTCTCTGGCGTTATTATTCTAAACGCGAAACACTATTTCATCAACAACTATGATACATAACAGTAATACGCTTTATGGTATACTCACTCGTGCCTAGATGCATAGAACTGTACAGGTTCTCAACCAACCGTATCTATACAGAATTCGTTATATATCGTTCGATGTGCCAATTGACAGAATCTTTCTTAACCACCTATCATCTATTTATACAGCGTTCCTCGTTTCTTTCCCGATCGTCACTGCCAATCCATAGAATACCCTGGCCCAATTTGTACCACGAATTACGGTCCACCCTGCATAGGAAATCGCAGGAACGTGCACAGTCCACTCGTGATACAGTGTTTCCATCGATTCTGCGAGGTCCTGAAGGTTCCCCGCGACTGTTATCAAAAGAAACGAGCAGCGTGGCAATTTGCACCTACCTGCCTTCTCTACTGGGGTAATTACGTGTGCCATTAATTAAGTTAGGCGAGAGATTGGTGGGTACGTTGAACGCTGTAATATCAACGGTTATTTCGTAGTTTAACGGGGCGGAAATTTAAACAGGCATTAGGAATACGACAGGCTGCCGTTGCTGCTCCGTCGAATTGCAGCGGAGGATTCCTGGAATCGTTGTCGAGGCTCGGTATCGGGCCAACCGATACGTTAGATTCGCGGCGCTGATCGATGGAGGCATTCCCACAGTGGACTCGTTATTTTGTGGTCAGACACGGCTACCGTTTCCCCGCTTGGCCAAGAAGAAACCCCTCTGTATTCCGGTTTTCCGATATTAATCTGGGAATTGCGAGTTCCCTGAGCTTCCTGCGGTCTCGGACAATTTTCGTTGGACCCGCGTGACCGATCGGCTTTTTCCTTTCTTTTTGCTTGTTTTTTTCTCTCTCTCTCTTTCGAAGCATCAGATTACGATAAGGAAAGCGAGCGTCGTCGTAGAACAAACACGAAGGAAATTTCAAGCCCCTCGCGCGACGATAGCGCGTGAGATTAGCGATACGGTTTATAGAACGAATCCGTGGTGAAAAATGCGAGTCACGCTGGCGATTTTGGGGCACAGTTAACGAATGGACGTCGTGACTAGTGTACAGCGTGAGATTCGTAACACGATAGGCGCATTGTTGAACAAAAGTTTGGAATCGTATTTCTAATTGCGTCCACGGTGATGAATACGCCGCGGACCTTTACGCGCTTACAGGAGATCCGCAAGCGCAATAAAATATATATGTGGTGGCATATAAAACGCTGGGTACTCTACTAGAGACAGAGTATTCGTTGTGGTATTTAGCGTATATAATAATGATAACAAATATCGAGAGTAAATGGCAATAGCAATTTGCATAAATGTTCGTAATCTATCGACGAAGGAGCGTACAGGCCAGGTCGGCTAAAGTACCGGCTCTCCTCATCTAAATTCCGCGTAAATTTGTTAAGAGATTCCTTATCTCGTTTCTTCCGCGCGTAATTCTCCTTCCAAGTGAAATATAAGCCGTCTAATTTCCTCGAAAGTACGATTATTATAATTAAATATGAAATCTCGAGGCTTGAGAACAGTTATGACATGGATTTCGAGTTGCTTGGCTTGGCCAGTCTCAACTGGTGTCAGCACACGATGAATTTCGACGAAAGTGCGGCTATCGATCGTTATTAAATTAAAACGAAACGTCGTACCTATTGAAATTAATGAGGTTATGCATTGGATGGTGCCCGAGAGTCAGAGGGTTAGAGAAGATCACGAGATGATCTTCTATGCTATGTTTAGCTAATCAATGACCCCTATCGTGTATCGAAGCCTATCTCGCCTTGTTCAATGATTCACAATCCATCGACGACATCGTTCAATCGTCAGGATACACAGTCCAACGAGGACGCAGTCGATCGACTGTTAAGACCCGTTGTTCCTCGTAACGTAGCCCAGTCCGTGCGGACCTTTAAAGGATCCGGAAACTCGGTTGTATACACTGTATTCAGAAGGGACTCGGCGCGAGCTAGAATCGCGTGAGTGGCTCGTGATCGATCTTCTACGCTTAATGGCAACCTCACGGATCACGTACCAGCCTGAACCAAGGGCTTCGATCATTTTTCGCGACGCCTAGCTCGAGAAACACCTGCCTATATACCTACGTCACGCTGCCTTAGTTGCAGCGAATCCTCGAGTTCTTCATCCTTCCGCGATCATTGCAAATAAAAATTATTTCCCCGATAGCAAGCAGCGCGATTATTTATCCAATTTATACATCCAATTGTGTACGGAGGAAGAATAATTCGTCCAACTTTGGCGAAGAGAGAGGATCACCGGTTTCGGATCCACGCTGCCAAACGATCTTCCAATCACGACGATTTCCAAAATCGGTTGCTCGTCGTTCTGTACGATCTCGCGCCAAATTTATACGCGCCGTATCTAGAGGCAAAATTTACGAGCGCGCGATTCTCATTGACAGATGGCGGATTCTTATGGAAACTTATCATTCGCTGCATCGCGTATTATATCTAGATGTGGCAACGTCGATAACAGTCGCCAGAGGTTCGTTGCGATCTATCTAACCTAACGCCGCAATATAGATTTCCCGGCAGACAGGTAAATTCCCTTTGTAGCGAGGGTCGTGTTCGACACGGGGTTCCTTTAACGAATAGGATCAAGAGCGGAGCTGTTCGAAATCACGTTACTCGCCGAGCATTCCTCCAACGTTATACTCTCCCTTTCTGTTTCAGATCTAACTCCGAAAGCCTGTAACAGCGCGATAGCTTCGAGCGTGTCGGCGGGTGCGGAGGATCTAGGCAACTCCCTGGCGATCACGGCGCTGTCGTCGATCCTGGTACTGTCGAGAGTCATCTAAAGACAATGCAAAGGGGACCGTTTATCGATCGACAGCCTTCTGAAAGCCAGCAATCCGGGATTCAAACAGTCGCACAGGTATTAGGGCTTCGTTCACGGTCCAGGATCTCGTTAGTGGTTAACACCCTGCTAATCGTTTGGGTAGATCAATGGATCCCGGCTTACCCATTGTCGTCGAACGACCACTTTTCTCCCTCCCATAGACAAAACACGAAAATATATATGTATCGAGGAAGAGAGGAAGAAGAAGATAACAAGATTCCAATGAGATTCGTCAGAGTTTCGAGGGAACAGGGATTTCTGCCTAAACTTTGCATAAGCGAGATCCGGCTGTTCGCGAAGCAGATTCGTTAAGGCTTCGTCGAGAAACCTCAATCGCGGCGACTTAATGGCCAGGGCTGAAAGATTGATGAACCGAGAAAACGGGGACAGCCTAACGAGTTACGTCGCTCGAGTGTCTCCGACCGGGGACTGGGGCTGGATGTGGAAAAGGTTCAACTATCGATTCCTCTTGCGAAGACCGCGCCAAGTCCCGTTGGAGGTCGGGGCAAACAGACCCGAAGGATGGCTGCAGGCGTGAAAACTCTCGATGGACCGGTGGTTTAGAATTGGGGTAACGGTCGATCGTCCCGAAAATACCGGTGACCGCGGGGATTTGAATAAAAATGGCGGGCCATTCGCACGGACGTGCAATTTGCATAAATAATAGAGGAACGCGGGTCGGATCGATACCGCGACAGGGAAGGACGTGTTGCAGAGCTCGCGTAAACACGAGCCGCTATTAACCACCTGTTCGTGCAATCGATGGCTCGTGACACAAAAGTTTCATTAGTAAAACGCAACAAGTGCTCCGGTTTTACGTAAGAACGCCGGCGCGTGGATCCTGGATCGCTTGGACACGCTCCAAAATCTTGGCGACAATTTCTGCTGCTAATCGAAGAACGCGAGCTCGGACGACCGGCCATCTTTTTCGCCCTGGATCGTTGCCTTTTAAACTGTTCGAAAGAGCCGCGAAACGATCTGCCACGAGTTTCCAAGCGAAATTGCCTTTGGAAACTTCTCCCGCTGGCGATAACTTCTCCAGGCTAGGCGGTTTCAGACCTTTGACGCGTTTCTGCGAATCTGCGACGACAAACAGGTTGCTAAGTTGCGAGAACGAAGGGAATTCCTTGGTCAAAACACCGAGATCAAGAACACTCCGGCGTTTCTTCAAAGACAGATCGACCAACGACCACCGAGTCCTCGTAAGATCGAAAAGAGCGATGGAAGGGGGTCCGTGACCACGGCAGTTCCGACTAGACCAATTAGACCACCCCAATCGATCGCAGTGGAAAGAGTTTGCCCGTGGCAAAGCAGAATCGAGAAACGGCTCCGTTTGAAAACGTACCACTGATCCCAACACGATACTCGAGAAAGTAAATGGAAAGCAATCCGGAGAAAGGTGAAATTCTTAATGAGACGCTCGATCCGAGCGAGTGATCAAACGGGGCATGAATCAAGCGTAAGGAGGTCTCTAAATCGGGATTCTCGAAACCGGTCGACCGTTGAAAACCGGCTTTAAGGATTCAGCGAAGAGGGTTCTCGAAAATTCAACGGGTTAAGTGCAGACTGGTGTCCTCGTGGTGGCTCGAGAACACCTTCAAATCGGGGAGTGCCATTTGCTCGTCGAAACGAAAGACAAGCAAGTGGGGTAGGAGAAGGGGGAGGGAAAGAGGAGAAGAAGAGGGAAAGATCGTGTCAGTTTCCCGAGGAATTTACGCTTCGCTTGTCCGCTCCGCAAAATTGGACGAACCTGCCTCTCTCTAGCGATCTTTCCAGCCTCGGGATCGTTACAAATAAATTCTCTGTCTCGCCGGCGCGTACCACCGCTCGCCGGAAGTCGCCTTTCTTTCACACCGAACCTCCTCCGCTTCGGACGTCTCTGAGATCTGGTCGGTCCAATCTTGGCCAGAAGTCTGGCAGAATCCGATTTTGGAAAATTACACGCGGAGCGAGCCTGCTTGCTCTTGACGAAAGTAATTGGTTTTGGATAAATACTCGGAGGAGATTAATCGATGTGATTTCTGGAAAGTTGTCAAATTTCTTCGGAGAGAGGCAAACGTTAACGCCATCTGTCGCTGTTTGAATGTTCCATGCGAAATCTGTTTGCTCTTAATGAGTAGAATTGATTCTCGAGAAATTAGAAGCGGAAATTAATCGATGGTGATTCGTAGAAAGTTATCGAATCGTTGGTTCTCTGTAGAAAGGCAAACGTTATCACCGTCTGTCTGTACTCGAAGTCTGCTTTTGACGAACACAATTAATTGTGAACAAGTTGAAAAATAAAAAGATTAGTCTATGTGATTTGTAGAAAGTTATTAAATCGTTGGTCTTTTGAAGAAAGGACAACATTAACGTCATCTGTCGTTCGAAACTCTAAACAGTAACGTGTCCACTCTATACACGCTATACAATCTATGTCGCGTTGTTGGAAACTCCCTCGATTCCACCTCAGCACTTTGACCACGATTGTGAAAGGATTGTAAAATGGAAAAACTAGTTGCCGGGACGTTCCCGGAAGAAGAAAAGTGAACGATTTCAACGACGAGCGTCTTTCGATCGACAATAAATCTTTGCTGAACAAAGAAGATTAACTCCACGGCCTAAGGGAGGATCTTTCAAGCGAACAATCGTTTCTCATCGATCTCTGCACCACCTTTTTCTAGCGATGTCGAAATTATTGTCACTCCAAGATCGTCGAGGGCGTCTGACAACGCGACCTCGATCTTTTAGCAAGGATAGTCTTTAGCGAGAGTACCTGCGTTTCGAAAAGAAGACAGAATTCCTTGGAAATCTCTTGGAATTTCAGAACTATCTTACACCCTCTCGAAATTATTCTTCGTCTCGCAAAACACCGTTAGATTCCCATAAAAGTGCTGGCGGTTTTACAGGATCCAAGAATCCATTAGAAGGGAAGAAAATTTCGAAAGCAAGGACCATGGGCAAGAACAAAAACGAACACGAAACAAAGGACACCTTTGATCTGGACTTTCAAGATGGGCACAGCTAACATGACAATACCAATCGATGAACTAACCGTAGATAAATTAAATTGCTACAAAATATTCAAAAGAACAAAAAAAAAAAAAAAATGTAGAGTGATGCACGAGTATTAGCAGTGAGGAAATAATCTGTCGTATCTATGTAGAGAGGGAGGAAAAGGAAAAGAGAGATCTTATGATCCATTGGAAGAGAGGCAGTCCAGGTCAAACTCGAGCGTCTCTCGAGAGCCGGAGCGAATGTCAAGGGTGCACCGCTGAAATGGCAGCATTCGTTGAAGAAACAGGGGAGGGGGAAGCCTGAGGAATTTTAAATAAGAAAAAGTAAACTAGAAAAAGTGGGAATATAGCGAGAAGCTTCTTTATTTCAGTCAATTCTCAACTACCGTACACTTTCTCCACCTTCGTACACAAACTTTGTATCGATCCTCCCCACGTGCAACCGGAAGGAAAGCAAGAAAGAACGCTCTCTTGAATCGAAACGCGAGCACACGGACAAATAATTTCGTTTCGTTTCCCCGGACCTTTCACGTCCGGTTTCCTGAAATTCAAGAGAAAAAAAGAGAAAAATCGAAATGAAACCAAAAAGGGTTCGTGCACCCCTGAGGCATGAAAGGACAAGGACTAACTCGCAGAGGGTGATGGGGGAGAGGGGGGAAAGCGATTTTTCAGCTTCTTCGCACGGCTGCCAGATATTACTGAGAAAACGAAACCAAAAAGATAAGAAACAGAGACAGACACGAAAAGATACACGTATACACAAAAACTAAAAAAAAAAAAAAAAATGGCACCTCGTGAAGTAATCTCGTACACACGTTAAACAAGACAAAATAGAAACTTAAGAGATACGTTAAGCAATGTAAATATACATATACATATTACGTATATATACATACATATCGATCTATACATATATATGTGGGTGTATAGGATCAATATATGTATATACATATAAATATACATGCAAGCTCTGTATATCTAATTACGTGTGCCGTCGAGCAAAGTAGACGTAAGGCAATTTTAAGGCACCCGTGTAATTTTTGCTCCGTGACGTAGGTGTCCACACAGCGACATTCTAGACACAGTGATCGATTAAAATAGATATACATATACATATATATATACAACGTTTTAAGAGGCCATCCGATAATTTCCGAGTCGCAATGCAACAGCCGCGAGAGCGCGCCGCGATCGTTCACGCGAGACGAGCCCAGACGAGTCTTGGTAATATTTTTTCTACGATTGAATTCCATCGTAGCGCAATCCCTGAGATAAAATAGCAATGAAACCATAAATTGCAATAACGAGAGAAAGGGATTCATAATTGACAGAGGAATGCAAAGCTAATCGTGATGGAAACTCATTATAGCACTATCCATGAAATAAAACGAAACAAGTTTTTCAGGAGGAAAAGAACGCTTGCGCTTTAATGTAGCCCAAATTCATCAAGAAGAAAATCCTGTATGTGCCATTTATTAGTTAGAAAGAAAAATCAATGTTCCATTCATTCATATTAAATAGATGCCATAGACAAAAGTCAAAAAGCAATCAACTAATGTGTATTGATACTTTAATATTTTTTTTATAGTGGCAACGTTCTGACATCTTCTAGCATTATTAATTACTTTTTAGAAAGCAGATCCCAATGAAAAAAAGCTCAACACTTCTCAACGTCTGAATTACTAATTATTATAAAGAAGATTTTTCAATGGATAAGTTTGACAGAATCTTCGTCTAATCTCAACTTGGAGTTGAAAATTTCAAGGGTATTAGGCTTTAAAGGTAATAAAATAAGCTTCGAGATATATACTTATATATACTCCCGTTTTAAAAGATGGCTTTTTAACGCTTGAGGGCTTGGAAGCTTCCGCTGTCGACGCGAAATCCTTTCGAAAAAAAAAAGAAAAAAGGAGAAAAAAGTTCTCGAACGAGCTTAACAATTGAAGTGTTAGAGAACTCAGTGCTCGTCTCGCGGCAAACGGCACGCTGAAACATGAATCTTCCATTTGGTACATATCACCTATATAAATATATCATATATAGCGAGAGTTGATTCTATCGTTAGAGATCTTTTCGTAGTTAGAGCATTGAGCGTTTAATCACCGTGTGACAGCGCGTGCACACAGTAAAAAAAAAAAGACAAAAGAAGAAAAAAAACAAGAGAACAAAGCACGAGCAGAGAGAAGAAGAGATGGTGTGTATCTGTGTGTGTGTGCGTGTGTATGTGTATGAAAATGCGAGTGAAAGAAGGAGAGAAAGGATCTGGTATTTTGATTAAAAACGAGAGAGAAAGAAACAAAGAAGTAGTACGACCATATTTTCTACCAAATGATATTGTTGGCTCTTAGACTATCGTCTCAGGCTTTTCTCGATAGTGGGCCTCGATCAGTCACTATTAAAGCTACCGTGTCACTCGTCGTCTGAACAGCAACTTCGCCTAACGAATTTTTATTTCGTCGAGAAAATAAAATCCTTCGCTCGACCCTTGCGACAAGCATCGTACATTGTAAACGAATTCCGAACCCCATCCGCACGAGGTAGGGTGATTCTTCGTTAAAACGATACCAAAGGATCAGAAAGACAACAGGGTACACCTATACGAAACAAAGCTCAAGCCTAAAACAGGCCTAAGGAACAATCTTTCCCGCGAGACCTTCACCAAACGCCTAACTTATTGTAGATCTAACCGATGCCTAAGCTGAAACCTAACCTAAGCCTAATTCTACGAGTCTAGCTTGTAACTTCAACTGGTGCCTGTTTTAGACCTAACTGGTTTGGGACCCAATCCAGACCCGTAAATACTTAACCTCTGCCACTATGCTCCTTTATTCGAAGAACTCTTTGTCGCGAGTGATTCGTAGCCTTTCTGGTGACACCAATTCAACGCGCGCCATCGTTCCTAAGTATCCAGACAGTTGAGTCGATTTTTCGTTGATCGATGCCTGGGCTTTTCTACCTAGGAAATCGGAGAAGTCTACAGTTTTCGTACTCCAACAATGAACGTGGTCAACGGTTTTATCAAGCCGTGACATTGGAGCGATAAAAGATACCTTCTCATATTCTATTTGACAAATTCGTCCCTAGGGAGATACTGTGCGTTGCTGGAAAGAAGAACGCAAGGATCTGATTGGTTATTTCACATACGAACAAAATAATACAGCAACGCGTGACGATAAACGATAAAGAGCAACCTAACCCTAACCTAACTTAACCCTAGCAGTAACCGTAACCCTAAACCTAACCTTAACCTGTCTTGCACCGCGTCGATAGTCTTCTTTTCAACAATACACTGCACATGTATGAAATTGAATGAAATTGAATGAAATTGAATGAAATGAAGAATTTGCGGAAGGCAATCGAGTGTCCAGATATTTTGCAGCGATGGCGTGTCTCCGTTGGAAGTTTAGGCGAGTAAGCGGAAGGACCGTATACGCATTTGCGACGTCCAATACGCACCCCTCTCATTAACGGCTAAGCAAGTCCTCACATATCATTAGCTGATTATAACCATGCGTCTTGTCGTGAAAACTTAATGTTAGGATTAGTGCCTCGACGTAAAACACGCTCGACCCATTTCACACACCCTGTCCACAAGAGGAGACCTCGCGTTCTCATTACTCGCGTCAAATTAACTAATCGACGTGTCCTCGCGGCTACTAGCCAATTAAGACGATTAACGATACGATCAACGATTAACATTTCAATCAAATTGAGTGTTGGATCGACGCTGCTGTTTTTCGAACACACGAAGGAATTTCGAATTTCTCGTCCAAAAAGGCTCAAAGTCTCTTTCTTCGTTGGTATAACGAGAGAACGATTGGTAGATAAAAACTCGAGGTTAAAAGTTCAATCCTGATCTCTTCTCGGTGAAGAGCGAAACTTGCAATTAAAGGGTTAAATGGAAGCAAGCTGGAACCGCGCGTGTCCATGTTACCTTCGAGATCAGGCGAAGCAGGAAATGTTAGATAAAATGATAATCAAGCGTAGAACGCCATTCGCGTGGAAGTCTGGGAACTGAAATGGGTCAATATTTGTCTTTAGATAGTTTGTTCCTGCGTGTGCAGCTCATAGTGTATAATTGATCGCGACCGATGCGTTCAGGATGTCACTGGCAGGCGCGGTGATGCCCCTGAAAGCTCGTTGTTCCAGGAATCCTTGCTAACGTGGAACGATGTATAATACGGAAACAAGCCTTTCTCCAACCAAACATCAAATATCCTTTCAGAGAAACAATTCTTTTTCTTTTTCTTCGGCCTTGTATTTTACGCGCGTTCTTACTCCTACTTGTTCACAACTGTTTCGTTTTAACGTTATATCATTATAGCGAAAATTACTTGTCGATACGGAACACGAGATGTTGACATTTTCGCTGTTACCGACGCGTACGCTGAGTCAAATCAGTTGCTAACAGCGGTTGCCATTTGAGGCAGTTAGAATCTAAAGTATTCAACTGGGCGTAAACAAAAAAAAAAGAAATAAAATAAAATAAAATCTTCCAATATGGCAAAGCGCATGAATATGCAAGGAATTTTCCAAATTTATGTCACGAGAACGACGCTTCGGACGAAAAATTGTCATACTATATTTTTAAGTTGATGTTTTCCAAATTCTACTACTATCTTCGCTGAAGAATATGTATAGAGGATGAAAGTGGCGAAAGTGTAAAATAAGGCTCCGTAACACAGCGATTCGCGAAGAGACCAAGCTTCTGAACTGGCCTAATCGTTTCGAAGAAACGCGAGCGTATGGCATACGATAGCAAACGATAGAGCTATTCCGCGTTTCGTATTTCTGACTGTTCGTCGAATAACGAGAGCCGAGCGCAAGAACGAACGCGTAGAGGACAGGAAAAAAGGTAAAGAGACGCCAACAAACCGCGAATGAAAAGGGGACTTTTTTCTTCCTCTTTTCAATTAAAGAAAATAGGTCCAACAGGTTAACGAAGAACGTGTCGACTCAGTCGAGGACCAAGCAGTAAAATTGCACAGACGCAACATTATTGAAAATATGATATTCATAGTTCAAAGTAACTTATACAGGATGCAATAGGAATCGATCGCTAAGACATTTCAGCTGGTTCTGGAGAAGGTTCCAATAAAAAAAATTAATTGGTAGAAGTACCTTTTGACGTAAAAGAAACCTTTGTAAACTTTCTTTTTCCAGAAAAAAAATTGTTGAGCTTCAAAAGTACGAAACAATGTTAGAATAACGCATACTGCACAACCAACGACCTAAGAAAATTCCAATAATCCAAACGACACAATTCTGCGTGCGATTTCTTCGCGTCTGTTCAGATTAGTATCCAGAGATGAAACTAGCGATAGAAAAATCGTTGAACGAATCCTTCGAAACGCTCCTTTTATAATTACGATATCGAGAAACATAACTCGATACTGAATAATCACAGTGATAGAAAACAGAATCGGGTACCTTCGGTGAATTGATTGAAAAAAAGAAGAAGAAGAAGAAAATAGAAACGAATGCAGATGAAACAATGCGTTGATTTACTTAATGGATTAATCGTGTAACGAAGGATCGAGAATCGAGAAAAAGTATAAAAATGGAGGAATCGAACGCGGTTGTTTCGCTAATTAAATGACTCGATGGTGCGTGAACGTGAACGCTGTGTTTCATTTCTGGGAGGTTGCCAGTGGTTTCGTTCAACGTCGATGCGTTTCAACCGTGTGTATCGTTATTACGTGCGACCATCGTGCCGACGGACGCGTGAAAATCAATCCCGTGGAATTCATTCCGCGATTTCTCTCGGCCGAATAATTAAGAATTTATCAATTTTCATTCGGAATATTCGGTGATGTTTCATTTTTCATTCGCCTGTCAGCGGAAAATGGGAGAACCGCGAAAGTACAGAACGACTGTTTGCACGGATAGACCTAATATTTGTTGGCGTTGAACTGACAATTAATCGGTACTTTGATTGCGTGCAATTTCTTCGAAACGTTGTAGCGTTTCATTAAAATAAATTTCAAGATTTTCGGTGTCCTATTGTCGTATCGCGATGGTTTAACGATTCTACAATGGATTAGTTGATTTCATTAGAAGTTTATGTCCTAACCTCTGAATGTATAAAAATCATTGGTTTTGGACCCTTATTTCTCGCACAGTTTCAAAAATCGTTTACGTCCGCATTAGAGAGATAAAATATATTCAATTTGGAACTTAATTTAGCAATGAGAACTAATTTTGGGTCACGATAAATCACGTAAAAGACTTTCTACCGGTTAAGGGTCTAACCTTCGCCTAACTAAACCTAACCTAACCTAACCTAACTAATCAAGGCTAATTCGTTCTAAATTCAAATTCATTTCGCCCGAGTCTTTTTATAGGAATTTTTTACCAGCTTACAGTCTGGTCCAAATCAAATTCGAAGCAGAATCAAAACCATAGTGTTCGAACTGAACACCGATCCAATTTACGAGAAAGAAATTATCGTTTAATTTCCAGACTAGGTCGAACTTAACCTAACCTAAATCCTAACTCCTGTATCAAGTCTTAATCCGACTGCATCTAACTCACGCTTAACAGCTATCGATCAGAAGAAGTAGCGGCAAGCAAAGGAAAGGCGCGGTGCTCTGAAACGGAAGAAAAGAAAAGGGAAAAAATGTGAGAGGAACAGGTGGTGGTGATGGTGATGCTGGGGTGGAGGCCAAAGGTGCAGCTGTAAAGCGACTAAAAGGTACGACATGGTACTTTTCTCCTGCCTCTACTACCAGAATACGAGAGAAAAAGAAGAGAAAAAGGAAAACGGGGAAAGCAACGAGCCGTTCGCATGAAAAAAGACAACGACAAAGCGAAAACGAGGAAGATGAGAGTGGTACTTAACCGAGAGAGAGGTCGAAGCTAGCGTAGGGCTGTACTACTGGGAAAGTAGTAGCGGCACAGCGAATCCGCTTAAACCGGGAGGGAAAAGTGAAAGAGAGACGGGGTTTTCTATAAAACCGGTGAGAGCCAGGGAAGGATGCGTAAAACGCTGACTGTGGATGCGAAAAGAAGGAAAAATAAGAGGAAAATAGAAAAGGCAACGGAACCAGGTGTACCTATGCCTATTCCCATCGGTCGTTTCCGGAGTTCGGACCCAAGTTTTTCTTTTCCCATCTCCGATCGCGTTTCTCGCGTTCCTCGGGAATTTTCTTCGGTCTTCTGCGGCCGCGGAACGTTAAGACGAAATGTCAGTGCTAAGCTATGCGCCGATGTTTTTGCTGTTTAAATTCCTACGAGTTTAACGTTGTTTCGTTATAAACAGGTAGAATCTACGCAGAGATTTGTTCAACCACTCAACGTTACGATATAAAAACTATGATAATTTAAAAAGTGTTGGCGCATTAATTCTTATTTTCCAATGAAACGTTCTCTCCCTCTGGCTTCTACGTTTCGTTTCTATACTATTACATTTTTCCGACGATTCGAAAGTACGATTAAACGATACGGATACCATTAATAATGGGGAATTTATCGTAGTAGGATCTAATTAACTTAGTACGTAAATGCAGCGGTGTGCAGAGATTTCTTTTTGCATACGGTAATCACTGTATATATTCTATGCATTTTAGCATCTCCCAATTCCTCGTGAATTCATAAGAATCCGCAGTCTAGCGATATTTTAAAAAACCCGCGCTTCGGAAACACCAACGTAGTTAGTTGGAAACGTCTTTGTCCGTAAGTAATGGGACGCTTAAAGTAAATTGAAGTAGTCGGTTACAAAATATCGTACGGTCGACGCCCGATAATCACATTGTTAAAAAGGAGAATTTAATATTCCGAATCGACAGGAAAATTCCATTACGTTGGATTCTAATGCAGGTTAGGTGTTTCGTTGTTGACGAAGTGACAAGAAATTTCGTTGGAAATTACCATTCTTACTAACGATAGATAAAGCAAATAAGATTAAAGAAGAAAGTTAATAGCAGATAAAGCGACTGATGCAGTACATAAAGAGGAAATGCCGACCGCGTGCGAAAGGAAAAGTTGTAATTGAAGGCGGTAGAAGCGTTTCGTCGGAATGTTTCGCGGATGCAAGTTAAAAATAGAGACTGACGTATCCGTGTCCGTGGCAAGTCGAGAACCGTCTAAATTATTCCGCCCGCAGAAAAGCAAATTTCTCGCTCTTTTGCTTCCTTCTTTTTTCACCCCTGTCAGCGCGCACCTTGGCGAAAAAGGAGGAAAGAAGGGGGGGGGAAGAGAGGAAACGCGGGGAAAGGCGCAGCAAGCCGCGAGGCTCGGTATACTTTGAGGCGAAGATGAAAACGGTGAAAAGAACAGATGAATACGAGTGCATACAGGCACACACCTGGCTTACTCCCGAGCACGCTTCAAAGCCACCCCTTTGATCGTTTCCGTGGGGCAAACTCGACCTAAGTGGGCCAACAGCCGGATTCCGATCCGACAAACAACGATCACCGCTTTATTTCCCATGGAACACCTGCCACTCTTATGGAAAATACGACAAATTGGTCAGTGATAAACGACACGTTTAGCGCCAGATACTTGTGCGGGATACGCGTCTCGATTTCATCTGTACTGCCGTGTAAAGCGAAAAAGGAGTATCTGCAACTTTCGCTCAAGCGAAGTCATTGCTGCCAGGTAGCAGGAAAATAGTTTATTTGCATGAATATGAAATAAGGAAGCGGTATCCGCATCGAGACGGAAGATATACGTAACAAGGTTTTATATTTTGGAGATACGCGAAATCGATGGCTGCTTGTTAAATGTTAAAAGTCAAAAACATCGTTTTGACCAGATACACCTGTTTGAATTAACGCGGCAGTATTAATAGTTTAATCGTAACTGTATCCAGCGTGGTGAGTCGTTCGCGTACATTCATTTATCGATCATACTGAAGGAAATTAGATTCTCTTCCATCCGATAGCTTCGGACACGTGCAATGCGAATAATGCAGGCGATGGTAAGGAAATAATGCAAGGGATGGGAAGAAGCGTTAATCTCTTCGCTGAATCAAAGGAAGACGAGACCAGCGCGCCAACACGTTTCAGAGACTTTCATGTCTATGGTTGTGTGCTCAATAATTCCAACGCCTTTAACGGTCCCTTTAAAAAAAAAAAAAAACACCATCGTCCTTCTGCCGAAGAATTTGGGAAAAGGTTTTGTTGAGATATATCTTCGTAGTATTCTTAGGATTTTCTTAAAATTTTGTTCTATCGTCCTTTACCTCTTTTCGAATGTCTTCTATGGTTGCCATGTTCCACTGCATTTCGAGGTGTATGCAAACGAGAAAATAAAATAAAATAAAATAGAATGAAATAAAAGGAAATAAAATAAAATAAAATAAAATAATAAAATAAAATGTGCTCAACGAAGATAGTCTCTCTTCTCCATATATATGCTTTAGTCGCGTGTCAGGATAGAAATAGGAGAACAGCATAGTTCTCCAGAGAGACGAGGGAAAAAGGAAGGGAACTTCACTTTGCTTAGTACGCTAATTAACGACTATCATAGTGAACAACCACAGAATCGTGCGTGTCTGTATATAATATATATACATATAACTGAGTTTTATATATCATATATATTATATAAGACGATATATATTATATATAATATAAATATATATTATAAATATATTATATACACTTGCACGGAGTGCTCGCGCTTTCGCTTTTCGTCGACGAGAGTTCGAGGTAAAGAAAAAGAGGAGCACAGGCTGAAACAGCGAAAGTCAGAAAATTGAGAAGCAAGGAAAGAACACTAAGAATCCCCCAAAAAAAGAAAAAGTATAGAAGAGGGAGGGATATTAACGGAGCAAAAAAAAAAGCAAAAGAGGGAAGAAGAGTATATAAAGAGCAAGGGTGAGAATGAGACCGTGTGTATGCGTGCGTGAAAGAATGTACGACGAGAATAAAGCATGCGAGAGAGAAAGGGAGAACAAATTCTGCGAAATTGTGTGTCGCGTTAAACGTTGTTAGGTTACGAAGAATAAAAATTTAAAAAAAGATAAAGATATTATAAATGTTACACACCGTTGTACGTAATGATTAAATCGAAACCAAACTCAAAAAAAAAGAAAAAGAAAAAAAATGAAAAAAGAAGAGAGCAGAGAAATGATGCTATGTATAAGAGAAATTAATGTAGTTACAATGAAATAAACGATACGACGATTACTATAAGTTCGAGGACTTCCGTCCACCTTTCACTTCCGGTCCTCCACTTCCTCCCTAACGAATTGCCAAAGAATTACACAGGTCTCAACAACAACAACGTGTACAAGCGGACATTAGGTGGTTCCTTACGAAAAAATAAGAAGAAAATATAACACAAAATCTTTTCATACGACGCTTCGTTTTTGGGAAAATCGAGTTTGGAAATTTATCAAGTATACGAGATGCTATTGGGCGCTCGGAAAGTTCGTTCCGTTTTACATTTCGATTCGATATACATTTATTGAATTATATAGGTGGCATTTTGTTCCACGAGCTTTCTTCGTCTTTCACGCAACTTGAACATTCCATCCTTGCAGAACCTCTCGGATTTTTCGGTGAAAAACTTTTCAATACGATTCTTTGCGTCGAACAAATTCCTTAAAAATCGGAACGAACTTTCCCAGCAACCCGGAAATAAGTTTTAATAGAAACTGGTCTGAGCTTATAAAAGCTTTATCAACGAATCAGTCTAAATCTGAATCCTGAACCATTCAGAATAATCAGTCGCGCCTTGAATGATTTTTGGTAATCATTTCGCCCAACCGCATCGGACGTCTGCTGCGATTCAACTTTTGCTGCTTTTGGAGCTTCGCTTTCATTTTGAGAAATAGAAACGAGTCGTGAGGGACTGAATCTAAAAACTAATTGCTCGTAGATTTGGCAGATGTAGCCCCTTGCTGGTTCTTCTTATTTCCAAAATTGAAATTTAAGCTCCGCGCTTTAATTTGTCTGGCAAGCGCTCCTCTCCGAAGAACAGGCTGTTAACGTAATAGATGGGCAAAATGATTTTCGAAAATTATTTGGGGCATGTCAGAGCCGATCTGATCGCTATACCAATGCAGAAAAGGATTATTTTGAAGGAGACGGTAACCAGTTTAAACTGGGTCGTTGATAATATTTATAAAACATTGGCTGAATAATTAATAAATATTTATAAAACCAGCCCGGTTCCTTCTTAATAGCACCTCGTACTTTCCCATTTATATGTCCATTTTAATACGATTTTTGAATACGGAATTGACAAAGTTGGAATGGAATCAAGTCCGAGTTCCACTTGATATTTCAATTGTTATCAGAGATCTGATTAACGAATGCCGATTAATCTGACGCAAACGAAAATTCGAATTAACGAGGCCTTAATTAAACTCCAGCCAAGGAAGACCTGATTATTAAGAGGCTAATTAACAATCCTTGATTAACGCCTGTCCAATTAGTGGGAGGGGGGCTCTAATTAACGAACTTCTGACGAAATGGAATTAGGACGCTGGTTTAAGGAGCCTGCGAGGACAAGGAAGGTTTATTAAAAACATCCTACAAAAACGACGTTAAATTCGCGATAGAAAACGCGTAAAATGTCGGAAATACAGTGGCGTGCAAAAGTTTCCGGCCAGGTAACTTTTCATAAAGAATTTTAAGGAATATTATACAGGATGGCTCATAAGATATTTTTCCATTTAAAAGTTGTATAACTTTATTTTTGTTCTTAAATCTTCTTCAGTACCTTTTCAAATCTTTTTAAATTGTTGTTCCAGATTTGTAAAGTTTGGTTTCTTGGAAATTTATAATGGAAACATTCACAATGAAGCAGCGAATGAAAATCTTGGAAAAAAATAAGGCCCGAACAAACTGTTATGTTCACAGATTTTGCGGTTGTCGTTGACGAACAACTTTTTGAGTCTTCGGTGATCCAAAACTTCGTATCCTGTTCGTTAACATATTTATTTAGGTGGGAAAGGGTGACATTTTTCGTTAGAACAGGGTTTTCCCGTTACAAATTTCCAAAGAAACAGACTTCGCAAATCTGAGACAAAAATTTACAGGTATACGATAGAAAAAAAGTTATAAAATTTTAAACTAGGCAAGCAACTTATGGACCACCCTGTATAGCAAGACAATATAATGTTCGTGTATTATATATTCGTATATTCGTGTATGTGTATCTATATGTACGTGTAGTATATATATTCTTTTACTTATTATACTCTTATACCCAATATTACTTAAAATTATATTAGTTGTCGCTCTTGGAATATAAAGTGAAAAATTTATCTGAAAATTTTTACACGCCACTGTAGGTTGAAGGAAAATAGAAAAAGAAGAGATAGGAAAGTTGGTAACCTATACGCGTCGATTTTTATTCAGATCGATTCGAGACGTTGGATGACAAGTCGTAGAACTTTTATTTTTCGATAAAAGAGTGCAGCCAATCCTCGCTTCTACCCTGGAAATCGATTTTATATCCGTTATGAAGTCGATAGACGTGCCATTCTTCGTTAACAATAGAAAAAGAGAATAATACATTTTTTGTACTTTGAAATTAAAATCGTACGAGAAAAATTAATTGAAATTGGTCAATACCTTGCAATTTCGATCTTTCCTCAAACTACGGTATATCGAAGGGGGCTATTTAAAGGGTACGATATCATTTTAAAAATTGCACGCAATTCTATGTATTTTTAAGTCCATATACTATAACTAAATCTAAACCTAACCCAAAATTAACTATATAACTTTGTCACTTTTATTTGAAAATTCGTTTAGTATGCGAGCAAGTGGCAGTGTAGATATTTAAAAAGATAAAATGTCATGGAAAAAGATGTTGCAAATAATTCTAAGCGCTTCTAATCCTACGTTAAAACCGAACCTAATCCTAACCTAAAACTCATGTTACATTTTGTCATTTCTATTTGGAAATTCGTTTAGTGATCAAGCAAGTGTCACTATCGATATTTAGAAAATCGATATAGAATATTATTAAAACATATGTTGTTAATATGTTTTAGTTTATACTGGAACTAAACCTAAACCTAACCTAAAACTCGTGATCAATTTTGTCGTTTTTATTAGAGCATTCATTTAATACGGAAGCAAGCATCAGCAGCGGTGATAAATCTTTATAAAGAATAAAGAGCGTGAACGCACTCCAACAAGGTTTTTCTCTTTATCCGACAGCGAGCCAGATGGTCAGTAAGTTCCATTCTTTTCCTTATTCTCTATTTATTATTTTTCGTTATTTGGATTTATTATTGAAAAAACCTTACATTAAACTTACTTTGTGTCGCTTAATCTGCAGAATTGTTTGCGACACTTTTCTAGTGATATTCTACCTTTTTAAATAGCCCTTTTTATACATACCAAAGTTCGAGCAAATTCTAGAGTATTGGCTGAAATTGTTTGAAAATGGAAGAGGAAATACTGGGTGGAAGGTTGTAATTAAAAAAGAAAAATCGATTTGACACTTACTTAGAGAGGAAGGTTGAGGATTCCTTTGGATCAGCTTCCTCTTTGACCGTTTCCACCGAGCAACACGACTTCTTGATTGAAACAAGGACAAGTGGTCCGCGAAACCCGTTATAACACGGCAAACCACATTTAACTATCGGATATTTTTAGAATCTGATCGATAACCCGATTGCGTTACTCCCAACCAGTTGATGATTCTTCCTCTTCTATGTTCGTTTCGTCTAAAAGTTAGTAGAAACTTGGGATCGCTCGAAAAATCGCACAAAAATTCTGACTGGCCTTTGCTAGATTCGCCGAGTTGCGTCATACGCAAACTCGTGGTAAAGCGATTAGCTTAGTGAATAGAGTTTCGTGAATCATGAACGACAGAACCTGATCTTGCAACCTGTTAGCTCGTCGTTCGAATAAAAGTTTCTTTGTTTAGAGATTCCTTGTATTTTTATATGCAGGATGCCTCACCTGACTTGAGACATTTCGTATTATCGATGATGGGAAAAAATATGAGAGACTTTTTTTTGATTTGGAGGGACAGATACGACGTTAAGCCTGAAATTTTTCGGCCGCTCGTATTTCGCTAGATTTTAATGTCGCTGGTGTATTTTTAAACGGGACTTAAATCAAATTCCAAAATCTTGCATCGTTCCAAAAATTCTACCGTCCTGAATGCTCGAATCTTCCTCGAAACGTTAACTTTTACATTTTGCTTCGAGTTGTGTAACAGATTGAAACATACCACGTCGAAGCATTTAATTTTCGCAAAATATTACGACGCTTGTTATACAAGTTAGTCGCGTCGTTGAAAATCCTTTAGTCGGTGAAATTTATCTCATCCTGATCACTCTAAGAAATTCAGTATCAAGACGCAACTCACCGACGAGCCTAAACTCTCTTCCTCTTAAATTCTTCCATGTTCCTGCTAGACTGTCGAAAATTTCAGCGCGTGAAACGCATCGGAAGCCGAGAATGGAACTGGAAGGAAATGAAATTCTACGCCGCTGTTACATTTTTTCTTCGCTGTTCCGAGAAGCCGGAGGACAGAGTAGCGAGAAACGATAGAGGCGTTCGCGGGAGATAAATCGAAGTAGACAAGGCGAAACTCAGGGCACGTACCACGGGAGAAAATTTTCTCGGTGGCGCGCGAAGTGGCGGAGGAATTTGCATTCCAAAGTGCACGGGCCTGATGCGCCGTGCATTTGCTAGCAGCGTCGCTTTTCGCACGTTCGAGGCGAAATAAATCATTTCGTGCTAACTTTCGGTTTAACAAACCGCTCGCTCTACCTCACGTTCAACATTTAAAATATCCGCAATAACTGGTAAAACTGTTGCCGCAGTTAGTTGGCACGGAAACATTAAAAATTTCTTTGCTACTGTTACCAGAGACGACTATCCTGATTGCATAATGATAAAATTTGAAACGAGTCTAAAAACGTATATAACGTGGCTCGCCCATGTTTTCCTAACCTAACTAACCTAACTCGAATACTTTCGTGAGCCACGTTATATACGTTTAATATAACTCTTTATACGTATACTGTATGAGACATTTTGAAATTTCATTGACACCAGAGCTTATCGCGATTATAATAGTAAAATATGAAGCCAGTCTTAGAACGTATATACGGTGGCCGGCAAAAGTATTCGTACACTCTCAGCAACTATTTCAGCATGCGTTGTACGAAACATTAAAAATTTCCTTGCCACTGTTGCCAGAGACGACTATCCTGATTTCATAATGATAAAATTTGAAACGAGTCTAAAAACGTATATAACGTGGCTCGTCCATACTTTCCTAACCTAACTAACCTAACTCGAATACTTTCGCGAGCCACGTTATATACGTTTAATATAACTCTTTATACGTATACTGTACGAGGCATTTTGAAATTTCATTGGCACGAGAGCTTATCGCGATTATAATAGTAAAATATGAAGCCAGTCTAAGAACGTATATACGGTGGCCGGCGAAAATATTCGTACACTCTCAGCAACTATTTCAGCATTCGTTGTACGAAGAATTTTAAAACTTTATCGACGACGTAACGAGAGATTATCGTGATCGTAACAGCAAAATTTGAAAACGGTTTAAGAACTCATATACAGTGGCTGAGAAAAATATTCGAACACCGTTAGGAACTCTTTATGCGTATACTATACAAAACATTTTGAAACTTCATTGGCTCTGCAACGAATCTGAAAATGTACATAGAAGTTGGAAAATAATTAGCGGCAGTGTACACGTTGCAAAGATCACCAAAATATCGCAACGGTTAATTATTCGCTACATTAATAAATTAGGATATTTAATGAGACCAACTTCTTTAGACCATGCTAACTGCATGCACGAAAATTTCAACGTTTCATAATGTATACTAATTTTTCGCTAACTGTGCGTCTGCAATAAATGTCTTATGAATTTCGTATACATTTTCGAATTGTTTCGTGTAATATATACAACAACCGTGTGTAAGTATGATGCAATCCATTCGGAACATCGATGTTTCTATTATATTTTCCACATTACGACAGAAAATTGTTTCTCTGCTGTTGGCTGTCGGCTTTTGGGGCCACGGATGTTCCGCCGAATCGAAACTGAAACGAGGAACGTACTTTCATCGATCAAGCCCCATTATTTATATGTAGTAAATATCGGAGACTTTGTAAAACGCGTAGGAACTCTTAGAATAGTTGCTTGATAGCACATTAACTTCTTGCCATTTATCTTAACGATTTCCCCATAAAGACTCGCCAAAGTTCTCTCCTCGCGTTAAAATTGCCTCTACGCAGAGTGAGATTTTTCAACGGAAGAAAAATGCCTCGGCAACTGTTCCACGGAATACGAAATTTTGCGAGAAAAAAATCCGCTCGTGCCCTTTTGTTGATGAAAGAAAGGAAGACACGGCTGTGAACTGGTTCTCGAAAGAAATTGTCTCAGAGTATTATAAATCGTGGATTCGTTTCGGAATTAAGCAAAAAATAATGGAGACCAAAGTCTGGACATGCAAATGACTGGAATACTTAATCGCTTCGGAGAAACAACTTCACGACGAATAATTCATTCGAGATTCTGGAGCCTGGCAGTCTGCTGGCTCCCCAACGTCGATCGATAGAACCGGTCGATACACCTATTCGAAACGTTATTCCATTTAAAAGAAAAAGGAAAAAAAAAAGAAAAAAAAGAGAAGAAGCAGATATTTCGTCGTCCACGCGTGCACATTCTGGAACATCGATAAATAATCGACGCTTAAAAGCATCGCAAACATTATCGAAACGTTTTAGGGCCCATTTGTTTGTTAGTCGCACGCTTTCGATAATTGCTTAAGCGTTCCAGTAGCTGATCAAAAGTCGACCATTGAAACTTCATACAGAGAATTATTATTCATGAGACATTTAGAAAGTTATATATAGATGTGTGAAAAGATAGTTGTCAACTAGATTGAACAATTTAGATGTTCGATCGGAAGGAATCGATCCGATGAACAGTAGAAATCCAAGATCAGGCATTATCGAGAAATGTTAAAATTGCGATGTAGATACGTAAAACTACACGCCAATGCGAAGAACAGCGCGAAAAAGCACTCTATATATACATATACGATATATGAGAACCCTTTGAGTTTCACGAGAGGAGAAACAAAATGTGAGCAAGTTGACGAAGTACATTAAGAACACGAAGCGAACACGTTGACGTTCTATCAAGAAATTTGTTCTGGGAAGAGACAGTCTGGTTCACAGACAGGACGACGACTAATTTTTTTAACAGCACGCTGAGTTTCCTTTAATCATCAGCTTTGCTTGAATAATTTTTATTTTAATCGCGTTTAAAGCACGTTAACGAGTAGTATCTTTTACCACAGTATTATTTTCTTTAACTTCCCGGCTGCAAGATGTGTCGAGCTCCGGTACAGCACGGGTCTAATGGTTTTATTTTAATTGCAAGAAGCTTACGAATAACGTTTAATCTGCAGACGGACAAACGCGAACGTCCGCCCGAGTTGGCATGACCGTATTTAAATTGGGACAGCGTTGTAAGATCAACAGCGTTGATGATAGAAAAGAAAATTCATGAAAATGTTCGTGAAAACGTGACTTTCGAACACGCGCTGTTCTTCAATTCACCGATTCAACTAGACAGCTGGAAATAATCGCTGCGTTTGCAGGAGAACGCCGCCTGCTTTCAGAAATTTCAGACTTGTCTATCTTCTTAACCTGCGGATATCAACTGGAAAGCGAATCAATGGAGGCGTTGTTAATCCTACAATACGCAGACGTGAGCTGCAACGACAATTGTAGAAATACGTTGTCAAGGCGTATGTTCGTTAGTCTGGTAGAAAAGTTGATGGGAAAAATTCAGTCTGGTGGCGAAACGATAAATTCGTCGTTCGATCAGAACAAAAATTCGTCGGTCGAAAATTCGCCGTTTTAATAGCGACGTTTAGCCAGTTCAGAGCCGATATAAACATAACCCAAATCCTGACGTAACTCAGGTATAATCGAATCCTGGATCACACCTGACAGTGACATAATCCTTACCCGAGTCAGATTTAATAAAAACGTGACCAAAATCCTGATTTGAATAACGCGGCAGCCAAACCTAACTGAAGTCTACAGCTCGTGCATAACTCAAATCTAATCCAAACCCATCTCGAGCTTCTACTTCTCGGTCTAACTGCAGCCTGGCTGAAATCTGACTTGAATCTCGGTCGACTATGAAGATACATCGATTACACGTGAGATTATTCTACTATCGAAACGAGGAGATTACATTCTTAAAATTCGTTTCTTGAGCACGTCACAATTTGTCCGAGTGTGTGTTAAATCACGTATGCTGAATCGTAGACTCTAATAATCTAACCATCTGTCGAACTTGAACGATAAAAAGCCTTTTGTCGTTACTGCTTTTGTTTCTTATCTCTAATTCTAAGTCCAGGCATAAAGATAGCATTGGACGCAAGCATGGTTTTCTAGCGCATATTCGATGATCATACATAGACACATAAACGTGTTCATAGCGAGTGCTGAATAATTGTTTGTAACTCCTATATCGGTTCATAAAGCTGAGAGCTATAAACTGAACTAGACCCAGACCCAGGCCTAGACCTAGACCTAGACCTAGACCTAACTCTTGAACCTAACGTAGACTTAGATCCAATTCCTAAGCCTGTTTCCCCGATCTTGCCATTTCCGGCCCAATTTTATTTCTCCAGAATTAGAAAATATCTCAAGTTTGAAGAAAATAAGGGAACGTTCTTATCGGTACGTATCGTTTCTCGTCTCGATTGCGCGATGAAACGTCGTCTTGAAACATTCCGAATCCTTTTCGTTTGCCAAGATGAAAGCCGAATTGAAACATCAAAATTCGATGATCGTGTAGCATGATTAAACCTGACATTGACCTCAAGTCGAATGGAACCGAAATCTGGCTGGCTTTCATCCTACCTTTCTAATACCCGCTTAGCTGACATTTAATTCTCTACGACTGAAAATTGTCAGGATATTGTTAATCTTCTGGCGATCTGTTAGACAAAAAGCTGCTCCCTCGATGGCCTTGAAACCAGTCACCCTGACCTATGCAACCGGTCCCCACCATGTAAACTGGTAGCGCGAACAATTACACGGTCCAAGCCATGAGACAGGTGAATATAAAGGCAGTCGCACGACCGCGCTAGGCTATTAGTCCGTCTGCTTCCGACGACCGGTTCTCGCCGGTATATCGGCCAATTTTATAGTTCGATTCACCTATGTTCACGTGTTTGAGGCAATCATACGCAGTTTATCGATTTACGCATCGATTTTCCTTGTACGACACGAGAAAATTCGAATTTACTGTTGTCGGACGTGAGTTAGCGATCGAAGAAGATGATGCACGATAGAAACGCCAGGCAACTGACGTTGATCTTGACCGTGGTCTCCGTGGCCTCCGCCAACAATCTGTGGCCATCGTGCACCGGGAAAACTATGATGAGTAAGTGGTCATAATTCAGATTTTATTAGCGGTAATGAATTGCTAGAGATTTTATGCATGCTATGAAAATGGTCTTATCAACATTTGGGAAATTGGAGCATATGTAGTTGCGTGACGTGGAATTAAGAGTAATTGGAAATTGGGATATGAAAAGTCGGGGAAAATGAAAATTAGAGACTAAGGAAAGGAAGAATTGGAAACGTTGATACGACAAGATGGGAAATTGAAGAATCTGGGACGTATATGATTAAGCGAAATGGAAATCAAAGCAAATGGAAATTTGGATATGTAAAAGTAGGGAAATTGAAAGTCAGGCACAAAAAAAGATTGAGGATTGGAAAATTAGAAAAGTTAGAGGGTTATAGAAATTGGACATTAGAAAATGAGATTAGAAAAATTAGAAACTCGGCGTGGAAGTAGTAAAAGAAATTCGAAATTGGCGAGTTAACAGAATCAGAAATTTAGGACTAGACAATTTTGGAAACTGTACATCAGGGAATAAGAAGTTAAGAAAATTATAAATGGGAAAGATTAATATAAAGTCAGAAGATGGAAAGCTCTAAATCAATGAGTGATTAGAGATTAACAAGAAATTGGAGATTAGGAAACTTGCAGAGAAAAGTTAGACAGATTGTAAATTAATTATATTAATTATGCAAGAAAAATCAGAAAAATACTAATACGAGAAATTAGAAATGGAAGAAGCAACGGATCTTTGGTAGCGGAGAGCAATGAGAATTAACGTAAGAGACCACAAAATTCCAAAATCTTCTACAGAACAGAATTGGCCATTCTATCGTTAGAGAAAAAATCTGGAAAAATCAACGTCCCAGTGGTCGCGAAATAATTTCTTGACTCTACGCACGTTTAACCACGGATGTTTGCGTTAAGGTCGAAGAATTCGCTCCGGAAAGCGTTGGCTCGATCTTTGCACTTGCCTCTGCTCCACAGTTTCAACGCTTTGTCCCTGGCGCGTGCATTTCTAGTCCAGGTGATTCATCTCGTCGAGAAGCACGATTTGAATAATCGCCACGGTACCGTATACCGTGATTTCCAGTTCGTCTATCGCTCTTCAGCAAGCCCGATAAGAACGTGACTAGGCACAAGCAACTTTTAAGTATCTTTAACTGTCGCCTAGCTATATAATTAAGTCGTTTCAAGCTCTAGTCGTGAATGCAACTATACGCTGCATTTTTACCGCTTCGTCTAACTTTTCAACGCGATTTTATTTTATTTTCACAACTTTATTTTAATTTATCTGCAACTTTTAATATATTCGGTTTAATATATTCGAAGCGGAACGTTCGTTTCGTTTTTACCTTCCGATTTTTCCTTTACGTACATCGTTTCCAATCAAAGCATCGTTCCTTTCCATGGCTTTTCCCCAGCGTTGTGGTAACTTCATTATTCCATCGGCGTAGCATTGCTTAGTCTTCCGAGGAAAAGAGACGTACCAATTCGTTTTTGCAATCTTCCAAAGAAGACGAACGAGCGAAATAAGAGACGATCTGAACGTGCAAGATCAGGAGAATATGGTAGATGGTGTAGAACACGCGATCCAAATTTCACCAATTTTTGTCGTGTGACGATGGACACGTGGTGGTGTTGCGTTGCCTTGGTGAACCACGCTTGAACTCGTTTGAACAGATCAACGGAGAACAAGTACTTGTAAAAATCTTTGTTTTACACTGTACGGTTGACTGTCAACTGATCAACAATAACGCAGTTACATCAATTAAATCGAGTTTAATGGCCATTGTTTAAACTCACGTCCATCTCGCTACGAAAAACGAAACGAACTTTGTTGTTCGACTCGATATAATCGTCATTATGTAATTTCATTATATTTCTCCAATATAGTTTTGGCAATTTGCTATATACAGCGACGGACGAAAGAAAGTTGAACATTGATACGCTATGAATTTTAGTAGCTTTCGCTATACTAACAATTTTCCACTATATTGGCAGCGGTCATTACAGTAAAATATCTTTGCCTATAGCTCGGAAACTAAAGTGGAGCAACGATAACGCGTATAGAGAAAAGTTATTCAGAATCGCGTCCCTGGCCATGTATTTCAAGGTCATCGAAATTGGTGTGGCATATCGTTTCTAAATAATCACTTATTATTAGATTATTATCAATATTGCTGTTGTTGTTGTTTCGTACACATTATCGTAGAGTGGCTATATATCTCACAAAATTAAACAACGACACGAAACCGATAAATTGTATTTATGTTGCATCGTTCTAATAACCATTTTGCTGAAAATGAGTAACTGTCCGGTGATTTATAGACAGAGCGTGTATATTTACGGTATTGGATAATTAAAGGACCAAATTAATTTCCGATTGGTTCCGATAGCCACGAAACAATACTATTCGGCAAGAGCCGATAGTTCGTTTCTTCGACCTCTTTTCCCTTTTTCAACGTTTCTTCTTTTTTTCCTCTGACCGCGTAATTGTTCCGCACCTTGGGCATTTTAAATGTTCTCAAAGCAGGGATCCTCCAATTACCGCGGAAAAAGCAAGTTCCTTTGTTCCCGTGGCGCGTCTGACGCACCGCTCGGTCTCCGTTGAATAACAGTTTCCAGTCGGCAATTAGTCAAGTTCGTTCAACGATCGCGTATCTCGTTCCGCTCGTGAATATTCCCATTGAGAACGAGCATCGGGAAACTGTGCACCGAATTCGAAATTTCGCGGAGATACGCCGTGCTCTTTTCCTTCCCTTACCCTCATTTCCAACGACTCGTTTCCGGTCCGGTCGGGACGCTGTCCCACAGCCTCTATTGTTTCGATTAAAAAGCCTGCAATATGAGAACGATTTTATTTGCCAAGAGAAATTCGATGGAAAATAGGAAAAGGAGAGGGAGCGAAGAGAAGAATATTATTTCTGTCATAGGGATATTTATCTAGGGGAAAGAGAAAGGAGAGGTGTGAAAAAGTGGCAAATTGAGAAAGACTTTGCTTGGTAAGAAACAGTTGGAAAGAAAATACACGAAATGGCGAAGAAACGAACGTTACGTTTGTCATAGGGATATTTATTTATCTAGGGAAAAAAGAAGGATAGCGGAAAAGCACCAAATTTGTCCGCTCTCAGGCATCCTAATTTCTAATAAACCATCGCTCTGTAATTCTTAAGGTAGAAAAGTACGATCACTTATGGCAAATGCGATGGGAATGTTATGAAAAATGTAGATAATATTGACGATGCCGCGAAATACATTTGACATATTCTGTTTCGAAGTTAGAAATAAGTTATGGCGTAATCCAAAACAGGTTTCATGGGACTTTTGCATCGTAATGCCTCGCCTTAATTTGTCGCGTTTTATTCTTATTAATTAACAATTTGTGCGATATATTTTTACACGCTATGTAAAAATTCACTTCCCTGTACAAAATAGCGTTCGAATTCTTGCATTTCATCCATTCGTTTCGAGTCGAAGTCGCAGAGTTCCGAAAAAATAATTTCATCTTCATGTTTTACAATCTCATTTCCCGTAAATGATTGTACTTTTATGATACCTTAGAACCTATAGAATTTTTATTAAAATTTTGGTGCCTGAAGAGCTACAAATTTGCCGCTTTTTCATCATAATCTTCTAGAGAACTATTAAAGTTAACGCGAAAGTTAATCATCGATGTGACAAAATTCCGTGAAAGAAAAAGGAGAAATTCAGGGCTAAAATGTTTTGTGGGAGGGGAAAAAGGGAATTTGGGTTTAAAAAGTTGTTTTTCTAACAACGAAGATTTAAAATCGGAGGAAAAGAAGGAACAAAGTTGCGGAAAGAATCGGTATTGGAAGCGCAATTATCGACTGAGACGGTCGAGTAATCGGGCAGGCCTTCCCTTGAAGGAATGGAAATAACTGGGAAACTTTGAATGGAGGCGAGCAGCCAGGGACTATTTATTTAACAAGCTGGCAAGTCCATTCCCACGAAATCCATTTAACCAGGCGCTACGACAAGAGAATGGAGTTAGCAGGTGTCGGTCGAATCGTTACGTACCAGCCAAGCCCTGCTCATTTCCGCTGCAAAAAGAAACCAACCCGCGCCCAGTGCTGCCAACTGATCCGCCGTCGCGCCAGATCGTTTTTTATTTCTACCAATTTTACGTAATAATACTCGAACCTCGTCGTTTCTATAGCTCTAATCGTATCGCGTGGCTATTCTAATTAAATTTCAATCAAATATCGAATAGAACGGTAAAGGAAATGAATTTTTAGTGACAAAATGACTTTCAGAATTATGAAAGAATTATACATATTATAGAGATTAGCTCTTCGATGGGGAATTTTCATTCGTATAAATATATCATTAAATATATTATATAATATATATATTATATAATATAATTATATTAAATAATAAATAACATAAATATGATATATGACATCATATGACATATGTATATTTATCATTACGTATTGTTTCTCTGTCCTTTTCGTTCTCTGGTAACATTGATGTTCTCCAGCGACAAAAACGCGGAAAATTGGAAGGAATGGAAAGAAAGAAAATTATTTTAATTTCCGTGGTAACATGATGTTGCACAGCGAACGTGGCAGTATTCGAAATTTCAATAATTTCAGGTCGTTGCTGTAAAGCTGAGAGAATGTGATTTTCTCCCATTTACCTTTGTTCTGTGATACTAAACTGTTCGCGCTTCCACAAATTGAAATATCCTGACAAGATCTGTTTAGTTTGTCCGCGTCTCTGTGTGTTCAATTAGATGCGAATCGTACAAATAGTCTTTTGCAGAATTATCTAGATCAATGTCTCTTATCAGAATCGTAAATCGACGCGAGCTACTTTCAAATAAATGAATTTGTTACTAAAAAAAGTATTACATAACGTCTTGTTTTTTATCGTTGCTAAACACCGTTAGACTCGAAGTGCTTTTTCTTTTTACCTCGATTATCCTTATCTTTTCAGTTCCGTCGATTTACGTATCCATAACTTCTATTTACGTTGCCCGTGAAAAATATCATCGACTTTTTATCAGACAAGCTCCGCTACTTCCCTATAGCGGAAGAGCTTCCCAGCGCAAAGGGCCAATAATTTCACCAACTAAAGGTACACTGAAAATTTCGATACTCGAAGATTCCGTACGTTCCAGAATTTCAATATTCCCAAATCAGCGACAGCGCACGCGCTCGTTCGAATGAAAGATAAAAAGCACGACAGGTACCTGCACTTAAAAATTCTCATTACGTGCCGTTATCTACGGGGATTTCCCCCGATTCTCCAAACGTGCCACGGCCAATCCGTGTCGTAGGAGTAGCTTTTTATACGGCGGATGGGTGTATTTCAAAAATGAGAAGGGAAAGGGGGAGGGACGAATTGGAACGTTAGACATAATTCATGTAAAGTTGTTTTTATTTTTATTGTCGGAAGTATCGAACAAATTCGCTGTAATTAAACGGACAAGGGAGAGATAAAGTTGGAAAAAGAGGGACAGAAGAAGCAAGGTAACTTTATTGCTCCGGTTTTCGTCCAGCTGTGCGCCGACCTAGCTTCATGAATAATTCAGCTCGTACATTATTTACGGGGAGAAAATTGGAATCTATTACATTTCGATACGACGGCGAACATCGATTCGACGGTAAAAATAATACCGTATTCAGCCGTGCGAGTAGCCACGAGATTCGATTACATTCGCGAATTAAAGCAGTTGCCGGTTAATTACGGGAAATCCGTAAATTTGTGGGCGCGCGCGTGCAATAAACGCCAAGATGCTGTGCGAATTGTTATTCAAAACGAACGACTCGTGCTGAACCCTCGTTTCACGCATCACCGCTGAATCGCGATATTTCGAATTTTCCGAATTTCTCATTCCGCCTACGAATATTTTCATTTAAAAATCCAATACGAGAAATAGCGAAACGCTACGTTTACGTTCGACCCATTCGATGCCGAGTACTATAGTTTAACAGCTATAACGTTAATGGATATTCCAAGCTTTATACAAAGATACGCAGAACGCGTCCGACATGCAAAGATATACAGAATGGCGCGTGATTCAGATGGGATGGTGGCCGAAAAATAAGACGAAACTCAAGAATAATGCAAATTTGCCAAATACGCGTAAATTTGCTCGATTCCCAGCTAGAGAGGAGGTCATTCGGATCGATAGAAGGTTATTCCACGTGTAAAACTATGTCGAATATGTAAAAATTTTTTTTCAACTCAAGTTTCATTTTCTAGAAAATCGAATTTGAAACTTTGCCTAATATAACTCTTGAGTAAAATATATTCAAATCCATATCTCCCCATTTTCCCCTCTCTCTATTCTTTCCCTTGCAAAATGAAACTTTATGCTTCGTTCTCAACTTATTTTCGAATGTAACATAACCTCCTGTCGATTGTCTATTCCTGTCCAGCCGGCTATCGGTCAAATTCACGAATGCCTCACAAATTTTCAAACTCGATCTTCCAAAAAAAAGAAAAAACGAAGCCTCCAACCCAATTTTGTTATTCTCGAGTTCCGCCTTATTTTAAGCCATAGAATCTTCTCCGCCCCATTTGCATCGTAAATTACGTATCACCCTGTATAAAATATCCAAAGTACGATACTCTTTGCCGTGTTTGATAGATAAACGAAATTTTCTATCCAGGTTCTAGTTTCTAAATTATACTTTAAAAGATACAAATTTGCATAACGATCTATACAACGCTAGATACAGTTTTTGAATAATCTGATATTAATGAGAAAGTAAGGCGAGAAAGTGACTAAAAATTGTCCAGAGCCGCAGGAAGGAAATTCGATTGCCGATTCGCGTCCCAGAGGGATAGAAATTTGCATTCCTCATCTTCGTAGAGGAGCTAAAAGTTATTAGGCGAAAGAATACGGTGGCAGGAAAGTTGTCTGTCGAAAGACAGAGAGAACGTCGTTAAAGCAGATTCCTGGAAAGTTTTCCGGCACGTTGGCCAATCCAGCTGGCCAAGAAAATGGACGAAAGACCGAAGAACGAGCGGAGAAAAAAGAAAACGAATTTCAGCAAGGCGATAGAATCCCTTGCATTAACGTTGCGTTTGAATAATTGCACAACACGTTTGAAACATCCTGTACGTGTTAAAAAAAAAGAACACACTAATAAAACGATCGATCGAAGTGTTAAAAGTTCGAGTTATTAATTAGAATCTACCAGAGAATGTTCATATTATTGTTTGAACGTTGCTTTGAATCGTTCTGAACAACCTGTAACTATTCTGCGAAGATTCTATTCGCGTTAGATCATCTGTAGAGTGCCCCAGAGGCTAGGAGAACTTGCCAGTCTTGGCCAATGTTCAGAACAATCGAGTTCGTAATTCAATTAGTACCTGTTGCTACAGGAAAATGCAAAAATGGAAACTGCGGAGCAAATTATAATTTACGACTTCAAACTTGCATACACACATATATCGAAGCTTTCGTTTAATCTAAACATTCTCAGATCATTTCGTTTCGTTTGAATCGTTGACAGGCTGAAATATTTAACTGGACTTTTTGGGATTTCTGAAATTTTAGTGTCACACCGCTTGATTGCTGCTTATTTTATTTAGTTTCATCGACTTTCTTTACTTTTAGTATTGTGGAGTTTACCAATTTACAAATAAAAAGCTGATTTAACAAAACTGGTATTAGGTTGTCCCGAAAGTTTCTTTCCTTTCGTAAGGAAATAGATGCGCAATCTCTTTTCGTTTTATATTATTTTATTCGATCATGTACGATCGATTTTCTTCTATTTCTATTATTATCATCATACGTGATTCGACAAAAATAATATAAAACAGAGAATATCGTGCATCCATTATTTCCTTGCAAGACGAAAGAAACTTTTGGGATAACCTAACAAAATATTATTAAGTTAAATGAGAAAAGTGCCGAAGATTTTTCCAATCTTCCTTTTCTATATGAACAAACGTAGAACAAAAACCAGTCGCAATCCCATTACAAATACTTTGTGGATTTACTTGATTGCCTATGGATATATTTATAGGATCCACAGATTTATCCTGCGAGGAAAAACAAACCATCTTAGACGAGCATAACCGCTTGAGACAATTAGTAGCTCTGGGCCAGATCAATGGACAGCCCAGTGCTGCCAATATGAGAGAAATGGTAAGAAATAACACCTATTTAAACTTCCCGCCTTTTACCTTCTTGCAAAGAATTACTACCTGTGCATAATCTACGATCGATAGATTGCAGATTTTTATTCGTTTGTGAGAACTTTAATGCAAGAATGCACAGAATATATATTAATATATAACATAATATAATAATATATTAAAATATATGAAATATCCAAACTATAGTGCCTCTTGTATTATTTGGCAAATGAAACAAATCAATGCTCAGATTCTACTTTTTCAGTTACATTCGCAAAAATACGAATTTGCATAAATAACCGCTGCCTGATAATCAGTTACTGTAATTGCCTTGCTGAACGATTCTTACGACAATTCAATTTGGGGACTTGTTACTAGGAGATGGGATTTTTTTCAGATCTGGGACGACGAATTGGCTGCCATGGCGCAGAGGTGGACGAATCGGTGCGCTGAGATCCACGACGATCTCAGGAACGTTCGTGAGTAAATCCACCACTACTTGTAACCTCTTTAATCAGCAGGACGCTACTTTTGAGTCACTCTGTAGATCAACGGTGCGCTGTCCAACGTTTGCACGAAAAGAGCATCCGCGCAAGACAAATCGCGTGATCACAATTGATCAGCAGCACCCTTAACAATTCGAAGCATCTGATAGAGCTATAATAGAGATCCCTTTATCCGAATATGATTTATCAAAAACAAATTTTAATTAGTGGCCGGTTGATTGAATTCCAGCCGATTGAATCCGCTTATTGGAATATGAACTCTTGATTTATTCGAACGAGAAACAGCAAACAGTATGACAAATCAGTAACTTCTTCTTATATAAAAATCATTAAGTCTTCTAAGATCGCAGATCAAAAAATCTTAGGACAGTTACTGTAATATCTGCTTCAAAATTGGAAAGGATTCAAAGCAGTTCAACCTGATACTTGACTCGATACAAAAACCGGCGTTCCATTAAAGATAGGAAATATTCTCAGGCTTTTAAACTTTTAAGGAACATACATACAAACGCGCGTATTTCCATCTGGCTAACTTTTACGGTCCCTCGACAGGCCCCCCTCATAAATTTGAGACCCGTCGTGTCTCTTCTTCGTAACACAAATTCAGAGAGAAATCGGCAGATCCAACAGAGATTTTCTTCCCCTTTCGCGGCATTATTAACGTGGCCTGAACAGCGATGATCCACGCAACGTAGAACAATCGATAAATTAGTGAAACAAGAAATCAACCGACAGAGAGTACGATTCTCTGTCGGTCCAGAGTGAAACAGACTATCGATCATGATTAACGACGATCGATTTGCAGGCAGATTCTCCGTGGGACAAAATATGGCTCGAGCATGGACAACGAGGCCCCCGGGACCGTACGACGACCAGCCAAACTGGCGCCAGATGATCAACGGCTGGTTCGACGAGGTACATCACTATCAAACAGGCTATAGCGATGCCACCGGCCATTACACTCAGGTTGGTTGTCCTCGCTACTCTTAGATGTACTGTCCAGTCCCTTGAAATCATTATAGAAGGTCACTATACTGTGATTTCACCGAGCAAAAGTGAGTCCCTGGAAACTATTTTGGGAGGCCATTATGGCATGCTATAGCTATGGTGCGTTAAATGGAAATGAAATTTTGGAGAGAATCTAACGTCAACGAAGAGAGTTTCTGAGATATTTTAAGCCGCCCATAGGTCATTTGTAATGGAAGATTCCTTGGGATATTGGAATTCAGTAATTTAGTATTCATTTTGGAAACTTGATTTAGCCTTAAAGGCTAAAGAGAGTTCGGCGCGTCACGTCTCTTTTAGACGAGGAAATTTTTTTGGACGAGATAACCGTATTCAATAGTGACAATACTATGCATGGTAAAGTGGACTACGATTCGTTGAAATTTATGAGAAAATTGGTTAAACAGAATTCTTAAAATAGGATATATAGTCTCACTTATGATGTGGTTATACGTCTCAGTAGACTTCAGTGATGTAAAAATTATATTATATAATATTATAACAACTCAGCAGTTTTTCTAGGTTTACCTCGAAGTAAATTGTCCCCTTAGTTTCGAAAAACTTAAAGCAAAATTGGCATAGAGTGAGATTTCACCTACGATAGCCTTCGAGGGTTGATTTTAACCATCTCATAAATTATGAACCATTGACATCCAAAACTAGATGTCATTAACTTCAGTTTCTCAAGATTTGTCATTGCTCAAAAGATCGTAGAAAAATCGGGAGAAATTCTAAACTTCATTTGAGCCACAAACCTTTAACTTCAAATTGTGAGAATTATTAGATCGAAAAAGTGAAAGCACCTGCAGCACCAGTAACGTACTATTCCGATCTAATCCACAAATTAAATAAACATAAAACAAAATAAATAAATGAATAAAATGTAATCACTCAAAGATGAAACAAAAGCTTGTCTAGCATAATAATTCAAAAAACTGAAAGCACCTGTAGCACCAGTGAAGTACTATTCTAATCCAATTTACAGACAACAAATTAAATGAACGAATGAATAAAATATAATCACACAAAGATGAAACCAAAGGTTATCTAGCATAAAAATTGAAAAATTGAAAGAACCTGTAGCGCCAGCAAGGTAACAGAAAGCATCAAGGAAAAGCATTCGAGAAATTCGCGAAAGAGATTCTAGGAGACCTTAGACCTTAGGCAAGAAATCTCGAGTATGCAAAGGGATGAAGCAGGTTTTAAATTACTTGCAGCTCGTCTGGGGTGACACATATTTGGTGGGCTGTGGCTACTCCTTCTATTACGATCCTGCCCGGGGCTACACCAAGAACTACGTCTGTAATTATGGGCCCAGGTGAGAATTCCATTTCCCCTATTTCCTCTCCCCATTCGCTTTCATGTGATATTCGAGCGCATTTAAGTCGCAAATTTTCAAAAGCCAGAAAGAACATCAGTTTTTTTTTCAAGAAATAGCGCTCATAGGAATTGTATAATAAATGCATAAATATTTGGTTGGATAAGGATTGGAGTCTATCGATGGAAAATTATTTATTTCTCTCTGGTGGAAAGAAACATCAATTGGCAGGGATCGTGTCTGTTATGGGTTAATTTTTAATCGAGTTGCGTGTGCGAGAAAGAAACGAAAATCGAGGTTAGTCCCGATATTCCTCGTGGAAGAAGTCGCAGGCTTTGAAACGGAACGCCACGCGTATTCAATCCTACCATAAATTTTCTTGCTTCTCGAGTATTTCCCGTCGATCGGCAGCTTATTACTGTCAACAAATTGAACACGCCTGTACCGCCTTTTTCCACTGTGAAAAGGCCTCCTTGAATCCGCAATTTTCCCGAATCCGTGGTACGATTGAATTTTTAGAAAAAACCTTTAATACATTCCTGAAATGCTTCAGATTTCCTCGATCGACGCATGGGCAAATCTTTTCAGTCGTCTGATTTTCTTTTTTTTTTTTAAGAATTCAACAACAAAAATGGAAGGAGGAGAAATAATTAAAACTGTATGATAATGGATGGAAATAAAGACGAAACAGTTATCTGATTGCTTACTGCACAAATATCGTATGTCCATCTTTACCAATATAAGAAAATAAAGAGAAGAGCAAATAAACGTGTAAGAAAATAAACAAACGTTTCAATGAATTCGATTATATAACATTGGTTGCAAATTGTACATTGATCTCCTTTAAGAATGTAAAGTGACAAAGGTGGATCACGGTTCTTGAAGATATCTCTATATACAGTACAGTACAGTACGCTGTAGTACACTAAATACAATAAACAAAAATATCATCAAAATATTTGACAAGTTCGTCGAGTAGATATAAACGTGATTTTTATACAGCGAATTACGTACGTAAAGAGACAGCGAAGAACAGAATGCGTTGCATATAGAAACAGTAAATTTCAGAAAAGATGGACATGGAATGTTTGTACAGTAAGCCATGGATATCCAGGAATGTTTCTTCTCAAAGCCCAAGATTTACTCTTCTATGCCTCGATTTCGATAACTTATGTAAAACTGTCTTCTTCGGCTCGTATCTATATAACGACTCCTTCTAACTAATGGCTCTAATAAATCTCGCGATCCTCATAATTCTCTCTAAGTCTCCGTAACTTTCTATAATTCTCTGTGGGTCTGTGTAACTCTAATAGCGCTTTGTAAATAATCTATGACAATTTGAAGAAGCTTCAGGCGATGAATCATATCCATCTTTCTCGTAACGTTTTATTTTACATTGCAGCGGGAACGTGATCGGCTTTGAACCGTATCAATCGGGCCAGCCTGCCTGTGGCAATTACGGGATGCTTTATTCAAATCGATACGCGGGCCTTTGTTGTGAGTTTCACGTAATAATTACTGTCCAGTTACCGCGATTAATTTCAGAACGAAAGAGACGACTATTTCTAACAATAATTAATTTAGCGTTAATCTTGCAGAGGTCTTAATCATAGTGAAACCATGTAGTTGTATATTGAGATCATAGTCATTTAGATCATAGTGAAACTATGTAGTTGCGTACCGTGAGCACGCTTATTTATATTTCAACGGACATATTTAAATAAAAATTTCATTTCTCTACTGAATATTGCGATGAGCACCGCGTCGGATATTTCGCATATTTTTGAACGTCACATGCATTTCGTGGATTTTTGCATCGTTGAATTTCCCAGAAATGCATAAACATTCGCGGTCTGTTAATACGTAGCGGCTTTAAAGCCACGTAATAATGTCAATCCTTGCGTGAAGAAAGTTACGTGAATACGTCGGAGATATTTACCTTCGCTAAAACAACAAAAAAATTTATAATTATTAAATGAAATATTATTATTCTCTCGTGACGCGAGCACTCGATAAAAGATAAAATTAACGCCGAATCGATTAAAGCGAGAAAAATTTTTCGATCGAAGAACGCGTGAAAAGTTTCTTTCGTTTCACAAGAAAATAATAGATGCACGACATTGTTGCTTCTATGTTATTTTATCGGATTTATCGAATCAACTTATCGAACGTACGATCCATCTTGTTCTATCGGAACAGGAGTCCATTTTAGACAACTAGACAGGCTGCAGTCTGTTGTTTCAATAAAACAAAATCGATCATACGTAATTTAATAAAATGAATATAAAACAAAAACTCTTGCGCATCTATTGTTTCCTTATAAAACGAAAGAAACTTTTGGTACAACCTGTAACATCCATCGCAAATAATATCAAATATATTCGATTCATCACGATAATAAGAAAAATCGTATCCCTTGTCGATTTAGTATTTCTCCAATGGATTTCTGTTGTTCTGTTTTCAGCTGCGGAACACTACTACTATCTGGGAGCACTGTGCAGTTATGGTTAACGATTTTCGTATTCAGACACAGAAACAGACAAGTGATTCAATTGGTTTATCAAGGACCACGCGTCGTCAAAGCCGATCAATAGACAGATCGTTCTATCTGATTTGCTTTATTATTCTAGTCTCTAAAAGATAGTCCGTGATTGTAAAGACCAAAACTGTAGAAAAGCTATTAGAATAATAAGTACCTACTAATGGTTCCGTGCGGTTTACCCGACGGTTACGCGAGTTTGCGTTAACCAGTTAAGCTGAAATTCGATCATCTCGCTGGCAGATCCCTTCGATTACATAAAGCGAAATTAAATGACGATCCATATTTGAAATATCCGAAAAGCAACCGGTTTCGCCTTTCACTGGAATGTAATAACGATTATTACGAGTCGCGTGTAATGCAACTTGGCGAAGTGACGAAATACGTAACGTCAGTGCAGTAACGTTCAGGCAGGGTAATAGGATTTTGTAAATATTAATATCTCGTGGCCTCGATTCAACATAAAAAAAAAAAAGTGGAAAATTAAATCGTTGCAATTTGTAATCTTGTGAATGTTGAGAGTTTCGCGATAGAATTATTCGCGGAGCTTGAAACATGTATGGAAAGAGTTAGAAATAAAATACAAATTGTAGAAGAATGTTAGAAAAAGAGAAAAGGATTTTAAGGAAAAAATTGATTTTAATCTAATTCCTTGTATTGACGTTGAACCTAATCCACGTTCAACAGCCTGCTATGGAAGAACGATAAAAGCGATAGAAAAATGGTAGATTTTTAAAATCATCAAAAAATAGTCAGCCCTTCCACCAACGCAACGATTATGTTTCGATCATGATAATCGGTAGAATCATATTTGGAATAAAATTTTGGATTAAAATATGCGTGACAAAAATTGAAGATAGGATAAAAATTGTAAAACAACATTAAAAAAAAAACAGAGCTCGGTCATCGATGTTAATCGCAACACAACATGATACTTTTTATAGCTTCTTTTTTATAACCTTTTAAACCGTTAATATCTCCTTTTTCATCGTTAATCCGCTCTTTTGCATTTTCGACGAAATTCTTTTTTCTTTTTTTTTTTTTGATCCTCTGATCTATGACTTTATTTAATGTCAATACTCTGTAAACACGACGCAATTATTTCGATAGTAATAAATAAATTAAGAGCCATCCTAATCCGCGTTTAACGCCGTGCTTCGAAACAATAACAACACGAATGGAGAAATGGAAGATCCCTAAAAGCGAAGACGAAAAGAAATTAGAAATAGCCAGTCCTTCGACCGAAGCAACCACGATTATGTTCCAGTTTTTCGATTTCCGTTTCCTACCCATTTTAGCAAAGTGTAATCTTCGCGATAGGATTTGAACGTCTTCGGAATCAAACATTTTACGCGAACGAGAGTTGTGCACCATTCTAGCAAGTTTCTTCTCGCTTGATACCAGCGCTTCCTATGCATTTTGCATCACGGCCGTTACGTGACTGCAACTGCAAACGCCGGGTATAAATATTTACGCGGCCAGAAAGATACGACGCACGATTTTTTTCACAACCCATGCACGGCAATCGTTCTTTTTGCCGAGCTGTCTCAATTAATTCAATTCGTTTCGAGCCGTTTAATTGTCGGTATAACATGGAAAAACGCCAGCCGGTTTCCTCTAGCTACGAAATATTCCAATTTAAAAAGCTGCCTCTGTAAATTTCGTGGCAGCTGCAGTTGTGAGACGCGGCAAGCAATTGAATGGGTGAGTCGAAGAACGATACACGCCTGGGAACCACATTTTGAGATGTTTCAAAGAATAGCTTTAGTTTCTTTCTTTTTGTGTTCTGTGTGTATGTGCGTGTGTGTGTGTGTGTGTGTTATCAATGTTATTGATTTTATAGCGCTGTTCCAATTTAAACACGGTCATGCTAAGCGAGATAAACGTCCATATATCTGTCTACCTGCGCTTAAACGTCGTTCCTGGGTCTTTTATAATTAAAATGAATTTAATAATTGGACTTGCGCCGTTCCTCGACTCAGCAGAATTTTTCATCAGCAAATGAAACCAATTAATACAGTAGCGAAAAGTGGTAGTGCTTGTTAACGTTAAACGTGATTAAGATAAAAGTTATTTAATGCAAGTTGATTATCAAAGTAAATTCGACGTGATGTATAAAAAAAAAAAAGATTGGTCGTCTTGTCGACGAGTCTGACGTTAGTAGCGTTCCAAAAACAAACTTCTTGGAGCGTCGATGCTTCGCTTCGGATGTACTTTATTTATTTGGTCACGCTATTTCTGTTCTCATTAAACCGAAGAGGCTGTGTCAATCGCAGACGTTTCTGTTTGCAATTTTTAAAAATGGCTAATTTCGTACTTGTATCGTTTTACAACTCGTTGGTTCCATTTTACTATCTACGCTCGTCTAATTGCAGAGGATTTAACTTAGCCGGCGCGATCCGTTCCGACGAAATGTATTACCGCTATTTTTCTTCTGGAAACAATTTTGAAAGTTTCGAGCGAAACTGAAATGGATTAAAGAGAGAGAGAAGGCAAACAAATTTTCTGTTCGAACGTTGCATCGTGCTCGAACAGGAAGAACGGTGACACGTGAATACAAACACACGGAATACAGTATATATCGCGTATGGAATTATCGTTTAATAAAACACAACGGTGAGATAAAGTGGCGGATTATACAGACGCAAAAATCGCGCAATAAAGTTTAATTCTCTTATTCGGGGACAACGAAATCCCGGATATCCGAACGCCAGGCTTTCCTTTGCAATTCTTTTCGATTTATTGTTAGCCGCCTGTGGCCCGCCGCATTCTTCTATCCCACGCGAAAAAATAGTTCCTCGTTCACCAAGTCTAGCCTCGATTCGCTGCTATTTGCATGTGCAAGAAACACGTACACTTAATTAGTTATCATTCTCGTCTAAATAAGTTAGACCTAAGAGTAAGAACGTAATATTCGTATGTAACAAGAAAAGAATATATTTTATAATCGCGGTATGTTCACGAACCTTGTACAAATGTCGCTTATGTGCTGTTGTTACGATTCTGTTATGGACACTTGCGGACGGGACAATCGCAGTTTAGGTCTCTCAATACCATGGTCTTTTTCTCTACGACTCGTACGAGGTAAGCTGACGCTCATGTGTCGTTCGGATCGAGCCCGCTGCTCAGGCTGACCGCCTTTTGCTCGTGTAAGGAGGGTTGCCCGCGTGTAGGGGTATTTCGACAGGTTTTTAATAACTAGAAAACAAAGCCGAAAACGCAATTTTTTTATTCTTGATTTTCGTCTTATCACGGCTTCGAGAATCATCCCTTAAATTTTCTCACACTTAGAACCGAACACCCTGTATAAATCAGCTAAAAAGTACGGACTGGTCGAGAGCCTCTGCTTTCATTATTTTCTCATTTCAAAGGAACCTTAATAGATAATTATTTAGCCTTCGGGCGACCGTGACGGATTTGTTTTAACCCATTTATCAACGCCGTGTATATAAAGATCATTATTTTTTATTTGAAGCAGGGCTATGCTATGCTATAATTATGCAGAATAAATACCGTTTACTATATATCTTGCTTCTAAGTTACTCGTATCTGTAATTTATTGAAAAATAATGTAGAAACATATTGATTTCTATTCCTGTACATTTTTTTCAAAAATACCATTGTTAGAATTGGACATATCGGATTACGTCAACGGAGAATCAAATACGAAAGTGCTACAAAAACGAGAAGCGTGAGAAGTTGTTATTTTTCAAAACAGATAAGAAAGTATTTTTGGAAATGCGAATCCTAAAGGGGTAAAACGGGAGTAAAAATGTCTTGCGCTTTACAGTTGACTGTTAACTGATCAACGATACACCAGGTTACATCAATTAAATTGTGGTTAATAGCCACTGTTTAACGCTAATCTTACCAGGCCCGCTCAAACAACCGGTTTCAAAATTTATTTTAAACCTGCACATTCATTGTTATTTCTCTTGATCATCTAACTTTGTGTAGATTCTTATATTATCCGATCAATGAATTTCTACATTTTTGTTAATATAAGACAAATTACATACAGTTGGATAAACGAAAGAAATAACGATGAATGTACCAACAACGAATACAATGGAAAATCGAGAAGGAACTTTCTGTCAGACCCAATAAAATGTAAGTCGTAGTTTCTCCGTTTCAAAGCTACTTTATCCATATGACGGCGAGATCTCTAGGAACTTTAACATCGCGTCTAATGGCATAATTTCGAAAACGCATGGAACAGAAGCCCATATGGAACCTTAACAAAACATCTTCGTGACTATGCGCGTGTTGTGTTTGAATTACAGTTGTTACCGCGCAAACTACTGCAATAACAGTTGGTAACCTGCAGGACAATGGCCCTGGGCATCGCTCTTCAACATGAAAGCCAAACACTGTTCAGTCGTGAAATACGGTCGATCAGGAGTTGTAATCCTGCAAGAGGATCAGCGTTAATTGAGCGACATGGAAAAGTTGCTGGTAAGTAGAAAATGGTACGCCTGAACGAAACATCAGAACGTTCTCTTCTCGCCAGCTTATGGTCGACGTTATATACGTGAACTTTGTTAAAAAGAGAAAAAAAAACTTATTGATAGACCTATTAACGATAAGACGATTGCGCAACTGAGAGGAAGTTGACTCAGCTTTCGGCCGGAATGAGAAACGTAAATGACAAGATAACGCTGGAACCAGTTCGACAGGATCTGTTATAGCCCAGAGAATTTATTGCCATTCGTGTGTACGTACAGTGGCGCGCAAAAGTATTCGTGCGCTTACCATAGGAAACCTTCGCGCGTATATCGCGCGTGTTATATAAAACGTTTTGAAGTCTCATTAGCGCTATAGTGAAACGCTACTGTCAACGTTATATTGGAAAAATTTGAACCCTACCTGAAAATATGCACAAAGTTACAAGGTACTTGCTGAATGCTTATATTCGGTAAAAAAGTTAATACACTTTATGGAATAATAACCTTCGGCATGTAATATTATTAAATGTGATATCATCGAATACCGAAATTTGGAAATATTGCGAGTGACGTTTACCTGTTTAAATGCTTCTGTCGCCTCTGGCAAATATACAGGATGTTCTGCTACAGGCGTCGAACAATTTAAGGGATGATTCTTGAAACCAGAATAATTTGTTTCTGAGTTATTGACAATTAAAAATCGGCAAATACAAAATGTATATTTGTATACTAAATACCTTACAACTTTTCTATACATTTTCAGAATCGTTTCAAGCTTTACCAATATCGTCATAACGGCTGTGTGTCGCTACTGAAATTTCAAAATGCATCGTATAGCGCATGTAATATGTTCATAAAAGTAGCGTCGATAAATATACGAATACTTTCGTGAGCCACTGTAGTTCTTCGATAGGTTGGCGACGAACACGCTACGTCTTTGAAACTCGGAATCTTCGGTCGCTTTTAGTCTAAACGTATGCTAATTAGTCAAATGGATGCGCGTTCGTTGATTCAGAGAAGTTTACAGAACTGCACCGGGCAGATTCTCCGTCTCTATCCTCGACGAATATTCAAATCAGCCATAAACCAGTCGTGTATACGACGTGAATATACGCGGCATTTAAATTTTAATTCGACGCCAATTTGGTCCCCGGGAGCAGCAGTTAGCGAAAAGGTGAGGAGCAGGATCGTTGACGATTACCTTTTTCCTCTGATCCAAATAAATGGCACAGATATTTCATAAGAATAAAGATACGCATGTATTTACATAGCGATGGACAAAAAAAGAAGTTTATAAAATAAGAAATATAAAGAGACATCGTAATTTTACAAAATGGCTTTATATTTAATAAGATCGATAAATAGATTTGGATTTGGTGAGAGCAATTAAATACAAAATATTTCATACAAGAGAGAATAAATATAATATACGCCATAGACTGGGTGACTGTTAACTATATGGTAATAAATTTGTATGAGCAAAAGTTACGATAATTCATAGCGTAACAATTTATTAACTTTCTTTCGTCGACTACCGTAATGACGAAATCAAGTGATTCGGGTTAACGATATAATGGCGATAATTAAATGAAAAATTCACGATATCGTTCTGCAAGATGGCAGGGGGTAGGACCTTTCAGCTGCATAACAAAGACGTTTCGTTTCCAAATCAAGCAAGAGATCGTCTGTTCTAAAAAGGAATAAAGAAACTTTTATCAAGCACGAAAATTAATTCCGAGTGTTTTTTAAACAGAATTCAAATCTTATTTATGGATAAATAAAAACTTAATCGTCGATATAATCTCCATTACTTACCTAAGTTATGTGAAATTACGTAAATGTAGACGGCGTTTTTTCTAAATTGCTATGTGAAGTAAAAGAAAAAGAGGATATTCATATTTAAAATATTTAAAAATCGCCCGCCCATTTTCTAGTAATTATTTTTAGCTTAAATATTTTCCCGTTTCATATCAGTTTTAACGAAATGTCATCTGCATTTACGTAAATCCACCGTGTATCGAATAATAGAAATTATGTTAATGATTTGAAGCTTACGTCACAGCGAAATTTGAATACTCCTTGAAAAGGCAGCAAATTAATTTACAAACCAAATAATTATCAGAGTCGAGCAAAACTGAAAAGTTATCGAATTAATGCACTAACATAACGTATGGTTTCTTCAGTCTCTCGTAATCAACTGTTATTATTAGAGAAGAAAATGGATGGATTAAACCTGCTCGGAAATTCAATCTCGACCACGGTAAAATCGAAACCTCGATAACGGTATCGTAAACTCGAGTGTCGTTTAATCGATTTGCGACTGATACGCTCCTACCTCGAGGTTCAAATTTCCCTATAAACGTCCGTCTGCTAGTGACACGCGTATATTCGACTAATTGGGTCGAATTCGAGTCGAGAAACGATAGCACAGAATCGAGAATCGAATTAATTAAGACGCCTCGAGTGGTTTCCACTTTCGTGGTTTTCGTTCTCCGATGACATTAAAAACTCGAGGATTCCTTAAAGAAACTAGGTCTCGAAAAGAATTCTTCAGGAAGAAACTCGATCTTAACCTTACATGATTAAATTTGATCATATTTCAGTTAAATATCTTCAAGACGTAACATGTTTGCTACCATGGTGGTAATCGATAAGCCACGTTACTAAATATTTTAGCATGATTCGAGTATTATAGATTTCATGAGCTAAACATTTTCGACAACGTGGGTGACATAGATAATATTGTGAAAAAGTGCACAAATAGGATACAAGTAGTATATTTTAATGTGCTGTAACTCCCATAACACAAGATGCATAATATACAAAATTCGCGTGATAAGCAACATGTTAGTGTTACACATTCCTAGCTATTTCAGATAGCAAAGGATTTCTAAGAAAAGAGAAAAGATAACAAGAGTAAGTTTTCAAAATGAAGCACGATCTCCGAGATTATATGATTTAACTTTATAAAGATTTTAATTGCGTTTCAGTTAAAAACCTTTAGAACTTAATGCTAATTAATTTCTAGGTCTTCCAGAAGGCGAAGGGTCTGTAGAAAAAGAGAAGAAATAAGAATTCTTCAAAAAGGAACATGATCTTTAAGATTATATGATTTAAATTTGATCGTGTTTCAATTAGAAATCTTCAAGATTTTATGTTAATTCATTTTTATGTCTTTCAAAGAGCAAAGGGTTTCTGGAAGAAAAGAGAAGAGATAATAATTCTTTAAAAAGAAACGTGATTAAGATTATATATATATATAAGATAAGAGTATATGATTTGATCGTTTCAGTTAAAAATCTTCAAAGCTTGATGTTAATTCATTTTTAAATCTTCCAGACGATAAAGGATTTCTTTAAAAAAAGAGAAAGAAAATACTGAAAATGCGCATAAATCCCGCCAGCAATGTATCAAGTAGAATTGCCAGGAATTGCCATGATAGCACGTTCATAGTAGAAATTTGGTGCTGGCCGGAGAAAGCTTGGCGTGCTTTCAAAGATCGCATGGGCTACGTTTAGCAGGGAAAATAACATGTTGGACATAATGCCCGGAATATTTTAGTATTCGGCTAAACGACGAGAAGTTGGGTGTTTTATGGGGTCGTTACTGTCGCGCTGTGTCGAGGACCATCGTAAAGGAGCGGGCGCAGTCAAGTGAATTTAAAATTACGCCGGTCAACATTAACGTTTCGTTGAAATTCTTTTTAACAGCTCTATTCCATCGTGACACACCTAAATTACGACCAACAACCACGCTTGTTTTTCGGAGAAATTTGCGTGACGAAAATGGGGATAAAAGCGTGGATTAATGCAAATTAAGTAACGCGAGTATCTGGAACCACGACGATTTAATTCATTTTCACTTACCTTACTTAAATTACTTTACTTTTAATGTAAAAGTCTGTAATTCGTTTTATGATATATTACGAGACGTAATTGTTCATATTTTTATTGTCGTGATTCCAAAACTGATGAGTAGCCTGCGGACATTTATGAAAAATTCATATTTTTATAAACACGATTAAGGAACTGGAATCTGAGTAGAACATTGTTTCGCCTATTAAATATTACAGAATAGAGAATACTGTACTTTCACTATTTTATATGTTTTTGCATATTACACGCATTCTATGCAAATTTGCTGTTTTAAATTTCTCATGAACGCATAAAAATCCGTAGTCTACTTATGAGTGAATTGGATCACTGAACGAGCGTCTTTTAAATAATATTTATTCTGATTTTAAAATATATGCACAACAGCTTAGGTGTTATTCACAATTAGGTATTTTCTTTCCTTCTTTTTTCTTGTTTTTCTTCTTTTTTTTGTTTTTTTTTTTTTTTTTTTTTTTTTTTTTTTTTTTTTTTTTTTTTTTTTTTTTTTTTTTTTTTTTTTTTTTTTTTTTTTTTTTTTTTTTTTTTTTTTTTTTTTTTTTTTTTTTTTTTTTTTTTTTTNTCTGACAATGATCACAGATCAGTAGAACATCGATTCGATTTGTCAACGGGGACAAGAAAGACCTAATGTATAATAGTTGATAGTTACATCATCGTATAATAATCGTTTCGTTAAATTATCTCTTATATCATTTTTTTTTCTTATTTTGTTTTTCTTTTTCCTTTATCATTATACGATTGGGATATGAGATGGTCGATCATGGAAGCGAGCTTAATTACTTGTGTTTTTTTCACTTGAATAATATACGTAATAATCTTTTGGTTTTCTTCAATTTAATTAGTTCCTTTAATTCTAATTCGCTTATTTAGTTCCCCTCTGATATTATATCTTTTGTGCAATCACGTAACTATTTTGTCTATGTTGTTAGGTCTCCCGCTAACGAGTGGTCGTAACAGGCGAAACATCGAAGCCTGTGAACAGAGATCGAAATTCCAATATATACCAAATCTCCTCGTTTGCTTCTTAAAATTTTTAAGCTATCATTCATATCCATAGCGAGAATCGTTGATTTACATTCGTTATTTTAGTAATCGTGGGACCGCCTAATACCTCCTGCCGGTATCATTTCACATTTCGATCTCTGTTGGGACAGAACGTGAACGTTACCGGCAAAAACAAAGAACAGGTGTTTTTCAGAAACGCTCCGTGAACGAAAGCAAACAGTTTTTGCGTTTTAGGCCGTTTGGAAAAAACCTTCGATTCGATATCTAAAATGAAACAACAGATTTTTCATGAGGCAATGCGATGTGAAAAATAAAATAGGAACAAAAAATGAAACGCTTGATTGGCTTGTTTAAGACGCTAGCTAGCTTTATGGAGAGTAGAAATTGTTCAATTCCTTCGAACCGCGTATCTGATTCCTCCTGTTCTTTTCTTCCCTTTAGCACAAGCTTGATAATCGCGTCCGCTGCGTATCTGCGTGTGTATATATATGCATGTATGTCAGACGGCGAATGTCTTCTTTCCTTCCATTAAACCCGACAAATATTCGTAGCAACATTAAAAATCGTGACGACGACGATAATAAAGAGATAAATCTTACTAAGAACGAAGATTAGAGATTGGTGCAGAAATATCAAGAAATATTGTTTCGACGATGTGGCGGTATAAAAACCAAAGTGTATTGAGCTGCGAATGCATACGACGGATTCCTGAACTTTTATTATTTTGTAAGCTCCCGAACATCTGCGAATACTCTCCTATAACCAATCATTTCGACTCGAATTACTAAGCAAATAAAATCATTTACAAAGAAAGCTCGAACTGCCAAAAAAAGAGTAAGTTTAGCTTTAAAAATACACCCATTTGGCACTTAGAACATTGAGACAATAGATTCTTTAACTTTTCATCTGTAGATAATCGATTATCAATCGTCGATCAGTTACCAACGAGCCTGTTATCGATTGTACAATTTTTACCGACCGCACACCTTTTTTACCAGCTGTAGATTAATCGAGTCGAACGTAATTGAATGTATTCTAGTATTCGCATTTGCAAATTGTACGTGTCACATATGCACGAACATATGCACATCGGCCAAATATATTGCATATGCAACATATGTATATAGATCGAACTATGATCAGGATAGTTGAGTTGATATTTCGGGCCAGAAAGCGATTCACTTCCGCATTTCAGTTACCCCAAACGGTAGATATCTCCGTACTCATTCTTGTCATCTTTTATGTACATGATCAACTTCGTTCTTCTGTTTGCACGTGATTTCATTGATCGTTAAACATCACGACAGACAAAGAAAATACATCTTTCTAACTTAGAGCACAGCACGTGTCTCTTCTCCCTCTGTTCCATGATTTTCTGTTGCTTCGTTCAGTTATTAAAATATATCGATCGTTTGAACCTGATACATATTGACAATATGTCAGCTCACAAGATAATACTTTGACGCTTTTAACAATTATAACTTCATTCGGGACACTCTCAAAAGGTTTGTTTCAAATGTGGACGCCGTTTATCACTTTTAAAATGATCAAAGCTATCTAAGTTCTGGAGTCTAGTTTGGTCAGTACTATGTTAACTATAGCAGTTAAGATTATCTAATCTCACACAAATATAGCTTCGGTATTTGAGATAAATCTATGCTAATTTTAAACTCCAGAACTTTATTTACAGATTGCCGCTATAAAGGAAGACTAAGTTTGCCATAAAAGGAAAATGAACATATGTACTTCACAAAATGTTTGCTATGTTCCATAAATTTGTACAGCTGTTCTTTGTCCCTTTTACAGAAAGCAAATAATTTTGTAGCAAGAATTTGGAAAAACTGTGCCATATAAAAAAAATCGACTCAAGTATTATATCGAGGTCTGACAACAAACTCTTCCTTCCCCTTCGCTTTCGTAGGGAATGGCCCGAGATTTCGACGTGCACGTAAAGAGGAATACGCAATAGCTGGTAGTGAAAATTATTAGTAAGTCGCATCTCACTGAAATCGATTGATACAACGGTCCTCGATAGCTCTACAAAGTCGCCTGAATCAGCTCTGATCACAAACGAATCTCAAAAAGCAACAAATGATGAATTTACATAAACCAGAATATTTTAAAGCACTGTAGAACTCCATTTATCTACACTTCATTTATTGAAATGAAATTTTAATTAATACCCAAACAACTGCACTTTTACTAGTTGAATTCACTTATCTGAATGTGAGCACCTATTATGCGAACAAAACATTATAGAGAATACAGAAGATTGATTCTTACTGTATGCACTTCAATTATATAAACTGTTTGTCCCTGGTGATTTCAGATAAATGGAGTTTTACTGTATCTATTCTTTCAACAAAATGATGGAAAATAATGTCTAAATATTAATTTTTGAGAATATCATTATGATATGAAAGGTCAGGCGACTTTGAAGCACGGTACAAATATTACTTTCACAATTCTGTGCCCACATACCTCGGAATGTTCGATCGAAAGCGTCGAAAGCTCGTCCCAAGCGACCTAATTTTTTCTACAGCAAGTACGAGCCGACGTGTATCGTTAAATAGTATACAATATCGAACTGCGGGAGGGAGCGTTTCATGGTCTTTCAGACCTCTCGACGAAAAACCAACGCGATATTGGTCAACCTGATCGTCCAAAATTATCAAAGACATAATCATGATGAAAAAAAAACAGGATGAAAGTTCATTCAACATTATTATTTGCATAAAAGAATCGAAGCAATTTTTTTCATTTATTGTAGTTAATAAGTTATTGGAACATTACGCCCTTCGAGTATTTCGGACGATCAACTAAATAATTCACATATAGTTTCCTCGATCCACGCGTGTGATATAAAATAGCTCGAGGCCCGCGAACGAAACTACGGACAGAGGATCCAGTCCTCTCTTTATCGTTTTAAAACACTCCTCGAGCTCTTGATAAATCCTTACTTACAAATAGAATTCGATTATCTTTGATAGATAACATACTGAACGCGTGGAAGCCGCGCCGAATTGCTTCACAAAGCGAACGAGAACGTTTACGAAAAGAAACATATTCCAGGATGTTCTCTAGTATCATACGAGACTCTGGTCTCCGGTCGGAATATTGTCTGAGACAATAGGACAAAATAGGACGTGATCCTTAACAGCGTTAGAATCTCGTGCAATACAGAACATTTTTCACTAGCTTCCGGTAAAAAGGAAGAAGCGTGTGAGGGCGTAGCCTCTTCTGATCTCGCTGTGCGATAGAACGAACAAAAGGTTACATATTATTAAATCGGAACTTCATCGAAATTGCAATTATCGATCCAAACAAAACTATTAATTATATACTATTGTTTTATCGTATACTTGAAAAAGAAATAAAACGAATGGCAGTTGCGACTAGAAGAAGAGTAGAAAACAGGCGAACAACATGGCGGTCTCTACAGACGTTCGATAAAGTAGAGATCAATAAGTCGTGCAGCCCTCCTGGGGCTCTGTAAAAAGCTCTAAAAGCGAGTCTATAGGATGGAGAGAAACGGTAAGGCGATTTTGGAACCTGTAGGTGTCCTTAGAGGAACGGAAACCCTTTCGTAGAGCCTCTACTTTCGCTACAATCGAATAGAACCCTACAAAAATAGTGTGAACTTTACGACACACGGGACCGTGCACGAACAAGTATATCTTCGATCCACATATAAAAAGTAGAAAAAGTAATATAGCGGTCATGGCGGCATAAAGCAAGGTTTGAAGCGCGAACCGGTTCTCTCTCGCTGAAAAGACTGGACTGAACATATTAACACGTCTAATTTCACCCTTCGCACAGTTTCCATGAATAAACTATCAGTTTTTTCGTCTTCATTTAAAGAAATCTTACTAAAGCAAAGCGATATCGAAAAAGAGAAGCGTTATTGCCACATACTGTTCGAGGACGTTCTTATTCGCTATTTAGAGTGCAAAGGGTGAAAATGTGAGGATTAAGAGATTATAGACAAAAGAAAGTGTATAAAGAAGATAACTTCCTCTGCTTCTTCGCATCGCTAATCCATTCGAGCTTCATACTTGCATGACATAAGCGTAAAGAGACTGCACTCATCTTAACAATGTCTTAGGCTAAACCGTCCGTGTTTAACTTGTCTAAACCCTGTGTGTGACTTTTTTCATGGTTCTCTGCTATCGTGGTTTCGGTGAATAGGCTATCACCGAGGAGATTGTGCGCGTTGACGCTGCTCTTTCATCATCGATTCCAAATACACGTTAACCGAACTAGACCTAAGGAATCTCCGATAGCCTTCACCATATTTCTAACACCTTTCATTTACTCTCATGTGTGTAGTACAAGTATCAATTTGGAAGAATATCTCTCTTCTTCATGTCTTCCTTCTTGGTCTATCTCCTATCTAATATCCTGCGTCATTCTGCCGTTGATCCTAAGGATTCTATGTCCTATGGTGTTCTTTCCCGTCCAGGTTCAGCTTAGAAGCGCGATTTGCTAGGTCGATCGACGACGGGTTCCCGTTTTATCCAGTTCGTGGTTCTGTGGAGCTCATTTCACTTATTCTTCTCAGAGAATCTGAGTTTTGAACGACATGATTACGGAATTCTGTAATGATGAGGGGTTCGCTACAAACATATTCATCTAGCTGAAGCAGGTTGGCAACGTTACTTTCTGATGCTAGTTGTTGCTTGGAACCTGGGTAGACAAAGACCAAATTTCGTCTCGATTCCAGTGAAGATCGGCAAGGCAATTTGGTAGCCTCCTATGTGGTCCGGATTCGTCGATCGAATCTCGTCTGCCATCCCCGTTGCAGGCACCTTTTGCTCCGACCCCGTAGGTCGACTGAAAACATTATTTTACACTATATTAAGAAAGAAAAAAACTACGTTATGGAGGATGATAAATAAAAATTAATGGACACGGGGGGAAAAAGCGCGTCGATACGCAAATAAAATAAAAGTATAATTAAAAATGCACTTACGATCCTCCAAAATCAACTACGAAGAGCCTTTGCAAAAGCTCGTAGGTGAAGAGGGTGACGCCAAACTGAGGTGATGATCTGAAGACTCGTGCTGTAAAATGAAAGGGTAAATTGAATACCACCGCTTGATTCGTGTTACATTTTCACACACTGGTTCATACTCTTTGTCTGAATAAAGATTTGAATCCCAAATATGAACATGAATGTTATGACCTTTTATGAATGGACACATCTTCGGATTCAACATTCAAAATACTCGAGAAATCTGCTTCCTAGGATTAAATTGACAACGTGATTAGTATCATAAATCAACAGATAATGGATAAGAATGAAGTAAAAAATTAAGTTACATGAGGATAAACCGTGAGAATGCAATGTTTTTTGATGACCACTCTGCATACAAAACAATGGACCTAGTAAAAGATAAGTTAAGAAAGAAATATAGCTAAACAAAAGTAACAAGAAAGTGGTGGTTGGCTGGGAAATTGAAAAAAGTCACGATAACTGGCAGGCAGAAGAAGGCAAAAAGAAGTACTCACTTAGAAGTAAGACGCCAGGTCATATTGGGGAAAAAGAATAGTCGAATGATGCAGCAGGGCCGATGCCCACGCATGCAATCGACCAAACAAAAGATGTATTACTAACTTTCTCAATGTACAACTTAAAATAAATGTCACGCCCCGTTATTGCTACGAATTTTCTCCCGACCCTAACGTAACTTCAAAATAGAGCTTGATACCTGTGGCTCCTTTCCAGAACGCTCTCGGACCTTCTTCCTTGTAAATTTTCTTCGCACAATCTAGCACCCCACTATACGTTGTTTGACCTCGTCTAGCCACAACCTAAAAATCAAATTAATATTAAAATCATTTTTCTTCTCTGTTTCTTTCAAGAATAAAAGAGCAAGAGATGATTAATATAGAAATTATACTTGTAATCTAGTCTTTATCACGTCTGCAGGAGTGACCAGCGCTGCTGCAGGAACACCAGCAATCGCACCAGATACTAATAGCGACAGAGGAGTATTGTAACCTCCTTCATCGGCTAATCGTGCCTTTGTATGGGCGTACGACGGGAAGTAAATTGCGCTGAAGGGAATGTCCCTTAAGAAACAAGCTTTTGCACCCTGAAATATTAAGAATTTCATTTATTTTCTCGTCATATCAAATACTCGCTTCAATTGGATTATACTTATCGTATACTCACTTTGTACAAGCCGAACAGGCCTAACTCTTTGACGACAGTCCAAGCTCTAACTTTAGTTCCTCCTGCTATCTCTCCAGCCACCTGCAACCGGATCTTGACAATTTCCAAAGGATTCGTAAATATTACTTGAGATCCTCCAGCCTAGAAAACAAACAAAAGTTTTCGATAAATCAGAATTATGGGGATTTATCGTCCATCGTAGGAGTGAAAGGTCAAGGGATGTTCATGGGTCACTTACACAGGCGCCGGCTATAATTTCCCCGAAAAGGGGCAAATTGCTGTTTTTATCCATGAACTTATCTCTGACGAAATCGTTGACGGTCAACTTGATGGCCTTTTCTGGCGCTACGCCCATTAGCTGTGGTACCAAACCTCGATAAAGGCCGAAGAAGCCCTCGTGCCGGATCACCTGTCAAACGCAGGATACCAACTTCATAATTAACAATGTAGGCAGTGTATCGTGGCGAGACTTTTCGATTCCAACCTTTTGCAAACAGTCAAAGCTGTTTCGGTACATCAGCTCCCCAACCAATGAGCCGGTCCTCTGGTTCTGCATCCTCGTCTTCACCAAATCGATGGGATAGACGGCTGTAGCGCCGACAGCTAAAGAAAATATTCTCCATCTAGTCTTTTTTACTTCCAATACTACCATTTCTTAATTCCACTGCTGATAGAGTTGACGCTCCAAGTTTAAGAAAGCAATTTACCAAATACTTTGTATTCATTAGCAAAATATTGGAATATTAGCAAAATATTGAGAACTAGTAAATCTGGTACCCCAAGAACCTCCGTGGCTGTAAGAAAAGTAATGAACGATGGGTACTGGCGGACTTACCTCCTCCTATGGATCCCAAAACAAAGCGGTATCCGCTCTCGAGTATTTGCACTACCACGCCGCGGTCTTCAGGACTCTGAAACAAGAACACTGACTATTGAACAACGAAACTAGCATGATTTCGGTAACATAGATTGTTTTCAACGGTAATTGTTGTGTCAGCTGATTGGCTTGAGGATTCGTTTGCCACCACACTTACCGACACCGCTTTGATCTCAGCTAAGCGTTTCGTGATCTGCTTGAAATACTGCTCAGGAGTAATAGCCACGAGATCACTGTACATTATTTTCCTGAAATTCGAGAAAATGCGTGCTCAATATGTAGATCCGTAACCATGGCGAAGATAAAGCAGTTTAAGAAAACAAAAAACTTGGGAGAAAGGAAGAAAGAGATCGTTTCCAATTTGAAGAATAAAAAAAAAAGAAATATAAAAGAACAAGGTATTTCTAGGATGGTCGTTATAGTAAGGACGTCGATGGCACTGCTTCGAGCTATACTAAAAATGAAGATCCTGTCAATACAAGAGAGTTCCTTAAATATATCCTTAAGTCTGTCATAGCATCGGATAAAATGGAATATCGTTAGTGCCCACGATGTGCAAACGTTTACAAATACCATCGTCCTAAGATAAATGCTAAAGAAAGTAGGTGAAGACAATGTGTATATTATCGATTTATGTACATACAAATACATTGGCAAAAGAAATGGGAATTATCACTCTAAAAGACAGCAAACGTGGAATTTAGAAAAGTACGTGCATTAAAAATTTAACTAAAAATGGTGGAAACTTTCAACTAATTTTTCTAAATTCATTGTTTCCGTATGATAGAGGAATTCCCGTTACTTTCGCGCGAGGCCAGCGTTTATGCGTTAGAACGAATTTATAGCACGTGATTATTCTTGTAATACAAAGACGCACCCAAGCCGCGAATCTGCCTCGTCATCTTCCGTAGATCTGATCCAGGCAGCGTAAACACGTAAACAAATGTATTCAATCATGGGAACTTTAATTGGCGTTCACAAAAAATCGGAAATTATTATGTGGAAAGCTTTTAGTTTCTTATTTGGTAGGCATAGAAGGCGGTTTTTAGAAATGATTCATTCAGCAGGGATAATCTCCATCCTTCCTTTGCCAAGAGATACTCGACATTTTTTGGATGATGACGATGTTTGCTTGCTGGTGCAACGATAGCATCTTAATTCTATAATGATTCACATATTGCTTCTCGTTGACCAGGCCAGCGTGAAAAAATCATAATCGCACGTTTTACTCGTTCCACGTGACCTTTCTGTGATCTATCGATGCCAAGGAGGATGGCTCGCTCTCGGGATTGGAGATACTCACCCAGTCTGATGTAGCAGGTCGCATAGTTGAAAAAGTATATCCACCTCCAGTGGCGTGATCTGCGACATCATTTGTGCGGAATAAAGGAACCTCTCTAAAACGATTGATCATTTCGTTACGTTCCTTTTATTTTCCCATATTTACTAGGAATAAGAGGTAAATACCTTTAGTAACTTCTTCGAATCTATGGCCGTTCGTCGCGTTAAGGTAAATACGTTTAATGAGTTCCATATTGTGCAAGAGGGAATTGAACGCCATGAAATATGGGAAACTGACTTTCCGTCCGCCCTGCCCGGTGCTGGCCGCCTATAATTATCGTAAATCAATTAACCATTCCTTCATACATCGATAAAGGAACACTCTAGATCGATTACTCACAGCAACTAAGTTATCCCTCACATCCTTAGTCAACAAATGACTTTTAATACTCAGCATAATATCCTGAAAATCTAGCGCTGAAATAAAACCCTGACCATCCTTGTCGAATTTCTTGAATGCCTCCACCGCATATTCTTCATGAAAATCCTAAAAGTAGAATATCTTAACGCTTTAGAAACTGAAAGTTTCCCTATCAAGAACTTACGTGCAAGAACTGACTGAACTCCGCGTAGCTGATCAGTCGTTGTTTATCCTTTCCGAAATAAAGTTTAATGAAACTGCTGTCCATGTTGAAAGGCATCCGCCGATGGAGTTCCGTTTTCTTCATCACCTCAGCGAACTCGTCTGCAGAGCAAATACAAGTTAGAAACTCGTTGTTAATTAAATGAGAATTTAGGAGGAGATTCTACGTACCAAATGCAACCATTCCATTTCCATTAGTATCGAACAGCTGAAAGGCTGTCTTATAGAGGGCATCTGGCACACAAAGAAGCCCTTCGAACGCTTGGAATTCAGCAAATGATATGAGCCTGCAGAAAAAGATACATTTTTACGTCTAGAATTTCATTTGCGAAATATCTTATGAAATTTAATTTTCCATGAACATAGAAAGGGACAAAGATTTAATACAAACCCATCTTTACTGGTATCGACGATACCAGCGAGCAGATTGACGGAGTCAGGGTTGTAATCTGAATTGGTATAGAGTCCAAGGTAACTTCGGACAAAGTCAGATGGGGTCATGAACCACTCGCCATTCTTCTCTTGCGAAGCGTACTACAATTTTCGTTTATTTTTTATTCATTCGATATAACATAATCATTGCGAGTAATGGTAATGTAATCGTCAAACCTTAATTATTATAAGAGAGCCAATTAAAATTGAATCGTTTACCTGATTAAATATTTCATGGAGGCGTTCAGTATTTGCACGCTTTAAATATCCGGAACCCTAGAAATTACATATACGGTTAATAACGTTTTGAAAGAGGAAAGTAATTTGGGGCAAAAAATTGTCTTAAAATTAACTAACGATAAAGTTGGAGTGTTCCACGAATGACATCGACTATCGAACATTCTCAATTTGAAGGTAGAAAAAACAACAGCAAAAATTGAGACATTACGTCAGAAGTTCAGAATTCAACAATAACCACTGATTATTACAAACTTTACGAGCTTGATTATGGCTGATTGTACTACATGCCAGCATGCTAGCATATTAACAAACAACATAATGGCACTATCTCAAATTCAAGGCAAATAACATTTATGAACTACGGGTTATCAGCGACAGAATTTACCGTCGCATAATGCAGAAAGCATTTACATTAAATTGCACGTACAATTACATAAATCGCAGATAGTATACATATATAATAACGAATCAAAAACACAGAATGTACCGTGTATTCACGAAATTCCTCATGTAACAAAACCAAGAAGAACCAGTGGCGCTAGCATAGCCGAACAAAATATAAACACAGCTGGTTTCATTAATAATATGACCAGCGTTAAATTAATGTACGTTTGACATTACAACAGCCCATCGAGTCGTATAGTTCAAAGTTCAAAGATGGGGCTGAACTTCAAAACGCCAGTTTAAAAAGGGATCACGATATCGGTTGCCTCTGTCATTTAATAATTCTATCGAGAACCACATGATGCTTGCGCTACTTAGCCACCGTAAGTAGACAGCGTCCGGATATCCGAAAAACAAAGAAAGAACACACAGTGTGTAAAGCGAACTTCCGACAGCGAATCGTCAACTGAAGAGGAAATTAAATTTGCATAGATTTTTGCATTTGCGTACTCCAGCGAATAACAACCTTGAAACAGAAACTACACGTGCTCGTACATCCAATTATCAGAGAGTTCCGCTACTAATTGCGATACTCGCTCTTCTATCAAATAACTAGCTTACATATCGTAACTTCCGTTTATTAGTATATAAGTAGATTTATATAGTTCGAAAGAAAACAACAAACATGATACAACCAGAGAAAAGCACGTTAAGAGGATCGAACCTTTCGGCATTAATGTATGCAAAAGGCGTGTCACGTACTAGTCGCGTGAGTAGCAAGCCGCCTCTATTATATTCGCTTTTTCACGGTCGCGCCTCGTTCGAGAACTTGACGCAGAAAATAATGCAATGATATGACCCAGTCAGCCAGTGCGCCAGCGTTGTGAAGACAACTCTGTCGTTCTATCTAGGAAATATGAACGGTTCCCAAAAATAATCCACTCGTCTTTCAAATACAATATTCCGCAGATTATTTACTCGGTGAACGTTCTTGAGCAATTTCGCAAAACAGATAACACAGAGGTCGAAAGGTCGCATACTGGAGAATCATATATGATACGATACGTGTCCATTGTGGTGTATCAGGTAACAGAAGATGAATACAAGAAACGCTGTAGGACCATGCGTCTCTTTCGACGCTTCCACGTGAACATAACACCAGAGAAGACACACCTGCATTCCCCACATACTGTCTCTGGGTTCTTCTTTCTTTGATTCCGTAAGTAAAATGGGTCCAATAAAAGTGGGACAGCCGCGTGCAACGTCTCTTCACGGCAACGACGTTAACTACTCTTTGGAATCAGCATGCTGACGTTGAAAATGGCACAAAAAAATGATCAGCAGGTGCTTCTGAGTAACAGTGTGTGTGTAACGCATATGCGCGTTGCGATGAAAGTATGGCAATGATTGAAAAGTGCGTGCTTCGCGCGCGGAAGTCACGATGAGACTGATTCGGCCTTGCTGTACGAAAAGAGAAACGTTGCCACGACTCCCTCCACCGTGGCTGTCTCAAAGACCATCGCCTTTTTCTTCTGGTTTCAGCGATAGCGTGTCACCTCCTCGCCTCTCCTAACTTCTTCGGCAAATAACATTCTTAAAGGATCCTAGAAATCCATGTAAATTGTAAAATTGTTTACAGACTCAGATATCGAAGCGTAAGATAATTTTAACTGAATGATTTCCTACTTGTTCAAATACCGTGGAAACGTTTTGAGCGTTGAAGATGATCGCAAGTGGGTCGAAGCCATTACTGGCATCTTAACTTACATGGGAGCTTCCTGGTTTTTTTTATACCGTCTACATGTCCTCAATCTCATTTCAACTCTTTTTTTGCTTCCTCCAATTGCACAAGTCCATTTCTCATATCTTCTCCTGACGCTTTTTTATCTCCTCTTCGTGTAGTCCCCATACTTCAGCAAGAATTCTCATTTCTTCTGCTCCTAATTTCTCTGCTATCTTTCTTTTCTCCGCGCATTTTCCTTTGTTTCTTTGAATGGAAAGCAGATCTGTTAAACGCCACTAGTGATCATTGTCAAGAGCAGGTATTTTTGTGTACTCACGAGCGCGTGCCTTGGCTAACCAGCCGATCAGTTGCTTCCATTTTGCAACGCCACGTGTTACATAATCCCGTAAACTGGTTCCCAACGCATATGCACGTGTCATTTATCGACGTACGTCAACGAAACCATTAATTAACTATTTTTTTCACATTCTTATAACGTATATCAGATACCTAAGGTAAACGCCAAACGAACATCTAAATAATACATACAGCACATAGCTTATAATCGTCAATAATTGCTAATAATTCAAATCGTATATCAATTGGAGTTAATTTTATTCTTAAGAACTCGATTAAGAATCTTTACATCGATAACTTGCTTGTAAGCGAAACAAATTCTAATTCTTTTTCCTGATATTAGACATATATGTATCATTTAAGTGGCTTAATCAACATACTGACGTTGGGAGACCTGAATAGATGTCTTGCGTTTTTCAAACGCTGTCGACGGCATACCGAAAACGATATTTCTCATTTTCTCAAGCGTTGCCGTATTTTTCATTTACACATTCACCTGCAAAATTATGCGGGACGTGAAACTACATGCATGCGGCGGTACACCGATGTCAAAGTGTTAAAAAGCGAATCAGAGGCAACCTTCTTCTGCGAAAGAGCTGTGTAATCAATAGATAATAGAAGAGTGACGCCCAGAGGATTTCCTGTCGTCTTTAACACATGATTTACAATGACCTGTATAGATACATTCATCGCCGTTGGATATGTGTTGGTTTCAGGGAAAATATAAGTTGCCATGGTGGAATTAAGATTCTATCATTGCACAGAACTCTGACTAGAGCCATGGTCGTATTTAATGGGGATCGTTTTACCTCCGCTGGCTTGCGACATGATTCAAAATGGCGCGATTTATTGCCATCGTGTCTTCTGCGATCTGTAGTCGAGCCTAAGCTACGCGAACGCTTAACTAAAAATAGCAGTAATTAAAGAGAATGATCGGAAAGAATGCTGACAACGTTTTAAGAAAATTCATGTCTTATTTTATGACGTGGAAAATTTCTTATAATTAGGACCAAGGCCACTCGATCGTTATGTTAGCCCTACATATATTACAGTGGATCGTGACTAACATATATCGCATCGTCGTTTCCAACTTCCTTATACCGATAGAGAACGTAAAATTTGACTGACAATTATTCCCGTGAACTAAACATTTCGGAGAATTCAGACGTGGCAATGTCAAGGCCTGGTGTTTCCACTCCTTGTTGAAGTCAGGGTCACACGGATATGTTAACAGCACCAAGAAAGATGTATTATCTGATTGCGCGTATCGCAACATTGAATCACTTAAATACTCTTCTCGTTATCAGTTACATCACGCGGTTGAAGCTTTCCCTTTCTTCCCTTTTTCAGATATGAAAGCGAACGGTGGGTACGTTTGATCGCAGCAGTCTAGACGGCTTCCAATACTAATTCCAGTAATTCCTCTTCACGGGCCATCCTCCTTTCCCGTCTAATCGGTCAGATCTCTCGGAACGGTCGAAAAGATCTTGGGAAAAAAGGAAAAGAAGCAACAGGTGTGCCTCGAGACGGTAAAAGAACCGGGTACAAAAGCGAGGACAGATAATCCGATGCGAATGTGTACGAGTCAAAGATCTCGTATTGGATCGGAATAGGCACGTACATATACACCTAACTTGGAAGGCATCTAATGCGGTTAAGGAATTTCAGTCTGCTGTCGGCAGCCACCGATGGATTGGACTGCGGATAATCTCGACAAAAACAAGATTACACGTTTACGTAATGAACCGGCTTGAACAATTGATATTAGACAGTCGTTCTTGGCAATTGTCTACCTGGCTATCTTGTAATTTTAATTACAACGATCTTTGATATCTTTTTCAAAATATTCTACCTCTCTTCTAACGATCTTTTAACGACGTTTCTTCTTTTTCTTGGAACGCAAGTTACTATACTAGCCTTGGAAACTTTGTTCTCTCGAAAATCAAAGACCAAATTGACTTGGAATTTATTTACATATCTTTCAAGATACCTTGATAATCCTAAGCTCTTTAAGGAATGTTATTTATTTATTATTTATTAAGATCGTACGCTTGAATATCTCGTTTCGCATCGCCTGTAAATAATATTGATTATCTTTTAATTTTTAATAAATCCTATTTTATGCGAGACTTACTTCCCTAGACATAGATTCAAATTATCTCTTTAATGTCGTTTAAAGAAGACTGCTTTCTTCTTAGAAATTCGGGACATATTTCAATGTCTGCAGATTTTGAAGAATTTTCTAATCTTATGATCGATTAGAACACTATCAACTCTATATCAGATATCGGATATCAAAGCGGAAGATCGCCTCTGACAATTCTTTTCTGTCGTAGAATTCAATTAGCACCAAAGCGGATACTTATTAGCGGAATGATTCCAACATACAGCACGTATCATGTAACAAAACTCGCATTCAACCATTAACCGCATTCCAATCAAATTACTTCACTGTTTTTCGAGCCTCGCGAACACTTGGTCGAAAAAAATCAGCTATATCAGCGTCTCTTCTCCGTTTCCCTGTTTCGTCCCACATGCCTAGACTAAACAACAAATCACGATTTACAATTCACGCTTACAACGATCCGTTTTTCGCAAAATTATAATTAGAAAAATCATAGTGCACCACCAATAGCGACTTAGAGATTACGAGTTTTAGTGCAAAAATGTTTTAAAATGATCCCAGCTGACCTCTTCGTAAACGCCGTTGTTCTTCTGATACATTCTCCCTTCCTCATCCAATTTTCTAGTTCAACGAGCAAGAGTTCGACACCTGAGAATTCAATTAGTCACTTATTTTTATTAAATGCACATATACGCGATAAAAAAAAGAACGATACGTCTTTTGGTCCCGAATCACATGACGACAATATATATACGTGGATCGTGCCGCCTTCAGAGAGAAGTTACCTCGAGAACGATCCAGGCGTGACTGGCGGTGAGTCCACGGCCGACCTCACGAGTTTCACGACGCAACTGGTGCAGGTTCACGCTGGGAGGTGGACACGAGGTCCCCGACCCTCTTACGGGGAAAACTGTTACAGGAAGGCCCAGTTTTGTATACTGAACTTATTCTCCAGCTGATCTCATCCTTTTTTTTTTATCCTTTTTAGACATATATAAATTTCCCTTGTTACTTCATACCAATATTCTTCTCTTTTTCTGCGAATAAATTGAAAATTCTATGAATTCTTAATAAATTCTTTTTTTTTTTTATTTGATATTGGTAATTGCTTTTGATAATTATTAATGACAACGAGGAGACGTTAATGAAACTTTTTCTTGTAATTTGCTGATACGTATATAAGTATGTATTTTTCTTTTTAATCCATATCAATCTTCTTCTCCTTTTTCTGCGAATAAATTTTAACTTGGAGAACTTAGAGAATGAACAATTAATAAGAGATCAATTGAGAGATCAAGGTGACTAAAAGGACTGCAAATGTATCGAAGGAAACTGCGGCAAAATCGGATTCCTGGCATGGTCGACCTGATTCTGCGACTGAGTCCAACGTGTCCGAAGCCAGGGAATGCAAAATCTCGCGGTTAACCTGGATTTATCTGCGCATCCAAGCCAAACTAGGATCCTGGACTTACAGACCTAGTCAGAGAAACGATCAACGTGAGAAACCGGTTGAAACTAATCCAGAACAGTACGCTTGCGTGTCTCAAAAAAGTGATGATTCCTGATTACATGATGCTGATGCAACAATTCTATCATATTTCCAGTCGATTCTCTGTGCAACTGACTTGAATCTTGAACACGAAAATTATAAGACTTCTTGATAACGTACTATGCTCTCGTGGAACAAGTATCTCCTCTTAATAACTGAAAAGCCAAAAAATTCACGTAATTTAATACGTTAATACATTTTCTTTTTAATAAAATATTACTTGCTAATTTCAAAATATATTTTCTACGTATAAAATTACATTTCCAAAACTATAGATTTTTAAGAAATCTACATTAGAAATCTATATTTCCTAAAATATCAGTTTTAATATATTTGCAAAAGTTAACTGGAATTCTGCATTCTATTTGTAAATATTAGAGTAATTCTTTTGAAAGTTGAACAAGATTTGTTCACCGTTAGGAGACTGAAACGAAGCATTTTCCATCTTGAAGAATAGCGAACCAAAGGATGTCAACAACGTGATCAAAGAAATTAGCTCTAGACAAAGCGCATCGTAGATGCGTCCTGATAAATATAACATTGAAACGTACCTCTATCGATTTTCAAAAATAAAAAAAGAAGTGGAAATTATCTGAAGATAGAATTGAAAAGGTAATGCAAGTTAGTCGGTAAAACGAATTCACGGCAGAATAATGCCGTGGCTGGGATAATAATACCTATGTCCAGGCCTCGCGTATGCGAAAGGAATTGGGTCAATGCGAAGGGAACAGCGTTGAACTCAGGATGAATCTCACAACCGTGAAAGAAACGCATACCATTTTACTAGAAAACTGTCTCTGCGTTCGAAAAAAAAATTCCACGCCGTTTTCAGGTCAACGATGAGCCTTTTTAACGAAACATCAGTGTACAATTCATTGTATATAAACGATTCCTGCTTCCCTTGTTCTACTTTTATCTTCAATTTTCTTTCCCTTCTTTCTTCTTTTTTAATTTCAAACTTATACAATAGATAATACAACAGATGCTGTAGTTATTTCATTTTCTTTTAACACTCTTAACGAGAGGGGATATTAAATACAGTTATTCATTTATTCGCTATAGACGACTATATCCTAGAATAACAGTAGAAATTGGCGATGGTAGAGGGTGAAATTACGGCAAAAATCGAAGATCAAGAGGCGCCTTTAGGCACGTGTCCAACGTAAACGTAATAATATATGTAGACTGTATCTTGTGCTAGGAGATAGAAAGAATGTGTATTTATACTGCCCCGAATATAAATCTTGCGTCCTATATTATCCATAATATACATTGTTGACCAAAACTATACCATCCCAATAAAAAGTACAAATATCTTCATCGCTACATCACGACCTTCTCTTTGCTTCTAAATTTCATATCGTCGAGCAAATTCAACGTTGTACCGACTCAGCATTTTCCGCTACTGTTCCACGCCGATTATTTATTGTACTAAGAAGCGCGACCTAAAACACATTTTAAAAATTGGACATTTTTTTTATCTACTTAATTGAGGAAGAAAAAAAATAAGTAGAACTAGGCGAGATTAGGTGACTATCATGGCTTTTGTGCAACGTTGTTCACGCAAAATACGGTGGTCGAAATTAGCGCGGCCTGAAAGTCTCGAGTCGCAGTATTTTCGGTCTGTGAACCGCTCCACTAAAATCTACGAGCTTTCGCAAACCACCAAAGGCTATTGACACCATAATTCCATCGTCAGACGAAAAAAACATTCCGCTTAATTACGCAAACTCGAATCAACGTCTGAAACTATCTTTAACTTTATATTAATTATAAAGTCGTTTCATTAACTATCTACTGTTAACGTTAAATTAACGACGAGTTGTCAGAGGACTTGGTTCAATATTTTCTTATCTACAACGCTACACTAATACCATAATTTCAAAATTCCAGAAATCTAAAACGCTTCTTATTTCTTCACTGTTTGCGCTACAATAACTCTTATCGGTATATTAAACCTCATTATATAATTACCTGCTAAATCGACTATCATCGACAGCCCAATGATTATTTATCAAGTTATGTCAAAGCGAAATCACATGTCGGTACAACTAATCGTATTACGAAATTATCGAGCCGCGATCAGATGTGTTTTATCTTGAAAAAAAAATCATGACTTGCGCAGAAAAGAGTTACGGCAATGCGGCGGTGTATTCTTTGCGACAGATCTTCCTGGAACCGATAATAAAATTGATCCACCGATAGGAACAGTCGCAATCGCTCATTTGCTGTACAAATTATATATGTAGCGAATAAAATAAATTAAAATAAATAGACGATTTCAGTTGATTACCTCGAATGTTTACCGCCAATGTCAGCACGACCTTGAAGTAATCGTAATTGTTGTGTGCCCGATGTTTCTGTAGATGTTTACCGACTTTTATCAAGCCTGAAGAAAACTATCGATGCATCGATAAGCATGTTTTACGTTTTCCAAAATGATATTTTATATTCAGCGATGAATTGTTCGAGGAATAACTGCTTTCAGACAGAAAAACGCCGCGACGAAGGTCAGGGAATCAGAATTTAAATCGCTTGCGAAATAATGCGACTTTAGCCTTCTCTGGCCGACTTTTTAGAGATTCAAGCTTAAAGTTCCTGTACTGCCTGCAGGAGGTAAACCTATGTTTCTTTTGTGATCAACTTCTTTCGCTAATAACGATTCTAAAAAATAAAAGCAATCTGCAAAGAAATAAAATTCACCAAAATGGATAGAATCTGAGAAATCGATAAAAAATGCATATTGCTCTAGTAACTAGATTATTACGTGTTAAGGTCTCGTCATGTTTCAGCTTGTTTTTCAACGATAAAAGTAGACAATAAACACGGGTCTTGTGAAATCCGGGACACGATAAAAAAGCCTCGCTGAGAGCTCGATAAACGAACCGGTCAACGCACGCAGTTTCCAAATACTAAATAATAGACAGCGTTACTTGAGAAAGTACCGCAACAAAGAAAAGTAAAACAGGCTGGCTACCGAATTGAACGTCATATTACGCCACGAAATATGTTTTTCTCTTACAGTATTATTGCTAATATTATTGTTAAGATTTACGCGAGTACGACAGATTAGAAATTGTTTGTCACGCGTAATGTCCGAAATATTTGTTATACAATATTTATTTTTATGCTCGAATCAGTTAGTGTTCAATTGCTTTCCTGTATCTTAACAACAAACGCTGCTAACACAACCTGAAAATACAGTTCGTTAAATCACTAAAGTGATACCGGTTTCTACTGGTTTTCAACGCACTTTAACGTCACCAATGATATTCAATGGAACAAAGAAAAGAATAAGATAAAAATATGATGAATCATGAAATGATTTCTATAAAAAAAAATATCTCCGTTTTATTGTACGAGGAATTAAATATGTAATACGGCACTTTTTTCATTTGAAAAATTACGTAATCGAAGAACCTGACTGCGACAATTTGTTCCGATACTTCGATACATGGAATAAAAAATATTCAAATTCGCAAAAACACTATTACGTTACATATATAATGCGGATTTCTGGATTCAAAAAATTATTTATGGCGGTGTCTAAACACTAAGTCGCATTCTCAATGTTTAATATGATCGAGGGCTCGATATTACTCGATACAGAGACATATCAATAATCGATACAAGTATGTACAATACATGTGTATATCGATCAATGAAAATATCGAATATGTGTAGATATATCGAAATTTATCTAAATTCCATTTTTGTTTTGTTCCGTTCGATATGTAAGTACGTATATCGATTAATCGAAATATCGCATATATCGATAAAGCAGGAGAAAATAAAAATTTATTCAAATTTTGTTTCCGATGCAAAAAATGTAACATTTCATGGGATATATTAATCGATACTTGGAAATAAGATTTGAAAGTACGAAACGGAAGGATTATTGTGCTCATCGCGTTCAAAGTGATTGTAAGTAACAGTACATATATCGTTCGATTTGGATCGAATGTCTGCATTCCCCACACTTGTTCCTGCATCTCTAGAAATAGGACACTTTCAGCGATTTCTTCGACCACTTATGTAAGTTATGCGCCAAAATTCTTACACATCGAGGTTACTGCACTGCTTAACCTTTCCACTATTCCCTAGTAACCTTAGATTGTCACCTCAACACCTAAGGGATACAATCGTCTACCGCAGTGCAGTGTGGAGATACTTGAAACATCTTTCCAGAACAATTTTAAAACTAGAGAAAGTTTCATAGTTGTCGAACTGTTATTCCGTTACTCTAAATGTGCGGACTCCATAAGTCGGTAAATAGAATTTTACATTTCCTGCCTAAACTACACTTTATTCTGCGACTGCATTCTGTCTTTCTCGATTATCAAATGGAGTCATTTAGCTATACATATAAAGGTAAAATATCGATAGAAATTCCATAAAAAACCTTTGTGTATATATTGTGTGTATTATATAACACATCTTGAAATTTTATTGTCACTGCAATAAGATACAACTGTCATAATTATATTTGTAACATTTGAAACCAATCCGAAAATGCACATAGGAGTTATAAGATATAAACTGCAAATATATATAAAATAAACTAGTATGTAAATGCTATAATACATACTGTATCAATTATTGTATATTGTAGTTGTTGCATTTTCACATTTATTTCAAACTTTTCCAATACCATCATGGTAGTTAAATCTCATTACAGTGTTAATAAAATTTCAATATTATATTCAAAGATTTCACGAGCCACTGTACATTGTACACATCGCCAATGGTCAAAACAGATTCTTTGGTTTACATGTCTATTCATCGCTACGGGCAATCTGTGGTACGATGGAAGGCAGGATGTTAACGATCATAGTAATCATCTAGTAACGTTAGATGGAAGAGGAGGCGAGGAGATGATGAAGGAAATGACGATAGACGCTTTTGTGAAATAAAGGGTGCGTGAAAAGGGAAAGAAGAAAGGGGGATTGTGACGAAGATATCGAGATCGAGAGTGAGGATTGCGACTGAAGTCCCGGTGACCTCGAAAGCAAGACGGCCTCGCGGCCGGAGACTCCAGAGGATCGATATCCGCACCGCCATTCGTGGACACGTCCAACTCGATGCAGATGTCACTCGGCCAGTACCGCTTCCGTCTCTACGGCAGAGCTTGATGAAAATCAAGCTAAAGCCGAATTCATACCTTTTCACTTTGGATGATCATCACGGATGATTTCATCAGCATTTCATCCAGAGTGACTAGTGAACAGACTAAGGGCAATCTCTACTCTTGATTTCTTGAATGGATGATTCATTCGTAGTGAGACGATTTGGACAAGTTTAATTATATTTTATAATGTGCGTGCATGCTGTTATAAGTACGGTTATACTGAATGCATATTTAGACCACCGGTTCGCATTTCTATGACATATATCGCGCGAAATGAATATGGATTTGGTCGATTCTTACCATTTCCTAGGTAGTCCTTTATTAAGAATTTTAATAACAAATAAAAGAATGAAACAGGGGAATAAGATGTATTCTTTAAGAGAGGAGAATAGAGAAAACTATACTTTGTTTCAAGATTTATTATTCTACAGGATCAACCTAGAGGAAAATATTTCAGTGAACTGTATAGACACTTCGACTTTTATCTTTCATATTCGCTATGAATAAATTATCCGTGATGATCATCCAAAGTGAAAAGATCTAAATTCGGCTTAACCGCAAAATCAATCGTTCGAGGTGCAAGTAAAAAACAGCATGAATAAAGCCGAAAAGAAACATCTCGATTTTGAGAAAGGGGGTCTACCTCGAGCGAACGTTATATCGAGACGGCGTATGCGGTACACCGTACCGCGTAACCAGGTGAACAGATCGGCAAAACTTACCCACCTCTTGGCAGGATGCTCGAACGAGAAGCGAGTCCATCAACATTCCCAGCAGGAAGCTTTTACCTCGATCGGTCCCTGCACGCACGAGTTCGTAGCAAAATTCGAGGACAAAAGATTCAAGACACCTAAAGAACGATACAGGCCCGCTTCTATAAAAGTCAACTTTGAAATTTTTCAAATCAACGTTCGACGACACACTCTCACACACACAGTCACACACCGGGCCACAACACCAGGGGGAACTCAGTGGCGAGCTTCTTCACCGTTAATCTATCCAAAGAGTCGCGACGCACTCTACGAAACGCTCACCTGTTCTTTGAAAACACTTAACGAAACGGAAGCTGCCATACTACTGTACATCAACCAGTCACCTAACGCCATCTCGTCGATCATTTCATCACCATCCGCTAGTGGCACTAGCGAGCTTCAAAAGCGCGCTACTTTTTGAATCTTGTGTTTCATTATCGATCGAGTTATCTCTCAAGAGAATGTTATCTATCTACATTTATCTACATTTTCCTAAATAAACTTTTATCTGTTTATGTATCTTTAAAGAGTCTAATTGGTTCAGCTTCTAATTACTGTTTAAATTGGAAACTTAATCTCTATTTAGTTTGAATTACAAAATTTTTAATTGATCGACAATAAAATAGAATGTTATAATAGATATTATTATGATAGTTAATGCCAGAAAAGAGAATGGTCAGAGAGTAGCAAATTTAATTTGTATACCTTTAGGCACTTAAAATTTTAATAAGGCATTACGTCATAAGTCCTACAATACTATAAAAATATAGTCATTTATAGCAAATGTGATGGGAGAGTTGTAAAAATGCAAATGAAGTTGACAGTGTCCTGAAAGGCGAATTGGAACTTCAAATGATCACAATATCGAAATGAATGCATAAAATATAAAAACTCAAAGGCTATTTTGTAATGGAAATCTGATATTTATATTAATTAATAACAATAAAAAATGATGAATTAAGAGAAGATGCAAATATTGCATGAAATATGTACTTCAAATGTACTTCAAAGGACCTTTAATTTCACCTACATTTTTTGCAATTTTACAATTACATTTATCATAAATTGAATTCTTATACAATAGAATTCATAGAATAATGCCTTGTTAGAATTTTAAGTGCCTAAAAGGGTACAAATTTCGCATTTTTTGACCACCTTTCTTTCCTAATCAAAATTTAGCGGTATCTTGAAAAAACATTTATTACGTAATACCTAATATTTATTAACCAGTAACATTTCAGATAATTTCAGAAGCCCTTTTTATTTTAGTTTTGTATAATCGCGTTTGATCCAGAATTTATCTCTGCCAGAGGTTGTATTTCGCAGACATTCAAACAAATCAATTACAAATTTTCGAATTAATCTGTTACTCCAATCATACTGAGATATTTGTTAATACTATATTATCTTTTATACTTTTGACCTTCTTATGAGATTGAACATTTTCTAGACGAAATAAAATATTTCAAATCGTATATAGTCCATTAGTCGTAGATAGTCCATTGTGACGACGTAGCTGAAAAACGAATACGTAACGACTCTAGAAAAATCGAAACGGTCGGCCATATTTGATATCGACCTTTGTTTGCGCCAACTTCAGACGATAGTTGCATTTCTCTACTTTTTCATGAGATTGTCGCTTCACGTTCACTGTGTGTCTCATTCTCGATAGAAACGAAAACAATTACTCATTTTCTCGTGGAAAATTCATTGTCGAGTGTGAACGCCGAAGAAGAAGCAGGAGCCACGTTTCGGTAAGTTAATCGATCTCGTGTATTTTCTCGAAATAATTCGACCGTTTATCATCTCGAAAACTACGTCGTCGAGGGCAGCCGTTTCAACGTCGTGGAACAGGTTTCGTTCAAAAATTTCCAGAATAACACGTTGCAACGTAATAATTCGTACGTGATATTTGGTAATTTCATAATTTTGCGATTCATACGTCTTTTAAGCGTTGTGACAACGCATTTATAGATATTATGAGCAACAATTGTATCATAAATGTTTGCACAGCTATTACAGTCCTAGACGAAAAAGACTCATTTAACGTCGATAGTGCCCGTATCGTGGTTTAGTGTTGCTAGATAAAAGATAAGCGAACAACGGTCTGAATCATTGTCACAAAAATGTTGTTCGTGTGGAAATTTTGTGGATACGTGTGTCGCGTCTATATAAAAACATCTAACCGCATCCTTAGCAACCACCGTAACGAGACTTCCCCGATTTTTCACCCTTCCGAGAGAATTTGTTTTGCAATAAAAAAAGCTGGTTCTAGATGCCGATGATGCATTTTTCGGGTTACGCTCGCGTTAGCTTCCTGGATTTATATTGTATTAGTGAAACTGAAGCACCTTGGCCGATTTATCTGGTTCTCACGGTATTGCGCAAATTGTTATTTAGTTATGTAGTTAGTATACATTTATTAAAATTATTCATGCTATTTTTTCAATCCATACGGTATTGTTAAAGTCGATGGGGTAATTTAAGATATGGTGATTTATGATTATTATTCCCTAATTATCAGTAACTTCTTATTTTTTTACACGTAAGTTCTGATGTATCTAATTAATACACTCAGTTAAAAAATCTATATATACATCCAAATCTTAAACATAATTTTAACTGTATTACAGTTTGAAAGTATTTGTCAATTCTTAGAAGATAAGTCTTTCTCTTAACGAGAAATATACAATATTAACAATAAATATGCTCGTGAAAGTATTTGGATACTCGTAGATACCTTTCATGAATATATGCATATTACATGAAACATTTAAAAATTTCATCAGCATTGTAATGGGAAACAAGTATCGTGATTATATTTGTAAAATTTGAAACAAACCTGAAAATGTATATCAAAATTACAAAATATTAAGTACAAATATATAGTTCACAGAGATTACAAAAGTGTTTAAACAGCCAATTATTTGTTATATTGATAAGCCTCGGTATTCAATAAAGTCATATTTAACATTTATTATGTGTTTAAGATGGCTATCTGTACTGTATACTAATTTTGTATTAAATATATGTGTGCAATAAACATCTCGTTTCTAGTAATTTTTATATACATTTTCAGATTGATTTGAAATTTGAGTAATAAATGTACTCATGATAGTCATGTATCGTTATGATGAAATTTGTAACTATTTTATGTAATACGTGCAATATTGACACAAAAGATTTCTATGATAAGTGTTCAAATATTTTCATTAGTTAGTGTGTAGTAGTATAATAATATATACTATATTACATTCACATTTAAAAGAAAGAAGCTAAACAATTTTTAAATTACATATAGTAGTAGTTCTATTTATACTGAGATCTTATATCCTAATAGGTTTCAGTAATGTCAGAAAATTAATAACAGCTCAGCAATAATTTTAAAAGCTACTTTCCAATGTATGTCCTATCTTTATGCAGTTATAAATTCTTCAGAGTATCTTATATTGCATTAAGGTGTTTTGATTATTATATTTGTATGCATGTAAACATGAAGTTGTATTTGTCATGCTATTTTAAGCACAGGACAGACACCTCAGTTTCTATACTATGCCTTTCTGTATTCTACAACATTACGCCTTTCTGTATTCTACAACATTACGCCTTTCTGTATTCTACAACATTACGCCTTTCTGTATTCTACAACATTACGCCTTTCTGTATTCTACAACATTATGCATTCTGTTCTCTTACATCTATATTCTAATATTGTTGTGTATTTATATCATACAATTTACCACAAATTATATCTACACGAAACTCGATGAAAACGCCTTCTCATTATTGGCTGCAGAATGCAACAAGTGATTTGCGATTAGTTTTCAACAAGTGGTTTGCGATTAGTTTGCAATCACTAAAACTTTTTATAAAGTTAGGTTATTTTTTGTCTTTTTTCTTCTTCTTAATACATTCATCCTTGTACAATAAAGAACTTCTATTCATATTGAAGTCATATTAAAACAAGAACGCAAAAGGTATTTCAGAGTCAAGGAGATCATCAGGCACATGTTATTAGATTCGGGTTAGGCTTGTTCAACCATTCTCAACAATATAAAGTGTCACTCGGAAAGGCAACTGGCTTAATTATCTGTATGTATCTGCATACATCTGAAAGCAGTGTTTCAATAATTAATCGCAACTGGCACTATCAATGGGAATGACAATTTCGCAACAGCCAATAACGTTCCCTTATAAACACAACTGTATTTTCCACTCGCCCAAACAGTATACCTAGCCGCTTCTGCATTAAGTTTGACTCTATTGAGGAAGGAGAAGGAGAACAAAGCATCCTCTTTCAATCTCTGTATGGAACGATTACATCATATCATTAATTGCTAAGAAGGTCCTTATTGACGAAGAACGTAATTGAAATGTGATAGAAGATTTTGAAGGTGCGGAGTCCATAGAGAGATACGCAACTAAAATTAAACAGCGCTCTCTGAGGTTGTCCTAGACCCTTTTATTGGCACTTAACCGACATTTTCTAGTAGCGACCTAGCGCAACACGTGTTGCGTATGCATTGTCTTCCCAAACGCAGACGCCAAGCTAGGAGAGGAAGACTCGACTGATCCTTCGAATAAGGAGAAACGAAATGGCACATTTAATGGACCCGATTACGTAATATTTCGCAACTGTGTGCACCACTATTGAAGCTGCCAGTAATGTCTCAGTATATTTATATAGTATCTGAAGATAAATCGATGAATTAGAAATAGCCGGTGCATGGTATATACATTCGAATGTAAAGTATCAACTGGTAAGGGATCAAGAAGAAATGGAATTTCTCTTACTGAATTTCTTTTTTAAACGTCAGGTGACGCACGCTCCGATTATTTTGAAATGTACATAGTAGATGAGAAAGTAGATTGAAATAAGCGTGATACATTGTTAGCAAACGTTTCAGTCACACGGAGGCTGCGGAATTGTTTGCTCGACGCCACGAGAGACAAAGGAAACGGCCGGAATGGTATTTTAAACGGACAAGGATGGTCGAGATCGTCCTTCTGCCAGTAACCAACACAGGCAACAGCCTCTCAAGATCCTTTTTCCTCGATACGTCGCTCACACTGCCCGAATATGTAAAACTGACGTCACACCTTCTCGGGAGAGCGCAAAAGGACACCCACCGTCGCTCTCCCTCTCTCTCCTACGTGTTCGTTATTTTCCATAGAAATCATAGCGAGATCGTTTGCTCGCTTCCCAATTGATTATTAAATCTCTCAATTGATATCGTCTGGTCATAGATGAGATTAAAGGTCCACGACAATTTCAATTAACATTACTTTAATTTACTTAATTCAACGCGTGTGTTCTGTATTTTAAATGGTGGAAGGAATCAATAACATCAAGGAAGATATAGAATAATAATTTGAAATTAAATATTCTAAAATCAACTTTAATCTAATCTAAATTGGCCATCTACTATATAATATCAATGGCAATACCAAATATTTCATTTATATTGATTATACATTCAGATTATATTTCATTTGACACCTCGTGGACGTATTCGATTCCTGAGATCAATTTTACGTCGCTTTTTCCATTTGATCGCTTAGTTATCTTCTTCTATGACTAATTTGTCGAGTAATCTATTACCACCCACGTCGCGCTACATTTTTCTTGGAAATGCTTCCGATTACGAGGAACTTTTATTCGTGAAAAATTCCACAAGTTTTTAAAATAATTCTTCATAAGAAATGATAGGAGTATTCCGCAGTGACCTTGAACTTCTGTTAGATTTCAAATCATCTGTAACTTTCAATTTCCACCGATAAAAAAATAAATTGTCGGTTGCCCAAGGATAGCTTTCACTCATAAAATCCACCACGTCATTCTTCAAATATCTAGTTTATATTCTCGACGATGAATTTCTATTTTTTAATCGATATTTGATGAAGGACGGTTTTTATGCATTTGTGTATCTTTTTCTTCTTCTAAGAAATCTGTCATTTTAAAGAAACATGTCATTTAACTGGTTGCCCTGGTGAGACTTTGTAAAAGGAGGAGGAGTCTAGCAAACGGAAGTGTCTCGCTGACGATACGTGTGCACTCGCGCATAATTGCCATGCGCGTTTTCTGCGGGGGCACGTTTTCAGGCAAATATTGTGCGTCAATCAGTGCTTTACGATCAATAACTTTCCTCTACCGAACCGGAAACATAAAGCGTCACATTAACAAAAAACTTCCTTCTTGTTAATCGTATCTTATTTACTGAATTCTGATCTCTCCTTATCTTGTTTACTAATCCGAGATCTTCAAGGTATATCATAGATAAAGGAGAAATATTAAATTAAGAATTCTAAATTCGTAAAATTCGTTGTATCTTTCTGAATAACTCTGATTACATAGGTAAGTATGGTGAAGGTTGAAGAATATGTTGTGAAAAAGGATAGTACAAGTACAGAAGATGTAAATACTATACGTGAAAGTTTGAAGAAGGTGTGAAAAATGATATCTGAAACGAGAGAGAGATTTACAACCAACATCAGAACAACGAAACCGCCTTGTAGCCGATCTTTCCATTCTTGGAGTAGTGCCCGGATCATTTCTCGACTACGACGATTATGTTTGGACGAATGTCAAGACCAAAACTGGTACGTGGCGTTTATTAACGATCAACGGATGCCTAGGCATTTCATTTCTTCGCAGTAAATCCATTACTAACTGCAACAACTCGACTGAGTATCTTCCAGATTACACGAAGAATTTAATTACAAGAAGAAAATCATTCAAGAGAATTTGCCAAATTTCCACGATACCATCTGCCATCTAATTGTCAAGAAGAATTTAAAGCAGATGAATCAGCTAGATATACTTCAGAACACTTTTTAGTCAAACTTAAGGTCCATTTTGGGAAAAGATCGTCTCTAAGGGCTGTACAGTTCTCGGAAAAGGATTTTCCGGGGCGGACGTCGATTGATAAGGCTGACAGCCTTCCTGGCCGTGTTACGAACACAATAGGCATCCGAAACATTCGGAATTGCATGTTACGTAAGCCGATCGAGTCCAGTTCTCGAGGCGCCGGTGAATTTTAAATATCGAAGACCCGTTTCCAGCCACGTTCCTCGCTCCGCTAAATCGCCAGCTCCTTTTGGCCGATCTACTTTTCCAATTACACGACCACGCTACATGGTGCTTCAACGTAGAGACGATCCGATGAAACCGGAAAATTCTATCAACGAGACATTGATTTTCTCGGAAGAAGCCACTGGCCCGGTATTCTTGCCTTGTATGGAGAACTTTTTCTGCGATTAGAGTCCGAAGGGACTTCAGAAACTCTTCGGGAAGTTGAAGAAGTCAATTATTTTGATTTTCTACAATTATTGGGGATTGGAAGGCGTCTTGGAAGAATATCAAGCAGACCGGATTAAGATTTCAGATTATTAATGGCTTAATGGCTTGGATAGAGAATGGAATTATCTTGTAAGGACAACGTATGAAGTGGAAGGGTGTTCTTCACGCTGTAAGCTATTGGAACGACGCCCACGACGACCCACGTTGCGATGACTGTTCGCGTGGTTTTACCTGCGACGCTGGTTTCTGCGTGTAGGCAGGCCAAAATCACTACCGAAACTGGTGTGAGTCATGGATTTCGCGATCCTCCCGTGATCACTGCAGATTTATTATAAGCTACAGGATGCTTCCTAATTCGTGGACTGGCAAGACTCTCTTCTCACCAGCTGCGTTCGCCAATATTAATAATCGAAGCCGACGATTCCCTCGCATCAACGAAAATTGTATATTTCTCGAGTGTAAACGTATCGACGATATTTGTCTAATTTTTATATAGAACGTCGAAGATTTACGATACTAAAAGATAGGAAACGACCTGTATAGCATTGCCTCGGACCAACGTCCTCGACCTGATCGCGGAGGTGGCGTCGACGATCGCGTATGGACATGAAACGCGGTCCACCTGGCGCGCAGAGAGAATTCCTGCTCACCTACTAACACACTCCAACGATTTCACACGAGAACTCCAGCTAGAATCACCAGCCACAATCAGGAATCTAATCGATTAGAATCGAATGTCTCCAATATAGCACATTGATTCAGAAAAACTAGTTTCTCAAGTCGTACACCTTTAACGAACAGTTTCTCTTGCGTGCCTCTTTAAACTGATCGTTTAGAAACGTAAGATGGTCCACTTCCAAACTTGGTCCTCCCAGAAATCCGTTTGCAGAATGAAACATTTTCACTCGAGGATCTCTATATACCACTTTTTCGATATCGAGATCGATAGATTGTTTTGGTGTACGTGATTCAGTGTATTCTATAGACCTGTTGGCTGATCGAAGCTTATGGAACGAGCAGAATGCAAGCAGGCTGCTTTTTCTTGCCCACCAGGTGGAGGGAGGGACGTAGAGGAGCCGTGAAGTGGGATAACGTAATGACCTCCACCTCCGTGTTTCCAACTATTTTCGATACACGTCTCGGCTAACTTTAGCGTTTTCGTTAGTCCAGTCTTTGACTTTGAGCCCTCAGTTCTCCACCGGGCACTCTCTCACGCGCTCCATTCTCGCTTCCTGTATGAACTCTTGTGTACCAATTTAATCACTTCCGCCATTGTCACCGCAGCAGTTCTATTTAAAATTCAAAGTCAATCGCTATTGAGGATGATCGGTCCACGTGAAACGAGTCTCAGTATGGTTCAGTAGTGATAAAAGATGCGTGGCGCGAAGGAAGAAGCATGTGTGTAAGTTGAAGTTTTGAACTGATGCAGGCTTACGCTTCACGAGTTCATTTTTTAAACGATCATCCCTTTGAGATAAGAGATAGAAGGCAACTAACTGGGTGGACAGGCGATTTTGTTTTCCATGACGCAAAAGGAGCCATTTATATAAGGCTGGCCGACTATTTCGAAGATGGCACGCAAAATTAACTTGGTGGAATATATTCGCGCGTTCACTGGAATACTACATAGTACGTGGGAACTATTTTAGAAGTCCGCCGCGTATTTTTTGCCGACGCTCAGCCAGTCGCCATTCAATGGAGTGCATTCCAACGATTCTTGGACCGATCTCGATTTTACCTCGCTGTAGAATTTCGTCGACTTTCTATTTTTCCCCTTTGCTTCGATCCTTGGGAAATTAACGAGCCAGAAGATGAAATAAAACATCAAAGAGATAGCCGAATCCCCTGCTGCCTCGGAGATCCGTCGTCACTTTTGCCGGCTTTTAATCAGACCACGAATTAACTCGAGCGCTCTTTTCACTGTACAAAGGACGTGTCGTGTTGATTGAACGCTTTTGAGACGCCTTCATGGGCAACAGGTGGTCGGAAGTTCCTTTGAAGAGAGTACCGCTGGAAATCACTTCCAACGTCGAATCCACGAGGACCGTTTCTGCAGCTAAACTGCCAATTATAATCCAATTGTTATCCAATAGATAACAACTGCTTCGTGACGTTTTTCTATCTTTATTTTCTCGTTAGGTGAATTATATTCCATTCAATTTGTTGACATAGAAAACTATCCCAAATGTGGAAGTGTATAATAGGTCTTCTTTCTTCGAGAAAATTTATACTGGGAGATTTAAAAACGATGGCCAGATTATTGCAAACTTTGGAAAGTTTAGAAACTTCTGTCGTACGTTATATTATCAAACTTTCTTTCCTATGTGGTTTGTGCCTTTTCTAAAGTTGCCCCTTTCGTTCAAAGCAACTAAACTGCCGCAACGAAACCGTGGCAGCTGTATCTTTCCCTTCTGATTCGTTCGTGTCTTATTAAATGCTTGCCAATTTGCCTGTTAATTACTATAACCGTCTCTCTGTATTGCTCGACAGGTGGTTGCCTAAATCCTAACACCCAAGTGCGAGCACTGTGAACGATGGTAGACTACTACAAAGTACTAGAAGTGCAACGAACCGCCACGAGCGGGGACATCAAGAAGGCGTAAGTAATGGCTCAGTAAGATCAGAGCAGCCTGTTATCAACGGAGAAGAATGTACAGGAGTACTCGAATGTTTAACTTGCATTTAATATTCTATTATAAGATTGAATTATAAAGAGAAACCCAAGTTCAACGAGGATATGTGCTATAAAGATATATATATATATATATATGTTCAAACGAATTACGTTATCAAAAATAAGTGTGATTATTTGTTTGTCATTGGTGCTATTTTATTAGGCGAATGGTAAATGCGATGGGTGGGGAAAGACTGAATGAATGGCTTTTTATTTCAACTCCGTTGAGGCAGCTGGCTCTGATCCAAAAGTCGATCTGCATTCTCGGTTAGAGGGAGTCAAGAGACTTCTTAAGTTCTTCTATAAAGAAGCATCGCTGGTCGGTTGATTAAACAAAGCATTGCCTTACAGATATAGAAAATTGGCATTGAAATGGCATCCAGACAAAAATCCTGAAAATCTGGAGGAAGCGAACAGAAGATTCAAAGAAATATCCGAGGCGTACGAAGTCTTAATTGACGGTAAGTTTCAACCGTTTCTCGTCGTCCTATCGTCGACTCCGAAGCGGACCTTATTATTGAAATTACCCTCTTCCGAAGATTCGATCGTCTTCAACCTGAAGATTTTTCTAAATCGTTTTATCTAAATGATAATAGTTCTAATTATGACTATGTCTCTCTACGGCTTCGATTAATCGACGCTAGCTAGCTTTAGTAACGAAAACAGAGCGTCGCGATGCCAACGGGAGACGAACGACGGCAGCTCCTGCTTGTCAGCAAAGCCGAATTTCGCATGAGCCTTCTCTTTCGAGCGGTCTCCAAGTAGTACAACTTATTCTGGGAGCCAGCAGTTCAATCTAGAACGAATCGATTCTCCCTTATGAATGACTGTTTCATAACCAGCACTTGATACTAGCAAAGAGGAGGAGCTGCGAGAATTAATCGTTATCCAACAATAATATTAGAGATTAATCAATTCAACAAATGATATTCTGACAATATATAGTAATTTATTGTAGAATATTGCACGAGAAATAGGGTTGCGAATGAGTACTCGCAGTTCCGAAACTCTGATTCTTGAGTTTCTTTGCAATTTCTATCTCGTCATAATGTTTTTAAGTTTGAAGTTTAACTTTCTGTTAACTTTCTGCTGTACTTAGTAAAAAGAGCGATCGAAACGTTCGTTACGTTATTGAAACTCGAGAATCGAGTCAGGCTTGAACAGAGAGCAACTCTTTAGCCGAAGCATCGCTGCGACAACTGACAAACCCTGTCGTGTCGACAAACGTGGGAGGAAGTAAAAGAGAAATTCAATCAGAAATGTTTGTTTCCGGCCAATCTCTCGTGACCGTGCTCGATGTCCAGATGCGAAGAGACGAACCTACGACCAACGATTGTATCAGAAGGCATCCTCGAGGCCCGGCCGTGGATTCACCTACCGGAGTTTCTTTGACTCTCCTTTCCAGCGATATTTCGGTACCACTTAAGAGAAAAAAGACTTTGAGAGTGGCCAAACATTTTCCTTCGTTTTCTTTCAGTTTTATTTTATTTTATTTTATTTTATTTTATTTTAATTGTTTATTTTGAATTTGATTTTGTCTTTTTTTCTCTTTCTCTCTCACTTTTTTTTTTATTTTTTTAACGGAACATAGACGAAAAATAGAAATATTATTTGAGATATAGCAAATGTTTCACTGACGAAATATTCAGCAAATGTCAGGTACCCTAATCCCTCATTCGCCTTAAAAGAGTCATTCCTTACTCGAACTCGTAGGACTCAGGAATCCCTAATACGCTTTCCTGACCAATTTCTCTACGAGTCCTTGTGGAAAACTCGAAAGATACTTTTTTCTCTTTGTATGAGTCGCCGTAAACGCAGATAATATTGCCTGTAATCTTACCGCTTTTCTAACAATTTTGCCATTGCTCGACTGATTGAAAACACGAGAACGATCAAGTTGTTACCAATAATTTCCTCTTAAGAAAGACAGATCTTCGAAGAACTAAATCGTTCCATCGTATTTATATTAAGAAACAGTCTTCAATATTGGAATTATTTGATTTCTTGAGGTTTTCACAAATTCTTCGAAGGTTGTCTATGTTCATTTCATTCATCCACGATTCCCGAGATCGTTTTCTCTTTAATGATTTTGCTCTTGCGGTGGACGACCTCAGATTGATGTTACAAATCATTCAGCGTATTCTACTAACCTGACAAGCCTTGCAGTACTTGCTTCTTGGAATTTGGAGCGAATAAAACCAAGCAATCTGCCTTCAAACTTTATTTTACAATTAGTAATAATCGCTTATTGTTTTATATGCTTTTCAGAAAAGAAAAGAAGGGTCTACGATCAATATGGAAAGGAAGGACTTCAAATGCCCGGTGGTAAGAGGCGACACAAAGATGACTTTGATCCACACTTCACTGGTACCTTCATGTTTAGAGATCCTGAAGAAGTATTTAAAGAATTCTTTGGTGGTACTTCTTTCGAGGATCTGTTCTCTGGTAAGTAAACCCATCCTGCTAGTCTGTGATCAGTGAATCTGTGTAGTGCCAACTACATGTACCCTGAGACACATAGAATGAAATATTTGAGCACACAAATAAGTATGCATTTACCTTATCCACCGAATGATAAAAACGTATTCAAGTAATTAACCGAATAATAGATGTTTAAAGATTACCTGCAGTAAAAACCAAGTGATTAACTGGTGTTTTAATTTTCCCAAAGACCTTAGTGAAGTTGGTGTGCGCCTTGGATCCAACAGGCATAGTCATCCAAGCAGTAACAGCATTAGCACGTCATTCTTTGGCCCGTTAGGAGTTTCTCACTTTGGTCTTACACCGTTCAACTTGTTTGAAGGTTCGTCAGGAAGCTTCACCTCGTTCAATACGATTACGAGTTTTGGTGGAGCCAGCGGCGGTGGTGCTGTGAAACGGACAAGTACTTCAACTCGATTCATCAACGGCAAAAAAATCACCACCACAAAGTAAGAACAATAATATTAGGTTGTCCCGAAAGTTTCTTTTCTTTTGTAAAGAAATAATAAATGCACAACCTTTTTTCGTTTTATATTATCTTATTAAATCATGTACGATCCATTTTCTTCTATTTCTATTATTATAATCAAACATGATTCGACAAAAATAATATAAAACAGAGAATATGGTGCATCCATTATTTCCTTACAAAACAGAAGAAACTAAGTAAGCAATCCCATAAGACAAGATATGAGACCTTACTTGTATTTGTAAAACAACCAGAGTTCTTCGATAAAATTTTGGTGTAATATCTGCAAGGTGTACAGAAACGATAACGATTTGTATCTATGATTGTTACAGGGTTTTCGAAAATGGAAAGGAAACAATAATGTCGTACGAGAATGATGTACTGAAGTCGAAGACTGTGAACGGTGTGCCACAATCAATAACGTACAGTTCTTAAATCAGTTCTCTATCAAGAACGCTCGCTCGATCTCCGCTCGGCAATTGAGAAATTCCTGTCGTCGTGTCACGTTTGCGAGTAATATTTCTGCGCTCTACGGAGATGTTGTGTTCCTGCTACCTATCTACCTGATATGAATATAAAAAAATGAAAGAAAAGAGAGCATAATCGTTACCGCGGCTAATTTAATAATTCTCAAAATATTTTTATGCCTCTTATTTAGATCGTTTCCTCATCAATTTACTTCTTGTTTTGTTGTTAAAATATTCTGTTAGAAAATATTGTTTAAATGTAGTAGTGCCGCTGGTTGACGTACTTCTCCACGCATTGTACAACAAGAAAGCGATAAAATACATATACATGTACACACACGTATATATATATATATATGTATATGTGTGTGTATATATATATATACGTGTATATATATATACACACACACATATTTATCACTTTGAAAAAGGAAAAGGGAGCAGTGAGATTTTGAGAAACAGCGATTACTCGACGAAATTCGATGACAGTGATTGGATCTCTAAGCTCTAGCGATCGAGCCCGTTTAAAACAAAGAAAGCAGGAAAACTTGCTTAATTTGGAAAAACTAACACTTAAACAAAACACAGCCACGACAAATGCTATTTGAGCTTTTGTTCCCGTCACCTTCTCTGTTTTACCAGGTTTGACGAGTCATCGACGAGTCGCCAGCTGACCGACAGTGCCAGCGATATCTCGATGGCTAGCCAGAACTCGAGAACAGTCCATGGTGACCATCAGAAGACTAGCAGAATAAAGACGCACCATCATCCACCTATCAATAAGAAGCACGATAAGAGTAAGAGAAAATAAAGGCAACACTCTTGCAGCCTTCTCTCATTCGTTTTTTTTGTCCGTATCTTTTTCATTTTAGTCTCGTCGTTTTATTCTTCTCTTTTTTCGAATTAAACGCATACATACATAAACATATATAACATACGTACGTACGTGTTTCATTTACGGAACTGATATTGTAAATTATATCTTTTTTCGCAACGTCGCTTGTGCTATTGTCTAAATAATTTGGATTTAAAAAAATGAAGAAAAACTCTTCGTGAATTAGCATTAACTGATCACAAATGTTCGATTTGATCAATAAAAAAAAAAAAAAAAATTCGCTGCAAAATTCATTGTAAGATTTTGCATCGAAAGTGGCGTGTTTAATTGATTCTCGTTCGCGGTTGAGAGAGAGAGAGAGAGAAAGAGAGAGAGAGAGAGAGAGTGAGTGAAAGAGAGAGAAAGAAGGCCCTTCTTTCTGCAAAGGAACAGAGAGATGTTACTACAGAACATTCTGTTGCGTTTTATAGATAGCGCGTCGTTTCCGTTCAAAATCTGGCGTGTTATGTCTAATACGGTAAGTTTCGCTTATCCTAGATTACTTAGAGGATTAATTCACTATGTTGTAAGTTATATAATTGCTAGATTTTTATTTGTAAGTAAGCTGCGCGAATTTCGAACATATATACACACAGACACTTCGACTGAGTTTGATCGAATTTAAATTGTTAAAACATACACGTACACACGAGGGTGAATTTCATCACGCGTATATTCGTTTAACACGATCGATTTGCAGTGCTCTTAAAGAATAAAATTATATTACGACAAGTTTTGCTATAATGGATCTTTTTCCTTCGTTTGTTTTCCGACCGCGGTGAAGCATTCACGATGAAAGAAATGTGTTCCTCTTTTTTTTTTCTTTGTAATCGGTCTATAAGAAAAGAATTGAAACATATACAGGACTAAGTTTTTCTGTTACGGAAATATCTCCTCACAAGCAATTTATGTGTCGCAATTCTATTTGTTTATGTTAGTTAATTTCATGCGTATGCGTATGTGTATATAATAAGGAAAAAAATGTTAAATCTTAACGTGGAGAAGAAAAAAAAATATATTATCGATGTATGTTAGTATAAATCATTACTCTCTATCGATATCCAACACTATGTCTCGTTTCTGATGTTCTCTTTTTTTGTTTGTAACAACACTTATCTTAAGATGGGATATTAGTATAAAACATCGAATTATATCAAAGTATTTACCACTTTATTTTGATCTTTTTTTCTCAGCTTTACTGATATTTATAATATTCATACAGTGAGATTCGTTTATAAATCGATATTTATACAAAGAAGATAAGAAATGTAAAAGTTATCCAAAATGAAGGGAGAATTACTTCTTTTTTAATATATTCACCGTTATACGCTTCGATGTGGTATTAACACTCGTGTATATGTATGCAAAAGATAAATATGTTAACAGTTACATGTCGGTGAGTGAATATAGTCATGTATTGACTCCTCAAAAGTCAACAGTATCGACGTTGTAAATAGCTGATCAGTGATAGCAAAATAAATTCAGCTACCACAAGAATATTGATTCATCAATTCTATATATCAATTCCTTTTCGATAATATGATTTTTTACAACAATCCTTGTCCATACCCAGCATAGACAATCGAATTGTTTCTTCAAATATCAAAAAAATTAGTTCAAAATGTATTTAAACATTTTTACAACTACCTTGGTATCAACGACATTCAATACAATGCAAGTATATAAAAAGGACAAAATTTGGTGAAAATACTTAAATAAATGTTCAATATTATAAATTACTTCTTTCCAATAACGGATATCAGTTCTTCCACTTTCTGAATATATTGTTCTTTCGCAGCATCTTGACTCATGCCCTTCCTTTTGTCCCAAGCATCCCACTTGGCTTTGCCTCTGAAATCTAGCATGCCTGGCCTGGCTAGAGAAATTAAAATCTTCCTTGAAAAGAGTAGTACTATCAATGTCACAAAATTCTCATTAGAATTCAAGGAGTTTGAAATCACATAAAAACATCTCGTCATTTATTCAGTGTTTGAATTCAGTTTCTGTAGGTCTATTAACATTTGTTGTGCAATTGGAATTGCAAATTAAGAAGACCATAGAACAAAAGTCAAGTTAGAGAATTTTAGTATTACAATAAATATCAACTTTAACTTGTTGCATCTAGTAATGTAATCGCATTACAATTTTGAAGATCTAACTCTCTCCAAGATCCTTTCTAACATATTTATACATCAAAAAATTTTCAACCAAAGTATATTAAGTAATCCTAAATGATCACGAGTTGTTTTACATACTTGTGTTGCAATCTCCAACAGTAGCTTGTTTGTAAAGTGAGTATAGTTCAAGCAGGTCAGCATCTGAAGCTGGAGCGCGCAATTCCTTCACCTCCTCAGCAGCCTTGTTAAATCTCTGACAAAAAAGATACAAGAATAAAAGTACAATTTTCATTTCTGTTTTTAATGAAATTGTGGAAAAATTCAAAGTATGTACAAGAATTTAAACAACCAGTATGCAATTGTGACAAAATATTGTCTGATTACAATATTTTATGTTATTCATGTTATTATGCTAATGTAATTAAATATAAAATTAATTACTTCATCGAGAGACATTGTGCTTTAATCACAAAGAAGTCAAGACAAGATTTGAAACTTTGAAAATTTCACTGCGTACTATGCCACTGGTTCGGATCTATAGAACGTCGGCCTGGAAATACAATCGATTAACATTCTCCCACTCCTGTACTTACTACGTATGATAAGATCACGACCACCAATAAACTTTCATGTCACCAAGACCTTGATTAATATATATATATAATAATATATATAATATATATAATAATATATATAATGATACTACCGCATATTATCATGGTATCGGCAAAATTTTTATTTAACTTAACCTTAAGTTCCTGTATAATATGTATTTAATAAAATGTATAATATGTAATAATATGTATAGAATAAAATGTATAGAATAAAAATTCTACATCCGTGGCAAGCACATTACAGTGTTCTGATATAATTAATAGCAGTTGATGACGTCATATAGCGGAAAGAATAGCGATACTAATAAGAGTGCGAAGGAAATTAAGGACGATATTAAGAATAATTATTAAAAACCTTTATTCAAATAGTTATCGAAGTTTCGTGAAAAGCAAAGCTATTTTTAGATGAAATTGGAAGGTCGATGTTGCAATGTTCTCGATGGTTCCCCATCTTCTTCGATGATGCTTTAAATATACATACATATCATTAAGATTATATTATGAAGTCTAAAAAAAAGATAAACAATATATGAATATGTAATAAATAGATTGCGGACTTTTGTGCATTTATTTGAAAGTACAAAGATCCACACAATACATGCAATGCAAAAATATACATATAAAATATCCAAAGTAGAGCGTTTATTATGATATATAGTAAATAAATTTCTTTAATTATACTTTTAAAGATCAACAATCTAGTAATAAACTAGAATTGAGGATCAGTCAATGAATGTAAGTGATCAATAAATTGTTTCCTTTGTCTCGATATTTCGGATTGTATTTTTAGTTATTTTCATCTCGCAACGAAGTCATTTAGTCAACTTTTGCTAGTTTCAATAAAACGGAAGTTATATAATGATTAGATATTATCAAATTCTTACGTTTGGAAGAAGAAAAATTTAATGATATTAATATTATTACTACGTAAAATATGTAACTATATATACACGTATATAGGAATGTATATCTGTGTATGGATAACATGTAGTAGAGAATATTTTTTTATCTTCTAATGATATGGCTAGATGGCGGTACTTGACCACTTCCACGTAAAAAATGGCGGACTGCAAGGGTGCGTTTTGTGATTCTTTTCTTATACAGTAAATTAACGATAAATTCTGCACGATTATGTAAATTATAATAATTGAAGATTCGTAAAAAATAATCGTTTTTTTATCTATGTTATTCTTCTTTGAATCCTATGTATTTCCGTATCTTCCTTTTTCGGCAATATTTACTCTCTAGAGCGTTACAACAGATTGAGGAAATAATTTTGTTTGACAATTATGTTAACTATCTGTTTTTGAATTTCACGCAGAAAATAAAGAAGAGACGAATCGACCATCTTATGTTTTAAAAGTAGATCCACCACAAGAGTCACCGGGGGATTCACCTGAAAATTCCACCAGTGGTAAATACGCAGTGTTATTTTTTGTTCCACATGCGCAATTTTGTCATCAGTTTTTTCTATGATATTTACGTACAATCGCTATATTTGATATATTTTCGTTATCTCGCTACAATGTAGTGTAATTTCTGACTGGTCCCAATAACTTTTGCTGAAAACCACATAGGTTATGATGTGAAAGTACTACTTGCATGTAACAATTTATGACTAGTAGTTTATAAAATCTGAATTGTTCCAGAAGAAATGGAGAGCTCATCGACAGAAAATAATAGCCAGGAATCACCCTCAAGTTCTAACAAGCCAGTGTTGGCGGCGTCAAAGTTTGGAACAACGTTTGGGTGTAGTGATTCCACCAATAACTTAGTTAAGAAAAGAAAGTCATCCACGTTGTGGCCCTCACAATTGAGCACAGTGACAAACAGTCAGCCTACTACTAAAGTATATTTACAACCAGCCAAGTTTCAGAATCCATTTGCAAAAGCCATAGATCCATTAATAGATGAAAAGAATAAGGAAAAGGAAAATAATAAAACAGAAACAAAGGAAGATAAAAACAAAGAAAAGGATGACAAGAGTGAAAAGAAAAATGATAATAGTGAGGTAGGGGAAACTAAAGGTGAAGTAACAGAAAATAAAAGTGAAATAAAAGAAGCTAAAAGGGAAGACAAGCCAATTGAGGAAGTGAAGCCCACCTTCTTGTTGCTAGGCACAAGCACGAAAGATAGTGTAAATACTACGATAACGCCTTGTGCATCAGAACCAAACTTTGTATTTGGTCAGAACTTACAGGAACGTGTTGTGATCGCGAATGATGTGGAAAATTCTGACAAAACGGAAGACAAGGAGAAAAAGGAAAAAAAGGAGGAAAGCACAAATGCAAATGGTTCCACAGAGCTTCTTTTTTCCAATGCGTCAGCAGCATGCCGTACTACCTCCAAATCAACTTTAACATTAACTGAAGCAGCTCAAGAATTAGAAGAAGCAAACCGTGCTAATAAGAGAAAGTATAGTCAAATAACACCACTAACTGGTGAAGAAGGAGAAACAAATGTTCTTCAGATTAACTGCAAATTCTTTGCATTTGACAAGGTTTGTATAAGAATTATTTTTTTTGCTTTGAATTTTTCAAAACGATTCATTCACGATAAATGTCCGATTTTGTTCAGGCTAGTGGTGGTTGGCAAGAAAGAGGTAGAGGTACTTTAAGGCTAAACGACCGTGACGAAGAATCTCGACTAGTTGGACGTACCGCAGGAACGCAGAGATTAATTATGAACACGAAAGTATGGCCAGGAATGATCGCAGAACGAGCGGCACCTAAATCATTAAGACTAACGGCGATGGATGTTCAAGGAAGTATCAGAATCTTTATTGTTCAAGCAGCGCCGAAGGAAGTGGAACAACTCCATAATTTGTTGCAACAGAGACTAAAACGCGCACAGGAACGCCAACCCAAGAAATTAGCTACTGACCAGTGACAATCGATCAGTCGTCCCTGCGAGCTGTTCGCCAGTTATCATCTAAATTTACGCGACGCAGAAGTTGCTAACACGTGAGAACAAGATTCGGGAAACTACGTCGAAGTTATCAGGCCTTATTTGTTTCTATAGTAATTCGTACATAATAGAACTATGGCTATGATTCGCGCTTTTTCCCCCTGTGGAAGTTCTTAGACTTTGATGATATGTCTCGTGGTGCACTGATGTTTGCAGGCAAGCAAGAGAAGGCAAAAAAGGCGAAAAAACCAAGCCGAATTCTTTCTGGTATATATTTTCTAATCATTCCCAACCGATAATTCTTTTACACGGATTTCAAGATGCGTTTTTTAAAAGGAACCGAGAGAACCACTGGCTAGGGAGTTTTGATAATAGCATAATACGAACACACATATATACATGTACACACACAAATCAGTCACGAAACCGCGCTGTACGCTTGGAAGAACAGCGTTTTTAGTTTCCAGTGACCAGTCTCTTTATAAGAATCATTTGGATTTTTATCGTAGCAATGTTCGTATCGATTTAAGATTCTCTATTCCTTGTCCGCTATATATAAATATAAATATATAAATATTGTACCTTTTAAGAAAATTAATATTAGTTTCGTTATTTAAGATGTAGTTCCACCGTGAGCGAAAGTATCAGCTCTACACATGTTCATCGACGAGGAAACATTGTGAACCTGTTTGAAATATGCATTACATAAGGTTCTATCGCGAGCATAAAATGTTCACGTTGTTCCACGATCGAATCTGTAACTATTTGTACTTTACTTTAACTGTATATAGTGCCCAAGAAAATCGGACAATTTCCTCGCCGTGTTTCAAAGGCTGTGTATAAAACGGCTTCTCTCTTTAATTTTTTGCTTAAGGATATTTATCGACGTGACAATCGCTCGTTTGTTCCACGAGGAAGAATGAGAGGGGAGTCAGTCCACAAAATTACTCTTTGATGTAGCGTGCAGTAATATTAATTAAAGCAAAAAGGAATTCTATTCACGATACAAATTACGAATAATTGCTATTTCTTCGTACTTGATATCTAAGGAAACAAATTCATTGTACACATCGTTAATTAGATGAGAACAAATACAGACGTTTGCATAAAAAAACCACTCGTTAGTGCGTATGTGTGTTTTTTTTTTATGAAATGTATAAGTTTTTTCTTATCTAATACATAAATCTATTTTTTTAAGCTGCCCTGAAATTTTTCTGGAATGTATTCGCTTTTCCAGGCTGGAAAACGTGCCGGATCGCGCATTCTAATATTTCCCGCGCGCGGCGCTACGCGACTCGATGGCGGGCGGTATTCAACAGGCTGATATTTATAGATTCGAGAGTTTCGTGCAAAGCTACACAACGTTTTAGGCGTCAAAATCCAGTTCCTACGTTCGTCAACATCCACGCGATGATCCATAGTTTTCAATTTGATCGTATGTATTCCATAAAGTACAGCAATCAATAGCCGTTATTTTCAAAAAACGAAAGAGACTCACTAAAGTACAGCATTCAAATATGGTGTGCGGTAAATCAAACCGTGTAGCTGACGTTTGAATGTCGTTAATATTACTTTTGGTCGCGACACATTCCTGTTGAAACGATGTATCACATCGGGACGTTGGACCAAAGAAGAGGAAATTGAAAAGAAGAGACATCTCCCACTTCCATAGCCGATGTAACGTTTTCTTCCTCGAGTATTAGTCATACATCCATTTGATCAAAAACGTGTGGTCTTCGCAAGGGTGAGAAGAGTGAGACCGAAGAAGCAACTCGGTGTCTTCTAGCCTTTTCCTTCAAAAATTTCTGTGACAATCTCAGGGATTTTCCTTCTCGCTTAGAAGTCATATCTTCTTAATTATAATCGTAGCTTTTATTATTACTATTGTTTGGTGCACAAAGTTTAGAAACGTCGAAATCAGTGGTAAGTAAACAGTGCTGAAGGTGACATCGAATCTGAAAAAATTAATCACTTGTCAGAACTTACTCAAACGAGTAACGATACCGTGAATACAATTAAAATGGCCAATTAAAGAGTCCAGTGTAATTCTCAATAAAGGAGATGATCGAGATTTAGAAGATTTAATGGTTATGCTTCATTTCTTGTTGACTTGACTCATCAAGGTCACAATTCCTCTGATGACCCATTTCTTTAGTCGAGAACAGTCTATTATAATTTCACTAACAATGTGACGTGTTCTGCCCGATGTTTCTTCGCGAAGATAGAGTCAGTAAATTTTAATCGATCGTAAGTGATCGATGCCTTGTTCGTGGCAGGCAGAAAGGAAAATGTTGCTGGCCGATGGACGAGAATTCTTCTGGCATTACGCGGCCAAGTGCCCCGGTATTCGAGCGTCACGAGGCGGGAAACTAAAAAGATAGCATCGACGATCGGGCACGCGGTGATTCAGGTACTGATTCGCGAACGTTTAGCATGTCACCAGTGTTGTTTCTCGGCACTGAAGCATTCGAATGAATTGTCACCAATGACAAAGGAATTAGTGTGGACAAAAGGCAAAGAGAGTAAGTAGGTGAATAGGAAAATGATGTTCACCGGTGGTGCTCACGCGAAGAGACGCAACGCCGGCGGTGGTTCAGGCCGGAAATCTTCCGCGGACCGTAGAAGTCCACGGGCTGGAAGAAGTCCACAGGCTCGTAGGAGCCCTCAGGCACGCGTGGGCGCGGAAGGATACACTTACAGGTGAGCTACTCGGTAGGTAAAGCTTGTTAAATGTTCCATGACTGTCCGATATTATCTTCTGTTGTTAATCAATCCCTCCAGACAAAATACCTGTAATTAACTGATAGTTAAATACATTTCACAATTTTACACTGTTATAATAGAAGATATTTAATCAGATTGTCTTTTAGAAAGAAAATTTTGATATGAAATACTTTAGCTTAGATATATAAATTTTAGAAGCTTGAATTACTTACATATGAAAATTAAATCGATCTATAATTAGCATTAACAGATCGCAAGTTTGCACTTCCAAATTCATAAGCGAAGTTTAGAATACAACTCAAATAACTAGAATATCCGTATCTAATAAAAATGTTACAGTGTTTACTATAGAGTTTACTATAGAGCACAATGAGACCTGCCCCTAGAACAACCGCTATTCGAATCTTGTCCACCACGATAAACTTTTCATTAAATATTTCGGCTTAATCCATCGAGTTAACTTCGTATTAAAATTTCCATGTTTTAACATAAATATTAGGAACTTTGATTACAAGCGTACAATCGAATCAACAAACGACAAACGAAACTGAAATTGAAAATGAAAGTCAAATTTTCTTAATGGCTCTTTAAAAGATTTTGAAGAGAGAAATACGAGTTTGTAGTATCGAATGAAATATCTTGCCTTCGTTGAAAAATACCCGTGAAAATGTAATAATTGAAAGATATAAGAAAAACGGTGTGATACGGTTTCAGAACCAGAATTCCAATACTAAATCCAACGGATCTACCACCGACAACGTCCACGGGGAAAACATATGTATATAGAACCAGGGTTCCCCGACGGGATATCGCGGCTGCATCTGTGTCTCCTGCGCACGAAGAAAATAACATTGGAGGAGCAATTACGAAAAGAAGAGGCGCAGTAAAACATAACAAGGTGCACGTGGTTCGAGGTCACAAACTAGTTGCAAAATTCTTCAGACAACCGACCTTCTGCGCCTTTTGCAAGGATTTCCTTTGGTAAAGTTTCTAAAACATAAATCAAACAAATATAAGAGAGATACGTTAACGGGCAAAGAATCGCCTATAGAATACAAGTAATATGTCCTGAGGAAACAAAGCAGCCATAAGCACACGTTTTATCGAGAACATTCGCTCTCAGACAGCGTAATAATAATCGAAGAGTTTCGATTTATCGTAAAAGACGGCTGCTTTGACGATGTACGTGCGGACATCTAAAAATAGTTTGCGCTGTGCCGTTCGGCACATCACTCAAGTATCGGCCAGCAGTTTCCTCAAGTACGACGTATTTTCCAATTAATCTGAGGTGTGCTCTCTGTCGCAGGGGATTCGGAAAGCAAGGGTATCAATGCCAAGGTAAATATTATATCGCAGACAACACTTTTTCTCACTGTAGCGGCTACGTTGTACCTCTATTAATATTCCATTCCTGCGTTTCAGCCTGCCAAACAGCGGTGCACAAGAAGTGCCATGATAAATTGTTAACCAAGTGCCCGGAAAGTGGCAGGGAGTCTGAAAACACGATAGTAAGTGCATCCGCTTTATACAATCCTGCAATTTGCGTTCTTGTTTAGGAAGAGGGAACTTTGCCGTACAAGCGACAAATTTTCTTTAAGATTTATGAGAATAATCGATATTCATTTGTCCATTTCGTTTAACGAGGATCAGTGGTGTTTCTTGGTAAAAGTTCAACGTATATCTCGAGGAAACTATGTTTGCTTATTTGCTTAACGATGCATAGATCATCCATGATCATGGAAAAGAACACTGTTTTATAATGTTGTCTCGTATGCTAAAATTTATGTCTATTTCTAAACGTCGAGAATTCGTGTGCAAACGTTTACTCGTGATGCAACGGTAGATTCTACCAAAGTCCGAATATTTTCAAACATATAGTTTTCCAGTAATTTAGAGCCCGAAATTCGAACTTGTGCCCCTGAAAACAGATCTAATTATATATATATATATATATGCTGTTTCTTGTAGTAAGGACATTGAAATTTTGTGAAAGTATCTGATATCTATTTTTATAAAAAGCGATTATGTGTTATTTCTGGTAGCCCACACTGCATCTGTTTATGCTATTTGTTCAAAGTAACGCAACATCTAATCCTACACAGAATCGTTCTAATTTTGTTAATACTTGTTCGATGGCAGTACTTGAGGGAGCGTTTCAAGGTAGATGTGCCTCACAGGTTTCGTCCTTATACGTTCATGTCACCGACCTTTTGTGATCATTGCGGCTCCATGTTGTATGGTTTATTTCGACAAGGTCTCAGATGCGACGGTAAGTAAAATTCGAGCCAAAGAATTTTCAAGAAAACAATCGTCTTTTACGTATGTAATATCCTTTTCACCTTGATGCACCTTAAGTATAAGTTTCACCATGATAGCAATTTAAATTTGTATCGTGAGTTTTGTAAAATTTAACTTTCAAAGTAAATGTTGAAACTAAAGTTAGTTGTAGAATTGACTTGAAATAGAATTCGTTGCCATTCGTTGGCTATTTCTAAGTTTCCCTGAACAAGTAACAATAGGCATCGAGGAAAGAAACATTTGGCGCGGGTCTCGATGCTCGAACACAAAACAACGCGAAACCGTGGCTCCGCTGACACATTAATGCGCGTTTTACACGGCTGCGGAGACAACGACACGAAATTCGTCGCCTGGCAATTTGACGTGCATGTTATACCGCGAGCTTCACGATGCATGATTGCGCATCTTTCGGTATTTTTCACGACTTTCATCGATGTTGTTGTTGTGTTTTTAACAGCATGACAGTGAGGAGAGTGATTTTAACCAATGTACGTTTTACCAAAATTCCCGTCAACAGTTCCTTACGTTGTATTCGAGTTCTTGTCAATATTCTGAAACCGAAACGTTCATCGTTAAAATGAAAGAAAAAAAAAATCTTATTATCGTGTTCGATTATAGAAAAATAAGAATCGTCCTTTTTTTTTACCATTTTCATGTTTCTTTACGTTAGTGAAAAGCTTCGCGGTGTTCACCAGTGGCAACACCATAGGAATGCATGGGAAAAGCTTGTTACATCGGCTTTGACAATCGGTTGATACGATTCGATTCTAGTCCTGACAATGAGTCACGTAAACGCTACAATACGACAAATATTTGTAGAAAAGCAACGAGACGTTGTACGGGTTATTAGAGTCCAGCTAGTATAGTTAGACGCTAGGAAGCCACATATACTAGACTTCTATTATTACACTGGGTCGCTGGCTTAGACTCAGTCGATGTTGGCTCCCTGAACCGTGAGAACGGCTCGTCGAACACCTGAGAACGCGTTCGCCGGCGATCCGTGCCGCGCTCAGTCGTCTTCGAGAGCGTCGAACCGCTCGTGCCCACAGCTCGCGCCTCCCGTTTGTGCTTCCTCTTCGAATTCCAGCCCTTCGACGACTCTGTACGCGTAAATCTATTGGATAATCATCGCCACGATGCCCTACTACGGAGACAGTTTGCCCTATTACTATGGGGGTCCCTTCTCCAATCACAGTTCATTGATGACCGGTGCTCCACGGTAAGCTTTCTCTTTTTCCAATTAGTTTCCTTTCCTCCTAAACCCTCTTAAGATACCCTGTATACTATATCTCTTTATTTTCATGGAAAAATACCTCGATCGATTTTTGATAATCCGTTTTGCTGCCGGAGATTTTTTTTTGCGTTTCATCGTGAAACAATTTTCCCTTTTTTAGAAATTTTGAATTTTTCTCTTTTTCACCCTGTGTCTCGCTGGACACGCTGTTTACGTTTGATTTTCATCGCCTTCCTTAGTTCCTCTTCACAACACGCGTTCTTCGTCGTATCAATTTTTCTTCCTCTCCGTCTAAATAGAATCTTCGATATCATCACGCGACAGACACAATTTCTTACTGTTATGTCTTACAAGTATACGTCTACTATTTCTCATTAGGCGTTTCGTTCAGTTCGTCGTCTTTTACGCTTAAAGAGATCTTTCTTTCTCGAACAAAGTACTTTCTAGAAATACTGGTCATTTTGTACCATCCTCTGGCAAACACACACATTGAGTTTGATTATTCCGCTTCACTTGTTCTCCCGCTTGTCCACCTAATTCAAGCGAAAATAGCGTTCCACGAAGCGATTCCTTTCTTCGCTTTCTTTCCTCGCTTTTCCTTCGCGGACCATTATTCTTATTCGCCGAGTGACGTTCGTCGTCGCGGAGGCTTCTCTGGTGGTTAGTTACGTGAATGCGCGAAGAGCAATAAAGAAGCTGACCAAAATAGCAAGCGCATTTCCCAATTTTCCTTTGAGTAAGCCAGTGGTAAATGAAAAGAAAATACCATAGATAGGAACACGCTGGAGCAGCGGACGTGAAATTGTACGCACACGATACTCTGCAATTAGATAATAACTCTGTTAGAATGCTATTTGGAATTTTGACAAAAGATAAATACGACAGACGATCTGTCAAATCTCAAAGTTATTAGTAAAACGCGAAATGGTGATTAATCGATTAGTCTGCGGATTGAAGTAAATCAAAAGGATCAGCAGGAGTAGCGGGCTCATCGAGAATATTAGCTTTTAAAAATAGCCTTAGTGTCTGGACGTGTAGTTTCCACGTGATAAAACTCCGTCGCACTCGTTGCATTGCCAAAAAATCCTCTAGTAAAATCCGCATTTACGTTCTCATTTTAATAACACTGAAAATATTGACGCTTAGAAATGACGCGCAGAGGATAAAATTATTTTTCTTACATAAATGGAAAATTATTACAAGTAACGATTAATATACTATATACTGACGATTAATAAACAGAATTTTTAGTTATAAAACAATAATTAATTCCTTCTCTTTGGAATTTTTTTGATCGACTTACGAAATTATCTCAACTAAAACATAAAACAATTTGAATCAATATCTCAAGTATAATTTTTTAAATAGAAAATTATTTGGACAAATGTTAAAACGATCAGAAAATACAATTATTGGAAAATTATTTATGTAAATAAAGTATGCAATACCAAAGAGAATAGTTTAAAATTTGTAAAGGAGTGACAAGTAAAAAACCTGACGAGAAGTTTCAATCGCCTTTTGTGCTTAATATCGGTCAGTAGAACCATATGTGCGCTCAATTACTACTTGTTTGTCATCGTGTAACTGTTCGAATGCGTGCAACTGATTCATGAATCGAAATCTGTCAATCATTCGTGGCCATGGCCGAAGCCAAATTCAAAGACAACGCGCGTAACAAGTGTTCACGATGCGCTTTCCATCCCTGCAATGTTATGCATCGCGAGAACAGGCTTCTGGCATCGAGACCATGCAATCGGAAGCTTATCGGGTCAGGTTCGAAACAATTACGCGACACAAAAATTTCTGAATCTTCTTAAACGTTATGTAACAGTCCAAACAACGATTTGTTATATTTTAGTCAACCTTCCTTGCGATAAAAATTGTTTTCGCCAGCTTAGCATACTTTCTTCGTGTTTGACTCATCTATAAACAAACGATACGCTATATTCAGAATCTTTCTATTCCAAATTCAAGGTCTTCGGATCTTATTATTTAAAAAAATACCAAAGAAAAACCGCCAGAGAAGCGTTCACGTTGCCTAGCAACCAGAATTTCATGAAGTTATTCGCGTAGACCGCTCCATTCGCCGTTGTCCCGATACTCGCCGCATCTGTCGACCATCTCTGAGTCCCCACTGTCCACTCTGCGCCGTTATTCTCCCGCGTCAGTGCCCAGCCGGCCTAGACGCGTCATCGACACCGCGGACATCGACGTCTCGACACCCAGGACTCTGACTCAGGACAGTAGCCATCAAAGAAATCGCCTACGTCGTGACAGACCGACGATCAAAATCAGAAGCCAGGCTTTGAAGGATAATCCTGCTCTGCGACAACATAACGAAAGGCATGAGAAGTCTGTGGGTGAACTCTTGGTCGAGAAGTTCTTGATCAAGGACAAGAAACTCGACGAGGCGGAGAAACGTTTGCAGTTGTTCCATCAAGTCAGTTTGGCAACGGAAGAAAACGAAGAGGGTCAAGATCTGCAACAGATAAAGAATAAAATTACTAGAAGATTCACGAGGAGACGATCTTCGGCGGATATACAGTTGGATCCTGAACAGATCGAAAGAGAGGTGACTTACGCTCAAGTTCAGGCAAAGGTATTGGATACTCTGGTTGCTGAAGAACAAGCTGAGATCGAGAACGAGGTTCGTAGAGGGACTTTGATTAAGAAAGGGGCTCCTGGAGGACCAAGGACCGTTCCCATATTCTGCAGGAGCGTTGATGGAGAGCCTGTGTCCCAAGATGAGGAGGAGGCCACGGCACAGAAGGTAAGGAAAACCTTAAAAAAGGTGAAAAAGAAAAAAAAAGGTACCGAGAAGCCGTCACCGCCTGAAGGAGGCGAGAATTTAAGGGAACGTACGCCTAGTACCTCCAGCGACGTCTCTGCGGATATCCAAACAAGCGAGAATGACGAGGAAGAAGTTGGAAAGCGCTCGAGGCCGCAGATGTTCAAGGTCGAAGCCAGCAACAGTGTCGGAGACTTTTCCACCATTTGGGTGAACAGTAGTCCCGTGGAACAGTTCAGGGAAAGCGTGAAAATCCCCGTCCCTAAAAAATTACTTACACGGAAAACGGATAGGCGCGAGGATGAAGAAGAATCTGAAACGGAAATCGTGTTACCGGTGAAGAAACCCTATATAAAAGATACTTCGAGGAACAGCGTGTATTTCACGGTGAAGACGCCTCCAGAGACTCTGAAAAGCGACCCTCTGAAGAAATTAGAGACTATTACCAATGGAATGAAACCAGAAGAAACGTCAGAGTCTCCTACAGAAAAAAAAATTAATCAGATCTTACCTGTAGATGTCACAGAAGAGGCCAAGAAAACGCCAGAGTATCCTAAAGAAAAAATACTTGGTCAGATCTCATCTGGAAATGTCAAAGAAGAGAATAAGGATACGAACCGCAAGACACCCTCCAATAAAATCTTCCCGAAAGAAAAGAAGGAAGTAATACGGGAAAAAGCCATTGAAATTCCCAAGCAGAAGAAATTAGAATTTCTAGATAAAAAGGTTCCAGAGCTTCCAGTGTCTTCTGTCGTCCCTGTTGCGAAGAAGGAGGAATTATTAGAACCCAAGAAGATCATCGACGATCCCATGACGACAGGGGTTGATGAGAACAACGTGACGTTAAGTGTTGACCTGTTGGCGAGCGAGTGCAGCGCCAGCGGAGCGCTTCCATCGGCTGCGGACGGGCTGCCAAAAGCGTCTAAAATTAATACGGATGAAAATAATGCCGTAGAAGCGCCAAAGTGTACGTTACGAGAACGGCAGTACCTGGCAAAGCCGATGAAAGCCGAACGCGACGAGGACGTCGTATCTTCGTTGTCGGGAAAGAAGGTGAACAAAGCCGTGACCTTGAAGAACGCCTCCAAAGTGGGTGTTTCCAGTGAAGAGTCGAACGTAGATCATCTTGAACAGTCCCTGAAAGAAGATAATCTATTAACAAAGACTTCCTCTTCCCTTGATGATGCAAATAATAACATCGTAACCAAAACGACCTTGTCAGAGGGTCTCAAAGGTGACGCGCAAAAAGCAGAAGGTTCAGGAAAAGTCGCTGAAAAGACAGGAAAGCATGTAATAGAGGATGACAAGGATAACAAGGTGAATGGGCCGAGTGTCGAAAAGATGGTAAAGAAAGGTGTCGAAGAAGTTTCAAGATTGCCCTTCAAGGTGGCAACGAAGAAGACTGAGAGTAACAGAATAGAAAACAAAGCGGAGGCAAAAGCCAATTTGCAGGGTACAACAAAGACTGAGACGCAAACAAACAAAGAGCCCAAGATCCCGTGGAGAACTAAACTTTCCAGGGTCGATACTCCTGGCGAGAGCAGTGTCGCTTTAGACAGAAGTATCAGTGTGGATTCTACGCCTGTTTCAACAAAAGAACAGATAGATGCAAATGCTTTGAAGCAGTCTATATCCGTCGACGAAAACTTGATGACCAAAATGCCTTTGCAGAAACCAACGTTAAACGGAGAAATTGGAAGCTTGTCTAAAAGCACGTCCACGGAATCTATAGATTTCTGGAGCGAGATTAAGGGACCGGAAAGTCCTAAAGTAACGAAAGTGACTAACAAGGGATTCAATTTCGCTGGTTCCAAGAGTTCGGAGCCAGGTCAAGCGGTCGAGGACCTCGGCAGCGGGCAGCTGGACAAGAAAAAAGAGACTGATCCTAAAATAAGCGTCGCCACTCCGCCAGCCGAGTTCAGTAATATCCCCGTAATCGAGGAGGAGCGGAAGACCGAGGAGAAGTCGTCGAAATTCAAGACTGAACAGACAATATCCAGCATTGGAACGCTTTCAACTACTCCAGAGAAGTCAGACTTTGACAAAGGTGAATCTACTCCTAAGAAAGGATTAAAGAAGAAGAAGAACCTATCTATAACGATTGACCAAGATGCTTACTCGACGGTAAAGAAGGCTCCTTTCAAGAGAGAAGACTCTTCGTCATCGATTATTTCTTTTAAATCCATGACGAGTACTCCTGATACCTCTGTTCCGGCTTCCGAAGTCTCCACACCGACCGCTGAGATTCTTGTGCCTGTAATAAACATCGAGGAAACGCCCACCCCGACTAGATCCGGTTCTCAGGTTTTGTATGAAGAGGACGAGCCCAAGACACCGACCAACGAATACCAAGAGATTGAAATATCGACGATCTCCAAGTGGAACAATCACAGTGATCTTTCTAACGTCAACGAGGAGAAAGATATTACTCCAGTGCCTTCCAAGGAAGCCAGCGCGATCTGCAGTCCAGAAGATACTCCGGAGTCCTCTAAAAAGAAAAAGGTGGTTAGAAAAAAGAAATCTTCTACGATCAAGAAAAGCTCTACTAAGAAAGAGAGTGGTAAAGACAACAAGGGATCCAAGAAGAGCTCTACAAAGAAAAGTTCTGCCAAGAGTCAGGAAGTCTTGAAAACTTCAGAAGTAAAGAATTCCGCTAAAACTAATCCTAAGAATAATATACCTACTCAGAAACCCATAGATCTCATTAGGATGTTTTACACGACTCCATCGGCGTTGTTAACTGCTACACCCAGAGACTTGTCTAAGGTTCGTCGAGCCAAGATTAAGAGAAAAAAGCATCACTCCAGGACGCCATCTGTTAGCAGTGACAGTACCGGAAGTACCACTAGTACAGCAACCACGGAAAGCAGTGGATCCACGTGTACGGATGAAGACCCGGAACAGAAAAGGATGAATTCCACCAGGAGTAACGACTCCGGATTCGACGGTTCGCCAAGGATATCGAGTACTTATTCTATAGTATTTTTGGATCGTTTGTTCTGTTAGTGTAGACGGATTGCGCAATTTCGATTTTTTTTTCACGTTTGCCTTATCCTAGGATTCTGTTTAGCCGAACTGCCAGGAAGTTTGTTGCAGATTCGTGGAAATTTACCGTCTTCCCAAAGTGTGGGTGGTGTGTTTATGTTCAGAGGAACGTGCTGTTTTCAGTATCTTTCCGATAACCATTGGCTTTTTAATTCATTTTACATACAAGTAAATATACTAAATTCGTCGATGATATTAAAGCCAGTTCTTTAAGAATATGGCAGTTTGCTAACTTGTTACTAACAGATATTGTTTGTGACTATTGTGACTAATGTGTGATTCACTCTGTTGCCTATAAGCTATTTTCTGCATGAAATTCTAGAGAGATACAAAGTCTTATGGTCAGGCTGTCAGACTATCAGCAAACAATCGGCTGTTGCGTAACCGTTCCACATCCAGATACATTCTCTGATCCAACAGCATCACGCGTTCCTGTTACAAATGTGAAGCCAGTTTCTTCGTCGTTATGTAAGGTCGTTGTCACAGAGTCAACGACACTATTTACCAGTCTGTTTACAGGAAGTACTGTAATTGTTAAAATGGTCTCCACTCGTTCTTCGTCGTCTCAATATCTCAATAAATAAATAAATAAATATATATATATATATATATATATATATATATGTATAAATTTTTTAAATCTTGATATAGATACAATTAATTTGTCATAAATGGCCAATTATTGTTTTGTACCTTGATTTAAAATTAATGCACATGGTTGTGCCCATAGCGGTTCTATTTATAAGATGTGGCGCGGTTTCATAACAATACTTTAGACTTTATAATGCAGTCGCGGTTAGTTGATGCTGCAAACAAGAGTTTCGAGATAAATTTAGATGGACGATGGGTTGATTGGGTATCAGTTGATAAAGAACCGCGAGAGACCGTTGTTCTCGCATTAAATTAGATATTTTTCGTACAAACAAGGTGCATCAAAGGTATTTGCTACAAAATCAAACAAATAAGACCCAGAACGTTTAAAAATAGATTGTGATATGGCCTGTCACAAAAAGTGCGAGAAACTGACTGGAAATCTCTGTGGATTGAACCAAAAACTCGTGGCAGAAGCCTTGCAGGCGCTCAAGAAAGGTGAGTTACTTATTCCAACCCGCTAAAAGTAGCGATCAAAGGAAAAACTAAGATTTTTCAATGTTTGGTACCTTCAAAAGAATATTTATCACTTTTTTCATATCTGATCTTAAGCATTGGCCGTGCAGTTAGACTTGGCTGGCCCAAGAAGTGTATTATTCATCTATGACTTTGCCGCAATTCCACGTGGCTGTTATAAATCCATTCACTCTGACTAGAAAATAGTCTAGTAGACGATACCGTGATTCCGCCAATATGAAATTATATCATGGTTAAATCGGTCTCTAGTACTTATATACCTATTATAATCTTCCTACCTGTCCCTTAATCCATCATTTATGTTGTGTTCCTCGTGTCCTGTCCGCGTCATAGGACGGTCAGTTCTATTTTTGGGAAATGCTAGTCGGCCAACATCCAGCGTGTTCATATGCCAAAGCCAGATCGATAATTAATTCGCTTATTAATCGAAATTTGACGAACATTTGAGCAACCAGACGTTCCTTGGCCCGGGAAGATCCCGGAAGAGAATCTAATACGATCGTCCTCTTCCTACAAATAGAGAATCTTGTCCAATAGTTGCTTGTTCCTCTTTATTCATTAGTAAGTATCTTTAACATCTCAAACAGGCAATTTTTACGACCTGAGACTTTAAAAAGAGACGCACTGCAAGTATTTCAATGTCGTTTGCCTTATGAATACGAAAATAAGACTAACCATGACATTTATAAATTGCTCCAATCGGTAGATCGATTGATATATTATTTCTATTTTAATTTCGCAGCACCTTCGCAGTCATCGGACAACCAGAGGAACTCAGACTCTTCAGACCATTTCCCTAGTGGAAGGATTACGCCACCGGCCACCAATCTTCCAAGGTTCAAGAAGTACACCGTGACGGACTTCAATTTCCTAAAAGTGAGTTTGCTGCGCAAGGCGGTTCATCAATATAAGCGGTCGTTAACAGATTTTAGCCACGATCGTCGTGTTTACCGTGGCGCGTGCAACTCTCGGGCCTCTGCCAAGGTCCCGGCTGACGAAACGCCCAAATTATTCACTTCGAGATGATGGAAAGCTCCGTCTACGACGGATCATCTTTCTTCTATCAAAAACTTACATCAGTAACTTTCGGGATTCTCTAGATAAATCTGAAATAACAAGAACTGTTTAGATTCTAAATAACATTATGGAATTTTGGAAAAGGAAGCGTTTATATTTCTGTTATTAGGAAATTGACTTAGTTTGAACAAGAGAAATTTCAGAGGATTTTAGATTTTCTGCTCAATGAATTGATTTGATACAGGTTTCCTCCAGATATACCTTCGTAGATGTACCTACTTTACATAAAATGTCTGAGCTCTCTTGGCTCACCAGGATGAAAACCAATCGGTATCACGTGTATACATGCGACACGTGAACCCAACTTGATTGATTCACGAGGTGTCCTCGCGAAATGATCCAAACTAGGAGGTGCGACGAACCTTCCATCTCCCAATCTACGCTCGATTCAACGCGATCACGATGTTAAATCCTTACTCCTTAACTTAAATGTTACTCCTCGACAGTGAAGAGTTTCTTATGCATGAATTTTAGGCATAAGATAGTTTAATATCTTGAAATATCTGTATTGAAAGATAATAGGGTTTTATAGTCAGATGACTTATCAGTGAGCAAATTTATAGAGGAGAAAGTTTAAAACGGACTTGATTTTGCGAAGGACCTCACGCAAATAGACTCACCTAAATTAGCTGCACGCAACGAATTATTTTTAACGAGTCCGAGGTACTCTCACGTGCGACATTCTCGCTTTAGACGCATGAACTTTCCACCGTGTGCCATTTTCACTCTATCAGACCTGGATTTCCACCTGGTAACAGAACCTTGTCTCACTTTTGACGACTACAGTCATTTTATAAGAATTACTCCTGGTAGATATTTCTTTTATATTTAATCCCAAGTTAGATCCTCTCCAATAATACAATACGTTAATCCTCAATAAATTTGAAGACCTAAAAGATTTGAAAATACAAATTTAAAAGTTCCTAAAATTGATTTTCTTAAAAAAAAAGCAAAAGTTTTAATGTTTGTTATTTTTCTTTAGGTCCTAGGAAAAGGCAGTTTTGGCAAAGTGCTGTTAGCCGAACTCCGAGGCACCGAGTGTGTATACGCAGTAAAGTGCCTGAAGAAGGACGTAGTTCTTGAAGACGACGACGTAGAATGCACCTTAATCGAAAGAAAAGTCCTGACTCTAGCTACGAGGCACCCATACCTCTGTCACCTGTTTTGCACCTTTCAGACAGATTCCCATTTGTTCTTCGTAATGGAATACCTGAACGGCGGCGACTTGATGTTTCATATTCAAAAGTCGGGTCGTTTCCCAGAACCAAGAGCACGATTCTACGCAGCTGAGATTTGGTCTGGCTTAAATTTCTTGCACAAGAAAGGAATAGTGTACAGAGACTTGAAATTAGACAATGTGCTGCTTGATTTCGATGGACATATTAGGATAGCTGATTTTGGCATGTGCAAGCTGCAAATTTTCCTCGACAGAACCGCTGACACCTTCTGTGGAACGCCTGATTACATGGCTCCCGAGGTAAGGGAAGATCTCGAACGTAATAAAAACTATTCTTTGTGTAATGGAATTATTTTTCTCTTATGAAATAGCACGAGCGAGCTATTTAATTGAATTGGAATTATTGGCTGTCGAAGGAATCCAAGTTCCAAAATTAAGACACTAAAAGCGACGCTCAAAGAGCCGCGATTCGTTGGTCTCTTTAAGTTAATCAACTGACTGTTTCCGCATTGCAGATCATAAAGGGACTGAAATACAATCAGGCGGTAGACTGGTGGTCGTACGGCGTGCTTCTGTACGAGATGCTCACGGGACAGTCGCCATTCTCCGGCTGCGACGAAGATGAGCTATTTTGGAGTATATGCAACGAAAGACCGTTTATACCTCGTTACCTGAGCCAAGATTCCAGCGACATATTGGTCGCCCTTCTGGAAAAAGACTCTGGGAAAAGGCTTCCTGGTCACGAGATCGCGCTGCACTCTTTCTTCCAAGTAATTAACCTTGTAGAATCAATTTACGCACTGGTCTTCATTCACGAATACAGACAAAGACCATTCTGTGCAATTAAAGCTTCCCATACGAACTGTGAAATTCCTAAAACAATTAATATGTTCATTTCTCTAGCATTTGCCATGGGATAGATTAGAAAGGAGGCAACTGGAACCACCTTTCAAGCCAGCCCTGGAGCATACTTTAGATACAAAGTACTTTGACACAGCATTCACTGCTGAAAGACCACGACTGACTCCTGTACCTGAACAGATCCTCACCTCCATGGACCAGGGCGTCTTCCGTGGGTTTTCCTACACAAACCCAAATGCAACAGACTGAAGAAACTATCGGAGACGTGCCACGACTTCACAGCTTTGCACGTTGGCGGTATTCAACGTGGTGTTCTTGTCTTACGGTATTAATGGTCCTGATGATCGTTTGAAAGTTGATTCGAACGAAAGAAGAGGAGCTTACGCTCGTTTCTTGGCGAACGGAAGAAACTGAATGTTACTTTGGAGTCTATCAGGACAGACAATCGACTGAGTCTCAATGACATCATTGAGGATGACGGCATTCGTCGGAGAAGATATTCTATGAGCGGTTCTAGCAATGGTCAATATCTCTGAATCGTTCTCGGTGATAAATGCTAGGTTTTTATAACGTAGAGGCCGCATTGCCTTTATACACATAGATTAGCCATTCGTGGAACTTAGATGAGATTCTAGCGTTTACCGAGTCAAACTCGGCCGCGAGGAAACCGATTCGTTCAATTGGATGTTATGTTTCGTTTTTTAAAGCGTTTTTTCTAAACAAAAATCGTGACGGGCCGAAAGTTCTACCGACGTTGGCTACAATGACGTTTCAAATAAAACAATAGACAACATGCCTTAAATTATAATTAACGTAATGAGTAGCAAAATATTTTAGAAAGAAGATATCACGATCAGATAACCGGAAGATGCTCGCAGACCTCTAATTGCACCGCGTTCCAGCGTTTATTCTAAACCTCTAGCGTTACACCGCGGTCAGGTTATTAATACTCCGAGTGGCTCATTACTTTGACCACGATAAATACTGTCTCGAGCGTCTTCCACCCACAGACGACTGCTCTCGCTCTTCCTGTCTTCCCTTTTCTTTTTTTTTTTTCTTTTTTTTTTTCATAAAAGAACCTCGTTTTCTTTTCGTTTTCGTCGTTCCTCGCCCCCTTTACTTCATTTTCTTTCGAATCCTACACCTTTCATGTTTCCTTCCCTTTTTCCATTTTTCCTCCGCTCATCTTTTTTTTCTATTTCTATCCTGTCTACGCCTATCTTTCTCTTCTCCATACGTTTTCTCGTGTTCCTTCTCGCTTTTCGGGTCGCACACTTGGCTCCGTACTGACTATACGCTAACTTTAGCACACGGTAGAATTGGCAAAGCACCACGATTCGGCAACGAAGTCGAGACACGTTGAAGAAGACTCCAGGACACTTCGCATGGATGTCTGAAATACAATCGATTTAATTCTAAGTTACTTGTCGACATAATTTAGCAAGGAAGATTGATTCTGACGTAATACTTAGTAGATTTCGCTAATCTTTAAATTGTGATAATCATGAAAATGATATAGAGAGAGCCTAGAGTTAGGTAGTGGTTGATATCGAAAGAAACGGAGAAAAAACATTGACTGATAGACCCATTAGCCGGCTAATTGATTCAATTGGATCATTCCGACACGGATGGTGAGTTAAGTGGTCGCACTTAGTAATTAATTACTCTCTAAAGAACATGGACATTGCTATCTTTAATTGAAACTTAAAATAAACTCGAAAGTCTGTTCTTATTTTAAAAGCCTAAATAAATGGACCTTTCCTTAAGATCGTAGGAATATCCAACCATCGTTGATGTATCAATTTGTGGTCGGCAGTTTTTCGAATTTGAAAGGTATCTAGCGAAGCCTTCGATGCAGATTACGTGGAAGCGAAAGGTCGAGGAACGAAGAACGATGGAAGGTGTACGCACGCAGTTCCGCGAAGCGGAGATCGAATCAGCGAGGGTGGAAGGGGACGAATCGAAACGCTAAGCAGCTCGAGAAATTGAAACGAGGAAAGATTTAGAGAGGAAAGAGACGTCGTAGGAAGAACAGGCAAAAACCGACCGACCGAGAGGATCGGTCAATGGACCCTGAATCCGCGGCTTCTTGCTTTCTGCTCTTTAACCGACTGTTATAAACAGATTATTTCGAAAGTGTCGTTATTTAAATATTTTTTACTTATCTTTGAACAGAATTTTTAAAGCACTCATAGCTGTTTGTAGTTTCGTTCATATAACGAATATTGTTAACGATCAACTATGGCGAGGATTTCTAATACCTTGACAAAGTGTTTCATGGTTTAGAAATACTCGAAGTAACAAGTTTTGTATAAAACGAATACCAAAAGAAAAGCGTGTTCTCTGCTTCATTTCCAATCCTCTGTAAATCCTACGCCTCTAAAATTTATTCATTGTTCCAAACAAAGTCTAATTCCGTAAGCTGTGCAAAAGGTAATCAAAATTCTAATCCGATCATCGAACCGCTACGTAAAAAACTTCTAGGTACCAATGATATCATTCGACGTGGCGGATATCGGTAACTAAAAATAAAAGGGGATAATACCGGCCGTGAAATCCGGGAGGGGCAAACGGTTGAAACGCGAGGAAACCAAGAGGAAAGGCTTTACGACGTGTTCGAGGGAACACAGACGCTCGAAATCGAAGCTTTTAACGAGAAGTGCAGACTTATTTGACGGTGCAGCGACTGCGGGGCGCCCGCAGGGCCGCACACACTCTCTCCCTCTCTCTTTCTCTCTCGCCCCTATAAATAGACTCGACGCTACCACGATTGCGGCCCTACATCGTGCGGCTATTTTCGACAGGCATCGCTACTCGTTACAGTTCTCCGTACGCCCGCTCCACGACGAGTTTCCATCGTCGACGGTTCTTCAAACCCGCGAACAAAGACACAGATGCGCTGTTTACGCCGCGAGCAACAAGAATCTGCCGATCGTAGCGGCTCCTCGACGACCTGCTGCTCCTCCAGGTCGTACTTGCTCTTCTGAACACGTTCATCGTTTCTAAAATGGATATTTACCGCGATTTAGTAGATGTCTGATCGATAGTTGATCGTGGTGAAACAAAGTGTAATAGTTTTAGTGTGGTACCCGATTGAAATCCAAAACTTTTCGTCGAGATATTCGAATCTAGAGTGACCTGTCGTTTCAGCTTTGTCGGTGTTCCATGGAAATTATTTAAGTGGAAAACCAGACGGTCCACTCACTTCGTAATAAGCGTGCCTCCAAAGGGATGTTTAACGAAAAGACGTAGACCAGAATCTCTTCTGCACTTCTTTAGCGATGGTAATGATAACTCGATACGGAAACAGCATCGGTGCTAGGTAGAATACTCCACGGATAGATTGCCGAGGATGTTCAGCTCGCTGAGACTAACCACCATGCGCTCGCATAAGAACCGTGCTCGGCCAGGAAGCGTGGCCACGTCCGCCAGTTCCGATTCAGCTCGACCCGACGAGATCACACCCCAGTCTTACCATACGCATAGTTTCTTGCTACTGGATGATCAAGATAGTCCTGTATCCACTCCTTCCAGTGTTTCCTCTAAGGTTGCTCAAGTTAGGGTGGAACGTGAAGGAGGAAGTCTCGGAGTTACCCTTAGGGGTGGAGTTTCCAGAGCTCTGGTAGTCACTGGAGTAAAATCTGATGGACCAGCGGCAAAAGAAGGAAGAGTTAGGCCTGGAGATAGATTGTTGGCTGTGGATGATACTGAATTGAGAGGTTTGACCTTGGCAGAGGCTCAAAGAGCGCTTAGGAGGAGTTCCGATGCTCCTGTGGCTTCCTTGACTATTGAGTATGACGTTGCTAACATGGAAGAAGCCAGGGCAGCAACTTCTGGTTCCCTTTTGGTGCAATTGGAACGTGGACTCTCGGGTACCTTAATCGAACAGTGCATTCCCAATTTCAACTTAAATAATTAACTTGTATATGTGTAATTACATATATATGCAATTTCAGGAGAACTGGGTCTAACAGTAAGAGAAACACCAAACGGAGTCTACATTGAAAGTTTAAGACCAGCAAGTACGGCAGATCGCTGTGGCGCCCTGCAACCTGGGGACAAACTATTAGCAGTGGACGAAACCCCTGTCCAGGATGCAGTGACAGCCGCCAAACTGCTCAGAAACAACTTCGACTCTCGCATAGCTAGGCTACAGATCTTACCTAGGCCTCCTAGTGCTTCACAGAGAACAGTGAAGAGGAGGGCGCAGCCACAAGCGCAACAGACCTCCAATCAAACTCTGCAAACTAAAGAGAGCTTGACTGTGGTCCTTAGACCCGATCACAAGGGATTTGGACTTGCTTTAAAGCTCGCTGAAGATCGTCTAAATTATGTCGTCAGTCTATTAGAAGCTGGAGGGCCAGCTGAACGCAGCGGAGTCCTATTGCCTGGAGATAAAGTTCTTGCAATTAATCGTAGAATGCTCAGAGATCTTCAGCCAGCTGAGGTAACTGGCATTTTGGAAACTTCTCAAATGGTAATTAGCATAATTACATTGTAGTGATTCTTTATATTTTATTTTTATTTATTAAGCGTCGACTTTATCTAAATCTTTTCGTATTCTGTTATATTATTCTTTTCCCGCTTCTGTTTCTTTTATTTCAACTTCTAAGATATTAGAGAACGATTCTTAAACTTAGAGCTTCTTTTTCTCGATAGATCGAACTAGTAACGGAGTACAAGGTCGGTGGACCAGTTGTTCCCAGCTCAGGGGTGTTCACAGTGCGAGTAGCGAGACCCATTGGAGGACAGCCTGATGTAGGTCTCACAGTGAACGAGGATTTGATCATTACCGAGGTTCGTAAGGGATCTCTGGCTTACAGAACTGGTAGCCTAGCTCCAGGGGACAGGCTATTAGCTATAGACGGACAAAAACTAGACCCTGGCGACCTCAGACAAGCCGCACAGTTATTACATCGACCAGGGAACTCGGTTATCGCCCTAACCGTGAGGAAACCGGACCCTACCTCGGAAACCAGGTAACTATATGACCTACAAGTACCGACTAAGCTCTTCTTAACTCTTCGGTGCTTCATACTCCTCTAAAGCTGTAAAGAGCAAATAGCATGGAGAAATAATGATGGAATATTGAATTTTATAGAGAGTATTGCAAGGAGTCCAGTATAGGAAGCGATTCAGTACAACAGTATTCTTCAGGAATTCTTCGACCAGCTAGGGAGAGTCTACCTAGCGTAGATAGTGCAGTGGATTCTTGGGGAGAGCTGGGAGAAAACAGTGGAACAGGTCCGGAGATTCTGAGGCTCTGGGATACAGCTTCAGTGGATAGTGGTCAACTGGATTTACACATGCCTCCTTATCCTGGGTAAAAATAGAACTTATAAAACTTCTTTTCCTATTTTATTACATAATAGTTTTCTATTTAAAGGCATTTTTCCAAAAATAATAATTTATTTTAATCTTTTCCCTGCTCTCAGGCCACAGGAATGCAGCAACTCAGACAGGCCTCAACAGATAGTTCACGTCTCCTTACACAAGGACCCAGTATACGAGGACTTTGGCTTCTCCGTATCCGATGGTCTGTATGAGCGTGGAGTTTATATAAATCGCCTTCGGCCTGGAGGACCCTGCGATGGTGTTTTAAAACCTTACGACAGAATTCTGCGAGTAAACGAGGCCAGCACAGAAGATTGCGACTGCTGCTTGGCTGTCCCGTTGATCGCTGCAGCTGGTCCACGTTTGGACCTCACCGTAGCCCGACCGGTATCTCCTCCTAACATTATAAAAACTCTGTAAAGGAGAGCAAATCAATGTGACGAAGCAGTGTAATGAGGAAAATGGTGGTGAACATATCTGGTATATTTTTATACACACCTGTATTTTATTTATAAAAATAAATGTATAGATTGCTTTCAGCTAGAACATCTTCTCCTGCATACAATTCACGCACACCATATCTGAACACACGCTTGAAAAACGTCAACGTGACACTTATTTAACCCTCTACGAATTATTTTTAGAGTTTCTAGAGGGAGGTATAATTGCTGGAATTAATATAATAAGGCACTCGACATCTACGCGGTTTTAACGACTGTAATTAGAGAATCTAAATTAAATTGGCATCCAAAAAGGAGCAGTCCAATTTTTAAGACCTTACTGTATTCGTTCCGCCAATTATATTTCCAAACTTCACACATTAATATGGGCGGTACATAGAAAAAATATTATTTCGGTGGTAATAGTCCGTGCAAGCAAAAGTCTACTGAGAGTATTATCAAGACGAATTTTCATAGAGGGTTAAAGTGCTATAACAACCTAAGGAGCTGATAATATTCAACCATAACACCTGAGCTAGCTGGAAGAAGGTATTGAATTTGAAACCTAATCAATAATATGTGAATATCGCACGATATCGATCGAGTGCAGTTGAAATCTGATTTCTATCTATTCACCATTGTTTTCGCGACAGGGGAATGTAATCGATCTTAAAGGCTAATTGACCCAGCAATTAGCTGTGAACGCTAACGATTTCGCGAATTATATAGTCCCACCTTGCCAGCAAGTCTATTCGCCCGTGAGAAGCAAAATAACATAAACGTAAAATCGTTTTAACCCCTTAACCTACAACGTCGAGTTAGACTCGTGGTACGTCCTTCGGGCCAAACATAAAGAACACGTGCGAGAAACGTGGTACGTCCTTCGATCCAATCATAAACAACACGAGCATGAAACGTACGGTCTTCGGGCTACATGCGACAAACACTTTTTTTTCTTGACCGCATTCGGAACTTAAATCGTAGGACAAGGGGTTAAAATAATCCTTAAAACGAACAAAAACGGCAATCAACTTTGAGTACTAAATGAATTACTCTTTTGTGCAGAATAATACTAATAAAATATGTACGTGTATATAAATATTTTTGTCATCATATGAGTTTTGATCTGTGTATATTGTTTTAACTAGAATGCTATATCTTCCCTTTATACTTCCCATGTAAATATCTTAATCATTATAACTGAGACACCATATATCAACAGAAAAAACTCATATGAACTTGTCAAATATAAAATGAGTCTAATATAACTCAGACTAAACTGCAAGCAATTGATGCTTATTTCCAGTCCATCCATTTACCATAAAGGAACTACTGCTGCCGTTACGATCTTTATCATAATACTTCGGAAGCGCTGTTCGACTCTCTTTCTCTATTCTCTGATCGTATTTCGCTTTATTGTAGCACAACACTCCGAGTATGGCCAACGTCATACCGAATATGTTCAACCACGTTACTGGGTTCCCAAGCACGAACAAAGTTACCGCGATTACGAATATACGTTTACTCGCGCTGGCCACTGCATAAGTTAAAGGGGTAACGATAGATAGTACAGAAAACGCGATGATATTTTGCAACCAGTTCAGCACACCATCTAAGAGTAATAGGCATATTATGTAGTAACTTAAATCAGCAGATTCTCCAGTAACAGGATCGTATATCAACCTCCACAAATCATATAATAACCATATAGGTGAAAATAATATCAGTGCCAGGCGACCCAAAATCAGTAAAAGCCTCAAATGATGTATTCCTGTGTCGTGTAGTACCTGAAAACAAATGTATCATTAGTATTATAGATCTATAGCTATAATATGAATCCTAAATCAGTCTAAGTACCTTTTTAGAATAAATATTCTGCAAAGAGAATGCCATGGTAGATGCTAAGGCACTCAACAAGCCGATCATATTAAAACTAAGTTCTGTAAGCGTGGCTACAGCCACACCTACCACGATTGGGACTAGGCTAAGATACACCTTCCAAGTCTGCTTTTCCTTCAGTATAATTCTTGAGAGGAATACCGTGAAGAAGGGCATTGTAGCCTTCACTGGGACAGAGCCAAACTTCAGTTAATATATGGGATTTATAAAATAGAAAAATAAGCAACATATTCATAAAAACTAGTTCTAAAACGTATGCATTACAACTTTAGATAATAATCAGAAGAAATCCATGTATTTATCTAGTAGGCAAAAGTGCAAAATTGCACAAAAGACTTGTCTTTTCTAAAGACGTTAATGAATTATATATCAACTTGAATCATGAGATAACATTTATTCAAACTGCGCAAAACTTGAAGATATGATTATTAAAGATTAGAGGTTTTAAGGTATTTCTTTTCAAATATTGATAAATACATGTAAACAAGCAATCAATTAAAATTATTCAGAGTTATCATCATTATTACAATGCAAAAGTATAGATTGTGTGACATTAGCTCGCGCGCGTTTAAGAGTAAAGGTCGGCTTGTTTTATTTTTAAATATGGATCCGCGTGTGAAACACGTGACTGTCAAAATAATATCTCATACCAGTATGAGCGTAAGACACGGGCACTTTCCAAATGCTGACGTGGCTGAACACGTTCGCGAGGAATTTGCCCAGAGCGAGTGGTACGATTAACCGCAGATAGTATCCCCAGGGAATATCATTGGAATATTTTCTAACACCCCATAGATTGAAGAACGGGCCTGAATAAACGGTGATGGAGGTTAACTGGACCATGGTTACTGTCATCGGATAAGGAAATTCCGACAACAGCATCTTGCCGACGACGTTACTGCTGCTCGAGATTCCATACCAGAGCAGGCACAGGAACAATATGGTGACCACTTCGCGGCTATTCCGCCGATCGTCCATGATTGCGCGAACGATCCTCTTATAATATCTTCTCGGTGATCACTCCATACGTTTACGCAGCAGGTCGACACGATACTCCCAACTAATCGGTATTTGCGGCCGCTGCCACAGATGGAATTTAACCACAGCGTCCACAGCTGGCATTTCTCTCTCCCTCCTAATGAGTTCCCTCTCTCCTTGCGTAATATCACGGGAACACGTGGCGCACGCTTCGAACTGAAATGAAACATGTTCAATCAACGTGCATACAATTCACTCAAGTTGCACAACTTGCTAGAGTGTTTAACAACCTGGGCCATCTCGCAAAATAAGTTACTAATAGTATTAGTGAATTTAAAAGTTGCAAGTTTTAGTTTGTTGCGTAAATGCTTTTGCGATTAAATTCCATTTCTCTGGAAACAGAACTTTGTTCTAAACAATTCTTTAGTGAGTGGGTAAAAGTAAATTTTAATCAAAACACGATAAGTAATAACTACATTATAATATATTCTGCATTGTTGTCCTTTGTTTGTGGTTGTAATAGTACAAATCAATTTCATTTCTCTCTCGCTCTAATAATATACAGACCGAAAACTTTTACACGCCACTGTATATCAAAGAAACAGTACGTTGGCGGGAAAAATAGTATAAGTTGAGTTATATCATAATTCAGAGGACTTATACTTTCTTGCCCGTCCACCAGAGAACTTTGTTCCATATTTTCCAATCTTTTTCTCATGAAGGAGTAATCTTTTTAATTGTACCACAATTTTGAGAACATTCTGTACACATAACCCTACTTATCTCTGTTATAATTATTCATAATATAATAAATGTGATACCAGAGAGAAAATAATACGCATACTTTGATTCAATGGTCAATTTGCTATCTGAGAAATTAATATTCGGAAAAACAGTTTTCTACAATATCTCAAGATTATAAATGTAGTTCTATTTCTATCGTCAGATTTTAATCACGGGGTTTTATTTGCCTCACCTGTCCCGATTTGTTGAACGGAGTATAGTAAAGTCAATGAAATAGTAAAGTTTGTCGTCAGTAATACCAATAGCTACCTCATATAATCCCTATAGACACTATAGATAAACAAATGTAAATGTAATTATTTTATAATATGGCCTTAAGTTATTAATAAACAAAAGTAATACAATTATTTGTGAAAGCTATTAATGGCATACATTCAATTAGAAGCTTCGGTTAACTAAATTTATTCATTACTTTTATTCGTTACTCCTATTATTGCACCTTTATATGAATTTAATTGCGAAACTTAAAACTACTTAAAGCTTTGATTTTATCTATCTACTTTCCTCAGGAAATTTTATGCTCGGTAATTATATTTGTTTGAGGAAGAACCGCTATGATTAGAAACGATTAGAAAAAATAGGTCAACAGATGATGTTTTTCTGATCTTAAAGATAAACGCAGTTTTCACAAAATAGATGGCAGTCAATCTCGATGGAGGGATGTCCCGTTTTGTATAAAGCGGACGTTAGTTGCATATTTTTAAAACCAAATTCTTTTGATTTTTTTAAATGAAGATTGGTCGTAGTGGTAGGAAATAATTTTTTCATTGTATAAACGATCGTGTAGCTAAACAAGGTTAAATAACATTTTACTGTTTACGTGTATACAGGTTATGTGTCGTATAATTCGATGTGTGAAACGAACAGCTTTATAATAATTTTCTTATTTCATCACGTGGGATTTCACAACTCCTCAAAATTCTGTCGACAGAGTTACATTTAAATGGATCCTCTGCTTTCGTCAACTTCAAAAAAATACCGTAAAGAGACCAGTATTGATATTCCAATAATAGAATGCAAGCGGGAATTCACCTTGCCACACAAATTTCCAAGCACGGTCAACTTATCAAAATGTAGTTCAATATTTAAAGATCACGGAACGATTATTATTACTAATGCAGAAGTGCAAAGTAATCTGACTGGATTGAAGAATAGAAAGACATTTTCTAGTAATGATATAAAGAAATTGAGGATAAAAACAAAAGATGGCATAGATCTGGGAGAAGTTAAAGTACAATTTTTGTCTCGGAAGAATTTATTAAATATCCCGAAGATTACTAAGGTCCAGCAAGCTAGAAATTATGTAAAAAATAATGGTACCACGTTTTCTGTCACTTCACAAAACAATATTAGTGCATTATTGAAACCATTAAGACCTCAGTTACGTGCAGAAACACAGAAATCTACTATAGGATCACCTTGCTACACAAAACCACATACACAATTTGTTGTAAAGCCTATTTCTTCTAATGAATTATCGGCGGCTGTTAAATATAAAATGCCTGTAACTCAAAATAAAAGCAAGAACGTAATTCAAAAGCATTATATTTTGGCTAAAGTGAATAAAGTGGATCAAAGTAACAAATTGTTACTATTAAATGAGAATAGACACAATTTTTTTCATAATATTCCAAGTGTCCGGGAAAAAAATACAGAGCCAGAAAATAATAATTTAGTATTAGTAAATAAACAAAAGAATGCAGAGGAACGTATTTTCAAAAATACTGAGAAAAGTAGAGGAAATGAAAATAATGATGTTTCAAGAAAGACAAATATATCAAATAATAGAAGCTTGATAATTCAATTAGCAAAATCAAAGTTTCCAGTAGTAAGATGTGAGAAGTTACAAATCTGCCCATCTAAACTTAATGTCAATAAAATCACTGTATCTCCTGAAAAGACAAAGAAAAGAAAACAACATTCTAATGTGGATGAATGGGATCATTCTAGAAAAAAAGTTATTGTATCAAGTAATAATTCTCGTAGTTCAAATAGTAGTGAAATTAAAAAAGTTACAAGTATTTTGAGAAAGCCAGAAAATTCTACACCAAAAATACTTGATAATAATAAAAATGATAATAATCAGGATGATGTTGTGATTCTGTGTGAAAATAATACAATTACAAGCAAATATTATAATAATACACAAGAGAAAAATTGTACTTCAGTACTTGTAAATGATAAAAATGTTGATAATACAAATCAAGGTATATTTATTGAGATAGAAAATAAGCCAAAGTTTTGTAAAAATAAGAATCAGAATAAAATAAGATCTAAAGAAACTGACGATAATGACAAAACTGGAAAATTATCAGAGTGTTTAAATGTAATTAAAGAAGCACTAATTAGTGTAAAAGATGATCAACTTCGAGCTAAAGCTTTGCATGCCCTTGCGGAATGTGGAATAGGTATAGCAAAACAAGTACCAATTATTCCACCTGAAATATTAAGAACAGTTCATGATTCTCAAATTCAAACTGATGTATTTGGACTTCTTGATAGTGAAAGTTTTGTATTAGTGAAAGAAAATGTACCTACCATAGAAAGAATAAAGCAAACAGAACGTTCCACTGTTAATCTTCCTCCTGTTATGCAAGATGTACACACGCAAACAGAAAGGAACATACAGTGCAACTCTAAATTAAATAATAATAATCATATCAACAACATAGATTTGTTCCCCATGTATATACAGAATGCAATACCTTTAGAAAATACACAAGACTTTGATAATTGCTTTAATGAATTTTTTAATAACAATACTGATGTGAACAGGGTGAAAGAATTATTGTCAACACCTTATTCCTTATGTAAAAAGGTTGCTATACAAATAGAAAGAGACTATGATGAAATACAGCATTATGATGATAATGGGACGTTGAATATACATCGAGCTGTAGTGAATGACCAATTGCACGAAGTGCAAAGATTATTATTAATTTTAGAAGCTTCAAAAACTAGTATTGATGTATTAACAGGAGATGGAAGGGTAAATCCATATATACTCATTAACACAATTAGTATACAAATATAATAATAAAGATATAATATCTTTTTAGACAAGTTTGGAATTAGCAATTATGAATGAAGCATCCAACGACATAGTGAAATTGTTATTGGAAGCTGGAGCAAAACCAATTTCATCGGAACTTGTTCATGACTCTGCTGTACTTTTAGCCTGCAAACAATCATCGCCATTTTTATCATATCTTTTGAGTTATGTAACAGAACCTGAGTTACTAAACAGAGAGGATTCAACAGGTAAGATACATCCAAAAATAAAAAGTAAAAAGATCTCTAATTGTGTATGTTTTAAGGAATGGCTCCATTGCACTATTGTGCAATAAAAGGCAATTTAGATGGAATTAATGCTTTGGTAGAAATGGGAGCAGAAATAAATTTGAGGGATCAACGTTCAGGAAGAACGCCATTCTTCCATGCTCTTGAAAATAATCATTTGCTAGTCGCGCAAAAGTTATTGGAATATGGCGCTATGGCGGATCTAGTAAACTTTTCTGGGCAATCTGTTTTAAGTTTAATAGATGAAACAAAAAGTCTTTCATTCAAAGCATTAGTTAAACAAATAGCAATTTAAATCTACCACTGCTGAAAATTTATTTCTAGGGTCATTAATGATAAATGTGTAACGAAATATCACAATGAAATGTCTTTTATGAATCAATTCCACGATTTATATAGGTACGTATTTAAAGACTGTTACACAGTGTTATGTTAACTGGCTCGAATTTTGTTTCGTTAAGTAGACAATACTATCCTGTTCATGTATCGAATTTTGTGGAATATATATATGTGTTATCTATATATATATATATATAGACATAGACATGGGATATTTTGTAGAAACATTTCTCTCAATATTTGGCATAATATTTCGACCTGTGAACAGTTAATGAACCACTAATATACCTCTAGAATGAATGTATGTGACATACATTCTATTTTTTTAAATTGAATGCAAATAGTTATAAAATTTGTAATAAAAATAGGGAATTTTAGAAAATTCTTTTTACATATACATCACATTTTTCGTTTTATCATATTAGATTTATATTTTTTTGTTGTTGAAAATAGTAGTTTGCTTTTTACTGTTGACATGTTATTATACAAATTGAATTTTATAAGTAAAGACACTGCCAATCCTTGTAAACATTTATTAAATTATTCTTGGTACGTCAAGAGTAAGATTTAATAAATAAATAATATAAACTAATTAAATATTTATTGTTACTTAAATGGAAGAAATGCAAATTAAAATAGTACATTACATGCTATCTTAACATTAGATTAATGATCAGTGCCTAATACTTTAAGAGCTATATGTCTTTATATAATACAGGTATCTTTCTTATATCTATAAGATTATTAGTAATTATTTATAAGATAAATAAATATTGTATTTTTAAATTGCTTTAATCAATTATGAGTAAATGAAATAAAATTTGACCTAATTTATAATCCTGAATGCTAGTTTACAACTCAGTGAGATTGTACTAAAGCGAGTTTCAGAGCTATTCTGCATCAACTTCAGACCAAAGAAGTACCGCCATATCAATTTCAAAGAAGACAATTTCGATTACATCAGGGTCGCCAATCTGTGCATCTCGACAGTTAATTCTAACAATTTAATAATCCTTATAACACAATAAACACTTTATTTTATAACGAGAAACTTGAATTATTAATTTAAAACTTTAACGCTAAACTGAACTTTAAAATAGATTCCAATCAAATTTCATTATGTACTTGACACGTCTGGATACTTTAAATTCTCGTCTCTAACTAATTATTTACAAACAGGATTATGTTACTAATAATTAAAATATACGTACAATATGATAAAACAATAGGTAGTAAAGTATGAATATAACAAAGTATTATTATTGATAATCTTGATAACTGAGTTTTCTTCCTCGGTTGATAATGTTGGGAGCTTCTTTAACTTGAAATTGATACGATCAAAGAGAAAATTTCCTCTGATGTATTTCCTTGGCCTGAAATTAGCGTAGAGTAGCTCTGAAGTCCGCTACAGCATTTTTATTGCAGCATAATCTATTTGCAGCGCAATTTGAGTTGGCGCTGAAGTAGTTCGTAGTTTATGATCATACACCTGTTACAAAATGTCTGTAACCTTGTAAGAGAAATCATCATTATTTTGTAAAGATTAAAATTGTCTAATATTTATCTAACGGAGTTTTGTCAGCTTTACTTCGTTCTGATGGATCTGGAAAGCGGACGTAAAAGTTCTGATAAGAGGTTAGTTTTTTCAAATTTCTTACTAAGACTTACAAAACGTATTGCATTTGTTACAACAAACAAGTGTATTTTACAGTTTTCTTTTGTAACAATCTGATTTTAATTAAAATAAAAATAAAGTGTTTCAAAAACTTCAGTATGAATGTATGTTTATAATATCGTTATATGTTTACGATATTTATCATAGAAAATTAAAATTTGTTTATTTTGCACAGTTTCGACACAGATGACGATTCTGATTATGCTATGATAAAACGAATTAAAATGGAACCAGAAGCAATATTGTCGCAAGAAGATGATATAATGGCTCAGTTACAACAAGAAAGCTCTGATCTAGAAGTGGAACCAAGCTTTGCATTGGAAGGGTCTGCAAATGGAGAAGATTGCAATGAAGGTGTTCTAATGCAACATATGGATATCAGAGAGCCTCTCTCTACCTTGAGAAATCTATTAGAGCAAAGACTCGGAGTAGAGTTAACAGATTATTCCTTTTGGCTCCAAGATGCACAAATGGTACTCAATATGATTAAGCAGTGCAATAAATTTGGTAACATATTTACTTACACTTATATTTATTTCTTCAGCTAGAAAGCCATAAGAACTTAGTTGATCAGTGTGTGCAAGGAGAAGGATTGGTTCAAGTAAATGTTCAAATAAAAGCAACACAAAGGAGAATAAACATAGTAGATGTTTTAAAACCTGCAGAGGATTATATAGAACTATCAGAAAACAATGGTATATAAAGAAAATTTATATATAAGAACAGATTTCACAGTACACATACAATAGAGACACTATAGTAGAGATTTCTTTAATACATATATTTTTCACTACTTAGCATCCACACCAGTAAATGAAGATAGCAAACGAAATGTTATAAGATGGATGGTTGATCCACAATACAAAAAAGAACAGGTATAATTTGTTGAAAATTAAACGTCGAATTTACTTTCAATTTATATGGTAACTATACACTCGTATATATTATACAGGAACGGTTAAAAATTCCAGCCGATCCAAAAGAATGGACACAGACACATGTCAAGCACTGGCTTCAATGGGCAGTCAGGCAATTTAATTTGGCCTCGGTGAGATTAGCAGATTGGAATATCACAGGTCAACAATTGTGTAATCTCACCCTGGAAGAATTCCAAGCTAAAGTGCCTCTGGACCCAGGGGAAGTATTCTGGACTCATTTAGAATTACTTCGAAAGTGTAAATTTGTTGGTATGTATACTTACTAAAAAAGTGATATCTAGAATGCGGATTTTTATGTATTTATATTTAAAAAAAAAATGAAACGTGCAAAATTACGCAGAATGTATATAATGTGAAAAAATATATAAAATATCCAAAATATAGTGCTTTCTATAATACTTGGTGGGTAAAACAATTTTCTACTGAGGTTTTACTATTTAAATTATATTCTAAATATGAAAAAATTACGCAAAATTTATGCAAAAATATGAATTTGCATAAAAATTTGTGATCTAATGGTATCGAATTATGATCAAACATTTAATTCATTTCGCAATTTTGCAGCTGTCGTTCAGAAGGATCCACCATCGTCACCTACGGAAAATAACGTAGATAAGACTATAAAAATTCGCAACCAAAAGGCAACAAAACCGCGGCCATTAGTGAATCAACAAGCGCGAGTACTTAGCGTTCCTTTAGAAAACATCGATTCCACACCGATCACTATAGCGACATCGAGTCGTTCGGTTAACAGTGGTCAAATACAATTATGGCAGTTCTTATTGGAGTTGTTAACAGATCGCGAGCACAGAGGTGCTATTCAATGGGTTGGGACCGAGGGGGAGTTCAAGTTAAATCAACCGGAAGCGGTAGCACAACTTTGGGGAGCGCGTAAAAACAAACCTTCAATGAATTACGAAAAATTGAGTCGCGCGTTGCGTTACTATTACGACGGTGATATGATTTCCAAGGTGCACGGGAAACGATTCGTATATAAGTTCGTATGCGATTTAAAGCAGGTTTTAGGTTATTCGGCAGCGGAGCTGAGCAGGTTGGTGGAAGAGGGCACAAGATATTTCTGATGACATACTATTTTTTTATAATTACAACAATTTTTATCGTTGTACTTTGGACATGGTTTGTATCAATTGTACATATTCAATGGAAAATAGAAGATGGAGAATAGATTATTGTTCAGACAATCGAATTGTACATCGAAATACAGAGAGATCAACACATAAATTAATGTTTATTTTTCTTTTTATCTTAATTAAATACACCCTTACTTTAAAACTGCGTTCGTGATATTTAATTATCACAATTTATTTAATTATATTTATTAAGAGAAGTACTAGAAATTACAATCCGGTATGTAACTCCTATATGTAGGATACTTAAAATCCGGAAAACTGAAATGCATCTAAACATTTTACTTTTAACGTGAATATATAACCGTATTTTTAGAGATAGTTTCTTCTTTTGTTACAAAATACTCTGATACTATACCGAAATTATAATGTTAAAGCATTATATATTCACTGGGGAACTCCAGTATTTTTTTAAGATGCACAATGTAATAATGGATTATAGATTTATAGAATGTCGAATCTCTTTAACTTCCCCGCTTACAGAGCGTCGACGTTTCCGGCAGTTTTCTATCTCTGATGACTAGGACTGACTTTTGATCGGCAAAAGGCAGCACTCATCGCCAATACCAGAGAATCTAGCCTGTGAGATATCGGTCGCGACGTCACAAGTTAGGGTCTCAGGGGACCGGCGACGCGGCAGGCTTTACAATCAGCCCGCCCGCCATTGCCCTTTTTCTTATTTCATTTTTCTCCCTCTTTTATTCGTTATTAATCGTACACACATCCACGCATTCACGTTTTCATCATCTAAGAGGAGCCACCACCTATGGTTTTCTTTATAATCTCCTCGTCTTATAGTTATGTTACAACTATTAGAAAATGTATATATGTAGTAACTTAGAATAATGTCTATGGGTATTATTGTATCGCTTATGGTGGTAGATCTTCTCCGTTCTTCTTTAACAAAACTATCTGCACTCAGCACACACGCGGTTACCAACATATGCACGCTTCGATATAAAATTCGAGATTTTTTTTCAGTAACGATACGGCTAGTGTCTTCTTGAGGATGTCGCTGGATGATGAAACGTTGCGGCGTCGACGACCGGGAAAGTTAGCAAGTTGTACAGTGGACTTCGTATATCGCGAATTTCCATTCCCTACTATACAACCTACTACCTCACCCAGGCGTCGTCGCTGATGTCGTTGTCCTCTTCGTAATCGTTCCTTTCGTGGATATTCATGTATAATATATCGTATAGCAATATCGTAGTTTATAATATAATAAAGCATAATAATATCGATGTTTATTAAGAAATAATTATATAAAATATTAGCAATTAACATATGTCTCAACAAATTGCATATTCTATCTAATCTCAGAGCTCAAGTTTGACGAAATTAGCTTCGATCAAAGTAAGTACATTTATGTTTTGTGTTTCAAGACTTACGACGCTTCGATCGTGAAATTACTATTCGTATTTAATTGGTTAGTAAACCGGAAGTGACAGAACGGTAGATACTGGTCTTTTCATCCCTAATTTCATTCGTAATACTCACTCTCTCTCACTTTTTTTCGTACGATCGAGAAAATTACTTGGCAAAAAATGCACGCGTTGATAACCGGAAGTGCCGCGGGCTTTCAGGAGGGCAGAGGGGTGTGTGAAGGAGAAGGAGGAGGTTCCGTCGAAAAGCTTAAATGCTGGCCTGACTACATGTACCGGTAGATAGGAGCTTGCGGTATACATATAAAAAAGCCCACAAGTTCGGATCTACGGGTTAGTATCATCAAGTATAGCTGATAACGGCTATCACTGGATCGTTCCCAGTGTATCGATGTGTTCCCAGCTTCCTTTCACTGTTTCCTACTGTCCGCTGGGAAATTACTGCAACCGCATCTGGAAATGAACAAAATAGCATTTAATCATAACAAATAAATATACTATATTCCTGTCTCTTCAATTTTTCTTCTATCAGCATAGTTTGCCAAGTATAATAATAAGAACAGCACGTTAATGAAGTTAAGAGGTTCATTTAAGTTGGCGAGTTAACAGTTGAAATCGCTGCTTCCTTAATGGACTTAACAATCATGATTTTCGTCAAGTGTAAAGGAATATCAGTAATTGTCAAACTCGTTGAACATTAATAAACTCGTGGGTCGACAAGCATATTCTACAGTTATTATTTAGAGGCATTATTTTTTATATGAAATTTGGTATAATTGGAATTTTAGGATCAAACTTCTCACGCGTAGCCCCTGGTTTACTACGCCATTGCCGGGTAGAGAGATCAGGAGGGCATAGAAAAAGAGGGCCGAGGCTATCCTACAAGAAACAAGACGAAGAAGAGGACGAAGAAGATGGAGAGAGGAAAGAAGAGCAAGAAGAATATGGGAGAGTAGGTAGAGAAGTCCGGGCGTTGTAAAAATCCCCTGCCTGCTGCCTCGTAGACAGTTGAATGGCCTCTGCCATCTCCTCACGCGGCCCTAAGGGATGTTAGGCACCGTTTCCAACTGACTGATTACGCTTTACAACCTGGATCTGAAATATGTGCCATAGATTAAAAAATATTCCGGACCAGCTGGTTACGTTATACTTAAGAACATGAGTGCTTGAGTAATCGATTTTAAAGATATTATTTAGGTTTAACATCCATGTATACGACAGCGAATAATGTTAATTTTACCTTGGATCTCATTTAAAGACAAATTCACCATGGATTTGAATTGTAAATCTCGAAGCTCCAAGTTTCCTTGGGGGAAAGAAACACAGGGAAATTGAGATTGTTCGTTGTGAACGGATCTTAAGGTCTGGAAGACGGCGAAGGACTTGGATGCAGGAGTAGTCGAGCGGGAATTATGTACGCTACACGAAAAGCTGCACTCCTCTCTTGATTCCCCGGCAATCGGCTCATCCTTGGTCTCCTTCTATCATGTAAAGAAACAAGAAAAGAGAGAACTTTTAGTAACTAATAGTCAATCATAGAGTTTGCTGAAAGCGGCAAGATATTAACGGAAGCATCCCTTCTTAAACTCTACAAGTAATTTCTCCTCAAAATGATCCTCAATCCATAAAACCATCTCCGATGGAATCTACTAAGAATGGATCTCATCCCAATTTAACTGTAATCAATTTTAATTAACATTTACTGCACGTTTGAAACAGAATCCCTAAAGTTTCGTCATAAAATTTCTAAGAGAAGTAAAGTTAAGCATACAAAGCTCAAAAGCTCGCAAGCAAGTCTGCCAATCATCGTCGGTTGGTACGACTGGAACAACCGTAAAAGTAACAGGAAAGATAAGAGGATCAGAGGCCTCTTCTCGCTCGGTTTTTCTTCCTCGAGAGACAGAGAATAGAAAGCTCCAGGGGCAAAAGACGAGAATGTAAGGAGAGAAGAGGGGGAGGACGAAGAGGGGGGAGGAGGAGAGAAAAGAAAGGAAGTTAAGCGAAGTGAAGAGAAAGGAAAAGAGAAGGGAATACATACGAAGAAGCGAAGTGGAATGGTCCCGGGAACGAGGAGACGCGGGGGCAGAGACGTAATCACAGGGGCGTTGAATTAGGGAAGCATCGAAGGGAGTAGGGGGGATCAAGGGGTGGGGGAGAGGGAAGAGTTGACGGTGGAGGACCGGGGTCACCGCCATATTATATTTAGCGAGACACAACCGTGTGAATGAACTGCATATCCCAGGGCCGAACGCACTTTGCTCACAATATTTTTGAAATAATTCTTCCAAATTGATGCCCTTAGTCTTTCGTCCATCTAATTCCTCTCTTATTGTCTTAGAAAATTTCCTGCTACAGTGGCTGTCTCAGACGATTTTATGCATACTATTCTTCATAATCAAGTATGTACTTAGTGAACGCAATATTTTTTCATGGTACTCTTCTTAAGGTCGTGGATAAGGTATTAAGGTATAGATCTTCAGGAAGTAATTGAAGTATCGCTGGGCTTGTTGTGGAGAGAAAAATCAGGAAACAAAGGAGGATTTGTAGTTTATAAAACGGAACAGCTTTGCAAATTGGCTTTATAAGGAATGGTGTACTCTGGAAAGGAAATATATTTCTGTGAGAATGAAATTGATGGATATTATTGGGATAAGTAGTGAAATTATGGTATCTGGTGCATTTGAGCATCAGTCCAACAGGATGGAGAGGAATCAAGTACCTTATCATATTCCATTATTTTTCCACCAGTATTCTCTTTGAACTTCAACTGTTAATTACAACTTTTATCATATGGATTCCAGTAATATTGGCTGCCTGTTTGTTTACGCGCAGACTCAGTTTTCAACACGCGATTCTTTATCTCTGTCGATACATTTTCACGTCGGCTCGCTTCGCGGAATGTAACGCTGCCTGACGATAGAACACGTTACATTCATAGAACCCATCAATATGTACACGTATTTATTCTTGCTTTTTAAGAAAGAAACATTCGCAAACAGAGGAAACAAATATCACTCTCAAACCCTAAAAATAATTTCTAATTGAAAAGTTAAGCGTCTATTAAAATATATTATTATAATTTGGTGTCATAATTGTTTAAGAATACAGATACATACACATTCACCATCCTCCAATTCTTCGACTTATTTAATTCTACAACTTGTTGCAAGGCTTTCCCAATTTTTTAATAAATTAGGTCCAGATTTCCTTCGTGCAATCATCGTAGAGGCCCTACATGCTATACCGTTTATACAATAATTCTCCAAATTTTGTAGATTGCGTTAATTATATATTAAAGAATATTTAGACTTCATAAAGCCTAAGTCATCATCCCGGTTACAAGTTGAACCAGGATATGTTCATGTATGAGTGAAGGAAATCAAACACTCATAAGTCGTAAATTACCGGCATGAAGTTAATTACACAGGTTGACACGGATTCCTTTCCATTGTCGTCGCTGGTACATCGTCATGGTTAAAAAAACGTGGTTGCGGTGGAGATAGATTTCTCCGCAAACCGCAAGAAATCGGTGAAAAGAAAGAAAGAGGAGAAGGGGAGTAGAGCGAGAAGTAAAAGAAGAGAAGAAGAAACGTCCCCATAGCAACACGATGCGATCAGGTCTCTCTTGCATGTACAGTCAACCTACATGTGCATTATACAGATACAAACACACCTGCGAATAATTATGCTCTGCATATAATCACGAATTTCGATAATCAAGAAAAAATTGTGCGCGTTACATGAATTCAATCCGTTAAAAACAATATAAACGTATTCTGTACAGGGGTGGAAATGACTGATAATGACTTCGAAAGACGAACGTTTTTGAACAACACTATAGACTGGTCCAAGTGGCAAAGAATTAATATCGCATAAGAACGAAAGAAAGAAAAAGATGGCGTTTTTGTGAGGATTGCAATATCACGGCGAGTGACACCGATATGTAAGGCACGCCTTAATAAACGTTCACAGAGCAACACATGAGAGATAATGGAAGTGTGCAATCGGAGAATAAGGTCGCCAACTGGGAAACGATAATCGATTTAACTCGTTGAAAAGCGAATCGACCTTCCACTGCCGGGACAGGTGGAATATGTCCTACGCGCGTCGTCCATCTTGGAACGGAACCAATGTGAACCGACAACCCTACGAAATAAAATTCATTTTCAGTTCTATCTCGGAAAAGAATTAACTGAAATACAGAACATAATTTAAATGTCATGTTAAAATCATAACAAAGATAAAAACCTTCGTTTATCGAATATTCCATAGTTATTTAATCTCTTCCTTTAATATGACGTCTAAAGCTTCTCTTACAACAATATCTATATACAGAGCTTCCTTTTGCTTGAGAATTTTACTGTTAACTAAGCAAATAAATGTCACAAGATTCTCCCCAAAAGCATGAAAGAAACAAAGAGAAACGAATGGCAAAGGAAGCGCAGAAAGACACCAACCAGACGCATTTGAATATCCTGCGAGCTTGCATCGGCGGAGAACTGGTCAATCCTGTCCTGGGGGAACGAGAGCCGCGAACCGAGGAAAAAGGACCTGCTCGAAGGTGTATTCGCCTTCAGTTGCAGCTCGGCGAGTATCAAGCCAATCTGGACCAGCGGCCGATGCAACTAGACTGCCGTTATAATGCGTTACATCGGTTAACTAACTACCATCTGCCTTCCCTACGCTTGAACGTGTTTCCAGTGTCCTCAGCAAGCTCTTCACCTTCTTTTGATATTGTATTTGATATACTGAATGGGAAATTTATAGCTTCTTTTATCGTTGGTCGCTCGTTGGCTCTCAACGAATTGCAGTTACATAGTATCATAGTAAAGATACGATACGTTAAAGCTAAAACTTCCCAATTTTACTATACGTGTAGTGAGTACTATACTATGTATCCTTAGAATTAGGAGAACTTTATCGTAATTCACTTTCTGTAACTCAGAATTACAATCGTATCTTTTAACATTAGAATTGCATTCTGGTGTTCTACGTAGTTCATAGAAGGGCGACGGAAATAGAACAGGAAGTGGGAGATCCAAATTTTGATCAGACTTCGATTTAACGACACAGCACGGGCAGATTGGGGGAAAACTTGCGCAACGAAGACAAAACCAAATGTTCACCATCGATTATGGGAAAGACAGAGAAGAACTGAATGAACGCACAGGGGGAGGGGAGAGGCCCAGTTGAGGGGAGGGGTGAGAGAGGGTTTTGGGAGAGGGTGAGGAAGGGATAGAAAAAAGGGACACCATGGCTCGATTTAGTACTCCCATACGCCTATCTCCGCCCACCATATAGAGCAAACCAACCAATGACCGGCATGCGTTCTACTAGAGACTGGCTAGATCGAACGCACACTGCGTGCATTCTCTCCCTCTCCTCTCTCAACTCACGAATTATGGGCCTGGATGGGTGTTCTGTATAGAATAGGTAGCTTGCCTCCTGGGGAGACACCGACAATCGGATCGACTCGATACGTTACCCTGCTCTTTGAATTTTTTTTCGAAATTGCTATGTTTTTTTCTTTACATACGTCGGTTTACCTCTATCTCTTCCAATCCTTCGAACTTCCTCGGTGTAACATCGAATAAACCTACAACAAGATAATTGTTATAACTGTAGAATAGCAAAAGGCTGTTGAGTAAAATATTTTCAAAGAAAAAGAAGCTAAAAAGATGCGAACGAAATAAGGTTTTCCTTTTAACGAAGTCAGTTCAGTGACAGCAAACAGATCGGAACAAGGTCGGCCATCCCTGATTCGATAAATTAATATCTCCATTAAATCGTTTGATGCTGGGCACGTTTCTTTGCTCGTCGACCTATTGTTGTAATTATATAAATGGTCGCAGGGCAATCCTGACTGTGACACACTCCAGAATCCAAATTCGTATCTGCTTATGTAACACTCGACTGACGCTAGATAAGATTACACTTTATCGGCGGAGAAATATCGCAACGAACTTGAAAAATAAAACCGCGCAGTCGACCAACGAAAATTCTCTCAGATCTCTTGCGTTGTTCCACGAACGTCCATGTAATTTACAAGTCTAGGCTTATAATGTGTATCTATTAGCAAAAGTTGCAGTTATCGTTCCAGTAATAGGAAACATCTAAATTGCAATAAAGCAATTTCAAAATTTCTGATTAGATGGTGTGTTGATTCGTCAATTCTTCGTTCAAAAAAGTATCCACTATTTCTTCCTTTACAAAAGTTCTTAATTTTCAATTGAGACGGGCAAATGCAATAATCGTCCGGAAGTTCCTGAAGAAGAGAGGAAAGATGGTTCACCAGGGCATGAGTTGCCAATTAATTTCAATTACCTGTCCTCGAGCTGTAAGCTAATTATCAATGGCCTTGAACTGTGTGTCGCGAATCAGCGCCAATTAACGCTCTGTTGCTATCTGTGAATATCTGGCGAGTCGCGTTAATTGCATCCGATTTGAACGTGCGGACAGTCAGCAGGTGTAACGCGACACCGCAAGATTGTTGTTCATTGTCAATGTCAGACGCCTCCGTAGCTAGGTTACAGAACTTCGTCAGCCGATCGCTGTTACCTCCAGGAATATCTCTTCGATGCTTAGATCAATCTTCATCTTGTTTAAGTTAACCGAGCTTTATATAAATGTCTATGTCATATCATAAATGTCATAATCTCTTGTTTTCTATGATTAATTTAAAGATAGACGGCATATATTAAGATTTTTATATGTGTATGTATATATCTGCCTTTTTTCTCGTGTTATCTTAGATTCTATGAGGTATAGCAGCTAAGTATTTCTTTGGTTTTGTAGACATCTAAGATCTTTAATATCTTACATTTGAACAAATGTAAAATACCTTTATCTACGAATTTCCATAAAAGTAACAGAGACACGACAACAGCAAAAATAACTCAGATAAACGGGAGTATTCGTGAGACGTAGTAGGCCGTTAGTATCATTTTCTGATAACGGCAGAGTCAAATACAAGAATCATGCGAAGCTAGAACACAAGCAATAACAGGATAATGCTTCATGAATTATGAATAGGAAATTAGCAAGTGCAATTTATGAATCACGCGACAACTCCTCCTCAAGAAAAAACACGTATAATCACAGAACCTAAATGCGATATCTTAGAGAATCTAAAATATCGTTCGTATAATTCAATTTTAGTGCGCGATTAAGAGATATTATTAGAGACAGATTGATTAGAACACAACTTTTGCTGTGACTAAAATCTAACAAACTAATGACTGATTAAACGGACATGTATCTTACGTTATTGAAGATACATATAATTATATGTAAGTAATATAATTTTTCGTATGATTAACAAACACGTGTAGCAAGTATTGAGTCTTAATATCAATTACACTGACCTAGCCAATAGCCGGCTAGATAAGAGTAGCCATGCGTGTGTTCGTGACGCGAGTAAATCGTGGCATTGCACGTTGCACCGGTTGCAACGAGGCGTTGCACGCTGCGTGCCGCGCACGGGGAACACGCAAGCAAGGAACAAGGCTTGCGCCAGACAGTCTGTTGCACAACTTAGGTATTGATCTTGGCCGGAACTAGTTTCCGTTTCCGTCTTCCCTTCCCAGCGTTTTCACCGCTTGCCTCGATTCAATTTGGAAAAAGCCGCCAACCTGGTTACATTCTCCTTTTCCACGATACGATAAGAAACTAAAAAATTATACAAAGAAACTTCAGAATAATTTTAAAATAAGTGGAAATCATTGAGACCGATCGGGCAACTGACTATACTTGACCATTATTACTTCCGGTTTCACTTCCACGAACCAAATGTTTTACCAACTACTAAAGTGATCTTAATTACATTTAAGTTTCCTCCTTTCTCTTTATCCTCCAGTCTCCAAAGTAATTGCACGTATAGCTCGTGTGTTCAAGTTTGATTAAAAGTACAGCTTCTCTTCTTTACTCATATCGATGGTTTTCACTTCCGGTTCGCTTTTTCCGTTCGCCACTCGTTTTTCGTTCGCGAACAATCAATCGAGCTGCAACGAGGAGACCGCGGGAGTACATTGCACCGGCGAGGTATTGATCTCCCTCGCGGGTGTCTTTTTCGGTTCTCGTGTCCCCTCGTGCAAGCTTCCCATTCGAACTTTCAATTCTCGATCCTTGGCCTACCTTACCGACTGGGAAAAACCTAAAAACATTCGACTTCGCATTCACGCAAAGGCCTATCGTCTTCGCGGTCTAATTTGGAATCAATTAAACGTATTTTACGAGCCTCTAGCCTCGTAGACAAAAAACATCGCATGTGCAGAGGGATCGAATATCGGTTCCAGGAAGAAACTAATATATATGAGTTGCGAACTACCACAAAATTAGGGAGACGGAGGGGAGGAAAAAGTGTAAAAAACCCGTCCAAGCCCGAAGCACTTTCCGTCAGCCTCTAATTTTCATCAGACGTGTCTCTTTTTCGCTCGAAACAATCACTGCCGATAAGTTATCGAAACTAACGACAATATGCTTCGAGTTCTAAAAGTGCGATAAATCTCCACTTCTCGCGCATTTATCAGTCTTCCAGCGGTCTATCTTTTTTTACCCTTCTCATTTTGCTACATCCAAAGCACGTTGATTCGATCGATCTACACCGCCACGTGATAGTGAAAAAGAAAGAAGGAGAAAACAAACGCAGAGAAGCCGAGCATTCAGGCCATTTGCAAACATGTCAACCAAACCGCACCACCACGCTAAAATAAATATAGAAAAACTATAAGTATTTCAAAATTAACCTATAATTTATATAACTTCCATTTTTTAAGTAATTTATATTTTTCGCTTATATATATTTCGTATATAGACGTGAATTAATATTCACATAAATATAACAGTAATACTGTTTACCGAGAAATAATTCTGTTGCTGTAATCTTGGTTCAACGCGAACCGCTCTGTTGCAGCGCGCCATTTCAACATGGCGTCGGTAGAATACAATTTTAAGTAGAACAGGTAGAACGTATGGATAAAATATATGTACGTAGCATAATTTGTTTCCGTCGCGAGCTGAAAAAAGACGACAAATCGTCTGTTTTTAAAACAAAATCATTCGAACGATTCTAAACGCAATAAATTTCCTCGGCTGCATAATATCTGCAACTCAAGTCGCGGTACAATGTCTCCTTTGTTATCTCCTGCGCTATGATTTGCAACACAGTGGTATGATTCGAAGAATGTGTGATGTTTCTAGAAACAAAGCAATGCCAATGCCCCTTGATATGGAAAGCAAGACACAATGGAATATTACGGCTACCTCGCTGACTGTATCCAGTCGTTCTCTTTATCATTGGAAAGAGAAATTGAATTACGTCCTGTCAATGCTTTCTCGGAACCTTTACCAACGAATAACTTCGCTGTCTCCTGTCGAAATATGCATCAACCTTCCTATTCTTCTGAAAATATTCGAACAATTTGCTTGAGAATTCAATGTATTATTTCAACATTAAAGTAACTACTAAAGTAAACGAAGAAAATTAATTACGTTTTATACCTGAAGGGAAACTAAATAGCGTTTTTTTAGTTTTATTTGGGATATATATTACCAACATAACCGTAGCAACGATCTTGGGAAGATTACGGTTCTCTTTATCTATAGTAGAACGTTGTTTATTGTAATCACACTTTTCGGCCAGATATATTATTAAAAGGCGAAGAATTTGATTCCAAGCCGAAACAAAGGATGTTGGCATCCATACATACATATACTTCTCTTAGAAACATCTTCGCCGCCTCGGACCTGTCAAAACGTGCGCATGCGCTGAAGGGGGAAATGAAACAACAGGGAATGTCATTGACCCCGAGTGCATGTACATATCTAACAAGAGGTTAAGGTTAATTTTATCACTCTATGGTGAAAAATACTTCCTTCCACCATTAACGTGGAATTCTATGCAGGCATCAAAGATTGAAGAAAGAGTATCGGTGACCCTTTCCTTTCTCGCATAAATAATTGCGATCACATTCGATAATTTAAGTTCATCTCTCGGCAGTTCCACCACATACCAAAGCCAATTCTTTATGGAGCAAAAGAAACGACTTCCCATCATATATTTTTCCGTCATGAAATGATCTATAAAATTTTAATAAACCCAGCTGGAATTCACTGAATTTTTAACAAAATGATGGCTAAAATAATTTTATAACTAAGAATATAATATACGGATGATCAAAATTAATACACGGTTATAAATTTGTCAGATTTGTAGCTTTGCAATAGCGGTAGGAAGGTGCATGGTAGTATCGATCTCCCCTCTTTGCAAAAGTCTCCAACTTTTTCTTTCACTAAAACGTTAACTGCATTTTTACGATTGTAAATTTTTAATGTGTAAAAGAAATATTAGAAGTATGATCGAATTGCAAGAGAGAAAATTGTGCAGGAAAAATGAATTGCTCGAGCGCTCTATACCACGTGCACCGAATTCGAAGTCAGGGTTAATATTTATTTGCATCGATCGTTCATTACCGAAGCCAGAACTTCCGGTTATCAAACAACGCACAAAATAGAAACCTATACCCACAAAATATCAATGAACATGATTAATTGAAACAATAAAGTATTAACACATTACCTAATATATAGATAGACAGATAATATATTGCCTTATTTGCTATTCACTTACCCATCAAATAATAGATTCTGCCTGCACATCTCCTACAATTATCCTCATCGATTACACCAGATATTCCAGAGCTACATAAGGACTCGCCTGAATCTTCACCACGTCGGCCATACACTGTGTGGACACACTGCACGCACACACCCGTCACACAGCACAATTAACCGGGGAAAAACCGGCGTCTCCAGATCCAAGGAGAGAGAAGAAAACACTTGCCACTTTGCTGGACACCCGCGTCACTCATGGGAAGATACCATGTCACCTTCCAGTCACGGTCACAATCGCGATTCGCGCGACCGGTTTCAGGGAAAATCCAAGAATATTCTCGAGCTTAAATTCACCATACTTTCAGAATAATCTCAAAAAACTAGAATTCCCCTAGAAAATGATTCTTGAAACTCTCGAAGAACTTTGACAGTTGGTATCCGATAATCGAGTTTCCTCTACCGGAAGTGTCTCTGAAAATGCGTAACCATGTTAAATAACCGCGGGAGGGGACTGAAATTCACTCGTTAGAACATCGTGTTTTTTTCAGGAGATTAGTAGAAAAGCGACCCGAAATAGCACAAAGAAATTCTACGTAGACATAGTTGAAAATAAAGAAACGACGGAAAACGTCGTATGGAAGAACACGTACTGATTATTCGGGCATACGGCTGTACGAGAAGCGAGCTTCGTCGGTGACAGCGACAGACTGCGTGCCGTGGGACGCCAGCTGAACCAGCGAACGAACCGAACATGGACAGTGGAACCCGGACGGGAGGAACGGCGGAACGAACGAAACGGCGGACTATCAAGCTTGCACCTTTGCTCCCCGACAACGATCAACCACGGTCCCGGCTGCACTTCGTGTTCCACACGCGTCGGCCCTCGCATCATCTTTTTCATTGGGAGCTCGAGGAGCGGAGAGGAAAGGATGCCGCTTACCCGATGCACCGGGAATTTCATTGGTCCTTGCGTGATGCAACACACTCTAGTGACGAACCTTCCCAGATTTCATATCTCTGCAACAGGAATTATTTAAAAAATATGTTAAATAAAGTACCTATAATGATAACATATATAGAAAAATGAGATTTTTTTTAAATTACGTAGTAACAGAGACCGCAAGTGTGAAAAAGAAGAGTCTCATCCTACTTCCGCAGACGAGGTCGAGGCATCTCGTGCGGAAAAACCGAACGACGGGGTCAGACGGCCGGGTTCAGTGACACGGAGAGAATTTGCTTTTCCGCGGGGGTGGAAAGTGGAGGAACAGAGACGGAGATTGAGAGGGGGTGGCTACTGGGTTGGCTGGACGAAGGGAAGGTGGGAGGACTCGACAGGGTAAACGTACTTACACGCTAGCACGAATTCGGCGCGAAGGAGAACGGGAACGAAGCCGAACGTTCGTATAGTTGCAGAGAGCTTCGAGGCTGTTCGGAGACGCACATGGCTGCCTCTTCTCTCTATTTCTCTCCCTTTTTCTTTCTCCGTCTGGTCTTTGCCCTCTCACCCTCTTTCAGTCGGTGGTCTGTCGTGTTCCGTCTCTGTTTCTCTCAGTCAGCTCTCCGTTTAGACCGTGCGAAATTCAGTGCCAGTGGCGTAACCAGTGGGGGACCATCGACCCCACTCCACATTACTATAGTTTCACTCTTACCCCTCCCTCGTGCAGTCGGCCAGCGTTGCCACTTGCCAATGGCGTTGCCAGCTCGTTGCAATTGAGTGGGAGACAGCCCCCTCCCCCTTTTATCCCGCCTAAGGTCGACTTAGAAAATCAACCAGCGTGCAGCGAAAATCCCACCTGCGACATCCTTCTGATTCTGTTTAATTTTTACTGATGACTTTACCCTTTATATCTGCCTCTGACGAGTGATATATGTGTTACTCTTTCAAGGAGAATCGGAGAATCGCTTTTGAAAAGTCCAGTATCGAGTGATTGTACAAGACTTTGAGCTTTACCAGTAGTAAAAACACTAAATATTGATGAACTAGGATATTCTATTATATCAGTCTTTTTCGAAGTATCATTATCTCTATTTCAATTATTTCAATTCCCTATAAGAAAGATAAGTCAAGCATTATACTCTATTTCATCCTTACACTTAGATTGCATAATGGCGAAGAACACTTATACCTTGGGGATTAATTCCCTGCTATACCAACAGATGTGCAGATCTTGTAACATTCGTAATATGTCTTTCATGTTGGACTGATGTAACAGTAAAATGTCACTGGACGATTTTATTTTCCTGTGCACCGAGTGGACCAGTCTCTCCTCTTACGGGGAGCTACCGCTGGATACGTGTGAGCTTGCCGCCTGTCCACACAGGCAGAAGCACATGCGTATGTATGTATAGTGCGTTCACATGAAAGCTTGAAAAGTGCAATGGACGATATCTCGTGCTGCTGGCTGCATATAGGTATGTAGTGGGGGTGGTGGAGGCCGACATGGCGGCCAGTTTTCTGGAACGTGCACGAGCCTGCCTCTACCAATTTTCTTCGTCCGGCCAGTCTGCCTCTCAATCTTTATCTTCTTCCTTCCTTCCATGCATACCCTTTTGTCTCTCCTTTTTACCCTCGTATTTCTTGAAAAGGGAAAGGAACCGGCTGAGATTGAAAAGAAACATCCATCGGATTACTAGACTTGTTTGTAGTAGCAACAACGGTATGAACAATTGCACGTAAGAGTATTGGCCTTGATCGAATATCTTGTTCCCATAAAATTTACAATATATATACGATACCCTGACTTCTGTTCATTGAGCTTCTTCGATCGAAGATTAGATCGGAAGAAAAAATTAATTGACGCAAAGATCATAGACGAAGCATCACAAAGCGGTTCTAAGAGGCTCGGCCCCCAGTATGTTAAATATTTGTCGTCACAGGCTTCATTACTCTCGAAAGGTTGATCAAGGGGCCGCGGAGAGGCAGCAGGAGTCAATAAGCAGAGGAGCCAAGTGTCGGTGAAGGTGTGCAGGCTTAAACTTTAATTCATATGAGTGAATATCGCTCAATCGAGCCGAGAAGATTTCGTCCATCACGCTTCGTTGCCACCTTCCACCAGTATTCCAGCCATTCTGTACTTCACGCCTATTTCAAATACCTCGGTAATTAGATTCAAGTTAAAACATATTGTTCTCAAAAGCCGATTGATAATTGATCAACAAACTCGACGAAAACTTACAAATTTATAATTTTCTACCAGGCAATATGACTGCCACATTTGTGCCATTTTAATCGCAATACTACCTATGCAACAGCTACCGCATAGTATCGTATCTGGCCATTCATTAACTGTAGAAGCATGAGTTCCCTCTAACGAGAGAACTTAAATAATTCCCAAGATTATAATATTCGTTCTTTCTCTCCCCTCTTCAATCCGCTTCGACACTGTCACGGATATATAATCGAGGATGAAAGAGCAGAGCGAGTCGGTAAGTATCGGACAAGAACAGACATATCCCTTATAGAAAAGAAAGAGAGAGAAATAAAGAGTCATGGAGAGGGGGAGAGCGAGTGCAGTTCTCGCGATTCAGCGTGCGTTGCACTCCGCACGAAAAAACATCGTCCGGGCGGGTCGAGGAAGGAGGAGGTGGATCTTCGTGCATCTCCGGCCCGCGTCGGAGCTTATATTGATCACGAGAGAGTGCACGATATTCGAGAATACATTATACGCGGACTCTAGCCTAGCCGGACTGCCTATAGTCACGCGGACTATAGGCAACCAGGCCGCTGCACTCTACTCCCTCCCCCCTAAAACCCTTCCCCTGCTCGCCATGACGACTTGATCCCCTCTCCTTTTGATTGTCTACCTATCCTTGTTCAATGCACTCCCTGGTTCTTCTTGTTCTTCTTGCTTCAACTGAACCTCCAGTCTAGTGATGGACACTTGTTTCTCCCTCTACATCGAGTTTCTGAACAATTTTTGATGGAAAAAATGATTCTGACTCGTAGCTAGATCTCAAAATTTAATATGGTTTGGAGTTTTTCGATGATCTAGGTTGTGTCTCTTGAAAAACTTTAACATTGGATCTCTAAAATAGTAGGTAATATAACATTAATAATGAAAGGTAGGAATAGAAACTCTTGTGCTTAATTGGTCTAAGATGCTTCGAACCTATCACTACCACATCTCATACTCCTTCGTCCCCTTCGACTCTCCCTCTCAAACACATCCATACACATATACAGGGCTAGACTGCTTGTTCTCTTTCCGTTTCATTTTTCATCTTTTTCTTTCTTTCTGCTTTGCCCGTCTCCCCGCCTTTTGCTTCCTCTTTGTCATATACCCCTATATCTCGTGTGTTTTCTGTCGTTCTTTTTCTCTCCGTCGTCTACTCCATTCCTTAACCGCTATTTTTCTCGATTTCTTTCTCTCTCTCTCTCTCTCTCTCTCTCTCGATCGCACTCTGCTTGTATCACCCTCATTGGGGCCGATTGTCTGTGCATTTCCTCCCGGAATTTATATGTCCGACAAAACTACAAACACGGACTATCGCTTTACTAGATCCTTAGTTGCTTTAAAATCATTAACAAGGAAATATTGCATAAGTAGGTATCTCCTTTACAGGAAATTGTCCTGTTATCAACGTACCATAGAACCATAGAACCTCCAGAACAGAGTCGTGGAGCAAACTCTCCTGAGGTGCGGGTATTAATCCAGAAGGTTCTTCGTAGCATCCCCCGGGAGCCTCCCCACTTATCGAGGAGACGTCGACGATGCTGATGGAGGGGATCCGGATGGAAAGAAGGGAAAAGGGGCGGCGTGCGGGCAGGGGACTGTTGGCGGGTATGCACGGTAGGGGCAGGAGAGGACCTTGGCCTTTTCGCGGGGCAAAAATAAAACCTGTTGACACCGAAGCCCCGCGGACGCAAAGGAACCTCTCTGTCTCCCTTCTTCGACCAGTTTCCAATATCTCTCTTAAATATTCCTGATGATTCTCCCCAAACTGCACAATTTTCGAATTTGTTCATATAGGTTAGACTGCTATTATTTTGTTAGTGGAAGTTCCAAGTTGGTCTAAAAGTAAAAGAAGAACAAGGATATGTTAGATTAGACCAAAGTGGAATAGGGCGCATTTGTATTTTTGCGTTCAAGAAACGTCATCGTTACTGTCGATGCGTAAAATGAACGCCCCCGCGGCTTTGTGCGCTCCCAGAGCCGGATTTCATCGCATGTTGAGTCTCCGTTTCGCACGGGCATTCCTTTCTACTATTTCGGCCATTCTTTTTGTTGCTTCAACATTCTAGAACTCTTTCTCCGATACATCAACATCTGTCACAGTATATTTCTTCCAATTTTCGTCATCTAGGTTCCAATTATTTTTCATCACGGACATTCTTCGTAATATTCTCAAGTTTCTCTTAGTTTAGTACTTTATGGTGACTCCATGCTCGGCTATACCGTCAACTTCTGAGAAAATTCGCATTATTCAAAAGTGATCTCAGTGTTATATACAGTAATACCGGTCGAATGCATCTGGTCTCCAGTGTTTCCCCTACAGTACCTACCAGACACGCTGCTCCAACGATTGCTTTCTGCGTGTTTGCGCGTGCACGATGCTCGAGCATGCACCTTGCCACGACTAGACGAGCCAGAGACGACGAGAAGCGGCCTCCGGCAACCTCAACCTAGCTACAGACAACCGCCACCGTCTCTGTGTGCACGCTATGCTGCGACGACGCGGAAAAGAGCGATACAGAATGCACCGACTAGGCTACCAGCCGCTGCTCCCCCTTTCTTTATGAGAAAATTTTGTTTGAACAACGATGCGACAGTTGTACTTTCCTTCTCTTGCGTGATCATTCCTCTTGGACTTATTTAGATCTCTGTTTAGTAGTTGTTGTTTAGCAAAATTAGATATATTTATAAGTTAAGTATAGACTTCTATAAATGAAAGAAGAATGATTACAAGTTATCGGTAACATACTAATTGTTAAGAATTCAGTATTATCTAACCTGCGTCTAATGTACAAATTAGACTCAAAGTACCTCCAAAACTCATAAGCTTACACGTGAAAACAAAATATAGCTGGTACAGGAAGCGACACATCAGAATGGAATCGTATAGGAATGCACCTGCCATTGAACACGGGAAACGAGCTTACGCAGAAAAATGCGATTCTTCTGCAAAGTTGAGCGATTCCCGGCAAGAGAAAAGGTCACGCACACCTGCGCAACCACGGTGCAAGTATGTGCACTGCGCACAGCATCGATAGTAGGTATATACATAGCCTCCACCGATGTAGAATAACTCGATGCTCTTCGGCTAGACAGACCAGAGACAGAAAATGGCGTATTTCTTTCTCGTAAGCTTTCCATCGAGTAACGCTTTATATATCTACAAATTTTAAAATAGAATATACTTGAAATATAAAGAGAATGAAACGGTTACAGAATTAATAATAACGGAAAGAAATTTGTTTAATAACGTATGGAAAGTTGCAACGGTAAAAGCGGCAGTACAACGTGGCTACCATCGATGGGGAAACGTATAAATAGAGGGCCGGCCTAACAGGCCATATCGGAAAAATTCTCATTTAGCCCCTGGCCAATGAAAGACCAGGTGGGTCCTCATGAAAAACTCCAGAAGGGAGAGGGTCACGCCTGTTAACTTTGGGAGATCTTAGAAGAGTGGCCCAATGGAGGGGACCTCGAGTGCATCTGCATCCGGGAAATAAAACGTATCGTGCTAAACAATTAAACAAAACTGGAATACGAGGCGGTTTGGCTAACTGCCATTTCAGCTGATTGGGTGACTTCTCATTTTTAAGTTTCCGCAACTTCCTACAATAAAAAATATATTGATATTTTAATGCAACTGCAACTTAAACGCCGAAGACACAAAAATAACAAAATAAGGTTATGGGAAAGCTCAACTAAATGTCTCAAAAATAATAATGAAATACCTAGTCGTGATTGTTGATTCGTTCCTGGTTGCAAGCAGTCTTTCATCTGTAAAAGTAGTCGAGATAAATAGAATATCCAAGACAAAAAGCAAGTAGAAAGGAGTACGGAAGAGAGGAAGAAAAGGGAGAGAGAGAGAACCTTGGCCCACAGGCCTACTGCAGCGCTGCAGCTTGCTTGCAATGTGCCTCCACCGCTCTGCCATTCATGTGAGAAACACCCTAGTATCCGTTCGTCGTGGGGCTGGGCCAACAACCGCCGGAAAAATTTCTCTTTCGATGCACTGCAACGGCCCCGCCCCATATGCTAGAGTATGGGGAAGAAAAGTTTAGGATAGACGGTGTAGGCTGAACATTGCAATGTCCGCCAATTTACTCGAAATGGAGATTCTATAAACCATTGAAAATCACCTTGTATAGTATCTCACGAAAGTATTCCAATACTTCTAACAAAATTTATTTTATGATTTTATGAATATATTATGTGCATTATACGAAATTATTTGTAGTAATATGTAGTACTATTTGAAATCAATCCGAAAATATATAAAGAAGTTAGAAGATTTTTGTTGCAAACATATATTTAGTGAAAAGTTAATATAAAGTATGAATAGTAACCTTAAAAACACAGTTAGTCTTAAAGATGGTTTCATTATACATATATTGTACTTTACTAATATGTGAATAATCGACTGTTCATCTAATAAATATCTTGTAATTTCTGTATACATTTTCAAATCTGTTGCAAATTTTACCAGCGCCATCGCGATAATCGTGTCTCGTTATGAAATGATGCTAATGAAATTTCAAAATATTTTCTGTTAAATGTATACACGTATATAAAATGTTCTTGGGAGTGTAAGAATACTTTCGTGAGCCACTGTATACCAGTTTCAGGTACAATTCGTTTAAAAAGATAATAAAATTAAACGTATTATTTGAAGAATTAAGTAAAGTGGTTTTTGAACATTATTTACAATGAGTCATGAAATACGAAATCATGTAGTTAAAGAAACTTATTGCAATGCATGAAATAAAATTTTAATAGATTGCAAAAAACGGCCGCAAGGTGGGTGGCCAGCGCCACAATCGTTAGTGACTATATTAACACATTCATGGCCAAATACAAAATCGAGATTCTGCAAAGAATTCGAAAAATTTAATTCAAAACATCGTACTATTATTAATTAAAATAAATACAAAAAATTTTTATTTTTTAAAAATCACCAACTAAACTGCATAGATTTATTTTAATTATGGAAAATCGTACTAACATGTCAGTGGTCGTTAATGCTTAGAGTAATTTTTATAACGTTTTTCACTAATTTATAATCCTTCGATGTGAAATACTTATTAATATATTATTACCACCTCTTTTGGATTATCAAGACATAAGATGTGTGATGCATTGCAATAGTTACGTATGCGTTTGTTGACAATAGAATTGACCATATGACTCCGACCTTCTATGGTTTGCGATCTCATTAGCCTAACCTAGGACTCTCCTTGCTTCTTTAACCTCGCACGATTGAATAGTCTGATAACATTATGCACGCTTGAACTTGCTCGACATCGCTTCCCGTGTTTCAAACGGCTCGAGGATTGCAAATGGCGATAAGAAGATCGATAGAGATGATCGATTTTTAGTTATCTCATCAATATATGTTAATCGATATATGTATCGATCAATCTCGGAACTAAAAAATTCCTGTGCACTGTTAATATCTCGCTTCGATATTTTAAACAATTGCGATTCTCGAAGAGTACTGCCAAAAACGCAATCAAACAACGAAATTAACGTTAAAAGTCTGTATTTCGTCCTACGATTGAATCATTACGTACACTAACGTGCATAAGTATTTAAACGCTTTCAAATAATCGCAAATATGTAAAATATTCTTCAAATAAAGCTCTTTAATTTTATCTCGGGTAACCATATACATTTAGTAGATATTGGTAAAAATAGTAGTGGATATTAATTAATATAAATAGAAAGGTAAGGAATCTTAAATATAACCTTAGTTAAATGTATCTGTCCAATATAGATCGTAGAATACTTGAAGTATGTGTCTGCAGCTATATCCGACAAGTTTACATAAATTGTACGATAGATCAGCTATTTATTAAAAATAAACATGGAACTCGATTGATGTAAGTATAGTCCTTGTTCTAGCTTCAATTTAGCGAAACGTTTGGCCTCAGGTATGACAAAAAGCAAAGAATTAACAGTAGAGAAATAGAGTCTTCTATCATAATGTTAAAGATATAATACAAATATCAATGTTTTTATTGTATTGCACCAAATGTCCAAATTTTTATGCACGGTAGTGTACGTTCTAACAATCATTTTGTTCAAAGTAGGCAAGTGTTCGGTGTCAAATCAAATTAAGTATCAATTTTTGATAATCCGAATCACTAAATATGATTAATCTCCTTAGAGTCGATTCGTCAGATTTGCATACTGAACTTGATCCCGTTCCATTTGATCGGCGATTACGAACGCGTGCCAGAATCAACCGGCAGCACGAAAAACAGCGGAAATGCGAATTCTGTTCTTTACCTCGGTAGTCCAGTGAGAACAGGAACGTCGCCGCATCCCATGGACCCGTGCGTAGACTTCTCTAACCGTAGAAAATCCAACGATATAGGAAACAACGGAGAAAAGAACGTGACGATGTATATATTCTATATCTATCGGACACCGTTCGTTCGTACGTCAGGTCGCCGCTCCCTGAGAGATCACTGCCCTCACGCACACCCGGTACCTTCTCTCGTTCCTTCGGTTGATCGTCGTCGTGTGTCTCTCTGCTCCGACGACGGGAGCCAGGGACGTGCCACGAAACTGGCGTGCCCAACGCGAACGATATACACATAAATTGTTCTAATTTTTGTAACAATTTCATTAACACACTTCGTAATTTTAGATCCATTATTGAGTTACTGCGAGCACTGCCTCAACAAAGGGAAAAACGTAAAGAATCATGGAAAGCTTGAAGGAGAACAGAATCTTGAGGTAGTGATGGGACCGATTCGTCGATTATTGCAAAAATACCAGAAACTCGAGTATGTATTTCAAATGTATTTCTATATAACAACACTTTCTAACAAGACTCAAGAAAGAATTTTAGATTAGAAGAATGCAGTATAAGGCAGATGATTTTGTTAACCAAGTCCATTTCTAGACGTGCCGGTTGAAATTAATAAATATTATACTACTATAAAAACACTTTCACAAACATATAAGATTAGATAGTTATCAGTTCCTTTATTTACAGAATATCGTAGCCGTTGCTTGCGAATACGTTGTTCCCATCACTACCAGTCGCAAATTTCCCTCCCTCGAGTCCGAATTTCGAGACTATCGAGCTGTCTTGAGATTCCGATGAATAACTCTCATTTAACGTAATGACCACTCACGAACGAGCAAGATCTTTTTGCCGAAACTCGCATGGATCAAGGAACATGCAGTCCAGGAAATTTTTTCGCGGTGGATTATCCTCTGACGAAGTGCACTGGCTGTTCACATACTCGAACCGTGTGTCTCGTTCGCGAATTCGCGGCACACAGACGGCTGGCAGCCAATTGCAAAAACCCCTTCTTTTCGCGGCGGAAAGAACAAGGGATCCAGAAACCCTACCCCCCGGGGCATGTGTACTTGTATGCAAGCTGCATGTTGAGCGCACACCACCGTACACAATGTATACGTGCACGAAAGGGAAGGCCGACGTACACGAGCCGGCAACGAGACGATGATTTCCATTATTTCGCCGGCACGCGTGGCAAGACTTGTTTAACGAGCGCAACGTCGCCATCTGTATCGCGAATCTTGCACCATGATAATCGCGAATTGACCGACGAACAACTCTGCACTTTTGATGGACAGCGCTTGCGCAATTATTGATTGGAAAATAGCAAATTCGTATAGTTTTTATATTAATAAAAGAGATTAGAATATTAACTTTGGTAATACTTATAACAAATCTTCTATAATTTAATAATAAAGAATTTTAGGTTGTTCAAAAATATTATTTATTTATGATAGAAATCCATTGTAGTTTTAGAATACTGACTTCTACTGAGTAATTTTTAAATTGGCCAATGAGGGTAGAAAGGACATTTTGATTTGGGTGATCATATGCATCAATTCGCTCGTAATAACTTTCTTTTACGCTGTAATGGAAACCAGATTAGCCAAAGTTGGTAAGAATTTTTATGTACACCAATAAATCTGTTTAGATTTTTTCATTTTTTTTTAAGAATTTATTTAATGAAGCAATATTATTCAAAACCGATTCGTAACTTCTAAAAGTCAATAGTTCTCACCAAATACGATGTCACAGTTTTTTAAAAAGTTAAACGTGATTTCTGGATAAAGAAAACAATGCATAATTTTTAGATGACGTTTTTTTTTTCAGAATCGTTAGTTTAAGGTCTTTCCTTTCGATTAGCTGGACATAGTTGAATTATTATCATTTTCTTTTCTTTAGAGGAAGTCGTAGTACAAACAAGAAAAAATATTTCATCTGTTCATTTTTTCCCTTAATGTTATATTTTTTATTGGTATGTAATACGCATATAATAATATATATTTATATATATATATATTATATTCGTCAATATCGAATATATTAATATTTTATCAGTTTTTTCTTTCCATAAATTAAATAAATAACTCTTGACTGTGTGATATTATTAAACAAAATATTTTACAAAAGTAAATAGTTGTAGATTGCCAGGTATTCAGTGAAGAGTGAGGATAGATGTATGTTTTTTACTATATCGTCTATTCAAAAGTAACTAGACATCCGAAGCGCATTTTTTATTCCGTATACGTGATCTTTGGCGAAGTCATGATTTTCTCTTCGTTTTTCTTCAAATACCAAATGTTATGAATTTATATATTATACTTATATTAAACCCGTCTGGCAAATCTCGTTCTTGAAACACATGATACATTCACTTCATATAAAAAAGAACTAATATAAAAAAAAAAAACTGTATAAAGGAGAACTAGAAGAGAAAAAAGTGAAAGATAAAAAGAAATGATGAAAATTCGAAAGAGAAGACGATGATTCGAGAATCCTGGTGAGACCTTGTTTGTAACTTTAACTTCCAAAAATGTTTGTTCATACTAAGCATCTTATTAATCTTTACAGAATTATTCACAACGATTCTTTGAAAAATGCACGAAAGCATCTGGTTTCTGAAGAAGCCGAAATAAAAATGACTGGACCACGATGGAATATCTCTAATCACGAAGAAAAACAAAATTTTGGCTGTAATGGAACATGATTATCGCCAATAGTCACACAATACACACACGATCCGCTCTTTATGTTCGATAAAAACGACCTCAGCGTTTCTCGTCATTCAATGTTTAGTCGCTTTTCAATACCACGCGATAATATATATTAATTCTTCATTAATTCTTTTCCTTTTCTCCTTGTCTGTTTTCTTTTTTTTTTTATATTATATGTTGGACTGAGGTATTGAGAGGCAAGATGGTCGTCTTTTTTATACTCTAGGCATGGCGTAAGGTTACAAGTGAGAGCTGTGAGGCTGTTGTTCGTAGAACAGTACGTAGGCTTCGTTGGAAACGACCGATCGCGCTGGAACGACGGACACACGGCTGTCATTATACTCATGCCACTCCCCCGAGTATGGATGCTTACAATACGCCGTGTAATGGCCGGAGTGTGTTGTACCCGAATGATTCGCGACACCGTACAAATTGTACGTACAACCCGGAACTCTGGGCGCGGCAAAGGCACTGAGATCCAAACCTGTTAATGGAAAATCTACCATCACGTTCAACTTGCTGCGGAATCGTTCCATCGGTGAAAAACGTTTTAAATCTTGAAATTTTCATTAAGGAAGCTATGATGAAATAAGTAGCCCGATCCAAATGTTGACATTTGAAGAGAAATTACTCTTTCACAAGTACATAATAGAATTTCATAGCACATAATAACTAACCATCATCTGTTTAACGTTTAATCTTCGTTAAAATTAGAAAAGGATACGAATAACAAGAATCTTCGGGAACTTCTGTATGCTGAAGCTTTTCGTGCACTTTCTCCTCATCTGACACTTGGAACAAGTCGGTTTCTCGTCACCGTCCAGCACCTCTTCTCGCGTGAAGTGTTCCAAACATTGACTCAACTTCACCGTACCACTTCTGGCCGGTATTGGCAAGCTTAGATCCCAGAAAGGATCCAACGTAACTGACACGTGGTCGCAAGAGGTGCAGTGTAACGACGAACGTAATTGGCCCACAAACACGTCCACTATCATACTGTCTTCGCTGCGCAGGTAGCGCTTCCAGCTCTCTACTGCCTTCTGACTATCACTATTCATAAAAAATCACCAACATTTACATAAATGGTAGTCTTAGCCGTCGTTATTCTTAATAATTTTTTCTTTCTTAGATTTTGTATCTACAAATAAGACTTTAAGGTTTCCTTACGTGTACATTTCAGGAATATCCGTGTGTATCGGTTGCGGCTTCACCGTCACCCTATTCACGTCTTCATGTAGTCCTTCCAGCAAGTATCTGAGAAATTCTTGAGCATCTTGTTGGCTGTAGCCCATGAAACGTGGTGCGAATCTTTGTATCTGGGATTTAAGCGCCGTCGTGTTAACCACGAGATCACCGCCCACCTCCCACAGCTCGTGAATCACTTGACTGAAGGCCTTGATAAGAGCCCCTTTCATACTGCTTGTGGAGGTGTTTATGTCCGCCAGGTACTGTTCGTTCAGCAAATATTCCAGTAACGGTCTTGTATTGCTCAAACATTGGATGACACTGTTCATAAAACACTGCAAGACAGAAACACTGGTTTAAAAAACCGGTTCTTTCGAAATGGTCTTTAATGTCATTTTTTGTATATAAGTAGGGTCCAGAACTGTGTAGATTGCGAAGGAAATATATCGAGAACTACTTTATACATAACTGTAAAGAAAGTTCAACTAGAAATATCCCGTTTCAACACGTAACATGGTCATAATATCGTACCCTTGAATTTTACGCTGTATAATTAATTCATTCTTTGATTGTACAGCATATTCAATTTTAAAAGGAACAAATTAATCCATTTTCATATTACCAACAAATACACGTGTTGTTGTGGATAAATAATTAAAAAGCAAAGTTCGAGCATAGACCAATGTCGCAGTATAACAGTCGATGTAATCGTAAGTACATATTCTTGATATATAATTAGTGTACACTTACTGTGTTCCCAATATTTCGCAACCCGTTTAGTCCACATCGCTCATCGCGATGCGCTTGTAGCCGGTTACGTGCCGATTTGTTTGTCGGGCTTCCTTCCTGCAATAGAGATCAGAGTTACATTTTTAAATCTAACTTAACTACTATTTTCTAGGCATCTACGTTTCTACGGGGAACGAAAACCGTCAAATTCTGTCGCGTTCTCTGTTCTAAGCACGACTAGTTATACTTCTTTAGTGGTGGCGGTGTCTAGCTTGCGGCACAAAGAGCATTTCACACGAATATATGTATACGCACGCACACACATACCACGAAGTCGATATGATCCTGGGGATGGATACGTGCTATACAGAGAGAGACCGGTTAGTTATGGGCCGATTATGTAGAACACGGCATTTGGATTAGTAATATGCATCACCGGTATTGAAAGAAAAGAAATACCACACGGTACGTACATTTTTCGGTGTGTTCAACCTCAGCGTATGGATTGTTCCGAACAGAAAGTACGCCCAACATAATATATTCAGAAAAGGGAAGACAGCGTAAATATGTAAGGCGTCGAACAGTCGTGAAAAAGAATCGGTACTCAACGACGACGTGGACGTCATTGCGTGCTCAAACGGGACTAAGTATATTCTTTATACCTCTTGTTCCTAGATTCTTCACGAACACTCACCTTCGTGCGACTGGCTGGAGGCTGTAGAGTAGCGCGCGCGGTCACTACGGAACTGTTGAACTGTACCGAATAAACATCAAAAGAGACGCGTTTCTGAGGCGTCAGGGGAGCCGCAACGCCCAACAGGAACGCGTACACGAACAGCAGAGTAATCACTGCCCACACGCACCACAACCCCCAGCCTATCAGTTGGGTATAAGCCAGTTTACACGATGTAACTGTCGAGAACCTCCAGTCCCTCTGCATTAACCAACCCACACTCTATTTCTCTGGAGCTTTCGAGTACGTTGTCAGATGAACATAACGAATAAATAGACGTCATATCGTTGAAGGTATCTTTCAAGGATTCACGAGAATAAGAAGAACTAAAAAGTAGCACAAAGTTCACATCTATGCGAGCTGAAGGAAAGTTTCTGCGGTCAACTACGAATCTTTTCGTGTATATTCAGAGACATCCCACTCGGATAGTCTCTCCCCACTCCGTAGTCAAAATGATGTCTGAAACTGGTCACGCTGCTCGTTGTCATCGATGACATAAATGGCCCGTGTCGTGAAGAAGATCGGCATGGATCTCCAAGATCTTTCGCGCAGAAACGGCGTAGCTCTTAGCAGCGAATGCACCAGGATGCGTTGTGTACTTCATACGCATAGTTATACTTCGGCATAAAGAACACCCGTTGCTACTAGGTACCGTTATGTTATGAGAGATCCGTTGACCGCCGGTTTTCTCTCTCTTTCTCGCACTCTTTCCCCTGCCCGAAGAGCTCTGGTCTATTAATAAAAGCCAGCTCTCGCGACTAACCGTCGAACAGAATGGCGTGTGCTCGAAGAAAAACATAGACTAGTTTCGCAACAAGTGACTAGATGAGCAATGGAAATGCACAACCTAACGTTTCGATTCATAGTCCATCTTTTTCCCTCTACCACCACTATTCTATGCAAATCTATATACCATCAGGGATTCGTTGCGAGTCATTGAACTTTCCATAAGTCGGAAAAAATGGCGGTTTACGAGATACGATGATCCATCATTGTTACGCACACGCCTCTGCATGTATAGAAGAAGGCGGATGCATTTTTGGCCGCATTTAAAGCTGCTGTAAGACTATGCGCCACTGAATGACAGATACGTGTTTCTTAAAAATAGAACATTAGAATGAAACGAAATTTTATAGCATGTGCTACATATATGCCAAATGAAAACGGGGCTTCTAAAACAGCAACTAAGGAAAAACAGAAAAAACTATAAGAAAGAAATGGCGGAAACCAATAAATCTTGAGATGTTTACATGTAATACTGTGCAGGTTGCACTTCGTTCCCTTAGGACACACTTTTACCGATGTTTCTAGTAAGTAAGACTTTCACAAGACGAGACTACGGTGTCCTCCCATTGAATGATTAACGAAAATGACTAAAGGACACTCACAAACTGGTCGGCGACCCCGCGGTAGAGATTTTGGTGAGCCGTGGACGGTGCAGTGGACGACGAGGAGGTCAGATTACTGGCAGTGTTCGCGGTTGCCCCCGAGAAGTGACCATCCGGTCTCCTAGACGTGGAAGGCACGGATGGGTCGTCTCCATAGGTACCGGACGGTCTTCCCGCCACGCCGTTTTGCAAGATGGGCGGCGTACTGCCGCCTACGAACCCAGTCTGATCGATACCGTACGAAGTAGACGTTTTTCGTTGCTGCTCACTGTCCTCGAGACTCTCCGGATCTCCAGTGCGACCACCACGGAGGAAGGAAATCACGTCGATGGAGGTGACGACGTCCTTGATGTCGTGTATTACCTCACCACCGCCTCTACCGGTCTCGTCCTCGATCTCGATGTCCTCCGCCTCTTCCTTTACCCCTTGGATATTCTTCCGAGCGTTGTTGTTAATCAGCAGCCCGCCGTTACTCGGATTAGTGGCTAGGTTAGTGAACAAGTTGAGCTTAACACCGATCAAACCAGCAACGCCAGCACCGCCACCGAGCACAGGCGACAAGAGGTTACGCTTAGCTGGTGAAACCTCGTCGATCCGATAGCCAGCACCGCGTTGCTGCTGTTGTTGCCGCTGATGCCGGTTGTTCAGCTTGCTGTCTTCGTCGTCCTCGTCGTCATCGTCCTTGTCGTGGTCGTCGTGGTCATCGTCAGGGTCGTGGTCGCGGTCGTGTTCGTGCTCGCGATCGTTGTTGTTTATTATCCCATATTGACCGGGATTACAGGCATCCCCGGCGCCGCTGCTGATATTCCCATTACTGCTGTTGTTGTTATGCTGATCGTCGTCGGTGTTATTGTCCTTGTCGTCGTTATCGTCATCATCATCGTCGTCCTCGTCTGGGTCGCGGATCGTGCCGCGCTCGTCAATCGTTACCTCGCCAGGCGACGCGGCACTATCTGCGCGTGCATGTCCACTGCTAAGCACCGTGCTGCTGGACAGTGGCCTTCTCTTTGACCTGGACCAAAGTGCACCACCAACGGCGCAGGAAGACGACGAGGAGGACGAGGAGAGCGACGACTCGGAACGATGATCTCTGCCGGTACTACGTTCGATGGCTATATCACGATCGTCGCCACCGAACAATTCCGTCAACGAGGAACCGGCTGAATGATGCTTCCACTGATGATGATGAGGATGGTGATGATGATGGGCTCCACTAGTGCTGCTGGTGCTGCTCGTTTGACGGATATTCGGTATGTAACCGGACGGCGAGTACCTGATCAGATCTGCCGCTATTTCTAGCCTAGACGACGACTCCGGGATCCCTCTATCCCTGGACGAACTCCCGACAGAGACGTTCGACGAGGACGACGACGTAGACAAGCCGAATCTGTTGCCGCTGGTGCCGTTTGCCGTCACATTCGTGGCCGTGCCACCGCTGCTGCCCGTGCTGCTGTATGTCGACGACGAAACTGACCTGCAAACGTTCAGCCAATGTGAATATTGCGAACATCCTTTTTCATTCGTCTGGGCCCGCGGCCAAGGGCTACCCTCTCTTTCTCCAGATTACGCAATCATCAACCAGCATACGCGAAACACGTTCGTAAACACACGCACGCGCAACCCACATATACAACTAAATGAATAACCACTCCGCTTCTGTCTACGTTAGTAGTAATTAATAATGAAATAAATCGGAGGCTGCTGGATTTATCGAATTGTAAGTATAGACTTTTTTCCCCTTTATCAACCCATTAACGATCTATTCCTTCTTAATCGGAACATTTCCTTGAATACTTTGTCCAAACAAATTTTTACAATATACTCCGTTTTGCAAAATCGACCAATCCTCTCAACTCCTATATAGTCAAACAAGAGATTTAAAAAACTGTTTCAAAAGAAGAAGAAGAAGAAGAAGAAGATCGAAGCGAGGAAAGGTCCACTAATATCGGAATAATTCTCCTTGATGAATAGAGAAGAGGAAGTTGGTAAGTACATGAGACGATCAGGTCGATGCCGCTGACCTACATGTTGATCAGATCCTCTTCGGGGTTTGGAGGTTACCAAATCAGACGCGTGACACCGTTCGTGGATTTGGACGCAGCACCGGGAATACGCACTAGATATTTAAAATATACGTGCATTCTTGCGCGCGTCCAAACACATAAGCGCTAAATATCTTGTTGCGGTTAAGAAAGAAGGAACACGTCGGGGAGAAAGTAACAATCTTCTCTTCGCGTCTCTCCGCGCATCATACCAGAAGACAATTGGAAGCGAGGTCAAGGCCTTTCGCTACGCTTCTATCACGTCAATCGCGATCGATCGGCCAGCACGTATGGATTCTACGTATATATATTTATATCCACATGGCTGTTTATCGCGACAGTTATTCCCTACGGAGATTAAACTTTTTGCTCCAGCTTCTTAACAGTTTATAGCGTCAATAACGGTGATGTCAAATGAATCGACAGTTATTTAGTTGGATATTTACAAAAATTTGCAAAGATATTAAACCACCTATCGAATAAAAATGTTGCATATTTAAGATATACGCGAACATGTTTAGTGTTATTTAGATTCTATTTTTATTGCGTAAAAAAATAATTCCATAAAATGGTATTAACGAATTTAAGACAACTAATACTTCGTGTTCCTTCCCTAGGTAGCAACAGATCATTTGAAAATAACGTCGACTGATATCTTTCATCGTTACTAGTTGTCGTTACAGAACCAACAGAAATGTGTCTAGAAAAATTTTTCACGATACGTTGTGTCCAGCTATTCCGAAATATTTTGTTTCTGTTATGAATCATGTTCATCAAAATGAATATGTATATTGAAGATATTATGCATAAAAGTATTACGGGATAACCAGACATAGCTTCTATATATCACTCCACTACTATCAAGCAGTTTAATTATATCAATTATTAGTCAGCAGGCAAAATTCTGGTTACAGAGGGTTACATTCACTTCCACGAATTCTATAACCACTCCAAAATCAAAACTCAAGGCTACCAAGCAAACGTCTCTTCTATCCTCCGCCATCCCATGTATATCATCTCACTGATGTGATTCCCAAAAATGGTGGCCACAATGTAACTGGCAGATCTTATAATTTTAATCACATGTTTAACGCCAAGTAAGCAAACGGAGCAAGTTTTGTTGTCCGAATACCAGACAAAATATCTACTATCTTCCATCAATGGCAAGTGGATAGACAGGATTCCTATGAATAACTAGTTCTCTGGCAGCCAGTGCAAGTCTATACGGCCCATTTACTATCGATCTCGAGCTTTGTCGTCGCCTCGACCATGCCATAGAAACGGGGACTCACGCGTCGCGCCCTCCTAATTGAATCATTGTGACACGAACAAAAGTAATTGGCACATTGTAAAGGGTGTCGTTGGGATACCTGTTGCGGCTGATGTATTTATAACGTGCGTCCCGTAGTCATTTTGTCCACGTCGTCGCGTTCTCCGCGATAGAGAAACGCAATTGGCACGAGTGTGATTCATCGGCCGACAAAAAGGAAAGAAAGATCGATGACAAGGGACTTCCGCCACGTGGTCTGTGACAACCATAGCTTCGAGCAACAACAATCTTTGTATGGTATGACTTTAACACTGCGCCGACCGCGCCGCTATAGTTAGCAGCCTAACTGGTAACTGTCGTTTAGCATTTCAGGAAATCCATTCCGAAAGAGGACGTTAGTTGTGCATCAAGCAATTACAGTTATTTAATCGAATGCTGACAAATGTGGGAGAAACCAGGAAGATACTGCACGGAATCGGTGGAAACTTATCGGGGCCTTGATCTCATAGCCAGTGACGCCGGCTACCTTATATCCCTGTGTTCACGGGGATTGCTCACCTTGTGGGTGAGCTGCGAGACCGGCTGTACTCCGACATGTAACTCCTGCGGATGCTCGCCGACGAGTAGAAACTGTAGGGCCGATCCAGTATCAACTATTTAATTAACCTTCTTTTTCGCATTGTCAAGAAGCTCGGGATCGGCAGCACGCTAACCACGAGTTTAGTTCTAACGCTAAACGTTATTTGTAATATCAAAGTACGTGTAATACTTGATATAATCAGCTGCTTGTCCAAGGCTAACCACGGTAAACACAAAAGCCTGAACGGTCCAAAGAAACAAAGTAATTGACAAGAAGTCGAGGGAAGCATGCATTCGACCAGTCAGTGGAGTATCGACGGTGGTAAAACGCCTCCCCTTAACCAATCTTCCTCTCTATAGACTTCTTTCAATCAATTTCTATCTTTTCAGTGCCAATATTCCAAATACATCAACGGACCAACCCATTGCGAACGTAAGATGTAATTCACGAAAAAAGTAGATAATCTCCTCGACCATAATTCTGATTATATGCTGCCTTGCTAACTGACCAGATTCAGCCACGTGGCCAATCAGCAGGGTATTGCCATACTTTTGGATTTTAAGCAATATAAAAGGCCTGGAGTTCTATTTGAAATGAGGGCAGCAAAGGGTTAGACTTGCTTGTTCCTAAGTTTGGATCTTTACAAACTGCACGTGATTGCCGATCCCTGGAATCCATTAATGGAATCCCGAATAAGGGAACATGGAAGATGGAGAACGTGACGAGAGAGGAAAAAAGACTCACCTGCCTGATGGGCAGTAGGACCGCCTGTACTCGGTCGTATAGTTTGAACGAAAGCCCGAGCTGCCTGATGTCGACGAGGACGAGTAGAAGTTCGTCGGTCGATCTAGGATCGACGACGAAGCAGTAGATCGGTAGGTGCTCAGCTTCGAAGTGGAGTTGCCGATAGAGGAACTGGTGTTGCCGCTGTTACCGCTGGAACATCGTCTGCTAGGAGAATGCGGCGCCATTGGACTGGTGCTGTACGACACTGCTACGGCGCCCGCCTGGCCCCCACGGTGATACGACATTGCACCCGGGTCACCAGTCTCACAATCTCTCTCTCTCTCTCTCTTTTCTCTCTTTTTGACTTTCTTCTATAGAAACCCCTTCCTGAATTCCAACACAATTTAGGAGAGATTGGTCAGTGTATCGACTGGGATACTTTCTAAACAATTTTTTATTGCTAGAGTGCTGATCGAATTCCGAGTATTCCGAGGATGTGTTTCATCTTTCCAGGAAGAATTTAACCCTGTTAACTATTCCATTCTAATTCTATTGTTTTCTTCTTATCGATTAATCTATAGTTATTCAAGTTTCAAGAGAATGTAAGGAGCTGTTGATAAGTATGAATCCTGTGTAACCGATTTAGATGCAATCGTGAATCTAAGTAGTATGCAAAAGTCTTCACGCTGCAGTAACGAGTGGAAATTTTGTTTCTTATGAATTGACATAAAGATAATTTCGACGTTGTTTTAATTCTGTTCTTCCACTCTTAAGAAATTTCTGAGCTATGAAAATCCACAAATGAACATGTATATAATATATATGTATATAATCATCATAAAGAGAATATCTCAATCTTCATTTTTTAAAAAACTATATAGAAGTATTTCCTAAAGATACGGTTAGTTTTCGTCATAAAATTCGAGTATCGTAGATAGCCCAAGGCTTTTGCACTCTATAGTACCAGAAATTAAAGAATATATTAAAAAGAATAATTAAACATATAGCACATAGAATTTTACCAGAACTGGTTCAATTTTGCAAATGGATTTTGACATTGTACGCGAAGACATACTGATCCATAAAACGTCAACCACAAAAGAGCATTAGCTAAGAAGACTTTTGGAAATGTTGGGCAACTATACAACTATATAGATATAACGAACTCCGGTCTACACCGTGTTTCATACAATCCGTAACAATCTGACCCAGAAAAATCTAATTATTACACAAACTATCTTACTTGTTCCATTTTTAAATCTGCAAGATCTACATCTTCGTACCTAAACTCAAAGGTATGCTTAAAGTACTCTAGTAATCCAAATGACACATATTACGTATAAAATTTGACCAAAAATTAATCTATAAGCATTATCTTCCAGAAGAATGAGAGAAACACGAGCGATTTTCAACTTCAGCGTCGACCTTGCAACTCGAGCAAGCTATTTCACCTTGTCCCCTTTTTTTCCATGAAAGAATCTACGCGGTGCTCGTGAAAAAATAACGGATCTTCACGTGACGCTAGAAGCGGAAACCGCATTGCGTTATGTGATTAATCGGATATTGATTCGTTCTATCTCCGTGTGGAATAAATTAAGATGGGGAGAAGGAACTTTACCGTCGATACTCCAACTGTCAAATTCCGCGAAGAAGAGCGAGAATACAAAACGAAGAAATGCCAGAGGTTACTGGGTCGTGCTAAAAAAAGCAGACTGACCTTGAGTCGGCAAAAAAAAGTAACTACCCGGCGCGCTGCTTGATACTCAGCACGCATTATCGTTTTAACCATGCTATACGTTAATCAGTTTGATTCGATGAAAGATCGATGACCGAGAAATCTAACTAATAGTCAACATATAAGGCATAAAGGATATACGGTCCCAGATTTTGCATGTTTTCATTTTCGCCTGCATGGTGTTTGAGTCACTTTACAATGTGTTTTGACAGTTTCTAGCTGTTTAATTCTTTTCTGAAATTAAAACGTCTCAAAAATCTATTTAAGAGTAACAATTGAAATACAAATGTTGAACAAAAGAATCGAGTAAAATATGACAACGTTTGATAAGATACAACAAAATAAATAGGTAATCAGTGAAGATAATCAAAGAAGAAGTAGGTAGGAAGATACTGCTAATTCTAAATTTGATTGGGATATCATGACTGGTAGGTGCATACTTTTTTAAAGTCTCAAGTGGAAGAGCAAGAAACATTTATTACCCAATAGACAGAGTGCAATTAATTTGATAAGACCGCAAGTTTTACCTCGTTCACAATGTAACGATGCAAAAAGAATTAAAAATAGGAAACTGCTTTACCATCGCAGGTTAAGTAAATTCCATCTTCAATCTATTATTAACAATTTTTCGAATTTTGTTTCTGGAGTGAATGATGGCGTAAAAGTCGCGCGTAACATCCAAGAAGAAAATCCACGTCTCTGCCAAATACCTAGCGTCAAGAAAGCAACCACATTTTTCCCTTGATTCTGGCAACCATCCCAGTTTTCACCGGAATACATCAGACGCGCAAAACCAATATGAGAAACGTCTTGAATTTCCTCGCAGATCGTGTAACATGTAAAATCATTTACTTTCCTTTAAATATTTCGATCAAATCATTTGGTAAAGTATATCGAATTTCATTTTAAAGTTTTTTTCCCACGCGCAAGATCACTGAGCCTAATAATTTGTCAGTATTTTCTTTCAACTTCCAGAAGGTCAGATGCTGGAGAAAAGAGAAAAAATATATCGCGTGCGTGAAACAGCATCTCGTTGAAAAATTACGGCAAAGATATTACGGGTCATCTCTTATGTTTCGCAAAGTCAATAACGCAGTTACGTAATCAGATAAAGAGCACAATTGGAAATTATGTAACTAATCCTATGATGTGAACCCGCCAGTAAATGCCTGAAGCGTGCGATATCATTAATTACGTTCAATGTACTCAACTATCCTTTGCAATTTTTTCAAAATTCGGAGAAACATATTTCTAGAAATAATCGGAAAATTGATCAAAATTGTGTAATTTTTTAAGCTAATAATTATTCATCAACGTCTTTTATAGTCTTTACATAATCATGTTTAAAATGGAAATGGCAAAAGCAGAAGTGACAATATTTTAAGCTTAATTCGAAACGCAGATGACAGAGCAGAAAACGGCCTGCGTTATTCGATCAATGGATCACGCCTATTACATCATGAGAATCAGTACACGTGGATCCCTGGCAGAGCAGATTATACGTTTACGCAACGAAAGCGAGGTGGAACACATGTCCTGGCATTCTTTTTTAGCATTTCAAATCACCGTCTACGATGGTAATGTCGCGTATCGGTAGGTAATATACAACAACGGAATTATATTAATACCCTTTGTCTCTTTTCTCCTATTTAAACCGCGAAATGTGGAAAAAGAATGCATCAAAAGCAGGGCTCCAACTATTTTTTTTTTTTTTAGTGATCAATGTAGAAACTCATTAAAGAAAGAAGATATGTTATTCACTGTCAATGGATCATCTTGAAGCAAATATAATGGCAAAAGGTAATAGAGAGGGAAAGATGTACATAGTTGAACATGACCATGTTTTACTTGTAATATCCATATCAAAGATACATATGTAAGTAGAAGCGTCAAAGGTGAGTCGCGTAACGAGTACACTCGCACGTGACTATGCTTCCGGTTTGCGTACAACTGCACTTGTAACACGATTAATAAGACCGATCGAATTCACTTATGGTCTTTAGTTATTCGCACACCGATTTCGTCGTAGCCGTGCGTGTGTAACGCGTTGGGTTACATAAGATAACGCGACACATACACCTACAGCCAGTCACAAAAGTCCGCATACACCTCTTAAATTTAAGAGCAATATCTTTTAGCATCAAATTTTATATTAAACGTAAGACATATTTATAAAATAAAATGAAGAATAGAAGATGCAATGCCTCACAAGAATGCATACATTTGTACTTACATGAAATTACAGAAAAAAGTAGACTTTATACAGATTTTGCAATTTCTGATATAATTCTATGTTAAAATTTTTGTGAGCTAAATATTTATATTTGTTTAATTCCTTATGGGAATACGTTAATGTATTATGGAAACGCATAAAATTCGTAAAGCGTATGTAAACTTGTATGACTGATTTGAATTTCTTTCGCGGGAGAGAAGAGAAACTCCAACTCATATGTGATCAAATAAAATGTGATTTTACCGAAAACAATAGTAAAAAAAAGGATGGAGGAGGAAAAAAGAAAAGATAAGGAACGTAAAAATATTGTTTATTATTTGGATATAGGATTATAATGTAAAGAATCTCTATTTTACGTTTCCAAGAGAGTAAAAAAGGAGAAAGAAATAAAACACAATGAATAATTATAGTAACAAATAGATTTACGCGATACGATAAGTATGTCACAAAAATTAAAAACATTGCTAAAATATTACAATCGTGCACAACACATATCCGATTCTCTCATCTAACTCTCAATTCTCTTTCGTCAATCGTATGAATTTAAATGTATTAAAGTCAAGATTTCCATCTCGGACAGTTCTTCAAATCTAAAATAATTCGAAGTTTTCTTATCACGATTCAATCAAAACGATTTGCCAGCTCTTTCGACATTGTATATATACTATATATTTTCCCATTTCTCCCTATCTTTCTTAAAGATATCGTTTCTCTGATAGCAATGTCACGAATGTGCGATTCAATAGATTATAGAGATTCACAATTTAATGTAAAATAACTAGAATCAAGTTTAAACCATAATCGTTGTTGTTTATTTCTCATTCGTACCTTTAATTCATATAGTTAAAACTAAAACGGGCCAACCTTTATACTGAAAAACTAAAAATTTGCACATTCATGATTTTGATACGAGGACGACACAATTTTCAAGTTCACTGGCTCAGGATGGTTAACCCTGCTGCGTTCTTTCGATTATTTTTGATCCGTATTTTTTGGCGTTAATAAATATTTCAAATTCAGGTAAGATATGAGAAGACTGTTATTGGTATGCATGACTGCTCATCTCAATTTTTACATACATATTTTCTTAAAACACTATAAATCCATTTTACTACTAAAATTAAAACAAAATTGAAGTATGAAAATTCGAGGATCGCAGCAGGGTTAAACTTCCCTTTAGAACGCCAAAAGTTTGTCTACCGATACTACGACACCCCGTATAGGGATTGGTCAACAATTCTGGTGTCCTGAAGCGAAGTTTTCAGCCTGATGCGATGGTGAGGAAGGGAAACATTTCTGGATACTTGGAATATTTTTATCGAGCTGTTTCGATTTGTAACCTAACCCCACGTTCACGAGGCCAGAGAGTAAGAAAACGCAAGAAAGAGACGGTAATCTGGGCGCAGGAGGGAAGAAATAGAGAGTGAGTGAGAGAGAGAGAGAGAGAGAAGGAGAGAGAAAGGGGGACGGTCGGAGGAGGGACAAGGACAGAGTGATAGGACGACAAGATGGAAAAGAAAGAGAAAGAAAGACGCGTTGATTTGGACACAGAGCCTTTGGCATTTCTCACGTTCCAAAGTTAAAACCCACGGATCCGTATATATATATAATCGTATATTTCACACATTCGAGCCATTCATTATAAAATGGAAAATACTCACGGGTTGTATGCCTCTTACACAAGTAGATAGGGGTTTTCACTTGGTTAATTCGTCCAAAGTAAACGTGTACACGATTTCACTAGAAAACGTCAGTGTTCCATAGACGAACACATTTGCGTTTCTTCGATCATGTCGTCGTTTATCGAACAGCAAGGAATTTTAGCTTACGCCCTTACGGAGATTTTACGAAGAGAAAAAGAGGAGGAGAGGTGATGCGTCGCGATGCTGAAAAGCACGGGCCATCCCTCGGAATTGTCGGTGACGTCACACACCGTGACGAATACTCGGAACTTCCGATTCGATGTGTCTGAGCTGAGAAAATAGTCGCACGACGCTATGAGACTCGAGACACACGATCGATTTACAACACGGTTTTATATGTCGATCACGTCACGATGCTCGTTTTTACTGGAAAAATCTTTGACACGATTTGGTACGAGTGTGGTTTTGCCGCCGACCGAGTCTCCTACTCGAGTTATTTACCTTTTTTTTTTTCACGCTTTCCTCTCGTGGCTTATTAAACACTTAAGACACCACGAGATTATCACCACTGACTTCCCTAACACAACGTGTGTGCAAACAATATGGCGATTACAAGATTGCCGATTTCCGCGTTGACAGTCATCGCTTCTGCAACTACCGCATTCTGCGCTAGCGCACAAGAAAATGCCGTCTCGTTTGCCTAGGGTGAAATTTCGAAGCCAGTGCTGCCACTTACGGCTATAAGAAGATTTCGATTACCAATCACGTTCATCGCGCCAAATTATTCCAATTTTAAATTCGATTACAATTTATGTAGTTCATAACAAAAGAAACTTTGGCGATGATTATTGGATGACATATTTATAATTTAATATAATAATTATTTGGCGAGTACCACATTTTCTTGATTTTGTTTCCTTCCTTTTAAGTTATTATTATCACCCGATTTCTCTCTCACACAATACTTCTTTTCAAATACAGCTTTTACAATGCAGAGAGCCATAATATTTTATTCTGAGGAACTCAATGAAATATATTGGCTAAATCGGGGAAACCCACGTACGACTACACCACGAATCACGAATTTTGTACCCAGAGATGGATAACTATAGACCTATGGCACTATCCATATTTCTATGTCCATCGTTCATGACTACATTTCACCAATGTCAGAAGCGCCACGAAGGCCCTACGGTCAAAAAAGCAGACGCTGGCCACGCGATTTTTTATTTAGCTTCTCAGTTTTGGCCATTAACTATTAAAAATTTGCAGTTTGTCCAAAATTCAAATCGTGTTTCACTTCGAATTGATCGACGATACCCTTCATACAGAGCATCACATAAATGAATCAGGTAGAGATCTTGAGTCGAAACAATATTAATCTACAACATTTACTGTCTTCAGAATACAGCATGGATTACCTCGACAAAGACGCTTAAGAAGATAGACGCAAAACGTAACAACCACGAATGGGAAGTACAAAAACGAAGATTTCTTGGATGAAGCTACCAACAAAACCAAATAGTATAATTTCAGGCACAATTCAAATGTCGCTGAAACCTAAAGAAGTCAATAGCGCGGACGTGGTTGTAACGATCGGTCAGCTAAAACTACCGCTGTATAGTGGAGCAGTTGCGTCCCAAAAGTACTAAAAACATTTCTTGATTGAAATCATATATTTATCCTTTATTTTTTCTATTAATTACGCATACTCCTGGTTTTGTCATTACAGAATAATCAATAAAAAGGACGCATTCGAAATCAGAGAAATCATTATGTTAATATATGTTCCTTCCTTCTTATACTTATCAATATTAATAGTATCTTGCATATGTGGTAGAAAACTTTACAAAACTGGACTTTCTTAGTTATTGTGTAATTAAGATTTTGTTCACATGATGTAATGAAATATATCAAAATGTTTTATTATTTTTTATCATATTGTACACCGCTTCTCTACATATTCTACAGCCATTTGTTGTACACGAATTACGTCTTCTTGAGTACCATGCTGTTCTTCAAAGTTGATGAATTTTTTAAACTATATTATAGAAAGAAAGTTTACAAAAACTGTAAATTTTCTGAACTAAAAAACTCTATAGAAAAGTATAACTATAAAATATAGAGTTAAAGTGTTATTGAAGATAACAATATGTCAAATTTAATGATGTATATTCTTGAAATTTTACCTCTTTCAGTGTTAAATAATTATCCGTTTGCGAAGGAAATACTTCACACACGATGTGATCGTCGTGGTGCTTCTGACACGTTTGATTCTTACAGGTTTTGTTAGCAACATTATCCGTAACATAACCTTCCTCCATTCGTAATAAAAAATGAAGACGTACACGTGGTTAATAAAATTTTATATCATATTTAATATCGCAACACATTAATATACAGATATAGAAATTATCATATAAATATTATATTACTAATATATATATACTGCTATTTAATTATTTGTCTATAAGTTCTTGCTTTTCAGTCGGTGGTCGTCGTAATCTGCGATGTAGGTTGGATGTGTCAGATAATGGAGGTATTAAACCTGCTGCGACATATCTTCCATCATTTACAAGAAAATTGTATATTCCACAAGCTTGTCCCACAGGAAGTATTTCAGATTTAATATTATATTTCACTAATATCTTTCTTATCTCTTGAACTCTGTTATATTCATAATTAGTTTCAAGACCCAAAACTATAAGATCTAATGCTGGATATACAATAGTGAATAAAGATAAAGTTGCTTCATTTATGTCCTTTGCAGAGCCGACATTCCAAGACAGAACTGCTCCATCAAAAATTGCAAGAGGACCCATTAGTAACGAATTATTGTTTAATTTAAATCCTACCTATAAAAGTAATTTATACTTCAAAGTATACAATTTTATCAAATAGTTTTATAAGAGCTACAAAGTTGTTTTATACCGGTAAACATTTGGTTATTAAAAATCTGTTCTGTGTCTCATCAATACTTTCATTATTAATGATCTCCATTGTTGTTTTACCAGGTCCTTCATATTCTCTGCTAGTTCTTGAAACATGGAATTGTCTGTAAAAAAGAATTGTTTGAAAATCAAGTAAACTTCATATTCTTTTTCCCTGCAAGGTTTTTAAAGAGAGAAAAACATGATTTAACACGTACCTGTTATTTTGTAACAATCGCTTTAAGATAGGAAAAGTTTTGGTCAAAACCATTATAATAATCTAATTAATATTTAATAATTACTTGCTTATTTTGACAAATATTACCAGAAAGGAAATTTCCTCTCTGACATTGCGTACATCTGAACATATGACTGGGAATCTCGGAATAACTATATCCATTCTATCTTCTCCATAGTCTATGACTGTCATCCATATCGTTTGATTGGTCGATTCAACTAGCATCAAAAAATTTTGCCGGTATAAAAATGTAGTGTTCAGAATAGAGAATAAAATCTAACAATATCCTATCTTAAACTCCATCATGGAGATGTTCGATCTTCCACGACGTCCTCTTCCAATTTTCGTGTATTTTTAGAAATATTGTATAGAAAACAGTTTCCCAGGAAGAAATAGTTATCTTATTTGGACACTATATGGATAACGAGGGGTCGAGGGTGAAAATGAGCAAGGGCTGCTGGAAATTTGAAGAAAATCGAGATGAGACTTAGAATGCGACAAGTTATTGAATAATACTTGTTAAAAGGCAAAATGAAACGTAAATAGTTACGTACTACCGTAGAATCATTGCGATACAATTATTTTTCTAATCCATTCATAAAATTATTAACCGTATAATTATATGTCATTTGCATTTTATACATTTTGAACATTAGAATTACCGATGATCAAAGTACTTATGTATGTATGGATCTATTTATATACATATGTTGTGTGGCAATATATCAGTGATTTGTCAATAGTACACAAGGCAACACATGACGTAATGAAATATGTCAAAATGTTTTATTATTTTTTATCATTTTGTACACTGCTTCTCTACATATTCTACAGCCATTTGTTGTACACGAATTACGTCTTCTTGAGTACCATGCTGTTCTTCAANTGCATTCGAATTTTTGTTATACAAAAGGCTTTATCTCTATTTGTGTAAGTTTTATCTAACTAGATTGCATATATAATGGAAATTTAAAGATACACATTGAAGATATGAAAAACATCTTTTACAGCTTCTATGGATCTATTTATATACATATGTTGTGTGGCAATATATCAGTGATTTGTCAATAGTACACAAGGCAACACATGACGTAATGAAATATGTCAAAATGTTTTATTATTTTTTATCATTTTGTACACTGCTTCTCTACATATTCTACAGCCATTTGTTGTACACGAATTACGTCTTCTTGAGTACCATGCTGTTCTTCAAAGTTGATGAACTTTTTAAACAGTATCTTCATCTTTCTAGGTGGCAATGTCTGAACAACTGCTCTCTCTAGAACTTTCCTGTAAATACAAATTATTATAAGTTCTTTATGTAATTAAAAAGACAAAATACAGTTGAAAAAATATTTTTACCTTGCTATATCAATATCATTAGATTTAACTAGGGAATCAATATAACAAGACCATATGTCCACCCGTTTAGGATAGGAACTTAGGATTTGCTCAAACAGAGTTTGTGCTCTCTCTTTATCCCCAAATTTGTTTTCCATAATCGCAAACCTTGCCATTAGATTTACATCTGTAAAATTTATATTATATTAGTATTTTATTCTTTATGACATTTTTTTTTGTTGTGTACATACGTTCAGATGCTGGCAAAGATTGCAATGCTCTCTGCATGATATGCCTCGATTTATCCTTCAAACCCATTTTTAACAGTGCTTCTCCACAATTAAACCATATCTCGGGAATATGTTTAAACTTTCCAATCATGGTATTAATTGTTTTCTCTAGTTCGATTTGCCTACCAGCCTCGACATGAACAGTCAACATGTGAGTGTATATTTTCAGTGAATCGTTAGACCTCACTGCATCTTGAAAAACATCATTCAATGATTCAGGAATTCCAAATTTAGACTCTAAATTCAACCAAGCATTCCAAACGTTTAATCTTTCATTCTCTTCCCTGAAATTAATCGTTTTCACCGCTCTTCTCGCGACTGTTCTTGCTTTCTCGATTTCTGTTGTCTGTAAATGGTATGCCATATACTGTAACCATATTATTGAACTGTCTGGACTAGCTAAAACTAATCTGTCGAACTGATCTACAGAATTTGGTAACTGATTATTCGCGAGTGCTTCTTCTCTTTGACGAATTTCACGTTCCTTATGTCTTTCTTGCTCTCGACGTTCAGCGGCACTTAATTTCTTATTTTTCTGCTTTGGTTTTTCCTCCGCTTCATCTTCACTGTCGCTAGACGACTCTTTGTCCTGAAGGAAAGTTAAATCAGGCTTGTCATCCCAGAAAAATCCACATGCAGATATCCTTGGCTTCTGCTCGTTATCCTTATCATTACTAACATTGTTAAGTGCGTTTCTCAAATCTTTTTCGGTAGGTTTGGCATCTTCCTGTTTCATCTTTCCTTCTCTTGTTTGTTCAACGCGCGTTATCTTTGTATCTTCCTTTTCTAAATCTTCCTCGAGTTTTTCTCTGTATCGTTTTCCTTTATTCTCTATCTTTGGTACTTCCTGCACCTCTTCAATTTTTATTTTTTTGGCGAGTACAATGTTTTCTTGATTTTGTTTCTTTCTTTTTAAGTTATTATTGTCACTCGATTTCTCTCTCACACAATACTTCTTTTCAAATGCAGATTTTACAATGCAGAGAGGCATAATCTCGGATTCTTTGGAATTTATTAAGGCATAGCATTTAATTTTAGAATGAACAGTATAAGGTGTTAGATCTGGCCGTAAATCATTTATGTGACGACGTACAGGTATCGCAGCTAAAGTTCCTTTACCAATACCTTGTAGGAGTATCAAGATAAACCAATTTGTCACCATTAAGATTCTACCACGCAGCAATTTGCCGTCAGGGAATTGTATTTGTTTATTTTGTTTGGCACTTATTTTATGCATTATTGGCGATAATGTGGTCAATTCGACAAGCTCGTGTATATAATTTTTCCATATAATCGTCCCAGAAATTTTGTCCCCTATTTTTTTATCCTCAGAGTAATGATCCTTAGATACTATACCTAGCAAGTTATTCTGCAATTGAACAACCAAACCATCAGCCGTAATTTTTTCAATCCTTCCAGTAACTCTCTGCCCTAATTTTACAGATGCAATTGGTCTGTTTTTATAATATGAATTCCTTGAAAGTTCTACTAATTTATTAAAATACAGGATCAATGTATCCAATGCTGTCACCATTCTACTTTTAGGATCAGATAGGTCATCGTATATTTTCTTTAGCGACAATGTTAGTCCCAATTGTTGTTCTTTCTTATTAATAGAAAATATTTTTGCTAATAAAATTTGGTTTGTATGCAATAGATTAAAATTACTAACGTTACTATAGGACACATATCCAAATGGTGTACATTCTTCAACTGGTAAAATTAGTCTTATGCCATCTTGTTCCATATCTTTAATCGTACAAGGTATACAGTCTCCTATTTTTAGTTTTTCAAAATTCCTGTACCTTCCTTGAGTTACAAAAGTCCTAGTCAAAATTAAATTAGGTACTGTAGCAAATACAAGAGCTGAAAGTGTATCACCAGGAATACATTTTGATGCTAGTAGAGCTGCAGTCTCCATACAAGGTGACATGTGACCAGCTGGTAAAAATCCCGTAGTAACAGTTTGTCCTTCATTTCTACAGATTCGTAAATATACTCCTTGAGTGGATGATTCTATTATTGTGCCTTCTACTTCTTCACCAATATCGAACGTTGCTTTTTCAACTTTTATGTCTTTATTAACCACATTTAGAGTTATTTTTTGCGAATCTGTGTTCACTGTTTGAATTTTTACCAGAATTGTTTGTCCAATTGAATAGTTCCAATTTACGTTAGATGTTTCCGTGTCGAGAGCAGTACACGGAATCCAACCTTTAACATCCCCAAAAAACTTTACCAATATCCCACGCTTATGTATTTGAATGATAGTTGCGTGGTGTTTTGATTCAATTTTCGCATCTTGTATGTGTGCTAAAATGGGCAAGTCACTCGTTATTAAAGATCTTTTCAAAGTGAGATATACTTTTTTCCGGTCTATATGAACGAACAAGACTCTTGCTTCTACTTCTTTGTCGACTTTCAGCTTTTTTAAGGCACTTAAACCTTCATCAGATATATGATCTGGTGCAATTTGCCCATTAAATTTACCAAGTTGTACATTAACGAAACCATTCACTTTATCAATATTTGTAATCTTTACATTTACTATGTCGCCAGGTTTAAAATCAGACAATGAAAAGTATTTTTGTTCCAACAGCGAATGTTGCATGGTACAGACATAAATTCCATCTAACCAACTATATGATAATACTCTGCATTTATGTGTGGTACCAGGTGCAAATTTTTCAATGATTTTATCATATTCAACGCTTGTTCTTTTCAAGGAAACAAATCCCCGTATTCCACTCTTAGTTAATTGTAGTACTATTCCACCAGACTCTCTGAATAGAGCAGTAGCTTCTTCTACAGCATCTCCAGGCTTAATAGTATTGTCTCTATATCTATCTATTGTCGAGCTGAAGTATGCAACTTTGATGGTCGGTAAAATATATAATAATGTCCCAGTAATTTTCTGACTATTTGAGTATCTAGATAAGGGCTCGTCTAAATATAGTTGATTTATAAATCCTATATTGTTTTCATCTAATGAAACATATAAGCCATTAGACAGAACTTTCTTTATAGAAAGATTAAATTTTGTGCCTGGCATCAAGCTATCCAATGATTTGATTTCTGTTTCACAAATAGCCTTAACAAGCTTCTGTTTCAAAGTTAATGTAATCATTGATGTATTTTCATTAGTTTTAACTTCTTTAACACAGCATAGAAGCTGCTTACCTGGAACTGCATAAGATTTCTTAGTAATAACTGTTAGTTTTTTTACATAAACGTATATACTATTTAAATTTACTTACACAAACATTTTTCACTGCCAGTTTCCTTAGTAGGAATGAATGCTCTTACATTTATTAAACCTGTATCTACCACATAACCATGATCTTCTATACTACTAATAGTACATACTATTTTTGAGCCACTATCTAAATAAGTAACATCTAAACTTTGATTTATCAGACTGGGTTCAAGAGATAACGAAATTTGCAATACCTCTTGTGGTTGTATAGCTTTTATGTAACATACAACATAATCTCCACAGCTATATAACTCTGGAAGGGATTTAAATTCATTTGTCTGAGAATCCTGTGATTTGACCAATCTTTGCAACAAATTTGTGTAACATTCACTGATATCTGTAATTTGAGCACGACCTACTAAGCCGCCTGGCAAAGATATCAGCAAATCATAGTTTGTCACTTTAGAAATACATCCTAACACTACTAATCCTTCAGATACTGTTGCATATGATAATCGTTCTGCAGTATTGGGAACAAAATTTGGTTCCCCTTTATTATTTTTCTTTGTTCTCTGTTTCTCACGTCTCCTTTTACCAACTTTCTCATGCTTGTCAAATAACTATTAACATACAAATATTGAATGAGTAATTCTAAAATAATAAAATGTGATGGATATATGTAATAAATTTACCAAATCTGATGGTTTTCTGTTTTGAACTCCATTTCCACGTCTTGGAAAATTTTTCAGTGTCATCTATGAAAAATAATTATGTTACTACTACATTATAGAAAGAAAGTTTACAAAAACTGTAGAAAAGTATAACTATAAAATATAGAGTTAAAGTATTATTGAAGATAATAATATGTCAAATTAAATGATTTTTATTCTTGAAATTTTACCTCTTTTAGTGTTAAATAACTATCAGTTTGCGAAGGAAATACTATATTCACACACGATGTGATCGTATGGTGGTTCTGACACGTTTGATTCTTACAGATTATGTTAGCAACATTATGCGTAACATAACCTTCCTCTATTCATAATAAAAAAAGAAATCATACACGTGATTAATGAAATATTATTTCACATTTAATATCGCAACACATTAATATACGGATATAGAAATTATCTTATAAATATAATATTACTAATACATATATATATATATATACATACTGCTATTTATTTATTTCTCTATAAGTCCTTGCTTTCCAGTCGGTGGTCGTCGTAATCTGCGATGTAGGTTAGATTTGTCAGATAATGGAGGTATTAAACTTGCTGCGACACACCTTCCATCATTTACAAGAAAATTGTATATTCCACAAGCTTGTACCACCGGAAGTATTTCAGATCTAACATTATATTTTAGTAATATTTTTTTTTCTCTAGAACTCTGTTATATTCATAATTAGTTTCAAGACCCAAAACTATAAGATCTAGTGATAGATATACAATAGTGAATAAAGATAAAGTTGCTTCATTTATGTCCTTTGCAGAACCGACATTCCAAGACAGAACTGCTCCATCTAAAATTGCAAGAGGACCCACTAGTAACGAATAATCGTTTAATTTAAATCCTACCTATAAAAGTAATTTATACTCCAAAGTATACAACTTTATCAAATAGTTTTATAAGAGCTACAAAGTTGTTTTATACCGGTAAACATTTGGTTATTAAAAATCTGTTCTGTGTCTCATCAATACTTTGATTATTAATGATGTCCACTGTTGTTTTACCAGGTCCTTCATATTCTCTGCTAGTTCTTGAAACATGGAATTGTCTGTAAAAAAGAATTGTTTGAAAATCAAGTAAACTTCATATTCTTTTTCCCTGCAAGGTTTTTAAAGAGAGAAAAACATGATTTAATACGTACTTATTATTTTGTAAGAATCGCTTTAAGATAGGAAAAGTTTTGGTCAAAACCATTATAATAAACTAAGTAATATTTAATAATTACATGCTTATTTTGACAAATATTACCAGAAAGGAAATTTCCTCTCTGATATTGCGTTCATCTGAACATATGACTCGGAATCTCGGAATAACTATATCCATTCTATCTTCTCGATAGTTTATGACTGTCATCCATATCGTTTGATTGGTCGATTCAAATAGAATCAAAAAATTTAACCGGTATAAAAATATAGTGTTCAGAATAGAGGATAAAATCTAACAATATCCTATCTTAAACTCCATCATGGAGATGTTCGATCGGCCACGACGTCCCCTTCCAATTTTCGTGTATTTTTAGAAATATTGTATGGAAAACAGTTTACCAGAAAGAAATAGTTATCTTATTTTGACACAATATGGATAACGATTCGACGGTGAAAATGAGCAAGGGCTGCTGGAAATTTGACGAAGAAGATCGAGGTGAGACTTAGAATGCGACAAGTTATTGAATAATATATGTCAAAAGACAAAATGAAACGTAAATAGTTACGTACTACCGTAGAATTATTGCGATACAATTATTTTTCTAATCCATTCATAAAATTATTAACCGTATAATTATATGTCGTATGCATTTCATACATTTTGAACATTAGAATTACCGATGATCAAAGTATAAAATTTGTATTTGAGAAATCAAAACCAATCTAAAACAAAAATATAATGTTGTAGATCTATAAAATTTCTATAAAAAATTATGTATTAAGAATCTTAATTATTCTGATAAATCTAATATTAAAAAAATTTTAAGTATCTCCTATCGCGTAGTTACAATTTTTGTTTTGTCGTAAAACATTTTTATTTATTACATTTTTTTTAACATGTTTATTAATTTCATAGCACTGTATATAGACATTGAAGACGACACTGAAGATGATAGAGAAAATAAAGTATACAGCTGCTGGGATCAAACGCCTGATATACTTCTAGAGGAAATTTTTTCTTACTTAACTATTCGTGAAAGGTACTATGCATCTTTGGTATGTAAGTCATGGTATCGTGCCTTTAAATTGCCAAGGGTATGGTCTACCTTTACATTGGAGGATAACACACTTACTAGAGGCAAATTTAACTATCATAGTGGTTGGCAGTATGTGTTGGATCATATGAGAGCTTCTGCATGTTTGAATAAAGTTGGCAGGAATTTCAGATCTCTAGTTTTTGACCCTATGTTGAATTTCTATAATCTTTATGAATTCATGAACATGATATCTTGGTATACTGAGAGACAAGGATCAGATAATACATCAGTGGCAGGAGTCGGTACTCACATTCGACGACTTAAGTTCACATTTCCTTGTAACATGGCAAATAGAGACGATCCTGATAGTATTAGACTCTTTGGTACTGGTGGGAAATTACTAGAAGCATTGAAAAGGCTAATGCGTAATTTACATAATTTAAGATGTTTAGAGTTGATAGATCTTATGTTAGATACCAAAGAAGCTTTACATTTAATGGATGATATCTGTGCCAATTGTACTCAAACATTGACGAAACTGATTCTAATCAATACCACAAGGTATTATTGCCCCCTTCTACATGTAGGAGTATTTATTAATTTAAATGTAAGTTTCATTCAGCATAAAAATATAACACAATTCAAATGCATTGTTTAGTTTAAAATATTTGTTTTATGCGAAGGTATTAGTTATTAGTCCACAAAACCTCCATGAAGATGTGATAGATTTAATTGGTTATACTAAATTACAACATCTTCATATCCTTCAAAATCGCTATAGCCAGAAAGATACCACAATGAGATTGGTAATAATTGTGAATATTAATTTTATAAAGTACATGGTTTTAAATACATTAATTTAATTGATCTTTATTGATTTAGCCTATAAGAAAAGCTTGGATAAAAATGAGAAAAAACAATCCACACATTAAAGTACATTTTGAAGTGGAAAGTTATAAACCTACAGATATACTTTTGCCTATTGATTTGTTAGAACATGGGAGTATTCCATGTCACAGTATTGTTTTGAATACTCCAAATACACAGGTTAGTATGTTTTGTGACTACTTGTGTATATTTGAACTGAGATTATAAAATATCATGAAAATTTAATAATTCAAAAATTAATTACATAGATTAAAAATTTCAGATTTCATCTTCAACTATTCTTAATCACGGAATGTTTTTCGAATCGACAATAAGGGTGTACGCATTCAAAGGTCTAACCAGATATTTTGCGCCTAGAAATTTTTCGCAAAGATTGGATGAAGCAATAGTACAGTTTTGCAAAATGTGTCCGAACCTTCACACGCTGGTATCACTTTGTGTTTGAACGAATTTCTGATGTATATCGTGATTTTCTTAAAATCAGACTCTATGACTCTAACTCTTAATGTGATAGCATGCATTCGAATTTTTGTTATACAAAAGGCTTTATCTCTATTTGTGTAAGTTTTATCTAACTAGATTGCATATATAATGGAAATTTAAAGATACACATTGAAGATATGAAAAACATCTTTTACAGCTTCTATGGATCTATTTATATACATATGTTGTGTGGCAATATATCAGTGATTTGTCAATAGTACACAAGGCAACANGATTTAAATTCAGATCGATTACTGTATCAATGACTTGGAAGCCAATCAGTGGGAGGCAAACATTTTACCATGACACATTTGATATCTTGCCTGGGCTTTTGGTTATTGAACAAATAATACTTCATACGATTACGTTAATCCACGGATTGGTTTCCTTGGTATTCAGCTAATACCTTTGTCAAATTGTCTTTCAAATAACTAACTCATAAAAAAGATTTTGAGTAATTTGAATTCATAATTCAACTGACTTATATATTTGATAAATGTTTCTCTGCAGATGATTCGAGATAAAATTTCAACCGCCACGATATTAGAAATCGTGTCTACAGCAAAGAACTTGCGTTGCTTATACGTCCGGAGGTATTCAACCCTAAAGAAATGCGACGGGGATTGGTTAAAAATTATGAATTGGTCACCAGAACATTATCAGTGGATTAAAGAGAATAGTCGTAGCTATGAAAGTACGGAAAGAGAGGTATCTAGAATATTAAACTACAGGTGGCACATGCTAACTGAAAGAGAATTTAGAGATCAAATGGTAAAATTATATTTATGATGTTCTCATAAAAGAAAAAAAGGAAAATTCTTACAAAAAGTATTTTATATTAAACAGATTGCGATTGTGCAATAATTATACTTTTATAAAATAATATGTGTGTGAAGAATACTGTTTGAATATTTTATGTATTACATACAATTCGTGTAATGTATTTACACTTTTTAACATAACTGTGATGATGTAGATAAGAGATTTACTACATATTTGAAGATGATTGAGGGGGACTGTTATGTACACAGATCTGTACGATAATCGAATAATGTAAAATAATAAAATGGCAGTAATTGCAAGTATCTCCACTTTATTTTATCATATATAATGAAGAATTCCTATCCTATATTTCATAACTTATGTAATTATGGACTATACCAATTCATATATTTATATATATCGGTTAACAACATACTTATTTAAATAGTTATATCTAATACAAACATTTAGCGTATAATTTTGTGTACATTCTAAATATTACATAAGTTAAAACAACAGATAATAATACAAGCATTAAAATTAAAAAAAAACTTTTATACCGAATTTTTTACAAAATTATATAACAATAATCATTAACTCCAATACAGAAAAACAAGTATAATAGGTATTAAGCAGTTTTATAGCATATACATATTTTAATATTGTACATACAGAATTGAAAAAGTATTAAACAACATTCAACTGTAATTAAGAATGATTTAAAATAAATTACCTATCTATTCAATTTAAACGAAATTTTGAAGTATAACATTTTTTTGTTCATCTCTATTTACAATTTAAAATAGATTATCGTGGAGAATAGAGTACGCAATAAGTTTTCTTATGTCCTTATAGAATGGTTATAATAAATAAAAAATTTAATCATGTATTTCTTATTTGAAAAAAATTATCTAGCGTATAAAAGCAGAAAGATGAAGAATCACGGTGCCAAGGCTGCCGATCGTCTGTCCCGGTTTTTATTACGTTGAATAGTACGCGCCTTAAATGCAGCAGCATTCATCAATGTCTAAATGAAATATAATAAAATTTACTAAATTAATCATTTTGTTTCTTTAAAGTTAATGATAATTGATCTTTTAGAATTAAAATTGGCAAACTTACTCTTTCCAATTTACTCGTTTTCTGATTTAGTGGTATCGGTAAAACTTTGTTACCAAGATGAAAGATTTCGCGCAGAAGTTGATTTTCTGCAAGATGAATATTTATGCCCGGACCAAGCAATCTACAGCATGCGTTGTACTGAGTTCGTGCACACCATCCTTCTAAATACAGAATTTCTTGACCAAATTTTACATGCATTTCTGGTACAATGTCCTCCTAATAAAAATCATAGATGTCATCAATAATACAGTATGCGGTGATTGCATACAATATTTCAATAATCTTATTGTGAAATGCACCTCTATGTAACGAAGTATGTCTCTGAAATTAGCTCTCTGTTGCTTGCGATCTTTCTTTGCTCTGTACTTATTCGAATCCGTAGCCAGCTCTTTTAAAACTTCAATTAGATCTAATGACCAATCTTGTTCGTAATCACAAGAGAAATCGCGACCCAGTTCAAATATTACAGCTAGGGCCTCGCCAGCCGACAACCTTATGTCCAAATGCGGCGATTCTAGTAACTCGCATAATCTATTCAGGGACCTTTAATAGAAATGGTTAATTTTATTATTTCACGCAACTTTTTAGCCCTTTTGAAGATACTTACGGCATGTAACTATTGGTTCTATTGCTTGCAAGCAAATTGTATATGTCAGCTGGGGCCATTACTGTTAAAAGAAGTGTCCACGCTGATATAGCCGCAGCATGTAACGCTGCAACCTCTGCAGATATAGTCGCTATAGCACCATTCCCTTTTAGGTAAGAACCAGAAAAGATAGTAGACAGTAATTGCACGATTTCCATAGTGGCTGTCGCGTCATTGCCCGATAAGAATTGATTCATGCTTAAAGCCCAACAACACTGTAAGTAGATAATTTATTATTCATATGTAAATCAAACTATTGTTTCTTTGTTTTACCTCTGAACGTGCTTGTGTGGTAGCTGTGGTGTCGCTGGCGATAAGAGTCAAAGTACTTTTCAAATCACGACAGACTACTTCCGCGCTTTCGAAAGCTCCAAGTTGAACACAAAGTAAAGTACTTAATCTGGCTGCTGTAGATTGTTCTTCACCACGGCCCTTTTTTAATCCCCGCTCCACTGAATCTGTGATGGTCATTTTCCTATCCTCTACAAAATCTGGAATGTACTTGATGGCAAAGATTTTTTCCATTCCTTTGAAGCAAATTGTTCTGCCCTTTGCACTCTTTTGTGTTAGACCGTCAATTGCTTCCTTCAGTTTTTCCTCAAATGCTTCTTGCTGCACGAATTCATCAACCTCATTATCATTCACATCATCTAACATGCTGCGATTGTCAGATTGACTACTGGATTCACTGCATGCATCATTATTGATCGAATCTTCATCAGATGTTAGCTCAGCTCTTTTTCCAGCATGACCTATAAGCAAAGTGATTTTCTTATTGCTGTGTTACAGGCAGTATTTGATATATAAAAAATATTGTAAGAAGGAAAACAAGATTGCTTTTCTATTTTTATTGTATAAAATAATACATTGAGAAGAAGAAAAAAATCAAATGATCAATAACATAAATGATAAATGATAAATATCTGTGTTTAATTTATGTAGATAATAGTAGTCAAAGATAACAGGTATTAAAAGTAAATGTCATATTACATAATGTGAAGTCTAAACAGCTGTTAGCTATAGCTATCTAAAATAGTTGTACCATATGTAACTGTGTAGACAAAAATTTAGTCAATCTATATAAAATTATAATTCCATAAAAAGTCATTCAAAAAAACATCTATATAACTTATTATAAACCAGAAAATTACTACAACACATTGCATGATATAAGCGTTACACATTCATTATAGATATTTGCAATCCTAATGAATGCAACTTTCCACATGTTTATGACGCATACTGATAATTGCATGAAAGATTATGTATGATTTATATATATAGATTACTTATATCAAATTACGTAGAATTAAATTGTATGATTTAGCTCATTGTAATTTTTTAATTTTTAATGTGTATAAGAATAATCAGCATTGTTAAAGTAGAAACGTTATTATTTGTAAAATGAAATGTAAAAATAACGTATACGCAGCTATAAACCAGCATCGAGGGAATGGTAAGTTCATAATAATCTGTAAATAATAAATAACATTGGATCGAATACTACGTATGACGATCTAAATTTAGTACATATAATGCAAAAAAAAAGGATCGATTGTCTTGAAAAGCATGATTCATCTACCTAAACTTTCGTGTAAGTTTCTATACATATGAAACACACGAAACGCATCTCTTTTTGAAATTAAACATTTTACGGCTCAAAAAAAAATTTAATATTTACGGAACAAGCATTTCCGCATTGTTTTATATATCTCGTTATGCAATATGAATAATTTAGTGATTGGTATCGTTAGTTCTTAATATTTCGAACATAAAAATTTTCCTTTTGTCTCTAACCCAAACCCATGTGCGAAAAGCATGAAAGTCACATGGGGATAGGTGGTAATGTCACGACGTTACTTTGACTCGACATATCGCCAGAAATTTCATAGATTGATATACAATTTTTTCAGCCACGATATCATTTTGTGACTTTATTTACGATATCGTTGAAGTAATCGGAATAATTGACATCTAGCACATGACGTAAGATGAAATAAATAACATTTCCAATGCTTGATGAGTCATTCCAGGAAAATGCTGATAATTTAATAAAGAACGTTTAGCGCGAAGTTAATCGAAACTCTTCTGGTCGACGCCTGGCCTTGAAGATATTTTAAAATTATCATTTTGCATTCGCAAATGAGTGGGCGAATGAAATAAAAATGAAAAGCAGCTTTCCTCACCGGATTTTCGCCTTCTACCTCCTTTGCCTGGCATCGTTCTTCACTTTCCTTATAGCACAATTGATACTAACAGAAATACTTAATCAAGAGGGTAAATGTCTTGCACTATTAATTTTCTTTCGTATACTGAACACACTGCATGAATTTTTAATTAAAATCTGGTAAAAACTCATTAACATGTTGCGAATTGTTCAAAACATACACGTCGAGACAGCCTACGATGGGCTTTCTCAAGTGCACTGTCTTTCACGAGCTGCGCTGCGAATCTACCCGAACGTAGGCGAATGTGCGCGAAACACTGATTGCACATGCGCTACATATTTCTATGAAAGTCACATGCTTGCCAATGAGCGGCTCGATTTGATTGAACCAAGGGAATAAGACCAATCAGCTTGCATCAATTGAGCCATCACGCATGTGATACTGTCAGTTTCAGTGAAAGATATTCTCATTTTATTCGAGCGTTTAGAGCGCGATAATATGAAACGCATGTAACGAATTTCGAGCATGTAACGAAAACTTTTGAATAACATTTTAGCCCAGTGCGTGCGTGATACAAATAGAAATACAATGGTTCGCAAAAGAATCTGTACACTTGTCAACATCTTTTATGAACATATTATGTCTGTTATACGAAATATTTTGAAGTTTTATTAGTTTGTAATGATATCCAAATATCATGATTATATTGATAAAATCTTAAACGATTCATAAGTATTTGAACAACTAATCATTTACAATGTTAATAAGTCTCAGTATTCAGTGGGACCATTTTTGATAGTTATTATATGCATAAAGTGATTATTCATACCTATATTCATCTTTTATTAAATATAAGTTTGCAATAAATTTCTTGCAGCTTCTATGTCTCAGATTAGGTTCAAATTTTGCCAGTATAATTATGTTATCTCATTATAGTGCTAACATAATTTTAAATTATTTTATATAATACTCGTAAAAGTTTTCAACGATGATTCCATAAATATGTTTGCAAGGCACTGTACTTCGTTATAGCAATACCATTAGTGTTCAAATGTTATAGCATCATAGACATTAATCTATACTGCGTTGAGGTATAAAAATCAATAGAACATCATGACGTACGAATATCATTATTGAACATATAAATTTGTGCTATTGTAAAAAGATCTGCATCACATAACAAAGATTGTATATTATTTTATATTTTCGAATATAAAAAAACGCTTCACAATGATACATTTTCATTGTAACAATAACATAGGAGTATATACAACGAAGAAATGAATATACACATGTTTTAGCCTTAAATATCACGTAAAGAGATATAATGTATGTACGCTACAATAAATTAAAGGTAAATGATTACAATTATATGAGGCTTGTTATTGCATATAATTCATAGTACTTATATTACAAGTCTGTATGAATTTAGTTGATTATATTACTATGGTACAAAATTGAATATATTCCAAGTGTAGCAAAAGTGAAGAAAGATCTAGATTCTACTGTAGTTATAACTTATATTTAACATTTGTTTGTATATTCAGATGGACAAATATGTCAGTCTATTCTGAAGTACAAGAATCATTAGAATAGTACAAATTTTGTTTATTACATTGCAATCAATGTAGTGAAAAAAGTTTTTGAAGATAAAAAAATTTAATTTTTTTATATATTGGAATGTTACTTTTACTTTCAAAAGTATCACATATTATGCTTCATTGAAAACCTAAAATTTTGAATAGTGAAATTTATATTTATAGAAAAAAAATCTTTTTATCTCCCAAAGTAGTTTCTTTGTACATAAACTCTATTGGAACTAATTTTATATAAATCTTAATGACACAAATACTAGACTTATTGTAACTAGTAAATTAACTTTGAAGCTAGAAGCAGCACTTTCAAGTGCCATCATATTCTGACATGGTGTTGCTCTTCGAATGAAATTAAATATAGAATCCACAATATTTGCTGGTGTTGGATCTGAACATTCTTCCAGATCTTTTACAATACAACTCTGAAGTTTGGACATGTCCCTGCAAATACATAAAAAAGTATATTTATATCTATAGTTCTTTTTATTATTATCATCCATTTAGTATACATAAATGGATTGATCCTTACGTGCATTCTTTATTTCCAAGGGCAACGAGTGGAAGATTATCTAACAAATGTAAAGTTTCACTGTTGGAATCTAATTGAATCATATAACTTCCCAATGTAGAGTTTATACACTGTTGAATTTCCTGTTGTTTCGACTTCAGACACTCTGGCCCATTAGCAGATATGAAAACTGCAAGCAATTAAAATGCTGTTTAGCAATAGTTAAATACTAGTTTCCTATATTAAATGTTTCAACAAAAGAATACAAACGAGCAATACGATCTCCTTCTTTGTAACATACAAAATTTAAGAGAGAATCTGTGATATTATGAACAAGTTCTTTATTTTTTCGTTCCTGCGGTTGTACACAATGTTCCACTGCTGTGGTAAAATTTCTGACACATCGCTTAAGAGTGGGAGTTTTTTGGCAGTACTTTTTGAACACTATATCCAAATCTCCAGTAGGCTTGTACTGCTCCATTTCTTGCTCCAATGCTGTGTAGTTAACAAACGAATCAAGGCACTGTTTGAATTTATCCCTTGCATTTTCAACATTCTCGAATGCGCCTTCTCCCCCATATTGCTCGCATCTTTGTTTGAAAGCATTTGTAGCTTCTTCCAGAACATGTATTCCAGATGTGTTGATATTATTTATATTTGGGATTCCATTAGATGCCGTTAAGTTGATGGCACTGGAAACTTTGTTTAATACTTCTTCCGCGTTGGGCACATCTTGTTGAGAAATAGTGTGTCCAAGAAAGCCAACTGTAATGAAAAATAATTAATTTATCATTAATATATCGATTTATATAAATATAACAAAATTTAATTTATATGCAAATCTTTTTTTCCTTTTTCTAAAATAATTCTTAATTATATATTTTAAATAAACAATTTTTAAATAATTAAAATCTTTCTTTTAAAATACAATATTCTACTAATAGTAAATTTCCAATAATTCTCTGTTCAAACATTTAATGATTAGTCCAATAAAATCTTTAGCTAGATTAAAAAAATATTTATTGCTATGTATAGCTTTTAATTATCTTTTTAAAATGCTGAAGTCCAAAACGTTTAACTTTGCGGCTATTAGAAATCTTGTTTTGTAGCATTTCCTGTTCGGAAAGGAAGTAAATACGTCATGTGGACTTTGCATTGGTTGTTGCTTCGACTTGTAACGACAAAGTATCTATTTTTATCTGCATAATCTCCGAAAGCAATTAAATTATTTTGCCATTTAGTATTTATATTGATGAGAATTAAAATCAATCTAATTACTCTTGTTGTTTTACGAATATATTTCGATGATTACAGCGCAAATATTGTATGTCCACTTTTAGCGTTTTCGAAAAAAACAATTTTTAAAATTCAATAGCACTTTATAACTAAATAAGTACCTTTTGCATTGTATTTATTTTTATTAACGCTATTATAAAGTCCCTTTTAAGAACATAAAATGTCAACAGTGGATCCTTAAAAATATCTCTATAATATAATAAAAATATCACTTTTAACAAATTTATTAAATAGATATAAATGTAATTTTTATATAACATAAAAAACAGTCAAGAACTATTTGTTGCTTATAAAAACACAAGTTTCCCCAAAAGTGAACATATAACAGTTGTACAGTAAACCATCGATTTATAGGTTACGATAGTCTAAAATTTCTGATAAAATGGATTCGAATAATAAGAAAAGTATACATAATATATTTTGTACCAGGTTAAATATGTTTTCGTGTGTTCCATGCATATTCTGTTTGTGAAAAACTGAAGCAGTTTCATAGAGTACAAAGTGCATGGATTGAATCAACGTGCAATCTGTGCGTTCGTCACACGTGTACTGTAACGATAAGTAGTCCGGTACAAAGAGAGAACAATGCAGTCTTTAGCTTTACTTCCCATCAATAAATGATTCCCATGATCGTTATATTATCTTTGTAAATATTTATGTGAGATACTCTATTTATTAAACATCTGCACAGAGATCATATATTATGTTCATAAATCGAACATTCGATACGTCGTAACTGCATTTAATCCCAACGACCGTATTGTTATCGATTACGCGAGTATGTACGAAGGTCGTTTTCATTTCTTGATCATAAAGTCGAAAGCAAGATTTGAGATTTGACTGTTTATGGAACAATGATCAGTTCTTTCAAATAATACACAACTGGAAACAACAGCGTTTTGATTGGTAACTTAACCCTGACGTGTTTGTTCATAAAACGTTTCCTAGTATGGGCATTATTTATCACACAAAAAATAAATCATTCGTAAACATGATTTTGCACATGCGATCATCTTACGTATACCAAATTTTTCTTCCGTCTCGGTCGACCACGCACGCAAGTCTCCTTTTTGTTTTTGTAAGATATCGCGTGTCATGAATCATTGTTAGGAATTCTGTCAATGAAAAAAATAGAGAAAAAGATGCAAAAAACGATCTAATCATTACTAACTAATAGGAAGTAGAAAATTCCATGTAGCAACTTACCACAGAGGAATATCATGGCAGTTAGTGTGGTAGAGTATTTGATCATTTCTATTTTGTTGCTAAAATATGTTCGACCAGGGATTGTGTGGAGATGTTTGCCAACGTCGGAACACTCTGTGTATTCTCCGGAAAAGTAGAGAAAAGTATTTATATGATGAAATAACGAGATAGAAATATACGTTCAGTTACGCATCACTACGAGTGTCACTCTGAGCGCATTCGAATTATTCTGTTTATTATAAGAAGCTCACGCCGATGTGTCAGCGTTGTCCGGAAAATTAGTGAAAGGAAGAGAGATAAGAGAGCGAGACACAGTGATTTAGAAAACGGAGGACAGAGATACACTGTAGCAACTCGCGAGAACAATATTCCGATACTAAGTTGTTGAGCGCACGCGCTCCGCTTATATAAATCTCATATGCATAGTATGTACATATACTCCATATACCACTTTTGCTTCCATGTTAAATTTAATTCTATTCTATGTATATATATACATATATATATATATATATATACATATATATATATATATATATATATACATATATATATATCGCCTAATGTAATTCTAGTTGTCTTGCATAATTTTTCCTGTTTCGAAAATAAACTAGTAATTTTGCATTAAATAAATTATATCAAAATAATCATACCTATATAAATTAATAGTATTTGAACATTTTAAAGTAGAGAGTTGTAGAGTTTGAATTGATCCTTAATAATATAGAATGTAGGCAATCTTTAGGATATTTTATGTGTAACAAATATCGATATATTGTTTGTTTGATAACTTATATATTTATAAGATAAACTTAAACAACTTCATACATAGATTCCTCGGTAGTATAGTGGTCAGTATCCCCGCCTGTCACGCGGGAGACCGGGGTTCGATTCCCCGCCGGGGAGAAATCTTTTTTACACAATTTCAAATAATTTTCTCTTGTTTTTCTTTTTTCTTTTTTATACTACTATAATGTAAAAAATATACAGTTTAATAAATGTCTATATTTCGTAAAGTATACTCAAAACTATGTTTTACTATCGCTACTTTGAGACGTTTGGTTAATATCCGACTACAATTATTTAATCCAGTTCATTCGCCGTTGTGAAACAGAATGGCCTTGCTATGAAAATGCAAGGATCGTTGTAACGTCGTGAGATAAAGTCCTCTATGTCCTAGCTGTTATTCTAGTCTTTTGTATACAACTATATATTTGTATATTTGTATACTTTAGTGCAGTGTAACTTTTCCAGAAGTTTTTTTTTTATTAAACGTTTATTAGCCAAGGGAATATAGATTACATATATATACGTTTACAATAAACAACAAATTACATTTGGGAAGTAATTTTGGCAGGAGTACCGTTACGTGACAGTACGATGTAGACATATAATATTTTGTGTCGGATTTACATTTTTAACATTGCAGTTGGTGATTAAATTTAAGCCGCTCAGAAGCGGTACTTTTGTATGATATCGTCTTTCTTTTTTTTTCTTTTGTCCTGAAAATTTGGTGATAAAACTGGACAAATCGATAGCCTACTTTAACAAATCGGTAGCCTATTTATCTTTTCCAGAAGTCTTCAGAAATGCATGACCATGTTAGCCGATGAAAACAGAGTCATTCGTTGACTCTTGAAGATATTTGGTCCTTACAATAAATAGTAGAGACTTCAGTGATATATTTAATCATATATGCTTTTAATAACCTTCGCAATATAACAAGGTCCAAAATTAAAGCAACAAATAACAGCATTGATTGATGCAATGAGAATCAGGGCCGCATGCGACACAGTGTCTTTTTGAATACAGTCTATACCAATGTTAAAGTCCATGCAATATTAAATTAGGTTTCAAGTCTCTACATTCTCAAAGCAGTGTTATCCTTTTAAGTGCTTTTCCGCAATACAAAAGGGGTGACTTCTTGTCTTAATTCGGAGGGCGCAGTCATAGGAAAAATATTACAATTTCATTTTTTTTCAATCAATCAAAATATCAAAATATTTGAGAGCTCGATTAGTGAGAAATTGGTATGTGAGCTTTGAATTATATTTCACTGTTGAGTTTAAAAGATTTCACGTAAATAACATAACAATTTAAGCGATACTGCTTAAGCTTGATCTTTTCAGGTTTTTATCTATTTGTTCATTGGAATGATCATTCCATTTTGTTCATTGGATCTGTTTTGTATTTCTATGAAATCTGTTTGTAAATAATACTGTCAAAATATGAAAGATTGTCTATATGTACATATGAATAATAAAGCAAAAATTCAACATAAAGAGTAATGTAGTGAACAATATAAATTTGTTAGAATAAAAAAATTTATAATGTTAAACATATATAAATATATGTAATCTAGTTTACCATTAAAGTAGAATTTCTCATCAACCAATCCTCGGTAGTATAGTGGTCAGTATCCCCGCCTGTCACGCGGGAGACCGGGGTTCGATTCCCCGCCGGGGAGGATATTTTTTTTAGATCAAATTTATCATATTTGTAAGATGATGCAATTGTTTTATTTTACTAACAATAAGAGGAAAATTGAACAAAACAAAAAGCAGTTAAGTATATATTTGCTTAGAATTTGGAGCTTTGTTTTAGGAATAATATATTTTCCGAATTACTTTCATTACTGATCGTTCTAAGATCATTAAATACAACTTTAATTTTTCCAAAGCAAGATAAATGTTCTTGTTTAACTGGAACTCTCTTCTATTGTCAAGAAATTAAGTGTTACTTGTTTGCGCAAAATGCATGGGATAAAAGTTTCAGTGGATACACTTAATTTCATAAGTGTATTTTTGAAATAAAAAAGATAATAGCCACAAAAATTATTGTTATTTTGTAACTAAGTGGTAAGATCCGTTTCATTCGATCTCTGCAGCGGCGAACGAACTGGACTGAATTGTAGTCAAAGGAGCTGAACGTCTTAAAATAATATTAGGAAGTGTATTTTTGATTGTAGAAATGAACAGACGATTTCTCTAAAACGTACATGTATAGTAGTGGACAAAAGGAAGTTTAAATGTAAGTGATGCGAAGGGTACCGTAATTTTACAAAATGGAATTGTATCTGACAAAAGCAGTGAATAAATATAATATAAATACAGTCCATGATAAGTAATTGTCAGCAACGTACCAATTTTATACTTTCTTTTACCCGCTACTGTATATTTTTTACAAAAGTATGAAGCTTCGAACGTTTATATAAGAAATATTTCTTAGAATCAATGACTGACACTCACTGTCCGTATACATGTACGAAGCATAGCAAAAGGTTTCTTATAGATCCTATAGATTAAATGCTCCTAACTGAATATTTTCAGTAAAGGGTATTTGTACTAATGAAGTATAAACTTGTTGAAACATATTTCCTACGGGTATGTGTAAACATCGCTTGGCTTTTGTCACTCTCGGTTTTAAGAAAAGAAAAGGAAGGTATTTAAGGGTGGCATAAATTAATTAGCCTTTCCTGCACTAGGTCGTATGCAAGCGGACTCCAACGATATTGCGACTGCGATACCTACCTTACATGAATATTACTATCTATTATTATTTATTATTATTAATTATTTTTACATAGAAGAAATTTAGCCCACCCATGGAAGAATAGCATTTTATTTGTTATCACACATAAAAGGCAATGTGCAATATATCCCAATATATAGGCCCGATATATCCGTGCGTATCATAAATTTGTAACAGGTCTTAAGAAGTTTTTCAAGGTCTTTGCTTGCCCTTACCAACGGACGATCATCGCTCGAAGATAATTTTTACATTACATGCTTGAATGATACGAAACTGTTATCAATATATTAGATACAATATTGGTTGGTTCAAGATGCGTGAAAGATTGAAAAAGGTTACGGAACAAAAAATCGTACCTATATAATTCAATAAATGTATATCGAATCGAAATGTAAACCAGAAGAAACTTTCCGAGCGACCATTTGAATCTTTTCAATCTAAAATTCCAAAAATACTCGGGAATTCAGGCTAGATGCTTGTCAGAGCATACGGTCTCCAAAGTGTTAAGCGATCAACGGCCGGGCAGATGCGAGAAATCAGTCGTAAATAACTGTTGTTTTCCGTCTTGCGAAGTTCAAGGGTCGTGATCTGATCGCGGAACACGACAGAGTCACATACGCAAAATCAGTGGTAGAGTACGGTTCACCTCCGTCTTACGAAGTTCAAGGGTCGTGGTCTGAGCGCCAGACACGACAGAGTCACATATGAGCAGTCAATTGTAGAATCCGGTTGTCTTCCGTTTTACCAAGTTCGAAGGTCGTTGTCTGACCGTCAGACGCGACATAAAAGTCGATATTTGTATCATATCTAGAAGGGACAGTCCCTTAATAGTCACATATTCAATAAAATCATACAGTCCATTTTGTAATCAACTGTCTGGCTTGTAACTCCTTTCCTCCGTCATCCCGCTCATAAACGCAAGTGTCCAGACGCCTACATTTGCCTCCCGTACACTCCGTTCAGCGATAGGCTATCCTTTTCGGTTTTAGTCCAACTATCCTTTTACATTATGTTATTTTGTTATATTTACTTTATTAAATGTTCTTAATTTTTTAACACAATAGACAAAATTTGTTATGTGTTTTGTTTAGGATATCATGACGATTTCTTGTGGAATTCTTAAAATGATATATGTTATAGCAAAACCTTGTTATTATTTTGTTAATTCTAATTTTCAGCTTTTTTTGGAATAAAATTCTTATTATTTAAAACGTGTCTACATTACTATATATATATATATATATATATATATATATATAATTAAAGAAATAAAAGGTAGGGAGACGTGAAAAAAAATTTTTTTTCGGAGAAGCGTAATAGCATAAATGTTGGAAACCGCTGAAATATAACGTGATAATAGACTCGTAGTAAAATTTGCTAATAGTTAAAAATAGGTCATATTATACCTGTTTTTATACTTATGTCACAATTTTCCGCACAGCATCGGTGGTTCAGTGGTAGAATGCTCGCCTGCCACGCGGGCGGCCCGGGTTCGATTCCCGGCCGATGCAAAGAATTTTTTGCCTTATTAATAATAATTTTTTAGTACATACTGTGTTTTATTTTTATTTTATACCATTATGTGTACCGTTCTCTGTGTTGCAATTTTAAAACAGGCGATCCCCTGACCTACGATGTAATACCTAAGAGGACTTAATTTATTACACTCTTAAGTGTGTGTCATCACTTTCTAGATCCCATTAGTATAGAAAACTGAATGGTTGATCTGAATATTTTTGAGGCTTCACGTTCTCTTACTGTATAACTACTATTAAGTAAAATAACTGAAATAATACCTGTGTTCTTTATTTAAACAACGGAATTAGATACCTGGCAACTCTGCAATTTCAAGTCACTTGGATGGCTGCGTATTTTTATATACATATACATACATATATATGTAAATGACTTTACTGAACACATGCACATTAATTATCAATTAGAAGTCATGCGAAAGCTAGGGTACGGAAATGGCAACACACAGATTTTTATTTCTTGTTTCTTCGAAAAAAATGCAAATATTTGATATTTCTTTTATCAGAGAAAATAAATGAAAAATATGTGTAAAATAGTTTTTTCGCGAAGAAGTCAGCTTGACAATGTCATAATCGGGAAAAATATTCCGTCGAATTTTTTCTCTTAGGATTTCTTATAATGAATTTCTTATTGGCAATTATAACTAAATTTGATAACATTGTTTAGAAGGTAACTTTGTTATTTGCATTGGGCTATTATATTTATAGATAATATGTAAACGTATATGCATAAGTATATGATTGTTGTTATGAAATTAAATATCAGTTAAATCTAGTTACCAGATTTAGCAGCATGTATCTTTCTTATGTATATATATGATCGATTTTCTGTTTGAGTTAGGCCTGAGGTTAGTAGGTTTGTATGTTTTTATAATTGTTTTTATGTGTCGTTTGTTGTCGAGAAAGGATCCTTCGCGAGGGTGCGGCCTGAGAAAACTCCTCGAAGGCTTGCTGGAAAAATATGATATGTAATGCATTGTAATGGATACAACAAATAGGTCTCTCTCTAGCTTTCGAACGGATGGATCAAATTTGTTTTACATTTTAGTATTAGTTACTTAATAATGTAATGTAGCTTAGATGCCAATTTCGATCAAAAATATTCAAAAGTGAAGACTGATTCAGATCATATTAAAATTTATTATCTAAAACTAGATCATACTAGTGATATATCTATATAATATTTTACATTATTTCATGTAGCATCGGTGGTTCAGTGGTAGAATGCTCGCCTGCCACGCGGGCGGCCCGGGTTCGATTCCCGGCCGATGCAATACTTTATTTTTTCTTTGTAATTTTATAGTATGCTATAATTTTAACAGTTTTTTCATATATTATAGAATTTATTATAGATTTTTTAAATAAACATTACAATTGTCGCAATAACATAGTTGATAATTTAATCCACAGTAAAGAAATGAGATAAAGATTGGCATTATCAGAAGCTGGTAATTTATCGAACATCTATCAAATATCAAACTAGAAAATATTTTGATTAGGAAAAAGATATCTTGCTAACTGAAGTAGAGCTGAAAGAGACTGATACTAAATGGAGATTAAAATTGTTTGAGGAATCGAAGAAAATCGTGACGCATGGCTGAAATATTCTTATAAGGATTCCCAATTAAATATTAAGTATCCAATTTTCGCTACTCTCTCTTATAGTTTAAAATATATGTAATTGGAAGAGTGAAATTGAAAAAGATTACCAATTAAGAATTACAATGCATGAAATTGCTTTCTAAGGCTTGAATAGGTGAAATTGTATTGCTCAAAGAATGCATGAAATCGCATACTATTTTACAGTATGAGTATATGTGCTTGCTTCACTGTATTGGACCCTGTAACCAAGCTTCTGTCCTTACAAGCTACGCACACATTTCACAGATGGTCGGGTATACAAATATATAAATAGCCAACTTGGTGCAGTGTTTCTCAAACTGGACCAAACATTCTAGTCAGAAAAGATAGTCACGTATGTATAAATGTTTAAACGCATAAATACTTTCTCTGTTCATTATGCTGTTTATTACACTAATTAACATTGATTAAATTTATATACAAGATTCAAGAATCATGAAAAACAGTTTTAGATCAGATTGAGAAACACTGTAGTGTTATAGATATGAAGATCAACGGATTATTTTGCTGGCTTCTTCATGGAACACCTTAATTATCAATTAATTGCAATGTAGGCGAAGCTAGTAACCATGAATTATTACGTAAGCCAATTTGCTGTATTCCGCAAACTGTCTAGGAGCTTGCGCATGAATTTTTCATTAGCCGCTACCAGTTGCGTGAATGCTTTAAAGGTCAACATTAACCACGAAAGTCGTAAGTTTAAAACCAATATAAATAAAACTGAAGGAACACCTTGTTGCAGGACTGTGTAAAGATTCAGAGTTTATATGCATTCCGCATCATTAAATCGAAATAGGCGTCATGATCAATGCTTGCACTGATGGCGCTGTAATAGTTCATAAATTCTTCTTCAGTGACCTGTAACGAAAATTATGAATGCTGTAGTTCGCCCAAAATCAGTTTTAATCGCAATAATTACACCGTTACGATAAAGCAATTTATCTACTTTATTATGTTCAACTATTATTTTAGTAATTATTATTACTAATTATTATTTAATTTACTCTACATTATTATATTCAACTATTATTTTAGTGATTATTATTATTATTACTTATTATTTAATTTACTATATTTTATTACATTCGACTATTATTTATAATAAAAATTTCCAATAGAGAAAAGAAGATACTCACAGTGCCATCTCTGGTATTATTTTGCTCAAAGTTCGCCAGAAACTTATTCAGAATACTGTCCTCGCTTTCTTCACCACTGATATAACGGGGATGACACTTGACATTGTAAACTCCTTTCAAATCTTCGATCGTGATCACTCCATCGCCGGTTTTATCCAGTTTCTTAAAGGCTTGATCCACCACGTTTCTGCGATTCTGAGACATCGGCGGCTACACAAAAATTTTTTTATTAAAAATCCAACAATTTATTGAAATATCTGATACGGAAAATACATTTACTCTTATGCCAGCGATGAATTCGTCGACGCTGATGTTCCCATCGTTATCTGTGTCGAATTTCATGAACATGTTTTGGATATCCTCCTCTGGAAGTTCCAGGCCACTTTCTTGAAGGCCTCTGGTGAATTCATCTAGGTTCAACTTCTTGTTTCCGTCATCGTCCATACGACGAAAAGTTCTACATAAATTAACATGTGATATAATATAATAAATTATTATGTTTTTCTGGGAGTGTATAACAAAATTCGTATTGAGTGTTATAGAATAATGCAGGGTAGCTCGTAATTCATGGTACAAATGAGATCAGGGAGATTCTCAGGCTCAAAATGAGACGAAAATTAAGAATAACAAAATTGCGTTAGAGGTTCATTCTCGAGAAAATCAATTTTGAAAATTTATAATAATCGATAGCAACTTATTTTAAATGTATAATGTGACAATAAGTCGAAAATGTAGAATAAATTTTTTTCGTTTGAAGTCCTATTTTCAAGAAAATCAAATTTGCAGATTTGTCTAATATGTGTACCCAGTTAATTCTTGATTAACGTATTGAAATTCTGTTTTCTCCAAAACGAGGCCTTAGACGACAAAATTTTATTCTTCGTTTTCAACTCATTCTCACATGTAAAATAACCTTCTGTCAATTATCCATTACAGTCGAGAATTAATCAAGTTTACGTATATATACTTTACAAATTTTCAAACTCGTTATCTGTCTCAAAATCGAAATCTCCAACGCGGTTTTGTTATTTTTTATCTTCGTTTTATTTTGAGTTATGAGGCCTCCTTGACCTCATTTGTACCATGAATTACCATCCTTTATAATGAATTATATGTCAATGGAATTTTATAGTAAGCTCTTGTTAAGTGTTATAGGATAATATATGTAAAAGTAGCGCTTTGTTAAATTTTTACACGCGAAAAACGACTGTTATCCGAATATGAATTTGAAATTTTGGATTACATAATTTACATATATATAACAAATAGAAAAGGAATTATTAACTTACCTGCCCAACCCTAGGATACCATTGGCACCTCTAGCCAGGCAGAGCAAACGAAGTTTTTCTATGGAGTCCGTGGTGTTGTACAGGGCCCGTTGGGCCTTATTGATCATTTCAGTTTCTTGCCTGGTTGTTGCGCTCTGCGGTCTGTTCATAAACATGCCTGAAAGAGAAATCCACACAATGACTCATGACTATGACTCAGGTGTTTGAGAAAGAGACAGCAAACCTATACTCAATACTTCGATTTTCTGATTATCCTTATAAAGTAATCTATAACTTTCAACTATGCATATACATCCTCTATTATTCCAGAGATCTGCTGTTGCTCTATGTACCAAATCCACATACGTTTGTATATTAGCTCTTGCAATTTATTATTTTAATTAGATGAAGACAGAAATAAGTAAGATGTGGGAAAATTGGAAGAGAAGTGGGAGTTGGTTTCAATTTCTTAACGTTACACTTTTCTCTATATGAAGTTGCAACGCAATGTATCCCCACTGTGCATACTTCGATTGTTTCGTTAATTAGGCGCAATTTAATTTCCCCAAAGGTGCCGTGAAGGTTCCGCTCTAATTTGATTAACTAAGTAGCTAAAAAAGAGCGCTAACTTATCGAAATTGGCCCGTTGAAAAACTAGAAGGAGAAGGAGAATATTGGATTGACTTCGCACATACGATTAGACAATCGATCGTTGAACGATTCTTGTTTTATGCGCTAAATTGTTCTATCAATTATTTGTAAGCACTGAAAAAGAGCGGAAATTATCATAACTGGTAATGAAATTAGCGAAGACAAAACGATGCAAATTATCGTGAAACTTTAGTATATTTGTGCGGGAGTCAGTGAAATAATTATCAGTGAATCATTATTTGAAAACAGTTGTACACAAAAAAGAATCATCCTTGGAACAAGTTGCACTAAAATATTTATATACTGCTTGTATTAATCTAAAATCTGAATATCGATAGTTGTCCTTTAGATTGAGATCTTGATTTTTTTTCTTTTTATACATAAGCAGCTGTGCTTACCTAAAAATTTCTAAAATGCTTTATGTTGGTAATGTCGAATGACTGCCTTAATCACAATAGTTCAAAATTTTTCTTTCTATACTAATTTATTTATTTATCAAATTTAATCTTGATTTAACTTACTTTGGTATTTTGGAGCTGCATATACTGTTTTTTAAAGTAATTTTAATCCACTACTGATGATAAAAGGAGTGAAAAGAATTCGTAGCTCCTTTGAGGAGAACCGGAAGGCGAGTGACAAGAGATTCCCTGGAAGCGGGTCCGCGCATTCTATAGGACGCTACACACTGGATTACACACGTGAACAGATAAAACACATTCACGTATGAAAACAAGGTGTGTTCGACGTACATAAACCATACGATAGTCTGTAGAAAACGTATCCATAACGACCGACTAGTCACAACATATGTATCGGAAAAAAATTCACGCGTGATCAGTCACCGGTACCGATTTCCTGTCGATAATTCTCCCATGATTACTCTAACTAAAATCCTCAATGAATTCTATGTCTAATTGTTACGTGTAACACCACCTTTCAAAATGGCATTTAAATTCTCGAGAGTAAGAAAATAATTTTCTACTTGTTTATTAAAAAGTAAACTTATTTTAATTGGTATTAAAGTTCAGATGATTCGCAGTTGTTTTATTGCGTAATTATGTTACAGTAACGATAATATCCGGTCTTTGTTCCAGGAGACCTATTCTGTTGAACAATATGTATCCAGTTACTATTAGTTGACAAGTAGTATTATATGATGAAAGTACTTTTGCGTCTGAAATTATCTCGACAATGTGACATCACACTGTGATATATAGAAAGATAATGATAATATGTATTGCTTTGACCTCAAAAAATATACATCCGTTTTAATTATACGTATATTAATGATTTTCAGTACACGGAATATATTTAAATAGAAGTGATTAATAATTACTTTAAATTCTATTGCGTTGTTGTATTATTGCGTTGCTAACACATATGTAGGTATAAATAAAGTAAAATATAAAATTTCAATGTGCATTTACTCATGCAAGAATCATTACAGGTAAGAAATGAAGATAAAGAATTTGAATTGATTTTACCGACATAGAAATAGGCGATAAGTTATCGACTGGCCGAAATTACGCTTACTACCTGTTGATAACTATCATATTGTTGATGAATTTTTTTAGATTGTATTAACTATAAATTTCTATAAATACAATATTTTTATATCACATTATTTTGCATATTAGGGAATATAGTTTTAAAACGAACTATTTAGTAAATATATTATTAAAAAACGGAAATTTCAAGGGAATATTCTAGAATATTAAATGCCATGTGTTGTATCCATTCACCAATCCGAAGAAGACATTTGGACCAAGTTTTAGCCGGCTTGTATCCCATTGGTCGATGTGTATTGCGTGGGTTCATTTTATTGGTGGATTGCTATATTCACCTTTTAGTATATCAAAGGGTCGCGGGCTAGATTATATGACAGTCGGCATAAAACAGCGAACCAAGGTGTTTGAATTGAATCTAAAGATATATACTTTTTCTTCCTGCCATTAATCGTGAATCTTTCATGGCAGCAATGAAAAAGGTATTATTATTATTATCGGTCCTGTTTTTTGCAGCAGGTAAGTTTAATAAAAGGCGTGTAATCAAAAGAAAAAATACGGTATTAAAATGTAATAAAAATGTAATAAATGTAATAAAAAAAGCAACAGCATCAACATACATTTTTGTTATCTAGGATTCGTTAAAGCAGAGAGTTTGGTTGAGAAGGATGTGGGAACCGTGGAAAATGATTTGGGTGCCAGCCGCGAAGGATCTCGTACAGGTGAGATATTTCTTCCATTCTGGTTTTTCTTCTGTCGTCATCCACATCGATGGTTTAATCATTCGTGATAACTATGATATAAAACAGATGCGCACTATTATGCATTAGTATTTGGACACTACCAAATTATTTCAAATATTCTTCAAATAAGGCTCGCTGATTTAATTTTTACATCTAATCTTATCTAAAGCAGCCATATACAATTAGTAGATATACATTGATAAAGAAAAATAGTTTGATATTAATTAATTAAATAAAAAAGCAATAACCAAAGATGGATAAAAATTGCTTCTATGAAAACACCCAAGTTAAGTGACTTTAAATATATCTGTTTAATTGAGATCTTAAAATGATTTTATGAAGTGTCAGAAGATCAATGTTTTGATTACATTCCATTAAGTGTCCAAATATTTATGCAGGGTAGTATACATATGGAATCTTTATCTGATAACTTTGACCATGAGACATATGTCTCTTTTTCCTCACATTTGGGGTTAAAAATAACTTTTTGCAAGTTCTATAATATTCTGTGATAAATGGAATTTGGTTTAATAAGAAAATGCATTTTACAGATAATGAGGTAGTTCAAAGAGAGGAGGAAGCAATCAAACTGGATGGATTGAATGTTGCTCAGATAAAAGAACTTAGAGAAAAAGCTGAGAAATTCAACTTCCAAACTGAGGTCAATCGTATGATGAAACTCATTATAAACTCTTTGTATCGCAACAAAAATATTTTCTTGAGGGAGTTGATATCTAATGCATCTGATGCATTGGACAAAATCAGACTACTCTCACTCACCAATAAAAATATCTTGGATACCAATCCAGAGCTAGCAATTAGGATAAAGTCTGATAAAGAAAACAAAATATTGAGCATAACTGACTCTGGTATTGGTATGACCAAGAATGAATTAATCAACAATCTTGGAACCATCGCAAAGTCAGGAACTGCGGATTTCTTAGGCAAAATGCATGATTCTTCGAATGCTCAGGATTTGAACGATATGATTGGTCAATTTGGAGTTGGTTTCTATTCTGCTTTTCTTGTCTCCCGTACAGTAGTAGTTACCTCTAAGCATAATGATGACAAACAATATATCTGGCAATCTGATAGCAACAGTTACAGTATTGTAGAGGACCCCAGGGGAGACACATTGAAGAGAGGAACTACAGTTAGGTAAATGAAATAATATTTCTTACATTTTATTTTTACAAAATTCGCGAAATTAATTTTAACTACTTTGTAATTACAGTTTGCATTTGAAAGATGAAGCATTAGATTTCTTAGAAGAGGATACCATTAAAAATCTTGTAAAGAGATACTCACAATTCATCAATTTCCCCATTTACCTCTGGAGCAGTAAGGTTATCCAAGTAGATGAAGATGATGTAGATGAAAACATCGCTTATGAAGATGACGGTAGGATCGAAATAGGTAGTGAGGAGGAGGAGGAGGAGGAAGCAGCAAGAGTTGAAGATGCAGAGGAAGAGGACAAAACAAAAAAGGTTGACAAGACTATTTGGGACTGGGAACTATTGAATGATTCCAAACCCATATGGTCTTTGAAACCATCTGAAGTTGAAGACAAAGATTACAATGACTTCTATAAGGCACTAACAAAGGATACTCAGGACCCTCTAGCAAAGATCCATTTTGTAGCAGAGGGTGAAGTCACTTTCAAGTCACTTCTTTTCATTCCTAAAGTTCAGCCAGGTGACAGCTTTAATCGTTATGGCACTAAAGGGGAGAATGTTAAATTATACGTCAGGAGAGTTTTCATCACAGATAAATTTACGGACATGATGCCCAACTATTTGTCCTTCATTCGTGGTATCGTTGATAGCGATGACTTACCATTGAATGTCTCACGTGAGAACTTGCAACAACACAAACTCATTAAAGTAATCAAGAAGAAGCTGATTCGAAAAGTGCTAGATATGATAAAAAAAATTCCTAAGGAGGATTATCCAAAATTCTGGAAAGAGTACAGTACCAACATGAAACTAGGCGTGATCGAAGATGCTCTGAACAGGGCCAGATTATCCAAGCTTTTGCTATTCCAGTCTTCTACACAGAAACATATGACGTCATTGTCGGAGTACGTGTCCCGAATGAAGCCGAGTCAACAGTATATTTACTACACCACTGGCACTTCTGAAGAGGAAGTGAAAAGATCTCCATTTGTGGAGAGACTGGAAAAGAAAGGTTATGAGGTTTTATACCTTATCGAAGCAGTCGATGAGTATGCTATTTCTGCTCTCCCCGAATTCGAAGGTAAGAAGTTCCAGAATGTAGCAAAAGAAGGTTTCTCGCTTGACGTGGGGAAGAAGGCCAAGGAAAGGATGGATCAGTTGAAAATCACATTTGAACCTCTGGTCAAATGGTTAAATGAAATTCTAAAGGATTATATCAGCAAGGCTCAGGTGTCTGAACGTCTCACGAACTCCCCGTGTGCACTAGTTGCTAGTCTGTTTGGGTGGACAGGTAATATGGAGAGAATAGCCATTTCAAATGCTCATCAGAAGACTGAGGATCCCCATAGGAGTTACTACTTAAATCAGAAGAAAACTCTGGAAATCAATCCGAGGCATCCACTTATTAGGGAACTTCTGCATAGAGTTGAAGTTGATAGCACTGATCAGACAGCGAAAGATATTGCATTGATGATGTTTAGGACGGCTACCCTTCGATCGGGATACATGCTTAAAGAAACTGCCAGTTTTGCCGATAGCGTAGAGCAACTGATGAGGAAGACCTTGGGTATTTCTTTAGACGAAGTTCCTGAAGAAGAGCTGCAGGAAGAATCTGATTTGACAGAGAAAGAGGAGTTGGAAAATATGATAGATATAGATGTGGATGAGGATGAGTATGAGGATGAAGATGAGGATGAAGGGAAACATGATGAATTATAATTGAAAATTGTATTACATTAGATTATAATTTTGTAGTTGTATGGCTATACAATGTGTAGTGAATTATCATTGAAGATGCAACTGTGTTGTTGCAAGTAAAGATGAACTATTGTACAGATGAGAAAACAGTACGATAGTTATATCCTTTGATGATACTTTGCAGCATTTCACACTGTTTTTTGTAATCCAATACCATTGCAACAGCGCATCAAAGGATATGATAATTATTTAATGAAAAAAGGAGATTTATCGCTCATTAAGTTTGTCATTATAATAATATGTAATCTCATAAGTTCCATTTTTGGTAAAAAAACAATTTTCGTAATTTATTTCGTTTGATCTTCCACCTTTTTATATAAGTAAGGCGAAAGGAATTACTGACTGAACCCAATAACTATATATATATATATATAGTACGTTTGTGATGTGAATGAATGTATTTGTATAAAGGATATTTAAAAAAAAGATTATTGTGACATTTTAGTGCCTCCGTTCCTTTATACGAAAAGAAAATTATCGATCGATTTTGTTTTTTTTATGAAAAATATGACTTTCCACCAATCAAAGATAATTACGGTCTTTTTATCTTTGTCAAAAACAAGAACAAAAAATACAATTTAACACTTTTCTTTCGTATAAACAAACAAAAATTTCAAGAACTATTTTACTTGTACTTATTCTAATTTATAAAATATCTAAAATTTTGTTCAATTCTTTTTTTTATTTTTAATATTTATTTTTGTTTAAATTTTACAATTTGTCCAGTAGGACATTTAGTAAAATCATTAGTATTTCGAGCTTCTTTTATAATTGTTAAGTTTGTTTTTGCTTTTTTAAAATGTTTGATCAAATTTATATTAATAAAAAGAAATGGATCAGAAACCGTATTCCTAACACGTTGAATAAGATACACTAATAATTACTTCCAGGATATCATCAAGCTAATGAACGAAAATCTTTTAAACAAAATAATTTACAGACAAAACCAATTGTCGAAAGTTTTACAATTTCTAAACATCTGAAGCAAAATCTCGTCGGAAAGCGCCATTTATTATACAGTAATTAAATACAGAGTGTTCCATAAGTCACTTTCTCATATAAAAGTTGTATAACATTTTTTTATTATATATTTTTAAATTTTTGTTTCAGATTTATAAAGGTTGTTTTTTGAAAATTTATAAAATTTAAAAATTCACAACAGAACAACGAGTAAATATAATTGAATTATATTTTCAAAACCAGTTTTTCTAACACTGTTTTAGTGAGAAATGTGGTTTTTTCGCCTTAATGGATATGTTTTAATAAACAGAACATCAGGTTTCGGGATACTGAAAACCCAAAGGTTAGATTATATATCCATAAACGTGAATCGCATCCACAAAAATTACAGTTTGGTGTGACGTTATATCATAAAGAGTAATTGTATCTTTTTTTCAGGACTTATTCCTTGCTGCGCTGTGAATTTTTCCGTTATAAATTTCCAAAAAACAAACTATACATCTGAAACAAAAAATTAAAAATATGTAATAAAAATAAAGTTATACAACTTTTAAATGGTTTAAAGTGACTTATAGTCCACTCTATATTTATACAATGATTTTTGCAATCAAAAGAGAGAGAGAAAATCTTACTGATTTTCATTAGTTTTTTATTGTATTGTAAAACACAATGAGTTATATGCTAATATTGTAGCTTCGCTCAAGATAATTTCTCTTTCCCTGATGAGTTCGTATTTTCAAAACAATGTTAAGTTATTCATTTCCGGTAAACGCGATGGATTCTGGTCGGCAAGCCAATGATAGAGTCGATTCCCATGGAACCAGGACAAACAACGTAGATATCCGAGCGCGGCCGAGCGGTCATTTCCGTTTTCGAATCCGACGTCACCTACTCTCAAAGCCCGTGTGTTTTGTGTTTCTTTGGGGCCACGATGATTATCGCTAATTTAACGTAAGTATTGTCACGTTTCAGATCACGATCGTTTAAATGATATCAACAAGAATTCGCATGGTATCGTTCGTATAGGAAAACTGGTCACGAAACCGCGCGAATTCCTTGCGTAAGTTTTGCACGACGAACGAAGACTCTCGCCATGCCGGTCTATAAAGCCCCTCATTCTCGAGCACGTTCAATTAAGCGAGAAATGATGGTGAAAATCATAGCTGGCTATTATTTGTTAGTGTCGCAACGATCGTCTTGGACCAAATCGATCGACTTGACCGGGGAAAGAAAACTGGACGAGACGGATGGTCACATATAAACAAAATAAATGGCGTCGGCATACTTGTATTCCTGAATATGACAAATTTTTACTTCTCGAGTGTTTTCCTTGATTAAGGGTCACGATCTTGATATTCCTTTTCTCGAATCGGAATAAAATTTAATGTACGAATTCGAAGATTTCTCTGTGACTATTTCACCAGCCAATACAGTCGTTAATCATTGTTTGACTTGTTTCTCGAATTTGCATTTTTTTTTAAGGAAATGTCCCTGGTCCAGCATGTGTGCAGTCTGACAAATAAATTTTAGAAATTGTATTCCTGGTAGCTCTCGAACGATTTATTTTTTAGCCCTAAGAATATCATAGAAAGCGGAGCTTGGTGGGTGCAAATAATGAATAATATTTGTTTTCCAGGTTGAAATTATTGAAACTCAAATTAGATTTCTTCGTATCTTAAAAATATTCAAAATCGAAAAATATAAAAAAATTATTTACTCATCTAACAAATTAAAGAAGAAAACAAAAAAAACATAACATTACGTGATTAATCAACCAAGCTTAATTAATAACTGTAAGTCACTAAGAAAATCTTGAGCAAAATGGGCATTCAAGATTTGCAAGTTTTTTTGGATAGTAATTATGTACAAGGTGGATCTGTACCCGTGGATCTGTTAAAAATAGCACGTACCATTACGCAAAGACAACATAATCGAGTTGGTAAAGCACAACAGTTACATTCTGGAAAATTAAGGCTAGTCCTTGATGGAGAATGCTGCTTAGATAGATTATATGGAGGATACTTCTCAGGTATATACAAATCTTTTCTGTATAATTGTTATTACATTAAGCACAATACTCAATGAAATAATTTCTCATACAGATTGGGCCTGTGGAGGACAGTGGAATAGAATGTTGCAATTTTTAGCTGTTCTCATACAAGCAACAGAAATGTCAGGTTTAGAATTAGCTGTATTCTTTAATGGATGTTTTGAATCTCCTAGACGTGCTGACTGGGTTCTAAATCAATTACAAGTGCGAATTAAAGTAAATAATGTAAGTGATAGTTTATGGAAACGTTTAAAAGATTTTGTCAAAATTCATATAATTTAAGACTATATCTTTTTTAGGTGTTAAAACATATTTCAACCAAGGGAACTCCACCACCGAAAATTTGGTGGACCCCGCCAGTTTGTTTAAGGACCAGTCTGCGTATGGCTTTGCGGCATTTAAATGTTACAGTACTATGTAGTATGGACGATCATCATCAAGAAGTAATCGCATATTGTCGAGAGAACAGTTTTAATGGCTTAATCGCTGACAATGCGGAATATGCTGTATTTGATCCTCCACGATATTTCTCGTCTGAACAGTTAAAACTCACGTACAAAGGCTCTCTTGATACCAAGGAGTACATTCTTCCGGAACTTTTAAAGGCTTTGAACATCCCTTCCGATAGATTATGTTTGCTAGCCGCGTTACTTGGAAATTATATTTTAACTGAGCACGACTTAACCGATTTTTATAAGAAACTGAATGTCAATACTAACTTGAACAAAGTAAACGTCGAACACACGATTAAAACGATTGCTAATTTTGTTCGGGATTTACCATCTGTCGAATTGGATGTAGTTTCGCAAAAGGTTTTTGGATCTTTGTCAGATCCGAGGTGTTCGAAATTGAGGCAATCAGTTCAGTACTATATAAATGGAACTAAAGACGGATTTTTGCATTATAAACCAGTAAAACCAAATAGAGGTATATTCTTACTTCAATCTACAACTTAATGTAACACTGCCGACCATAATTATTTAGGACGCCTATTCATTGTATCTGTCGAAAGATCTATTTAATAAATTTTATCTTATTTATTATTTTACACAATGAAACACATAATGTTAAACAAATGAAATAATAGATTTATAATATACTATCTAGAAAAAAAGCAGTAAAAAGCATGTAATTTGTACTAAATATCGGTTGGTGTTTTAATATTTATGCCTGGCAGTGTATTTTTACTACTATATTTTAATCTTAACAAATTAATTACTTCAGTACACAAGTTGGACTCGAAGCAAAGCGTGCAACAGTCAAATTTATCCGAAACACCGTCAACATCGGAGGCCGATTCGAATTTAGAAACGTCCAGATTCGCGTCCGAAACTGTAGAAAGCGAACGTGAGAGTTTAAACGCATATAAGCAAGCTACCGCAAATGCGAAGTCCGCGCCGCAAATTGTAATAGACCCACCGGGTATCCAGGGCCATGGAGACGATAATATTAGGACAGAGGAAGAACAAAGCAATGGACACGCTATAAATGGTACACACAATCTTTTAATTAGTTCGTCCAGTTCGAGCAGCAGTTCTTCCGCTACGTCTCCATCTCACGCGACAGCTGATTCGTCGAAACAAGCGGAGAAAACGATGACTATTCCTAGCACGGTACCAGAAGTGATGCGTACTGCATCCGAACGACATCAAAAAGGCTTAATGTCTCCTCATATTTATCAAATTCTCATCGCCGGAGAGATCAAACTGCCCGTTCTTCTCGAAGACGAGAATCACCGCGAATTTCCATCGATTCATCTTATTTATAGACCCGTCAGGCAAATGGTATACGCGATACTATTCAATCTTCATCACAGAATGTATTTAGCTGCTAAGAGTAAAGAGAAGGGAGGTAGGTAAATTAATTCTTTTTGAAAATACTTTGAAATGGATTGGAGATGTACTAAATTATTTTTAATTAATAGATAGTGAAAAAATTGAAGTCCCAGATGTTGTAATAAAGGAGTGGGTATGGTCCAAATCGAATCCATATCTAACTCCAGAACCTGTAAAGGCGGAACAAATTGGTTGGGGTGTTCCTACGATTCAACGTTTATGGTTTGGGTATGTAATTATTCTGTACCATAATTATCATGTTCACAGTCTGGTATCTCATATATGGGTCAGAATACTCTCGACCTACCCATCGGTTGACTCGACCGTGAGTTAGGAGTGTTTAACATTAAAAATTATGTAACTCTTTATATAGGGACATTTTGTGTTTAAATTTTTATAATTAATTAATATTAATTATATAAATAATTAAATTATGAGTGTTTTATATACAAGGAATAATTTGATTGAATACCATAATTAATTTAACAGAAGTTATTGGGAAAACAAAAATTGTTATAGCTTACATTTTTACGTATGCTGTTTCTTTAAGCTGCTAATGCAAAATATATGCATATCATTTTCTGGGATGTATGGGAAGGAAGTACATTTTTGGCTTGGACTGTAAACGTGTTATTTTTATTGAAGGGTAAGAAGGAAAGTCTACACGGAATTTTCATTTGCAGCACGGGCATAGATGACAAACGTCGTCGTTTACGAGGATTCCTGACTTGCATGAAGTCAGATACACCTCTTATGTTAAACACTTCCTATGTACCACAACACCTTTTAGTCATGGCTTGTGTATTAAGGTAACTTATGATTCTTTTTCCTGTGAAAATTTTTTTTTATTAATTGACTGTTCTATAATACTTTTAATTTTATTACAGATATATTATGTCGTTTTCGGATAAAATAAAGGTTCTACGTCGTTGGGAATTAGATGCTTTTATTGCACAAGCATTTTCCCCAGAGCTTATGAACGCTCAGTATTTACAAGATCTCCAGGTAACGTGAATAATTTTTTACTAAGTTAATGATAAAAATTCTGTATTATCCTGAACTTCTTTATATAGCTTCCTTTAGTAACGTCACGCGGAGTCCAATTAGCTACTTTATTCATGGCTGGTGTTGAAACTGCTCTCTTAGCTAACGATGCTTGTGGTGCACCGATTCCATGGTTAATGTGCTGCCCGTGGTTATATTTTGATGGAAAGCTATTTCACCATACATTGGCTCGTGCTAGGATTGCAAAAAACTTACTAGAACTCTGTGGTGGCCACATAGATCGTATCGTGAAAGTCGAACGGATGAAAAAAGCTATTTTAGAGGGTACCAACGTTATTTTCGCTCGAGCACCGCCAGTTGGTCCAGGTATATCTTTCAATAGATGCTTTCAATTTCTTAAACCTTAGAATCTATTGTGGCTCAGTGATAAAACATTTGTCTTATAAACAAGCGTCCTAAGTTTGAATCCTCAGTTTGTCGTTTTTTCCCTTCCAATAACCTTAGCGTACCGTGCACATGTTTAATGGTATGTTTTCGGAATGGAAGGAAAGAAATATACAGCTGTATTGCTTCGTGGATATAATCTGTCTCGACTTCATCTGCGAATCTCAAAGCTGTTACATAACTCTTTTATTTACTATATATTAATTTAATATTTTTCCTTTTATTGAATCAGTTTTTTCTTAAATAGGTATTCGCATGTCAGTACCACAGAATATTCTGACCGCCGGATGTACAATTAATGATGGCTTAATGCGCGGGAGAGGTAGCGGAACTATGCCTCAACGTGGATTAATGCGTCGCCCTATACCGTCCCGTGGTGGACAGTTAGAAATTGCCGGGGTCGTTGTTGGACAATGGGGTCCAAACTATGGACAGCCTGGCCGCTTACCTCAACCTCTACAGGGGCATCCTCGTGGGCGGCTTCCGCCACAGGTAGGTAGTATCCTTCTGCACAATTTGCACAGAGTGACAGAAAAGTAAAATAACATTTTAATGTGTGAGAAGAAACTATTAGAAACGATAGACCTCTATTGTATAGTGGCAACATTGAATTCTAATAAATGAATTGATATGGCATAATATAAGTATTGTTCTAAAGTTTTGATTGCTTTACTTTTGCACTACCTTGTGCTTTTCAAATAAAAAGACAGAAATTATATTCCTTAATTAATCTTCAAGAAAATTGGAGCTATTCAGTGTAACGTTTTAAGATGTACGTTCTAGGTGACTTCAATTGGTGGTCTCAAATATGGTCTCCCTCGTGGTTTCACCCCCATGGGCCGGCCCACGTTCCAAACTCGAGGGAACAACCGTACACAAATCGCAGGTCGTGGAAAAAAAACGCAGATGAAGGTAGATATACATTTTTATTATCCAGCTTATTTGTTCCATTAAAAAAAAGATAGTGAAAGTGAGTTATTATGTAGATAACTGGTAAAAAGAAGACTCCAGTTAAGAAGAACAAAGAATGCGAAAACAAAAAAGATAGCAGGGGGCGAGGCAATAACGTTGATGGAATAACTGATTATAAGTGAGTTCATTTTATACTTGTATATGTGTATGAAATAATCATCTTGAACATCTATGAATATATTTGTTGATATTGCCAGTGACTCGATTCCAAATATAAACGCAACAAAAGACGCACTGCCAGTACCAGGCCAATTTGAGGATGCCGTAGAAAATGGCAAAGGAATAGAAAAAGGGCAGGGTGACGCGTCGCTGGTCGTTCCAGTCGCCGCAGAGAACTAGGTATTTATACATCACGTTTATATCGACTTTTAGATACTCCCGGATGTGACTCAAGACTGCAATCAAAAGGATTTTCTTAGAGAAAAAACAAGTGTGTGTAAACGAGTAATGATGCGCCAATGACATTTGAAAGTTGCATCATAATTATTGCATATGACACAATTACTTTCGATCGCGCAGAAAATTGTTTTTATAAACAAAAAGAAAAAGAAAGGAGGTTTAGAGTTCTTTTTTGCGTAAGTTTGCTCTTTGAGAAAAAAGTGGGAAGAGAGAGAGTGTGAAGAAAATGTATACACAAAATTGCCTTGAATTTTCGCACAATGAGGATGATGAGGAAGACTTTTCAAATGTTACGCGCAGAATCACTCAACAATGTCTAAAGCTCTGATGGGGCCAAACTATTTAAACTAATGTAGGAGAAAAAAAGCATCGTTAACGCGATGTCAAGATATTGTAAAACCACAAGGATGTAGACCCATTTCCGACGTACACGATACGATGTCCTCACTGCCAAACGTACCATTCAGCGTGTAGGATAAGAGCAAAAAGAAAAAAGAAGAAAATATTAAAAAAAGAACAATGAAATCTTGCTTGTGCTAACACGAGCGTGTTTTTAGACTACTACTACACTCCGCTCGGATCACCATAAGGATGAACTCGACTGATTAGTGTATGCGTGCGCTAATTTTACTAAGAACGAGAACAAGTCGTCAACTGCTATAAGTATTTAATTCTTAAGAAGTGTGATTATTTTTTTTACAATGAAAATATATATTTTCCGGTATTATATGAAATGCTCGCATTGACAGTCTCAGTACTCTGATCTCTAATAATTGTAGACAAGAGACAGAAATCGCATACTCTAAGACATCACAGACGGACAAACAGACAAAATTTGAACAGGACAGTGTATCACGGATAGTTTTACTGAGTTTTGTAGATAACGCGAGGCAGGATACTGAGACATTCATTAGCAAATGGAGACTGATGCTTTTCATATAGGTAAAATATATATTTATATATGATTTAGATTAGAGATTCCCGATAGCATATTACATGTAAGTTGTGAGTGATTGTTTATGAATATGTGTGCGATGGAATGCGAGGTGCGTGAAGTTACTGTATGTAAGAGAATTACATAAGCGCGAGAGAATATTGCTTTATTTGTGTGTGTGCGTGCGTATGTAGTATGTATCAGAGAGAAAGAGGGAGAGGGAGAAAGAGCATGTTATAGACGCGTGACTGTGAGAATGACATACAAAGAAACATAAGAAATGTACATAAATGTGGAATGTTAACGCGTGCCCGCTTACGTACACACGCGTGATAAATAAGAAAAGGAACGCGCGTGTACGTGATCGAATTGATATATTTATTTGTTGTTGTGTCGGTGGAGAGAGGAATGAATGACTTTTGAACGAATTATAAATTTCCATGTATGATATGTACTCATGGGCACACGGAGGACTCATTGCGAGAGTAATCGGCTTGAATTTAAAAAAAAAAGGAAGACGAGGTTCTCTGAAAGAGTTATTCTTGCGGAGGTCTTCCGGTATTGCTTGAAAAATATGCTACACTATGCATTATTCTAATTTTATTACCAGGTTGGATAGTACCTCAGTTAATAACATAAAAAGAAAGCAATAACTAGTTGCGCCATAGAGAAGTTTCTTTCTTTTATAATTCTATTGAAGAATCTAAACGCGTTGTGTTCTTTGTCGTTTTTATTTCTTCTTCCCCTTTTTTCGGATAAAAATTTTAGATATTGTTGCCTTTTGTAGCATATATTCAAAAGCATATATGTGTCCCTCCTTTAATTGTACATACGAATAGTTTAGAAACAACAGCGTAAGGTTGGTGTACATAAAAGGGGTCTGGTGACTTTGCGCTTTTGCTGCGCGAAGAACCGGTTCAAACTAGGAGATCATCATGTTAAAAGAAAAAAATGAAAAATACTATTTATGTGTAGAATAGTCGAAACGACGTTCTATCAAAGATCATTGAAGTTTGAAGGGTAAGGTGGGTTCTTTTATCAGTAAAGTATGATAATACACATATGACAGAGATACAAGACAGCACGACAGAACACGATTATTTATGGAATGGAATGAAAACATAAACAGAAAGAGTAGGTAAAATTGGCGTGAAGAAAGGATATGCGTCTAAAATGCAGAGGTAATTTAAATTGAGTAAGAGAGCGAACGAAAGCGAGAGAGAAAGCGATTGTGAGAGAGAAAACCATTTATCGAGATAATATAATGAGAGATAAGATAAAAATGTTATATTTTTGTAGATTTGTTATCGCGTAAAAAAATGCATTAAGACAATGAGAAACTTTATATAATTTGAGCGACGGTTGAATTGAGCCTGAGAGAATTAAAGTGAATGACTAAGATCATAGGAAGAAAGTGTATTGTACAGAGAATGAAAAAGAGATTTAAAGGAAAAGAAAGCATAGAGGAAAAAATGAAAAAGTGCTTTAGAAGAGACGATAGTATATTGAACATGTTTGACATCCGTGATTTAATAGAAAATCTCATTAATTCTTCTGTGTCTCCAAAGCTCTCAAAGTTCTGAGTTGCTTGCAAACAAAAAAAAGCTAAAAAACAAAAAAATATAAAACATGAAAATAGGAAGGATATTTAAAAAAAAGAAAAAACTAAATGTCAGCTTCAATTTAAGCTATACCAGCGTATGCATATAATAAACAGTTTTCTCAACGCAATTTGAAAAATAGGCTAAAGATTACAAAAAAGATAATGAAACGAAATAAAAAACCAAGTCCCGTAATGAACGGATCTGTGTAAATTAAAAAAAGCAGAAATGAATATCATTTGATTATCAATTAACAACACACATTCACACGCATCCGTTATTTTCTGAGTACAGTATATAATATATAAAATATGCACCGACGTATATAAAAAAAAGAAGAAAATGATAGAAAAAAAGATCGCCGTATATCTTTCTTGAACAATTTAAAATTAAAATGACGCCAATCGCTCATAAACGACTAACCAACGTAATAATAATAATGTAATGATAATATTAATAATAATAATAAGGATAATAATGTTAAACTAGAAGCAGAGAGACGTTTCAGATCCGACGGATGAATATTTGAGAGTAAAAATGCCACTTTACGCTTTCGTGTAAAGGTAGATTTTCTTTCTGAGAAATCGATCATCCTGATATATGCAAACCGAAGAATACAAAATATGTAATAAAACAAAGTAAAAAATGAAATGATAAAAAAGACATAATATATATAACTATATGTATAAAACATGATGGTACACAACACAATCAGTTGCTGCTGCACTGATATGAGGTAACGCAATAAACTTAAGAAGTGAAATAATTTAAATATACTAAATATTGAAGCGAAAGCAAGCAAAACGACGATACGGAATATAAACGAAAAAATAATGAAAAAACGGAAAAGAGGAAAATAAAGGATAAATAAAAGGAAGCAAATATATATGAAATCCATATTATTGAAAAAGAAAACAATACAACAGAGCAGAAGTACCGCAAAAATAACAAAATGTAATATGTAATGCAAAAGAAAGAAGTGGAAACTTGCGTAAAAACGGCGAATAAAATGAGCGACGTAAAAAGAACAGGTGCGCGCCTGACTCGTGCCTGCTTTTTCGTTGTAATATGTAGTAAATGAAAAAAGATGATAAAACACGCAAAATATAGGGGCCCACGAAACAACTTTAACGATAGAGGACGTATCCGCGCGAGAATGTGAACACTAAGCCAACATATAAAACGAATAAACCTCTCTTTGTGTATTTAGGAAAAAGAAAGAAAAAATCCCATTTACAAACTCGATCTTCGAACACTGTGTGTCATTGAGGTAAACTAAAAATTAATTGTATTTCGAAGTAAGGCACATCTTTAAACTCTTGCTATAAAACAATGATAACGACGATGATATGATGATGGTGATACTGGAATATTGATAATGATAAATGCTTAATAAATGAGAAACGGTCGAACGAGAATGTAAATTAAGCGACTGTATGTATATTGTTTCTCTTTTTTTGTTTTTTTTTCTTTTTTTTTTTTAATCTATAGAAGAGCACTTTTATTGTAAATGAAAGCGTCAATTTCCAGTGAACTGTTCTCTCTCCTTATTTTCAATCAGCATTATAGCTGTATTTTTATTTGATTAAATTTCGATTTTGTGTCGATATAGCAAGTAACTAAACATTCAAAACAGACATGGTTTATCATGTCTTCCATTGTGAAAAAATCATGAAAAACTTTTGCTTCTTCTCTATCTGTTCATTTTTTTTATTGTTACGTTCTTTTTTTTTATTATTGTTATTCTTTCGTTCTTCGTTTGATTTGTAATCATATTGTAGTAAAGCCTTAGGTCTTTTTGCGAAAAAATCACACATATATATGTATATGTACATAGGGAAAAAAATATAACATAAAAATGGAGCGGATCATTTAATTTCAATGATTTGTTTTAAATGATTGCCACAAAAAAAAAACAATGAATAATAAGTTTATGTTATTATTTCACTGTATCTCTGATAGAAGCACGCAACCGATAGGCATTAAAAAAAGAAAAAAAAACGTTCAACGTTTCCTTCTAATTTCTCTTCTTCTAATGTATGCTATACTTGTAGCTTCATGTTAATAGAACATCAGGATCTTCAATAGCAACGTAATGAAAAAAAGATTACAATACAGAGTGCCTTCGATGAAAGATCAAAAAAGGCAAGAATGAAGGTGATACTGAGTTGCTATGACTATGCTCGATACATAAATTTTAAGTTTTTCTTTTTACCATAGTTTTTCGCTTTCATACCCTATTAACAAGATATATTAAAAGTACGGTAGCAAATACAGTAAATAAAAAAAGTATTAATAAGGTAAAAAACCAAAAAAAGATGAAGTAACAAATTAAACACTTATCAATGTAGCTGCAAATGTATGTGGGCCCCGTCTTTATATATTCTTATTAAATATTACATAACGTATATTCTGCTATTATTTTTCATAGCTAAAGGAAGCAACAAGAACAATGAAAAAACAATAAGATGATTAAAATACCAAGCGTACACAGAGGGTAATCATTGTATGTTACAATTTATAATCATTGTATGTTTAATTTTTTTCTGTTTTACTCTCTTTTTGTTTTTCTAATGCGTAAGAAGATGAGGTAGTCGATGATTAAGTGTATAGCGCATGATATGATACAGCAATATTTTGCTAACAAAATGAGGGAAACATTCAGGAAGAATACTTTGCGTTTATGCAGACAAAGATGCGAAGAAAACTAGTAAAATTGTACATGCGCTATGATTTTTTGCCAATGGTCGCGTTATTTTCAACCTATATGGGTCGGTAGGTGATTACTATATTATTTGCAACAATAGAAAAATCCTAATTGAATGTAATATATTTACAATTCTTTTCAAATTATTATTTGTTGGTATAACAATGTTTGCACTATTGCAGCATAACGATTTAACTGATCTATATAGAGAAGAGCTAAGTGAATATTATTTATATGTATTTGCTATAGAAGTTGGAAACAGGGATGGTATGCAAAATTTCTGTTCCCAAAAACAGCATGCTGTATTAGTTGGTAATTTACAGATGAGTTTATGGTGTTGACAGTATTACCTAGCCGACTCATTCAGTTGTTGTATTTCTCTGTAATACACAGTCAAATCGATGTATTCTTGTTGGATTATTCCATCTTGTAAATTACTGTTGTAACATATACCCCATTCATGTCTAGTGTCAAGCAGAGCTGATTCTATGCTTTTGCTAATTGGAAAACCAGAACAAATATGTTTTCAAACAAAAAAAAAAGAAGGAAAAGAAAGCAAAGCGCGGATATTTAATTAACTATTCGTATATTTTAAAAGAAGTGGAACAAGTTAAAGATTTTCATATTGTTGATTAATTTAGAAACAGGCGTGTGGAAAGTTAATGGCAAATCATAAAAATAAATAAAGGACGGAAGAATCAGTGCTGGCGAAAACACAAGGCAACCAAAAATTATTATAAAACTAAAAAAAGTCACATTTAAAGTACTTTTAAAGCGGATACATATTTGGAAAGTAGGAGGTAATCATTGTATAAATGTAGTGGCAACTCTATAATACTACAAAACAAAAAAATCAATATATTCAACAATTATTCGAAATACTAAATGCAAAATGCACTTTAATGGATGTTGTAACAATTTAGAGTATTCAAATTGCATCGACATTTTACTGTAAATCTGTTCTTTGGAATACAACTGCTCTGCTGACTGAACAAAAGATATTTTTCTTTCTTAAAGAATAAAAATGAAATGAAACAGTCACTTAAAAAAATAATGATTATATATCGGGAAACAAAGAATGATCTTTTTTTCTTTATTCCAACAAGCAGAGAAGTTTCTCCAATGACAGATGTCTTAAGTTTGTTTCTTTTGAAGAAGAAAAATATATATATTTATCTTCGTTTTTTCTTGTATAAATGCAATTACACGACACACATGCAAAGTAGAGAGAACGGCAATTGTTCATAGAGATTCTCTGTTCAGTTGAAGAGGAAAATAATGAAAGCTTTGCAGGACACACTGCATGGTTCGAAATAAAGGAAACAAACTTTCAATGAGGTTTTATAAAGAAAGCTTGTTCGAGTGAGAGGTTCTCGGAGATGGTTGGCTGACATTTTCGGAAGTTTAATGATTTATTAAAACGTGTTGTCATGTCTTGAATACAATTAAAAGAACTATAAAAGAGAAGAAAATGATAATTTTGTGAATTCATCTTCCATTTTATGTCCATGTTTTTTTGTCACAATGTGTTATTCAGTTATTCAATTTAATTTTATGTTACTTCCCAAATTAATACTCTCTTATCTTATAAAAACGTAAATTGTAATAAGAATTATAAAATATATTATTTAATTGTTTCTTAAGTACCAGCTTAATTAAACGAAATGGAACGAATGATTAACAATGCATCGTCATTATTTGTTGCATCTTTATTCTGATTTCAAAATGTTTTCAAATATGACTATACATTTTATTAGTTTTATTTAGTATTATAAAGTGGTATGATAGGATATATGTACAGCTGGTTTTTGTACTTCTCAATATTAGTGATGTGCACCAAAGATTTGTCGGTCTCTTCTGTGGCAGGAACATAATTCAATGAATACTTTACCTTCCCATATTTCTCTACTTTTGTGTCTCTTTTAGCCGAATCGGCTGCAAAAAATTGATAACGTTTTTATTTAATAATATAATATATAGTACAATGCAAAATCACTGCACTTACAAGTAGCTGCATTTGTTGATGTTTCAACACCTTCGTTATTTTCTGTATCAGATGATTTAGCAGATCCCACTATATGCACGCTTAATTTTCTGAAATTGCTCCCATTAAATGTGTGAGACTTCATCCATTCCCTCAATTCATCGATCTTGATATATTCAATCACATTCAATTCCTTTTCTATTCTATCAAACATGTAATCGCCACTTTCAATTTCTGACCAGTTCCTATCAACCTCTTCTTTCAAATGTATATCCGCACACTTTTTTAATTTTATCACTGCTTCTTTAACGCTGTCTAACTCCTTTTCCGACATCTCTTTCAAGATATTATTAAACATCCCCAAAAATGCTTCTATCCTGTTATCTACGTATTCGGTGCTGTATTTGTCTGCCTGAGTGTACACTGTGACAGTATAACCGAGGATACCAAAGGTATCCCTTAATAGACAGAAGACATTGTAACCAAGTTGTTCCAATGTTCTAAGTTGATTAAAAACAGGCTCTTCCATAATCGTCTAAGTTAAAATTAATAGAAATATTTATTACTCATCGTACAATAAATTTAAAGTAGTATAATTTAAACTTGTACTTACAATTAATAGTTCGATAATAACTAACAATCTAATAGATGAAACGTCGGATTGATAGTAATTCATTACAACAGAATTTAAATCGGTGCTATTGAAGTTCCTTACTTTACAATAATGTGAACCAATTGGTATTTGCGCCACCCTCACATGTGGCATAGTATTAGGCAACAATGATCCACACTTCAGTGCCTTTACACATTCTTGAATGTTTTTTATCACATCTTCTTTTGTCATGTTTCCTTGTACCAAAGATTGAATGTAAATGTGATCGGTAAAGTGCTGAATGAAATTTTGAAATTCAGAAAATTCCACATTCTGAATGGCAGCATGTTTGTCCGCGGCCGTCCAATAGACGAGCATTAGAATTGATAATCTTACATCTCTGAAACAATTATGAAAAGATGTAGAACATCTTAAATTTATTGTTTGTGACTTTGTGAGAAGCATTACCTACCGAACTAAGCTTTTGGGTGTTACTAAGTTATTATAATATTCCTTAGTTTGTTCTTTCTTCATCACTTCGAAAAACTCTTTAGTTATTAATGTCGGAATATCAGCTATACACTTCGCAATAGTCATTAATAAAAGCTACAAATAAAAATTAAAAATGCTAAATCGAAATAGTAATTATCCGAAAAAAATTATTGTAAATAGAATATAAAATTTTATGCAATTATCAGTAATTTAAAAATAGAATTAAGATTAGAATAAAAATAGAGCATAGAATTCACATAATATTAAAAAACAGATAAAATATCCAAAATATAGTACTTTTTATAATATTTAATAGGTAAATCAAATTTCTACCTAGGTCCTACTCTTTTAATTGTATTCATAAAGATATGAATTTGTATACAAATCCACAGTCTAATTATAAGTATCCTTACTGGTAACTTCTGATTGAATCCATTCATTTTAAGCATAATACCCTTTTCACATGTGTAAATATCATGGTTTAATTCAGCAATTGTGGCTGGATACAATGTTTCCACTAACAGTTGCTTCAATATGGCAACAAATAGATCCATTATGGCTATGCTAAAATTTTAATGATTTCTGTAAAAAAATTCATGCTTTTTTCATAGACTCCTACTATTTACCATTTCAGTGAACAAACAGCCATTGGTGATATAATATAAAGATACATATAACATTCGGGCAAACCGAACTTTGGATCAGGTCGATACCAAATTTCCATTATCTCATCTGAATAAATTTCTGTGGGATACTTAGGCACACCAGGTGGTATTGAGATTAAACTGAAATCATCCGTGATATACATATTGGGTAATGGTAAATGAAATTCAGGCAAAGGTTCGATAGTCTTCCAGCATTCTATCCATTTTTGAGGAATCTCCATACTTGTATATTTAGTTTTGAACCAAGGTTCCACTTTATCGAATTCTTCGTCGTTGAATTTTTTATCAAATACTATAATGTTCACATCATCAGGTGTTAAATAATTTAAACAGGTTTGTATAGCTTCTGCATTATATTCAAAATACAATTCGCTGCCAGTAATATAATCACGAGGAGGATAATAATGCATGTTTTCGCACAAATCTTCCACATATTCTACTGGCGGAAACTCATCTGTAAATCTATGAGGAAACCTTATCTATTAGTTATTCTAATTATTATATTAACAATCATTGATCACTTTAATGCACCTGAAATTCATTTCCTTAATTTGATGGATCTCATCATAAATTCGTTTTTGCGGACCTTCTTTTCGCATTAAATTGATAAATGAGAATGTGGCGTTTAATATTTCCGGTAGGTGTTTATGTCCTTGCTCCGTCAACATTAAAGACAAACTGAACAACCCGAACATCGAATTGTGTTCGAATCCCCCTTCTGTATTTCCGCTGAAAATCCCAAGACACCACATCTTTCCCCTTAAATAACTAATTAAAGAACCTTTTCCTTCGTATCCTATGATCCAGGCAATATACTGATGCGGCTTGATTTTATATAAGTCGTGAAGAGGTGGCATGCACCATGTCAACTCTACCTATGAACAAAATAAAGTTTAATCGCCATTACTAGATTGCGAATTTAAATAGTTTACTTTATCTACTAAATATTAATCATAAATACTATTTTAGATATTTCATATGTTTTTGCATATTATATGCATTATGTGTATTTTTACACCTTCAAATTTTCCATAAACGCATAAAAATATGCAGTCTACCTATCACTTTTAAAATTATGAAGACATACTTGGCAAATATCTTTTATAGGTTTGATTTTATAAATTCTCCTAAAACTTGGTGTATTAAATGAATCTGTGCCCTTAAAGGGAGTAAAGTCGTCAGGTGGTAAACCATTACTTGGTATATTTGCAAAGCATTGTATTACATAGTCTTCTAGCACATCCAATGGAAGTCTGGCCTGTAAATCAATTTTGTAACTTAATATTATCTCTTCTGAGAGCGAATTCCGATTTAGTAAGATGAAAGACTAACTTGTATGGCAAGTTTCATTCTGTGAGCACTGTAGTGACGCTCCCTGAACTTATGTAGCTCCTCATAAAGTTTTTCATCATTCACATTATCTCGTAATGTAATTAAATTACCCCAACAAAACTTCCTAGCTGGATGATGATTTGGCTGTGCAAAGCTACTAAATATTTGTTCTTTTCTACAATAGTCAGAGGGTAAGGCCATCTGAAACTCTATATGGATTATTTAATCTTATTATACTAACTAAATTAATTGAATTTCATTATGTTAAGCATTTTCAAGATGTACCACTTTCTACGGATTCACGTTCTCTTGTTATAGCGTCCTTCTTCATTAAAGGTTTGATAAAAAATTGAGCAAAACGATCAAGAGCAGCTAAAAAATGTTTTTCTTGTATTTCAAAATAGAATGTTGTTGATTCACAATCAGTGGAGGCATTGTCTGATCCACCTCTTTTTTTGATAAACATATCAAAATCATTTTCCTGTTAATATACATGAAAATTAAATAAAACTTAAGGAGTTATAAAATTCTTTTCCGAAATGAATACCTCAGTATATTTCTCTGATCCCATGAAAATCATATGCTCCAAAAAATGTGCCAGACCTGGAATTTCTGGTGGATCACTGAAGCTTCCTACACCCACAGTTAATCCACATGCTGCCTGTGTAAGAAATATGCATAGCAGTACAGTATTAATAATTCATATTTTTTTTATATTGATTAAGCATCATATGATATATTATAATAAAAGATACCATTTTCTCTTCTCCTTTTAATGGTTTGGGGCAAGCATATGAATCAGCATCTTTGTCATCGTCTGATTGATTATTCTCTGTGTCACTCTCTTCTTCACTTTCTTCCTCCTCATCCTCTTCACTATCAGTCTCTTCATCTTCATCTTCTTTTTTATGATGATAAGTTCCAAATATTTATACTTTTATAAATTAGTGAATTGAAATAATAACATAAAAACAAGTCAATGAAAGGAAAGTGCTAACAGAAATAAAATTTTCTTTTGAATACACATGTATTTGCTTTTTTTACCTTTATCAGTGCACTCATCATCTTGGGTACAGAAGGAATGTAGGTCAGCAATTAGCAAAGCGGTCAAGCCATTTTCCAATTTGATCACTCTATACATTCAAGAAAAGTAAAACAAATATTCAACATATGTACCATCTACCTTTACTACTATTTTTTTTTACCTGTACTTCTTTACTATTATTTTCTTTTACCTGTACTCCTTCTTGTCGTTTTCCGACTTAACAGGCGTTTCTAAATATGTAACTTTCTCTCGTGGTTGTTTTGAAACGCAAACGGAAGTTTCCTCTGTTTGATTTTCTGTTTGCATTTTGCTACTAACCATTATGTTCGCATTGAGGTTATGTTCGGTAGAAATGGAGTTTCGTATCGAATTAATCGAGCCTTGATTCGGTTTCAGTTTTTTTTCAGGAGGACTCTGTATCGATTTTGTTGGCATTATTGTTGTATCTACAACATCAGGTTGTACATTAACTTTACATTGGAGAATCTTTGTGAAAAGATTTCTCCGAAATCGTATTACCATACGTGACTAAACAATCTGTTTCCAACTATCTAGTTATCTAGTTCTTCATCTGTTTTTATTATACTTCATCATATCAAATTTCTTAAAATATGTATAATCTTATTTTCTTATTATATTCTTATTTATAATGTCATGTAAATATAATATTTACCATCTTCTTTTTTGTTAAATCTTTCGCTTCCTATATAAAGCACGCATTAGCAATTTATATTTCCTTCTTTGTAATACCCTTTACAGGAATAACTTGATCTACGATTTAAAACTAAAAGTAACCGCTGAAATATAAAACTGTCCAAAATTTAATTTACAATAATTTAAAATGAATTGCAAATGTTAATCTAAGAAACATCAAGTCGCAGCCTTATTGGAAACATTTTGTATCGAAGATTTATTTAATTTATTTAAATTCAAGAATAACTTAAAAGATTCAACTATAGACGCTTTATTAAATCAATTATTTTATTTAATAAATAAGAAGGATAAGGAAAAAGAATTTTCTACTTTTCACTTCAAGTCAGGCAATGTACATATGTATATAGATAAAGAATATGCGCACAATAGACAGCCTAATAGTGTCATTTTTTCCTTTCTATAATTTTTTCAATGTATCAGTTGATTGTTAGTTGTGCCTAGTACTTTTAACCACTACAACAGTGTGTCATGGAATAATAAGTAATTCATGGCTATATGTAGCAAAGAATTAATGTTAACATATGTAGAAAAAGAGATAATATAAATGAATTTTTTCAAATTCGTGTAAACAAACCTAACCTAACCTAACCAATCAGAATCATTCCAATACCGCCGAATATTGGCGGCGCCATACGGAGTTGGCCGAAAGCAGCCTTATTGGTGATTCGAAAGCAAGCGGTAAAACTCTGTGCTATACCATGATCTATAAAGTTTTTGGTCATTATTTTCATATAAGAGTCATTTTATTTTATAAATTTTAATAGATATAATCTCATAAACTTAAATACATACTGTAAATATATAATATATTAACAGAAAAATATAATACTACAAAAGCATTTCTGTAGAAATGCTATATAGCTATGTAACTATATATGTTGAAATAACTTTGTAATCTTATCTTTGATAAAAAGAATATCTTCAAGAAAAAGTATTTTTATAACTATTGAAAAAACATGATCATACTATAAAACTTAATATAACTACAAGATATTCTACAAAATTTATTTTATTGAAAGTATTCTTTACTAAAATATTATTAAAATATCAATTTTAAATATAAATAAATAATAAATATCAATATCAAGTAAATTATTATATGTAGAAATAAATTAAATAATCATAATTAGACTGTTAATTTTCATTCACATCCATGTTTTTGAGAATATAATTAAAAAGGTAAAATCTCGATAGAAAATTGTTTTACCTACCAAGTATTACAGAAAACATTATATTTTATATATTTTGTTATATAATGTGCAATAAATAACCTTTTATATTTCAAACTATCTCTCTTTTATTAAAGATTTAAAAATGTAAAGTAAATAAAATAAATAGGAAATAAAAATACAGTTTTTAATGTATTTATATAGCATTACGACTGAAAACAGATCCAAATATGTATGTATATTATGTATCTACACTAAATCCAATACGATTTTTGAAGCTTTTTTATCAACTCACTAGGTGGAACCGACAAGGTATTTTGTCTTCTATCACGTATTTTAACTTGCTTGAAAATATAAAAAAATAATGCTAAAAAACGAAAAATTAATTATATTCGATTGAACTATTAAATATTTTAATTTGCTTGACAATAAATTATCATTGAAACAATTTTCCTAGTTACTGTAATTCAACTCCATTTTCTAACCTATAAATTCCAAAATTATTGCAGAGAAATGGCAAGGGAACCGGATGAAGAGTTAAGGAAAGCGTTCTCGCAATTGCACGAGAAAATGATTGATACTACGCAAAAATTGAAATTAGCAGATATGCAGATTGACAAATTGAAACGATCTAAACAATTTGCAGAGCTGACAATGAAAGAGATAACCTCTTATCCTGAGAACACAAAGACGTACGAATCAGTTGGCAGGATGTTCCTTTTGGATAACATGGATAGCATAAAAGCCGGTCTCGAGAAACGAATGAAAAATGCCGACGAGAAAGTAAAGACTTTAGAAAATAATAAAACGTACTTACAACAGAACTTAAAAGAATGTGAAAACAACATTAGGGAAATGATCCAACAAAGACAGAATAAAGACACGTCCGGTTAAAAATATGCTTTGTACCTTTTTACCAAAATTATTGTCTTATTATTTGTGTTAGAAGAGCTTTATATGTTAAATTTTTTATTATTGTTGTTCACCATATCATTGCATTTTTGAACTTATGCATAAAATTATGTTTCATTTTCAACATACATAAATTCTGAACAAAACAGTTACACAATTTGAAATATGTAATTACAATTAATTGTTCTATTGTATTTATGAATTTTACAGCATTTTGTAACCTTTATTTATTGTCTATATGCTAATTAATAAAACTTTTTATTATAACTTTTAATACGTTTAAAAAATTAAGAACCTACAAAAAGATACATCAAGTACTAATGTGGTTTCTAATTATTAATTTATTCCAGCAAAATTAATACATACAACAAACGATTTTCCGTGATTCGACTTATTTCTTTAATTCACTTTATACTCGTTCATTCCTCTCGCTCGTTTCCCTTTCATTCATCTTCACAGTCTCGTTCAGAATTTCTTAGCTAAATCCTAAATTACCCTTAAACTTTATATGCCAACGCAGTAATTTGGCAGATCGATTACTCAGAAATTAAAATGCTCTAACATGTCTCAAACTTGGGATAGAAAAAATTGAACAGTACGTTTACTCAGGACTTTTTAATGTATTTGTGTTTCATAATTATATTTATAGTCGTTCCTCATTCTTCCTCTTTTTTTTTTTACTAATATAATGCATGGGATGTGACGTGCTTTCTGACCTTATACGCAAGTGCTATTAATATGTACGTGTATATGTATCTTAGTATATGTAGTGCAGTAGAATGTAACTCGACAAGTATGTACAAAGTATATTTATCAAACAATCACGGTATTATCAAATTCAAATCTAAATCATATTTTTATAGTCACCGGTGTGACCTTTTAATGAAACTGTCGATTCCTACAGAGTCGAATTACGTATCAGAGTTATCGTATCACCGTGTATATTATAATATTTAAGTATCAAACAGACTTTGTGCCTCTGTTCTCTGCAATGGTACTTACACAATACATCTGCTTCTTTAAAAAATTCAAACTGATGATTAAACCATGCACATGTAAAGAATCTTGCCTATTCAGTATGAAAACCCATGCATTACAATAGCATGTAAAATCGTGTAAGAAATGAAATCTCCTGAATACATCACGTGAATGTCAGTCTTAACTAAAGTGATTGCCATTGTTCGTCGTATTTATGGTACTCTTATATGACGATACTCTGTGTATTCAGTATGCAATCCGAACTGAAATCCCTGAATTCACAAATACACATATCGGGCGGGGATAGGCTTCCAACTAATTAAGTCTTTCCGGCATCCATTAGGAAAATATTGATGCAAAAAGAAGTTGCGAATAAATTACGCCGAACGATTAATCGCTCGAATTAATTAGTGTATCTTATGTTTAAACTGCATAAATTCATGTAAATCTATATTGGTTTCTTAAATAAGTTGTTATTTTTGTTTCTATTAAGTAAAACGTACTTATCGTTACGATACGATACACACGCCGGTCGATGAAGAAATATAAATCATGCTCTTAATTAGCTTAAGAAAATAATTTATGCCGTTTTCTACAAGGACCGTATATGTATAAATACAAAAACATGATAATCTTGATGCTAAACGCCGAATGTACATATAATAAATACAGGAATAATGTAATTTAGATGTAACGTATTACGTCTATGTGTATGCGTGTATGTGTATGTGTGTATGTGTGTCTATCTTCGTTAATTTGTTAAATCGTAGCATCTCCTCTTCTAATAAAATTTAGCTAAAAATCGTAATTTACGAAAAATAATACAGCGCGCATGGATCTCGTCGAAAGGTAGTGTTGACCTGCGCTATTACAAGTTCTCGATTGAGCCACTGTTTATCAACCATTTACTATTCAAGCTGCAATATAAATTATTTTCTTAACAATCATCATATCTAGAAATTAATAATCTCTATTCAGATTTTAGCAATCTGGAAGTTATTTCAAACCTGTGAATCCCTGTGGTGGTTGACCTGGTACTGAGTATTGTGGTCTGAAATTCCCGAAATTAGCTGCACCAGCGAATGTAGCTGGCAATTGTCCGCCGGAGAAACCAGCTGGGAATTGTTGCGCTAACAGCGCTGCTTGACCCGACTGAGAACTGCTACCACCTGGTGCGGTTGCCGCCAATCGACTTAATATCGACCTTTCTGACATTTGAAGTCTTTGAGCAACAGGTGGAATGCGAGCTAATGTTGCTGGTAAACGACTCACGTCAGATTTCATGTCAGACAACAGTTCTTCCAATTGATTTAATACCTGTAATGAAACAATATATAAAGAGGAATTATTGAAAGAAAACGATTATTTTCTATCCATAGGAATATATTTACTTTATGCAACACAGCATTTGCTGGTTTATTTCCGGCAAGACTTTCTTTACTAAGATGTTGATGTGATTCTGCAAGGCACTCGACTTCGGCAAATCTTGCATTCAGGCTCATCGCAGGGTGATTAGGATCCTGCGTTAAGTTCAGGTACGCGGCTCTTCTCAATTGCTCTTCTATCACTAATGCCTGTTCCAACAGTTTGAAACGTCGAGCTAGGAATTTATTTTTTATTTCTAAAAAGTTACCCTTGCCCACATCCATCTTAAATGGTTCATTTATTATTGCAAACCTGCAAAATAATATTAAAATAACATACATTTATAGTAAGCATATATTTTCCTATTATTGCTTATTTGTTACCTAATATCATTTTGGATGTCTTGCCAACGACCATAGCCATGTGTAACAATGCCGGCCAGTAACCAATAGTCATGTCTTCGATGCCAGATTTCGTATTCACGACCAGGTACTGCAGCTTTCTCTTCATTTAACCACAATGTGTGTAATTCAGTGAAACCACCATCAGCTATGTTGAACATGAACTTGCGCTTGGGTTTCATCGTTTCTGAATCACAGTCCTTTATGTCCTTATCTTTACTATCTTTCTCCTACAATGTAAAATCAGAAATCTTATTAGTTGTTTCAAATAAATTACACTGAATTAACATCGAATTAGCAAGTACCTCTCGCTTTTCAGTTTCTTCTTCATCGTCTTTAACGATAACTACATCTTCCTCAGAATCTTGTTTTGTCTTGATTTCAGAGCTGTCTACTTTTTCGTCGTGTTTCGTCACTAATTTTTCGTCTGTAACATCTACTTTATCCTTCTCTTTATCCTGTGCTTCTGCCTCTGTATCCTTCTCTTCCTTCTTGATGTCCTCCTTGTCTTTATCTTTTTCCGTATTACTCTCTTCTTCTTCTTTAGATTCTTTTGATTCCTCTACATCCTTCACATCGACACTCTGTAAAATAATTCTTCCTTTAATATAAATTCATTTGGAATTATTTAAGTTTTTACGATGGACTATACTAACTTCTTTATCCTTGGGTACTTCTTTGCATTCTTTTACTTCAGACGTGTCTGAATTTGACTTGTTGGAGTCAGTATTCGTGCTTCCAGGGATAGTAGTTGGCGTTGGAGTTGCAGCAGGACTTGGGCTAGGTGCATTAGAAGTAGCTGGTGTTGCACTAGTACTGCTAGTTCCAGTTGCTCCTTCTCCACCACCATCTACTTTCACAGGTTCTACCGGTTTGCGAATCATTTCTGGCATCGAGTAATATCCGTTTATGTGTTCGAATTCTTGCACCTATTACATAAAGCAAAAAGTATTAGAAGAAAGGAAAAGAAAAAAATAAAGGGAAAACTGAAGAGTGTTTTACCTTTTTCCTTATTAAAGACATTACACCAATTCTTGTTAAAACGTGCTGCCTGCTAAGACCTTCTCTCGGTACACCATCAGCAAATGTTTCGGCATTATCCGCACCAGGTTCACACAAGTGTCGCATGAAGAGGGAAACGTAGGCCTTGAAATTCTTCTCCGACTTGCCTCTCAGGTCTCGTACCAACCTGAAATGCGACAATATACTTTAACAGTACTTTAAATTTACTGATTGCAGAATACATTTCGAGCGAGTAACTAACCACTGAGAGTTAAACGCGTCCTGTGGTGGCATACCATAACGCATAATCGCGTTCAGGAATGCTTTCCTTTGTCTGGCATTGAAGCCTAGTACCTGGATTTAAAAAGCCATATTACAGTTCATATACATATCATAGATACATATACATATCTTTAATTAATTTTTAAATGTAAAAAAAATTAGGTAAACCTACTTCAATGTTTCCATTAACTCTGGCAAGCAATGGAGGAAGAGGCCGATCCTTTTCGTCTCTCCTCTCTAATCTTCGTCTGCTTCTGCGAGATAACAGGTCACCATCACCCTTTTCGTCAAAGTCATCGTCTTCTTTATCGTCATCGCTAGGAGCACTAAAATCACTGTTGTAATCGGAAAGATTCTCCTGCCATGGTTGATCATCCCTCGTACTTTGATCTCCAGTTACTCCTCCATCATTATAGTTCACTTGCTTACGTATTCGTTTACCTAAAAATAATTATTACTTTGTCACGACCAGAGAGAAGCAGAGAGGAGTATCTACAGGCAAAGAAATAAATTATACATACCTTTCCCAAGTGTTCTGGCAATGTCTTCCTGTTGTTGTTCATAATGATGTCTCAATAATTTGATCCAATAAGCTGGATCTGTATTCTCAGCTTCCTGTTTAATGATCTCCGTGTCCGCTTCTTCTTCCGTTTCACCTTCCTTTGTTACGTACGACGCTACTTTAAACGAGCTTAAATATTCATTGGCCCAGTTTTCTTTCTGTTCGATACCTTCCTTGCTTCTGTCTAACAATTCAGCCACAGCTTTGTCATCATAATGAATGGCTTCGTCCTCTTTGCCTTCCTCCTCTTTGAACAATTCCTCAGTACCTAATACGAATTGAAACTATAGACAAGTTCCATAATTTTAAATCCTATTTTATAATCTTTATTTCAACGACATTACCGAATCGTAAAATGTCGTCAAGTTCTTGTTTACTGAAATTAGCGCCTTTACCACCCATTCCAGGTCTCACGACTAAGTGTGTTAACATCATTTTACGCTTCGCCACTTGTGTGACTCTTTCTTCGACAGAGTTGCGAGTTACAAATCTATAGATCATGACTTTATTAGCTTGGCCAATTCTATGTGCTCTACTAAATGCCTGAATGTCGTTGTGTGGATTCCAGTCGGAATCGTAAATGATCACAGTGTCAGCGGTAGCCAAGTTTATACCCAAACCACCGGCCCGAGTAGAAAGTAAAAAAACGAACTGTTGCGCGCCTGGTAAAAAAGAAATTGATTAATGTTCCGTCGACGATTCATCAGAGATACAATAAAACTATCTGCTCACCAGGTGCATTAAATCTGTCAATGGCTTCCTGTCGTTGAGCACCAGTAATGTTACCGTCTATTCTTTCATACTTGTAACCCTCTCCTTCCAGATAATCTTCGAGAATGTCCAACATTTTTGTCATTTGAGAAAAGATCAAGACTCTATGCCCATCATCTCTTAATTTCTTTAACATTTTACTCAATAGAACCAATTTTCCTGCTGCTTTGATTAATGCAGACGTTTCATAACTTCCGTTTGGTGCGGTTGGTGCTTCTTGAGATGCGGCTGGAAATAAGTAAGGATGGTTGCAGCACTTTTTAAGATCCATCATGATATTCAATAGCGACACTTGTTGACCTCCTCCCTTGGGATTCAGCGCCTCAAAGTTCCTCGTCAATATATATTTATAATATTTTTTTTGCATAGGCGATAATTCGACACGGACAATGAATTCTGATTTACTTGGCATATTCTATGAATAAAAATGATATTTAGTGTAACTTAAATACTGAATTTGTGAAAGATAGTATATAATAAATACCTTTAATACATCAGCCTTTAATCTCCTTAACATGTGTGGTCCGAGTAGTTCATGCAACTTCTTCACTTGTTCTTCTTTTGAAATATCAGCGAATTCATTTTGGAACGCAGCTAAGTCATTGAATTTATCACGACAGAGGAAATTCAAAAGATGGAACAATTCCTCCAAGTTATTTTGCAGAGGAGTTCCAGTTAACAATAATTTATACGCGATATTATAGGACGCTAATAGTCTAAAAAATTTCGACTGGTTAGATTTGAGTCTATGCGCTTCGTCTACTACTAGTACAGCCCAATCTATCGATCCTAAGCACGCAGAATCAATTGAGATCAGCTCGTAACTGGTAAGAAGTACATTGAACTTAATTTGATTCGATCGGATCTTCGATGCTCGGCCACCACGAACTGCACCCTCTTCGAAAGACAATTCATTCTCACGAATTACGATACGACTGTCTTTGTCACCTGAAATATATAAATATATTCATATAAAATGTTAATTAGCAACGAAAAAAATCAATAAACACAAATTTTCATTAATTAAGTTTATATACACGTACGTACCAACGTAAGTAACACAATAAAAATCAGGTGCCCAAGTTTCAAATTCACGTTCCCAGTTAATGATAGTTGATAGAGGGACAGATACAAGGAAAGGTCCCTTGCAGTGACCTTCTTTGTATAATGAATACAGAAAGGTGATAGTTTGGATGGTTTTTCCTAGACCCATCTCGTCCGCTAAAATAGTATCTATGCCTTGGCCCCATGAATATCTTAACCAATTCAAACCCTATAAAATTATGGAATTATGAAATTATAAAAAGCTCATTAAGGAATAAATAATGTAATGAAGAAAAGGTATATACTTCTAGCTGATAAGGATGTAACTGCATTCCAGTCTGATCCAAATATTCTGGCTGCCGTTCATACTTTTTCTTTAGATCTGTGGTAGGTTTGTCAGGTGGAGGAGTATACCTTTTAGGCGTTCTTTCTTCATCATCGATCAGTTCACGAGTCTTCGATTTCTTGCCTTTACCTGAATATAATGTATGTGTCCATTTCACAGCTCATAATGGTGATTGTAAAAAGAAAAAATAAATTAACCGACTCTTCTCACCCTTCTTGCCCTTGCGGGACGAACTACCATCACAACAGTTTGCAGCTCTGAGATCCAAGTAATATTCGATAGCTTGCTTCAACCCAGGAATATCTTCATGCTCATCCTCCCAAGTTGCCTGATCGTATCCTAACTCCCTCCATTTAACGAGATACGTTGCTCTACCATCTCTTGAAAGCCTATGATTAATTACTCGATGCACTACAAGCCACTCTGGTCGAACCCCGTAACGATAGAATCGTTCTTCTAAATTGTATTCATCCCTATTAGTTGCAACGTCTTGTTCTTTTAAACGTTTCACTCGGGAATCGCTTTCATCTAATGGTTCCTCCAACTTCGGTGGTTCGTCCATATCATATTTTCGTGAATAATTTCTGAAGATCACAGTAAAATTTGGAATAATCATAAAAAAGAGGATTAAGCATAACATTATTCGATAAGTGCCATACCTAAACATGAGAGGATGGAAAACATCAAGCTGTAATTCTGTGATCCAGTCGCAATGCCAATATGACATGTCTGCCCATTTCACGAAGAATTCACGTATTCTGCGTTGCTTAGGAGCAGCTTTACTTGTTGACGGTTCCTCTGAGGGTGTTTCTGGGCATTCCTTCCACCTCCACGTTAAGATCTTTGCAACTGTCACATAAAGGATTAAATATTAGTTATGAGTATATGATGCACAATCCTTTGTCAATCATATAGTACCTTTCCCACGTATAGGTGGACAAGAACATCTAGGACACTTCCAGTCACCATCAGGAATTTCTGAAAGCGGTGGATTCAAACAGTGTGTATGATACGCGCTAGTACAGCTATCACAGCATAGCAATTCACCACCATCTTTACATATTCTACAAAATTCCATATGCTCATCGTCATCTTCAGCTGCACCTGCAAACAGTATTAATAATCCACGATTCGTTTTGATAGTTGAATACACAACAGCGTGTTGGGGAGGATGGAAGGTTTGGGGTTACAAGGAAGGTACCTGCAATACCTTCTCCTTCACAATGAGGACAACTCCATTTCCCTTCTGGAGTCTCTTCTAATTCAGGCTCTAGACACACCAAGTGATAAGCTCTAGGACATGTGTCGCATAAAATAATTTCTCCACCTTGTTGACATACTTCACAATAATCCTGATGATCAGTCTGCATAAAAAGATACAAATATATCATAAAAAAATTCAAAAGTTGCATTAACATAGAAAATACAATCAGTATTAATCAAAAGCAATCTAATTATACCTGAAGACCTTCTTCCCCATCTGGAAACTTCGACGTGGTTTTTGTCTTTTTCTTCTTCTTAGTCTTATTTCCGATTTTGGTTTTTGCCTTCCTGCGAACAGGTGGTTCTGCTGGTGGTTCAACCCCGCTTTCTTCAGTGTTTCCTTTATTCGTCCCATCCACACCAGTAGGTTCCTCCGCATCTGCCAACATTTGCTCAAATTCCATGTCTGAATCTCTGTCAGTACCAACACCACTACCCTCTGCTTCCTCATCCGAACTTCCTCGTTTACGCTTTCCAAGTTTAATCTTAAGTGTTGGTACTTTAGAAGCTTTCTTTCCCTTCTTCGCTCTCGATCCCCGTGATTTCCGTTTTCTATCACTATCTTCGTCGTCGTCTTCTTCATCTTCGCCATCCTGAACTGCACCACCACGATTTGCCCTTGCATTTCTACTATCTTCATCTACATTTGCAGAAGATACATCTGCATCTGGCTGTGTGTGAGGATTTAACTCAGAAAAATCACGCCATTTGGCAGCCACTAACATCATAAGCTTCGACATTGGAACCTAAAAATAAACATAGCATAAAATATCAAAAGTAAATAAAATGTCGAAAAAATAATCGCTTGAGCTCATTGCTTTTACAAAAAATTTACTTTTGGATTCTCTTTTGCTAGTAGTGGCCTGACATGTTGTTGAAATAATTTATAGGTAGTTAAATTCTGAAAATCTGCATCAGTGTATTCAATTTGTACATCAGTTAATCCAAAAGTATTACAGACTTCCTCAATCGTAGGCATTCCCGTTGTGGGCTCCTGGCTAGGAGGAGCAGATGCATTGTGACTAGATGATTTCCTGGAGGAAGATTTTCTACTTTTTCTATTTCCAGCATAATCACTATCATCACCAGCTACATCACCAGTTTCACCGCCTCCTCCAAAATCACTTTCCTGCGTAAAGAAAATATGAACATTTAAGTTATTTTTATAAATAAATTAATTATGTTTTAAGAAATAAAATAAAAGTAATTACATCTCCAGAATCAGATTTTTTCTTTTTCTTCTTCTTCTTTCCTTTCTTATCTTCACTACGAGCTTTTCGTTTTTTTCCTTTCTTTTTCTTTCTTTCCTCTGGTTCATAATCATCATCTTCTTCCTGCATAGAAAAAAAATATGTTTCAAACAATGTTCATGGTCTAATCAATGCTTAATGTGTACATAAGATACTAACTAATCTTTGAGATTCTTCTGCATCAGATGAACCATCCACTTGTTGGTTAACATTTGAAACTTGACCTCCAGTTTCATCTATGTCATCCTCTCCTAAAGTTCATTATATTAAAAAAAAAAAAGAAATTATTTTAAGAAACAATAAAAGGATTAATTAGGGCGTTAAAATATAATTATTAATAAATATAAAAGTCATTTACAATACGAAATATATAAAGTCATGTATGATACGAAATAAATAATTTTTTGAAATAAATAATGTTCCATAATATTTCTAATACAATGATTCTCATGTATAATTGATATATTAAGCTACATTTTTACTGGCTACCTCTAACTTACATAAAATCAATATCTGTATTCATTACAATGTAGGTTCAAGAATAGTCAACAAAATTAATATTTCATGTAAATCAATACTTTGCAGTTTGTCTGCAATAATGTATAAACATATATTTATCAATTCTTTTAAAAAGAATGACTTCATATAATCCTACAGATTCAAATTAATCCTATATATTTTACAAATATATAGAAATATTTCGAGTCGAACCGTCAAAAGAACTATTTTCCATCACAGTACCGCGACGACATGGCACCGACAAATATTTTGCCATTCGTTTTTCTAGAAACCCGAGTAATACGCGGCTTCAATTCACTTCAGAAAATATATTTCTTAAAAAATCATAATACAGAATACTTAAGTCAGAAAAAGAGAGAGAGAGAGAGAGAGAGCAACATATAATTGGAACAAATGTTATTGGACGGGACGTTCGACTAGCAAAACGGCGGCGGACTGATAATTGCCAAATCGATAGTAACGTTTTATAACAAACCGATTTTTTTATTCCTCCGAAGCGATCAAAAAGATAAAACCAGCATAAATACAAGCCCTCTGTACAAAAGCGTGTTTACGCGCATGCATAAGTCTCGTTTGAAATTGAACAAGCTATCAAGATTGGACAGTCGAAATGTATAAATTATTTTCGACTAATCCACGTTCGATGAATGCTTTGTAAGAGAGTATGCGTCCGCCATTTTCTTCGAAAGGGCTCACCACATTGGAGAAAGAGAGAGAGAAAGAGAGAAAGAGAGAGAGAGAGAAGCCTATATTTTATATTCATAATATTGCCGCGGGTTCTGATCTCATTCGTTCACTGATTATTCTGAAAAATCCATGAACGAACCTGTGATCACGATATACCGCTGCAATTTTTAATAAGTCCCGGAACACGATATCCTCGAGAAGCTCGCACCGGTCGCTTATATATTACGATTAATAGTGTGCGTGTGTATGATGAATACGCACACAACTGTACCAGATGGTCGGAAAACCGAAGCTAACATTGCGAAATTACTCAAAGATTCCGTTGAAAATTAGAATTATCACTTTATATTGTTTTTTATTTTTTCTGTAAAGAAATTAGATTTTAAGCAAGAATCCTCAAGATGAAAAACACATGGTGAATGAAATTATCTTATTACTCCGCAGTTGAAGTAGATTAAGATTGTACTAGAACTTCTTTGCATGAGAAAACAGCGTGACCCTTTCCACTTTTTTGCATTGAAAAAAAAACAACAGTTCGAACAAATTCAAATGCGTACATAGGGTTAATCGTACAATGAAAAATCAAATAATGAAGCGTTAATTATGTAAGGATCACAAAATATTGCGAAAACACCGTGCAGCATTCAATGTTTGATAAATTTTTAAATTGTGATTGATTTAAGCAAAAATCTCACTTAATGGTTAGAAATCATTTAGCTTGTCGAAATTGATGCATCGAATCATAGTATGATTTAAACTGTAATAATTGCAGAAAATTTGCTGAAATCGTGGCAACAATTTGGTACTAATGTACCTGTAACTGTAATAATATCTAAAATAAGTAAAAGTCAGAGAACCATGTGATTTCTCTCTAACTATCGAATGTAAACAATAACCTATACTCAGATGATTATTTCACTACATTTGCATGACGGTTAAATACAACACGAATATGTATGATACATTAAACCGTTAAACAGAGTATCATGACATGTTCGTGAGATTATTGACAATTCGAAGGTTAGTTATTCCTTTATAAGACAAAGTAAGACCCGTCGAATTGAAAGGTTAATCGTTTTCCCTGGACAATTTAACCTGCTATCGAGTTAGACGAAAACACAGGAGAAATCACGTCGAAACGCGCGACACGCGACAGCGCGTGGAAAACCATAGAAGGATCAATTGACATGGCAGCCATCGTACGAAAAGCGCGCGTCCTGCGTGCTCTCGAGGATACAACTTTCCGGTAGTATTCGTGATCAAGTGTGCCCTCGTCGCACTTACCCGCGTAGCTCTCGTCCACCTCCTCATCGGATGCCATTCTTTAGTATCTCGACAAACTACACGTTCGAGAAAACACCCGAGATTATTATTAATAGTCACTCACTGACTAAGATGCTCACCGTAGAAAAACAGCACGGAAATGCGACATTAAACGTTCGTGGCTCTCGGCGTTTCAGTTTCGGCGTGCCGTCACACTCGTATGTGCACCGATGTGCACCTACTGCTCTACGCTTCTTCTTTCACGCGATTCGTCAGTTCTCCTCATTCCTCCCCCCCCACTATCGCATCGCGATCTTTCTCCCCCTCGCTTTCCCCTCCCTCCCTTCACAGAGAGTTCGTTTCTTCCCCTCTCCTTCTTTTCCTCGTCTCCACCGTTCGCCCACCGTTACATATAACGCGCTATAGCTGAATGTATACCAATGGTCTGCCCGAGTCTACCGTGTTGCATTTATTTCTTTTTACCCCTCCTTTTCCTTCTTCTATCCTTCATCCTCTCTCTACCCCCTTCTGATTTCGCAGAATATATGCTTTTTAATTTTTAGAAAAAGAGATCTTTTTCAATAACAATGCATTTCTGTATACTAGTCGCTATACTGACTCCTACTCTTGCTTAATTTTTGCCTTTTTTTTTATTCGTTACGTTTTTAGTCGTTTTTATTACTGACGCTTTGAAATTTCATCGATTCGGAATATATCTACCTTCATTATAAGATACATCCTTTTTATAAAGTATATATGTATACATACATATGTAGACTTCGAATTTTTATGAATTTTTATATATTTATGAACATATCTAAGGAAATGGGACCTAAATAGAAATTTATCTCATCTACTAAATACTGTAATAAATACTCTATTTTGAATATTTTACATATTTTTGCATATTATATTTCCCATAGATGGATAAAAATCTGCAGTCTATACATATGTATATTACATATCGCATGATATACGCTCGTTATTAAGAAAATTAATATATCGTAAATTTTTGATGATTAGTTCTCTGGAATTCCACCATTTCAGTCTAATGTAAATTGTACAGTTGCAAGATGTAATAGTATGCGTATACGGATTTGCGGTATGATTAATGGCCGAACAGTTACATGCACGTACTATTATATATGTGTATATATACATATATATGTATGCTCGTGTATCGACCTTTTTGATGGAAACAAGATAACCGAACGCAATCAATGTATATTTTTTTACCTAGACATGATATTCATTTTTAATTTGAAAAATACATATAGTAGCTCGCAAAAGTATTCGTATACTTTTTGTAAACGTATTACGTGTGTTATACAAAACATTTAAAAATTTCATTAGCGCTATAATGATACCTAACTATGATAATTATATGGGTAAAATTTTTAATGATTCTGGAAATGTATACAGAAGTTACAAGATATTCAATACAAATATATATTTTGCAGAGATTACAAAAGTATTTAAACAGGCAATTATTCACAATACTAATAAATCTAAATATTCAGTGGAACCACTTTTAATATTAAGTTGATTATTCATACCGTATATTAATTTTTTACTAAATATAAATTTACAGTAAATATCCTGTAACTTATATATATATTTCTAAATTGGATTCAAATTTTGTCTATATACTTATGGCAGTCGCGTCTCATTACAGTATTAATAAAATTTAAATGTGTTTCATATAATACGAACAATATAGATATAAATGTTTTCTGTGGCAAGAATAGCTTTGCGAGCCACTGCATGTATATATCATAGTACACATGAGCCGCCGATTTTCTACGATTACTCGTTTATTACTCGTTAATATTAATACACAAAATAATAAGGGCGACCAGCACACCACGCGAAAATTTGAATTAGGAAATTAGTTATTATCGCTTGTAATCAAATATATAATCTATATATGATCCACGATATATCTGGCACTAAACATATATCTACGATTCTTTATCTAATTTCATTAATTTTTCGACCTTTGTTCCAGAAAAACAACTCAACTGATTTTAGTTATTCAGTTCATCTTCATAATACTCTTCATTAAATGAAATATATAAATCTAGTGAGAAAAATATACGTGCGATTTACATTTATAAATATTAAATTAGATTAATAAAAGCTAAAATATGTAACGATCCTTTTTGATAGTGAAATTAAGTTGAAAATTAACAAGGAAAATTCTACAGGGAAGGAGTGCAAATATGGCATGATCTAGAAATGATCTGACCTACACATTGAAATACTGCAGATCTCTGAGTTGTTCTATACAAAACAATTGTTTTAGTCTCGGACAAGTATAATTACGTTTTGTAGCTACAGGAATTACTAAACAGTTTACTCTCAAAATTAAGTAGATTTTCAGGTATTAACGGGTATCATTTCTAGATCGCAAATTGCAGGATCCCTGTACAATAACACGTTGTTATATGCGTTTACACCTCTTTATTCATAAGTGCTAGAAATACGAATCATGTGTACCAATAGAGGACACGTTACATGCTCTGCTGGAGAGATACGTACCGTCGTACAACGTGAGGATGAAAATTTTATTTATACGTCTTGTACGTAACAATCTATTTACAGATGATGAAATACATACATGTCATGAAGGCCTTTGTATACAAAACGAAAAAGTCAGAAGAAAGCATTTGTAATACTTTTACGTACAATAAATTCACTCTTCTTTCTAAAACCTGTAATACTAATTTTATAAAACAAACATGTTTTATGTATATCGCTTAAGGAATTACAATTTACAAAAAGATATAATAAATCGTTTTTAGGAATGGATAGAAGCAATACTGTATGGAATGAATTAGTACCTTCGAATTTTAACAATGATTAACAACCATCGATCGATGTTAGAAAATTATTGTACATATTTGGAATATTTAGATTCAAGCCTTTAAGATTGTTAAAGCTGCTCTTTTAACGAATGAAATATAAATAAAGTTTTGATTTTATGCAGTTCGATTAATCATGAACAAAACTTTGTACTACATCTTTTTTTTATATATTAATGAAATCTAATTTCTCGTCAAAAATATTTCGATCTAGAATATATATGGTACATTTCTATGCATAACTAGATATATATATATATATATATATATATATATATATATATATATATTTGTCTGTGACAAATAAAGAAATAGATAATCATCAAAATTTCTTGTCTTAATAGGATACAATTACTTGCAGAACTTCTGATGAATGTCATCTATGCAGTTGTCCATACAAATCAAAATAGATTTGCAAAGATAAAAAGGTATATGCAATGCTATTGTATAATCATATATTAAGATGGAATATTTAGTTTGCTCAACCATAGTCGACGCTTAGAGCACTAAGTCCTTTCTTCTTTATAGCTTCTGCCACAGCTCTTTCTAGAAAATTCTCTTGTTGGTCATTCTCGTCAATTTTATCCAAATCCCAATCAAGCCTATTATATTCTTCTGTGCTTTTTGAATCATTCAATCTCAATGAATTTGCGGATGTAGTAGCTACAGAGTTTTCAAAATTTCCAACATTCTGTACGCGATTAGAGGGACAGGAACAATGCACATCAGTGTACTCATTATTGGTCCAATACCCTGGAGCTTTGTCGCTGTAAAAAGCACTAGATTGAGAAACAAGTCCTGCAGACTGTACTAGACCATGATTACGAATTGCCATCATAACTGCAGTGTCTTCCATGTCGTTTCCTCTAAACAACTGAAATCTGGATTCCTCCAGGGAATAAGAGGATGAAGTTACCATAATGTAATTCTCTAATACTTTATTAATGGTATTATCCACATATCCTTTGGCCACCTGACATGCTTGCCATCTTTTCAATTTTTCTCTTGCTTGTTTCTCTGCATCGTCATATTCTATATTTTCTGTTTCTTGTACCATTTCTTCTTTTCCTACTAAATTCTTTTCCTACAAAATAAATGCTTAAATGAAACATATATTTTGAAAAATTAAATGATCACATTTTGTTCATTTCTATTTAGAGGAATAAAACATATGATTAATATATAAGATGATTCATATGTTTCTTCTTTCTTTCAGTTTTTTTCTATCTTAATTTTCATGTCTTTTAACATATTTGTCTAATGCCTTAATACACTGCATACATAGTCTGCATTCACAGTTGAATGCATGTTTTCATCTATGTAAAATTTATAATTTTTTATCTTCCAGCTTTTGGAACAGCAGTAGACTTGTAAGAATAAAATACTAACTAATTGAAATTTGATATTGTTCATAAGCTTTAAAATAATGTCAAGGTATGCTTTAATTATGCATATAGCAATGTTAAAGCATGTAGTACCTGTAAAGTATGTTGAGGCACAAAACAGATACTTTTAACATTTTTTTAAATCATCCATAAATTGAAAATTGAAGTATATATGACATATATGCATATGATGTTTTTTACTTATTTTAGTGTGTAGATTCACTCTCTAGAGTATTGACATGTATTTATGAATCACCCTATATATCATTAGAATACTTTAATATAATATTTAATTTATTATAACTATACGTAATAGTTACCATATCCCAAATCGTCTCGTTGCTTTTAAGTCGTGTACATTGCCGTTTCGGAGGAGCTGGCCTTTCATGATCGTCGGTGTCTGATTCCTCGATGTCAGTCGCCATTTTCTCTATTTTATACAGAACTGTATCGTTTTCTTTTCAAACAACTTAAATAAGGATAAATAATTTTAACAACGGTACTACTAAACAATCATCATGCAAAGAGTCTGACCGATGTTACAAAAATTCGAATCACTTCCACCAACTTTCTTTGACATCTTTCTCTTGGATAATAGTGATAAATCTTTGTCGTGCATTCAATTAGTTTGAATTAACTTTGATGTTTCTGATTATGTGCAGTCTTCACAATGTGAGTAGATCGCAGTATAAAAATTGAATAATAATCACGAGCGAATCAGTTAGAACTCAAGAGGACAAATACCACACATAATCAAATGGCAAGAATCGTTTTGACAGCTTCAAAATGGCTACTTTACCATTAGATTCTGTATAAAATTTCCAAATTGAATCGCAAGAATATGTTGTAGATTATTAATACAAGATTTATTTTAAAAATATCGTAAAGAAAATTGTGCAGGAACAAAGCACATCGGGAAGTAATTTAAATTTAAATTAATCTACCTGGATGGTGTTTTGACCGCAGTACTACATTATAAAATGGCGTAAACATGTGTTTGCAGTGTTCAAAGGAATTTTGACGTCTGGTTCTGTCAAGCATATCGTTTTGTAAATCGTTCGAAGTAAATTCGTTTTGACATTTTCGTTAAACACGCTAATTGGCATGGCAGTCTGTGGAGAATACATTCGTAGTCAATTTCCCACAATAGATGACGATCTATACCAATATGTAGAAGGTATATTTCCAAAGAATAACCTATAAGTTATACGAAATATTTATCATTTCGTTTATAAATGGTACGTATATTTCTAACTAACATAAATATCCGTGCTCATAAAGGTATTTTAGATAGTTCAAAGGATGACTTCGAGGATGGCGACGAGGTTTACGAAGCAATAGGAGAAGTACTACACGAGGTTGCAGAAAAACCAGAGAATGAGGTTAGGTCTGTAAACGTGTTCGCACTTATTACTTTTCATAATATACATAATAATTACAGTTTCAATTTACAATTCTTTCTGATATTTATTCTTGAAATCATATTCTTACGTAATCTTTGCTCGGATTTCTGATTTAGAACTTTTTATTTACAGACAAATATGCGTCAAGCTATTGGAAATGCTAAAAGGTAATTCAAACGATGGAACCGTTGAAAGAAGAAAAAATGGGGTAAACAAAGTATTAAATGCCCCAGTACATTTGGGTACTATGGCTGCTACTTTAGAAGCTCAAGTAGAACAAATAAAAAGTATATGGGTTACTACTAGAGATGATGCTATGGTAAAAATTTATTCTGTGGATAATTAATATTTAAATAGTATTTTGATTACAAAATATTCTTTTACAGAAGGTAGATGCCAAGAAGTTAGAAAAGGCAGAGGCAAAATTGCAACAAAAACAAGAAAAGAGAAGTAACAATGAATTAAGTGGACGAATTAATATTGTAAGCCAAGGTATAGAATCCGCCAGTGCGAGTCAAATGACCAGTAAAAAGGACAGTAGAATGGAGACAAAAGGTGGTGTAAATAAAGCTCAGGACATTAGAATAGAAAACTTTGATATAGCATATGGGGATAGAATATTATTGCAAGGAGCTGACTTAACGCTTGCATTCGGCAGACGCTACGGCCTTATCGGTAGAAATGGACTCGGTAAAACTACATTACTAAGAATGATATCTAGGTACTAAAACATGTACTATGATAATTCTTTGTTCTACGTATTTTACTTAATCTTCTAAATATCGTTTTATTTGAATCATTTCAGTAAGCAGTTGAGAATACCATCCCATATAAGAGTTTTACATGTAGAACAAGAAGTCGCCGGAGACGATACTTCTGCTCTCGAATCTGTATTAGAATGCGACCAAGAAAGAAGTATGTTACTTAGCAAAGAAACAGAATTGCAAGCAGCGATCGAAAAGGATGGAGGTAAAACGGGGGACGCCTTAGGCGAAGAATTAGCTAGAGTATATGAAGCAATGCAGTTGGCTGAAGTAGATAAAGCACCGGCTAGAGCTAGTGCAATTTTATCAGGACTTGGATTCTCTGTCGAAAGACAATCATGGCCAACTAAAACTTTTTCTGGTGGCTGGAGAATGAGATTAGCACTTGCAAGGGCACTGTTTTCTAGACCTGATCTTTTGTTACTTGACGAACCTACGAATATGCTTGATATTAAAGCCATACTTTGGTTGGAAAAATATTTACAGTCATGGCCAACTACGTTACTCGTAGTTTCTCACGACAGAAACTTCTTAGACACGGTAAAGATTCATGCGCTTTAAAGAATATTATTCATATATTGTAAATAAGTAAATTTAATTTTATAATATTTCTGAAAACAGGTTCCTACCGATATACTGTATTTACGTGGGCAAAAAATTGAAGCGTATCGTGGTAATTATGAACAATTCGCAAAAACTAAAGGAGAACGTGAAAGAAATCAACAGAGAGAATATGAAGCTCAGCAAGCAAAAAGAGCACACGTACAAGAATTCATCGATCGATTTCGATATAATGCCAATCGCGCTTCTAGTGTACAGAGTAAAATTAAGATGCTAGAAAAATTGTAAGTTCAGTAAGTCTAATCTAGAAAACGATTAGAGAACGCTCAAATTTTATCATTTTTAACAGACCAGAGCTTAAACCAATGGAGAAGGAAGGAGAAGTAACTCTTCGTTTCCCAGATGTTGAACCATTAAGTCCCCCAATATTGCAACTTAACGAAGTCTCCTTTAGTTATACTGGAGGAGTCAATAATTCGTATATATTTAGTAGCGTGAATTTGACTGCTAGCTTACAATCCCGTATTTGTATCGTGGGAGAGAATGGTGCTGGTAAAACTACGCTTTTAAAGATCATAACAGGTGCACTAAGTCCAACACGAGGCACAGTGCATATTCATAGAAATTTGAAATTTGGATATTTTAGTCAACATCATGTAGACCAACTTGATATGCGTGTGTGCCCAGTTGAACTATTGCAAAATCATTTTCCAGGTGTGAATTAATTTTTAATATGTACAAATGTTACTATTGATAGATTAATTCTATAATTTGTTCTTTATTTAATTACCAGGTAAACCAGTTGAGGAGTACAGAAGAATGCTTGGAAGCTTTGGAATAAATGGTAATTTAGCTTTGCAGACTATTAGTTCTTTATCTGGAGGACAAAAATCTAGAGTAGCATTTGCACTAATGTGTGCTGCAATGCCAAACTTTTTAGTACTTGATGAACCTACGAATCATTTAGACATTGAATCCATCGAAGCTTTAGGCAAAGCATTGAATACTTGTCAGGTAAAAAATTGTACTAAATTTTCTTTCAGTTTGTGTTATACAAATTCTATTTTGAATAATCTTTCAGGCAGGTGTTATATTAGTTTCACACGATGAAAGATTAATTCGCATGGTATGCACCGAACTCTGGGTATGTGGAGAAGGGTCTGTTCGATGCATCGAAGGTGGTTTTGACGAGTATCGTAGGATCATTGAAAAAGAACTTGAAGTATAAAGATCGTTTTAATTTAATTGCATTATCAGTTTCTGCATTGTCCCGAATTAAGTTACCGATGTGAAAATTTCAATTAATTCAAGTAGATACAAGAAAAGAACGAATGTTTTGTCTTATACCGGGACAATGGGAATTTTTGATTTATTTATCGATGATATCGCGGATATTATATTGTCTATTTTAAATAAAATCGTGATCATTATAAGTATCATTGTTTACATATATATTATATATATAATATCATATATATAATATATTTCATCATATTAACATGAAATTTGCAAAATAGACTGGGTCTTCGACTTACAAGAACATAGAATTAGGAAAATTTCACATCGTTTAACTGCCAGCTACAATAATATCTAAAAAAACTATATCTAAAAAAATTCTGATATTTAATATTGTACATTAGTTAATAATAAAAAGTCGTTGTTATAAATAAAAGTATATAAGACTTTGTCCTTATTACAAAACCATTCAGGACATTACATTCAAGATATATAATATAAATGCAGTCCTTTTTTTTGAATTTACCACGTTCTATCTCAATAATACGACATATCAAAATTTTATACGAGAAATTTATAGAGCTGTGAAATTAAAAACATTAAAATCAACATTTTATTTTTAATAAACATAAAATGTTCATGATACTTCATAATACATAGTAGTTTTAATACTTTTATTCCGCTTCCTTTTTCTTTCATCTAAACCTTTCATTTCATTGTAATAATATTTTGAAAACTATTAAAACTAGGTGTATAACATAATAAATATAACAAATTACTTGAATGTGCCAAAGAAGTGGTTCTGTATTGTCACAGTTAACCTCCAGATGAAGTATTTAATGATACCATTGTATTGGATATAGAAGACATTTGCATGGGTGGCGCAGGAGCTTGTTGTTTTGCCGCTGGAATTTTCAAACACTTCTATTACTTTTTTCTCGACAAAAGTTAACTCCGCTCGATAATCAGGCAATTACTTTAACATGCAGTTGGATCTTGAAGATGCGTATCATCAATGCAAGCAATTAGCAAATGCTCAAGTATTTAAATAAGCATCTAGTATTGTAATATATAATAAACAACTAGATTAGTTAAATAAGTACGTGCTTTATTTTTCATACTTAATTTTACTTTGTGCCGCATAAATGTACATGCAAAAAGATAAACTTCCTATTCATGAGCGGAAATGAAACAAACTAATTGATTTATAATATATAAATATAATATGGTGATTCATTGTCAGTAGTAAATCATATACAAGAAATGATGAATACTTTTAGATATGCAAATTTATAAAAATAACTCCGCAGTATACCGCCTAATAGTATGATTCGAAAACGAATATGATAGACTTTTAAACATATCGTTCTCACCATTTCTGCTGCTGTAGATTTTTGTAAACCCCTTAAATTGCTCCGGCGGCGGGAAACTTGCAATAGAATGAAACATATCTGCGAACCGAACCTCTAAATCTAGAGCACTCATCGTCTGTCCGTTGCGCATGGAAGAACTCCTTGTAGGAGGTGTTGGCGGTGGTGGCGGTGGCGGAGCCAGTCTTTGATGAGTAGGAGCTGGGCGATGGGGAAGGGGCGGAGGTGGAGGTGGTATACAAGGAGCGCTAACAGTTACTCTAGAAGGAGGTGGCGGTGCGACTCTAGTTGCTGTGGAGGGTATATTGTTTGATCTAGATGTAGGTGGAGAAGGAGGTTTCGCGACTGGAGGCTTAAGAATTCGATTTGTAGGCCTCGATTGAGTCTCGTTCAGACAATCCTGAGACTGATGAAGGGAAGGTGGAGTTGGAGCAAGTACAGGAGATGACCTAGGCAATCGCATACTTTGTGCTCTTGATACACTTCCTCCAGTTAAGTTTAATTTCTTAGGAGGTGGCGATGGTTTGTGCAATGCAGATGATGATGTGGTAGGTGGTTTGGGCGCAAGAGTAGGCTTTCCAAATCCCTTAGGTGCTTCCATATTAGAACTAGAGTCTGTAGTACTTTGTCCTGACATTGAGTTTGCCTTCTAAAATGTTACATAAAATCTTCAAATCTATATTAACATATAATTTTTTAGACATTTTTACCTGAACAAATAGTTGCGGTTTTTGAGTGGCTGGTGGTGGAATTGGCGGTGGACCTCTTTTTATGCTAGGAACAGTCGATTGACCAAAGTTTGTATTATTTACATTACTATTGTTCTTTTCAACTGCAGAAGTCCGAGATCCTACAGGCTTCAATTTAGGAATACCAGTAGGAAATAATCCACCTAATCCTATGGGACCTCCATTACTTGTATTAATGCCACTGTTTGCTACATTAGAACTATTTTCCTTGCTATGTAAGGAAGAAGAGTTTCCTGATTCACCTCTAACTCTACCTAAAATAATAATAATAGTAAGTATCGTTGACTGAAAAATATACATACTTTATAACGTACCACTAACTACAGGTGCACTTTTATCTATGGTTACAGTTTTCTTTAAAGTTTTTCCAGCTCTAATTGACTGAAGAAGTAAATTTCTATCCTGATCTGCTACCCCAGAACCAGATGTATTGAAAACAGGAGGTGGAGGCGGAGGTGGCGCAGGCATCCTTGTTCAATTTTTATAAAATTGTTAAAATTGTATTATAAAAATAAAACGATTAATTTAAATAAATCGGAATCACGATCCTTTTTTTTGATCAAATTAAATTTTAGACTGTAGCATGTAGAATGGCTGAAACACATTTTGAGATAAGATTAGACCTCCTACACAGAAAATAGTGCAATTAGGTTAGCGAAAAAATAATTTCAACATTTTCTACGATATTTTATATTTGTATTGGTAATTTTTATACTTTAAAAACATATGTCGTAAGTATAATGAGACAAATTATAAATGATTTACCTAAAATTGATAAAACAATTCTATCCCCCCAGAGGAACAGTCTTTGAAACTACCGCACTTTGTATCCGTTTCTGATTCACTATGAACGAACAGAATCCATAACATTCCAAATTTTTCCAGGACCGATAATGATTCAGATGCACTGATGTTTCTTACGGGTAAAAATTAAAATTGACTCGTTAGACGTATAGATGACTGAATTAATGCACATCTTGATAAAAGTCGACCATTTGTTTATAGCATTGACGAGTCATATTCGATCGAACATGCATACGTCGAGTCGAATACACCTGAATACACCACACCTGGGAACTCCTAAACTCATGACAGTGAAATGAGAACAGTATCTTTCTTTTGTAACTATGTTACCATTGGCTACCAAAAAGAGATTCACAGCCTCGCTTTCCACTATAGAAACACACATCCGTTTTTAAACATTCCAATTGTAATTGTTTCCTTATTCGTTTATGCAACCCGCAAGTTAAGTAAAAACATTAATTCTTAATTTAAAAACCGACAAAATGATTTCCATAAATTAAAACTGATTAAAAATAAGATATCAATTAAGATGTATTAAAACAAGATTTTTGTTATATAAAAAGTAATATTTTATGCGTTACATTAAAATGTAGAAGTAAGAAATATTTGAAATACAATATATACATATGTATAATTTATAAGGAATATAATTAGCATATAATAACATACAAATATAGGTAATAGAATGAGGTTTCTTTCTTAAAGAGAAACTTTCACCATTATACAAATAAATAAAAGCAATGAAACATCTTACCTTTTAGGTTTTTATTCTGTATATGATTTTATCCAAGTAATAGCCTGAAAAGATTAATTAAGTGCGACAGTTATTGTCTCTACATAGCATAAAATTTTTCTATATTAAGGTGAAAGACTGAACATATCTGAGAGTTATAATATCAAAAACTGTTTATACGTGTAAAATTCATTTTGTGCAAAAGATCTTTCTTTTTACAATTAATATACAATTATTATACATATTTACAAAATTCGTCCGTCAATACAAAAATAGATTATACACTATATTGAATTACGATAATCCCTGTAAAAAGTTTTCCTTCTCATTTAGCTGCTTCGCAAAAAATAATTACAATAATCTTTGCAAACTGCCATAAGCAATGTAACACTACCTAGGTTTTGTAATCTTTCATTGATATCGTTAACATAACCACCAACGTTTTAACTAACAGCTTCTTTATTCCTAAACCTTTCAGGCAAAGGACCCTACACGAAGAAAACATAATTCTTATGTTTATTCCTTTGTTACATGATTCGCTGGTTCAGGTTTTATTTCGTCCATTTGTTCGGTAATAACTATATCAGACTGTTCTGTATCTTTGTGCAAAGCGATAATAATTTTTTCTTCTGTGGAAGATTGACTATCTGAGGAACCTTCCTGTGTTGAAGTAGCTGCTTCCTACAATAGAAGAAATAATAATAAAATAATAATAGACCTACAACATTTTCGGCTTTCCATTCTTTTTCGTTCGTCTTTAAATCGAACTGACTACAACTCTTCTTACCGTACTCCGAATCTTCGTGTGTGTTTTTATATGTTTTGTCAAATGGTCCGATCGCATGAACTTTTTAGTACACTCAGGACATTGGAATCTCTTTTCACCGGTGTGAGTTCTACGATGCCTCTGAAGCTCATCCGACCTAGTAAATTTCTTACCACAAAATATCCAACTACAAACAAACGGTCGTTCTCCGGTATGCCACCTCAAATGAGCCCGAAGATGACTGGTCTTTCCATATACCTTATTACAACCCGCTATGTGGCATACATGTTGCCGTTTTCTAGTCATATCTCTATTTCTATTCGCATGAATTTCAATTTACAAAATTGCTATAAACTTGAACAAATAAAGAGTAATTTTAAAATCTTACCTATCACCATCTCCGCAATTAGGACACGTGCAAGCAACTCTCCTACGATGTTGCTTATTAGAATCCGTCTCGATATTCGCAGACGGTGTGGTAGCTACTTGATGCTGATGTGATGTGGGGGCTGGCGTTGTTAACGTGTTATTCGATTGAAGAGTTTGTAAAATTTGCCACTTTGTCGGATCGTTTGAATCTAACTGTACTGTTGGAGCAGCAACAATCGGCGTAGCTGCTGTTGCAGGTAGCGTTTGAACAGTGGCGGGCTGAAGAGCACTTGCAGGTATAACTTGCACATTACCCAGACCTGGAATATTTTGCACAGGTATCGACTGAAGAAAACCATTTGCAGCATTCATTCCTCCGGCAGGTTGAAGTTGCATTATACTGCCGTTACCAACGCTCCTCATCATGTTACCTTGTTGGGCAGTTAAGTTTGCTAACGCGGATGCAGGAATTAAAGTTAGCTGTTGTGCTTGTGTTCCTGTAAAATATACATTATTGAAGTGTTAATATAGTTTTCCTAGTTGTAGATAGGGAAAATAAAAATTAACAGTCATTGGTCAATGTGCCTGCAATTGTAATTGGTTGAACTGCAGGTTGTGTTGTTTGAGCAGCAGGAATATGTATAACTTGGCCGCTAGCTAATTGTCTAGCATCAATACTGGCTACTTTTATATCACCCTCGACTGACTCTGGTGGTCTTGTTAATGCTGATAGCGTCTGTACATCGATCTTCTGTCCATCTTTTGTAGTAATTACATTGTTGTTTCCTTGCATTGGCCTTCCAAGTGTACCAATTCCAAGTACCTATAGAAGATGCAATAAATATAAATATTTAATAGTAGACATAAAAGATAATTAACTCCCTTAATACATTTTCTACAGTCTTTCACCTGAACATTGCTTGGAGTTGTTACTGTTGTGCTCCAAGTCGCTACAGTTGAAGATGGTGTGGATGATTGTTGTTGCGCTTGCTGAACTTGTTGTTGCTGCTGTTGTTGTTGTATAACTTGCTGTACAACTTGCTGTACCTGTTGCTGTTGCTGCTGTTGCACTTGAGCTTGTGCTGCCTGTTGTTGCTGCTGCTGCTGCACGGACTGTACAACCTGTGGTTGAGCTTGCTGTTGAACTACTTGCTGTGCTTGTTGCTGAGCAACTTGCTGAGCTACTTGTGTTACCTGTTGATTCTTATATCAAAATTATTTTAATGAAATCGTACATTGTTATATGATGAACTATTTCTTTTTATATTTACTTGTAAGCTTTGAAGTTGTGGTATGTTAGCAATCTGGACTTGCTGAATTTGTCCATTAGGTGTAATTATTTGAGCTACTTGTGGAATTTGCTACAAATAAATTTTATTTCATATAATATATGTATACTAATTCTTATTTCTCAAAAATTTGTATTTGCGTAATCAACATACTTGCGTGATCTGTGGTATCATTTGCGTGGCAGGCACATTGAAAACACTGGACAATGCTTGAACTGGAAAATGTACAGTTTGATAAACCGTCTGTCCATTACTAGCAGTAACTGGTACTTGCACAGGTACAGTTTGTTGAACATGTTGCATAGGGAACTGAAGAGGTCTAACTTGTACACTTTGTCCTGAATATAGAAAATATTAAATGAAATCTGCTATCTTTTATAAAAGTAATCTGATAACTATAGAACACATACCTGTTGGTAACTGAACAGTTTGCGCAGTGATATTCTGTATAATAGAAGTAGGAAAGACATTGGGTGCTTTTATCAAACTAACTGGCTGTGGTGTAATAATAGTCTGACCATTAGCCAGTTGTACTTGCTGGCTAGCAAGTTGAACTTGTTGGCCATTAGCAGTGGCAAACTGCATTGTTGGTTGGCTTTGATGATGTCCTCCTGCAGCAGACATAGCAGAGGATGGAATGAAAAGTGCTTCTTGGCCATCAATGTTAACGGTTTGCATCTGTGGTATAACACTATAACTGAGTTGTTGTTGCGGCTGTTGCTGTTGTTGCGATTGTTGCTGTGTTTGCTGTTGTTGAGACTGTTGTTGCTGTTGCTGAAGTGCAGCTTGAGCCTGAGTACTAATCAACTGAGCACCCTGAAGTAATGTTTACATCTTAAAAGAAGAAAGAAAAGAAGCAAACCATTTATTATTCTTCTAAAAGCATTTCTCACCTGCAAAAATTGTTGAGGCAAAGATTGCACAGAAATGGTTTGTGCTCTTTGTTGATCATGCTGCGGTTGCTGTGTCTGTAAAGGCACAAAATTTTGCAATTGTTGCAAAGTGATGACTTGTGGCTGCTGTTGTTGCTGTGCTTGTTGTTGAACATCTTGTTGTTGCTGCAACTGTTGCAAAACTGCTGCATTTGTGGTTAAGAAACGAATTTGAGGTTGGGCAGTTTGTTGCTCCAATTGCTGTTGTTGCTGTTCAGCTTCATCCTGCTGCTGCTGCTGCTGCTGTGTTTGTAAAAGATCATGATCTTCGATCTCCTCCTGTCAAATAATTTCAATACTCTTCTCATTTCAGCTACTTTACTTCTATAGAAATGATTAAATAAAATTTCTCAATTGTCTCACCTGACTGATATTTCTTCCATCCACGCTTCGTTTCATGATGAATATATATGCAGTATATTGTTAACACAAACAACGCTGTTGTCAATGCCAAATTTATGCAGATTACCCTTATGCTAGGAATCCATTCTTAACTATACCAAACAGGACTGACTATTTAGTCCGCGGTACGCGGAAACGCCCGCTGGAAGAGCGTTTAATCTAAAAAATTCATTAGTTGGTTAAATCTGATCTATTTTACTTTGTAACTATTTAAAGTATGAATCTCCACCGACTTAGCTACAATCGTAACTACCCTGCCACTTGAACACCACATCTGGCTCCGTTTTTCCTTTTCCTTTATTTCGAATCAAAGTAAACGAACCTTGCGACTCAGGTACATCGCGATTGAACGAAAATGAAGTGAAAATGATGCGGATGAAGCCGTAGCGTCGAATGAGCAAAAAACACGAACGACTTAAATGATATCGACACGTGCGAAGACCACTCTCCGAAGACAAAGAAGGCCAGAGAGCACTCCTCGAGAACCCAATCGAGGACCGCCTCTCTACGCCCCTGTTCTTGCCGCCCCACCCGCAGCCGCTCGAAATATTGCCCACCGTGGCAAGGACGCGCATAACCACCGACACAGAGGCGCACTGTATGTCGTCACACCCGCCCACTCGATCGTTTGTCGACTGTCCGCCTCACCAACACACTCACCTACCCGCGATAACGGGGAAGGCAGCCTCACGATGCAGCCTCCACCCACTTTGCACATGGGACTCCACCTAACTCGCGAACAGCACGTGGCTCCTCTGCAGAAACGTCCACTCTGCACTCCCGCCACTCGATTTTTTCCTCAAAAACCAAGATGATAAGCCTTCCGTACTCGCTACGCTTCCTGTTTCATCTGTTCGGCCCCGTAGCTGTCCCTGAGACGGCCATAATAGAACGCCACGGATAACTAAACTTCAACCTAAAAGATTTTATAATATTATAGATTACAAAGAAGTTAATAACGAACAGAAAAATAAACACAGTAAAATAATATTTCGTTATATAAAGTAATATATATATTCGCTAGAATATATATGTATAATGTATATAAATATTCACTGTTTTAGAAATGCATTTCCATGTATACATCTATACACCGACGTGAAACTCAAGCGTGCGTGGTACGCGCGCGCACACTATTCTCGAAGCGATCACGGTCGACAATCTATGTCCTCCTTCTTTGGTCGATACACTCTGTTATAGTGAAAACGTTTCTTTTATAAAAAGAAATATGATCAAACGAGATTCAGCTACGAATTCTTTGCCACTGTGGTTCAACTAATTTCCTTAATAACACCAGTAGATTGACGCTGTGTTCAAAGTTGCCGCCAAAAGTACAGATATAGGACAAGCCAATGTTCTTCCTTCTCTTTGTAACGATCGACGAAAAAACTTGTTAGTGGATACTCTATAACCGAGAATTTCCGATGAAAAAGCAATCTTACGCTGATTTCGTATCACCTTGCGCACGATTCGATTTCAACGTGATTTCAACATGTGCACATAGATTCGCAACGTGTTGGTCGGCCGTCCCTCGCGAAAACAGGGCTACGAATACCGCTATGAGAGGACTACTTTCGCCGTGGGGCGGTACACAAGGTGGCAACGTCGCCGTACGCCAAGTACGAGGATCAGAGCTCTGATTGGTCGTTGGTTATTCGTGATAGCTGGCACCGAGCAGAGGTTCGTTAGACAGGGGCGTACGCAGGAACCGTCGGACGCCCACCCCGTCGAAGAGGGATAAACGATGCACACCTCCTACTTTCTCTGGCCTTCCTTCCCCTCTTTTTACTAGTACCCCCGGTCAGGGCCACGCTTGAGCAGGGTCGCGAACATCGGCATGTCGTTCTTATAGAGCAATCTCACTCTCTCTCTCTCTCTTTTTCTTACTCTATCACATTATAGAAACGCTACTGAATGCCAGATGCCAACGTTTATACGGAGAAGGGAGGAGCTGTTAGTACTCCCTCGCTATGCCGCCGCCCTTCTTTTCATAATCAGAAACAAGCTTCACGAAACGAATCTCTCTTGCTTTAGTTGGCCATGTATGGAGTGGCCGAGTAGGTTGTATGTTGAATGTGATTCAATCCTGAAGGCTACTTTAATTGGAAGTAGTAATGGGTTGTCTCAAGCATTTCGAGTCGCATCGAATATCTGAATGTGGCGAAAATTCAAATCAGTCCAGATAGGATTCGATATTCTAAAATTTATAAAAGTCTTTGACCTTGGAAGTCTTGGAAATCTTGAAAGTCTTGCAACTCTTGTAAGTCTTAAAAGCTTAACGTGTAGTCAATATTTGACAAGCATTTTGAAACTTTAATCCAAATACATACATTGGTATAAAATATTAAAGATAATCTAGAAAGTTTGAGATACTGGAAATGCATGTACGTAAACGATTTCCAAGACTCAAGAGTTTTGGAATATTCAATAATATCCGAAGTAATTCGAATTTCAGCATTCTTAAAAAACATTGAATCATCTCGAAACTGACAATGAAATTCGAATGCCCATCATGAGTTGTATTGCTATGTGATCCAATCCTGAAAGCTACTTCAATTGCAGGCTATGAATTTCCCGATGTTTTTTCGATCAAGATATATGTATTTTTTACACTTTTTCTTAAAACTCAATTCACGTATTGATTTCGTTAAAAAGTGGGTACCTCGTGCATAGCAACAGCAATGATCACGTTATCGATCACGTTTAGTTCGATAGAAAGGGGTTGATAATATATGAAATACAGAACGATATAAAAATAATTTGCTTAATAAAAAGTATTTAATCTCATACTGTTCCAATTTGAGGTTGTGAATTTATCATATATTTTTTTATATTTTGTACTCTTTTTGGTATTCATGGTTAACCTATTTATTTCATTAAAAGTTATCTGGTGCATAGCAATAGGAATTTTTCAGGAAGGTACGTAGAAATATTGATGGGGTTTAATTCAATAAAAAGGAGTAGATATTATACAGAGATGGTATACATTTGACATGATATAAAACGACATATTTATCTGGAAGGACTGAGATGTAAAATAAGTCCAATATAGCTTTATTAAGTCAATGGTAATGACAAGTGAAATAAATTAATCTCTAACATCGATTGTATGTCGTAATTGCGTGATGTTAGTGACAATAAATTAAATAAGTAGTTACATTTAAGTAATCAGATAATCTACATATAGACTGTTTTCTAATATACGTTAGCAATTAACGTAATTTATAAATAAATCCTTCTTCAAGAGTTCTAAAAATAATATCGAGCTTACAATCCAATGGCATGTGTGATTATGTCACATGTAATGTGTACCTAAACAGGGAATTATTCACAATACATGCTTGACAATTTTGTTACAGCGAGTCTACAATAATAAACTTAGAATAAAACCATATATTTCTTTATACCAAACTGCATTTCCTAACTGCGTTAAACTAGAATTTAATTTCTGTAACATCAACCTTTTGTAATTATGAAAGCATACGTTCAATGATTATGGCATTTGAAATGCTCGACGTACGTGTAAGTATATACTTTTCTAAAAATTGTACCAACTCAGTATACAATGATATACCTAGTCATAAATATGTTTCTTAATCATATTGGTGCATTTCAAGACTTATATACAGATTAGAACATATCTGTTCTATCCCTTAATGAAAACTGAAACACTGTACATAAAAATATTTACATATTAAAATTGAAATTCCTGTTATGGTCGTGTCCTTTCTCCGAAATTCATCGTTAAAATAGTTAAGATTCAGCGCAACCGTAATTAATGTACATTTACGCGATTAAAATCTTCCTTCTTATTTTCATCTTGTTCATTTTGAGCTTGCAAGCTAACTGCAACGAAGGTAGAAAGTCGTTGTATAAAGTACGAAAAAAGATAAATAGGTCTACAAAGTAGTAATCCTAGAGTATTTGTACTAGAATGGGCTACAATTAAAGTTCAGAGTGAACGATGATTCTGTCATAATGAATTCGTCGTAGAACTGCGTTTTGAACATGTAAATTGCTTTTAGAAGCGTGCAGAAAATTGTACAATGCCACAGAAAATGAACCTCCTACAGTCCACCGCCTGATCTCTCTACACTGATCTGTTTCTTCAGCATATCTTTCTCGTGTTGCGCCTCTTCCATCTCTGCCATCCTTGCAAAACGCGAATATGCCACGTGTCCGGATTTAATGGCCGACATCATCTGCGTCAAATTGAGAAAAATTAGCTTTAAAAATTCAAAACGAGAAGAAACCTTGTTTCATGAACTTGGTGATAATCACAGTTTCACAGTTTGGCACAAGAGCAGCATGATACTAAAATATATTGAAAAAAAGAAGTAAAAGAAGTGGAGAGGTTCGAATATTCATAGAAATATTGTAGTCACAACATCAGGACAAGACACACTTTGATTTGATTAGATTAGATTATTGTAATCTATCTATATGTAATCATATCTAAACTATTCGTGCAACCAAAAAGAGAATATTAAAAAATTTGTTACGATAAATTATGACAAAATAAAGGAATGCAAATGTTACTGGTAATCTATCGTTATCCAACAGATCTTTGGGCGATTACTTTTTTTTTTGTTAGAACTGAACTAGTCCTGAATAATGTTAAAAATATGTAAATATATACGTAAAATAATGCAACAAAAAGAAATTTGGAAGCGGCAGCAAGACTATACGACAAATCCGTGCGTGCGAGCTTTCACAGACCTGAAGATATTCGTCCAACTCGACCTGACCATTCATATTAGTGTCGATTTCGCGTAGTATTTCATGAAGCTCTTCACCAGGCACTTCCTTGTCACCAAACAACTGCGAATGGTAAACAAATGTTTCGATTAAATATATGCTTTACGATTTACCTGCAGATAATCTTGTAACTCCATTTGCCCATTGTAATTGAGATCAATTTCATTGAGCAAAGTGTGCATCTCATCTTCTCTCAGTTTTATGCCAAGTACCTGTACATCGACAATTACACGTGTAACGAAAACAAAAAGAAAATAAAAAAGTAAATTTAACATAAAATTAATACTATATTTTATGCAAACCTTAAGTCCCCGTCTAATGTCGTTAATGGAAACATAGCCTTTGTTGTCTTTATCGATGATTCCAAAACGCTTAATGTACAACTGAATTTCATCCTTTGTGAGGTTGATAGGAATTTTGTCACGAGACGCGCGGTTAACCATTTGTCCCATTTCATTAGCGAGGAAATCACTAGCCTCTTTATGCTGTCTTTTCTTTTCCTCCGGTGTCCAATGTAATTCTTCTGCCATAATGTCAATAATGACCGGAAGAGCTTCTTGTGCTGCTTGGACGTTTAAGAAGGCTAATCTCAGTCGTCTTGCAATCATATCAATTGCTGTTCTCGCGTATTCACGAACTCCATATCGAATCTAAAATTAATAGCGATTAATTATTACAATGAATAAAGAAAGATTTATCAAAAATTATTATTGATAGTATTTACCTCAGCGTCGATATATGGGAATTCAGGATGAATCTTTTTGCCTATAATTGGCCACCTTTTACCAGTAAGCGAAGCCATTTTTGCTACAGCAAATGCACGGTCTCCATAACTCTTGGCCATATGTTGCGCAACCTCACATTCCAAGCCAAAATCTTGTACTAATCTGATATACATTGTTGGACTCCAACCATGAGCTCCCTCGAGGAGTAAACCATTTGTTTGACAGGGTCTTTCAGGCTTCAAATCGCAAGCTTAACAAATAATATGAAGATTAAAAATAAAACTTATCAAATCTCTGCCGTACATATACATAATATACTATACCCTTGATAGCTATATCGATAGTTTCCTCAGCCATCGCTCTGTACGTTGTCCATTTTCCTCCAGCTATCGTGATAAGTTTCGTGGGACTGACATGTACAATGTGATTTCTTGCAAGGGACTGGGTATTTGGTTTGTTTGGATCGGAGACAAGAGGTCTAATTCCGCTCCAAGCGGACAAGACATCTCCTCGACGAACTTCAACGTCCGGATTGAGGTAGTTCTTCACTTCACGTAAAATGAACATAATTTCATCCTCAGTAGGTCGCGGATTATGCGTTATTTCGCAGGGTAAATCAGTTGTTCCTGCGATCGTTTGTTTCTGCCAGGGTAAGAAAAAGATCACTCGGCCGTCGCTCGTTGATGGGTCCAATAAACCCATCTGATCAGGGCTATAAAAATAAAATTTATACATATAATTAATATAAACTTTTCTTTATGAAGGTTAAGTGCTTTCTAAATTCAAGTTTTACAATGTGCTCAGTTATTCACCTGTAATAGCCTGGAAGAACAATATGAACACCAGAAGAGGGACAGCAGATTTCTTTAACGTTCTGATCATCCATTTTCCTGATATGATCGGTGAATGGCCCCGTTGCGTTTATTATTGCCTTTGCCTTCACATCCCATTGTTCGCCCGTAAGTTCGTCTTTCACTCGAGCGCCAGTAAGGACCCGATTACCATCCTTCGTGCAGAAAAAATTTTATTTCAATAAACAATCTATCTTCACTGGTTGACTTTTATCATATATGTATAATCAGATAATATTGATGCCAATACCTTATCGAGACCTTTCAAGAGATTAACAACTTTAACATGATTTACGACTGTGGCACCATGCCGTGAGGCAGTCAGCGCAACTGCCAAATTCATTCTGGCATCATCCTGTTGACCTGTTACATCAAAGCAGTATGAAATTACAGCATGCTTAAAAAAGTTGGTAAAAAATAGCACAATAGAAATACCATCATAGTAAACAATAGCTCCCGTGAGTTTGTCTCCTTTCAGCATGGGAAACAATTCTAGCGCGTTCCTTTTGCTGAGAAAATACGACGATCTGACTGTTTTGCCTCCAGCAACAAGATCATACATTTTTATACCAAACCAGTAGTAGGGAATTTGCCACCATCTGTTGAAAATACATGGATATTACATAGCGAGTTTGATTATTCATTTCATATCGAACAAGTAAAGACAATTAAGAGTCACAACATACGTGTAAACGGGCAACATGATAGGCAGAGGATGGGCCAAATGAGGTGCGCTGTGTAACATAGACGCTCGTTCATGTAAAGCTTCTTTGACCATTTTGTACTGTTCCACATCCAGTTGTAATATAGCCTTCTGTAAGTAACGAACTCCTCCATGAATAAGCTTTGTACTCCTAGAGGATGTACCAGAAGCAAAATCATCTGCCTCGATTAATGCTGTCTTCAAACCTGGAAATTAAAAATAGCATATGATTAAGAAATAATTACCTAAGCTTTTTTATTTATTTAAAGTCGCATTACCTCGTGTGCAGGCATCTAACGCACATCCAGCTCCAGTCGCACCACCACCAACGATAAGAACATCGTACTCTTCGTGATTCTTCAATGTCTTTACTTGTTCCTCTCTGGTTGGCAAAGGTCTTTTCGGTGGTCGTGGTACCTGTACATCCGCGTGTACCTAACAAAATAGAGGAATATTGTGAGAGTAATATTTTTATTTGATCATTATGATTATAAATAAATTTCTGATGTTTATGCATTTTTGGGAAAATTTAAGATTCCAGAAATCTACAAAATACATATATGTAGTATGCAAAAATATGTAAAATATTTAAAGTAGAGCACTTATTATCATATTTAGCGGATGAAGCAAATTTCTATTTAAATTCTATTTCTTTAATTATGTGCATAAAAATACAAAATTCCATAAACATTCATCTAATTATGAACCAGTTTTCATAAATGGCACGATACCAGTCGATAAAACAGTTGAAGACGGAGCGGGGCATTCAAAACAGAAGAGCATTCCCCGCGTATTTATTAGTATAGATTGAAGGCTATTCTCCGCTTATCATCGTATAGGAGCATGGGGCAATTATCGTAATAGATGACCCTATACCAGTGTCGTCTTGGATATAATCAACTTTAGTCACTTCGTGATAGAATCAATTGCGATCACGATTCGTATCGCTGTATCAATTTGATTTGTCGTGTATAATCAAGTTTGATAAATATCGATCTCGTGTTTACACTTCTATACAATAAATGAAAAATTTTACATTGGTCTTTACTTTTATTCTCCTTAACTTTCATTCATATATTGTCTGATCAAAATGAAATAATCCTATATTCAGATGAGCCATAGCTTCGAAAAACAATCGTGTATCAAAATAGACGAGCATCCCTGATAGCTCGTCCTGGCCTGGCACAGACCTTTGCAGCAGTGAAATTTTGGTATCCACGTGACTGCTAACTTGGTAACACGAAACACTACAGCCTTGACTGGCAGCGTAAATTATAGTTACTAATAGCTTTCGTTAAGCTATAAGTCAAACTGAAGAATGCAATAAACAATTGAAATTTTATTGCGATGACGATGCTGGCGTCTTTTGACATTTGCACTTAAATAGCATTTCTTTTAAACGTTGTAGATTCTCAGGAAACGAGAAAGAAAAAAGATTCAAGAGCGATAATTAAAATGGTAATAAGAAGAACTTAATACATTTGATTATAAAGAACAATAAGAAATGAATTTTTCTAAACAATTTCCTGGTATATAAAAAAGGATCCAACGAATCCATCTTCGCTGATATCGCACTGCCTTTGTTCCTGCGATTTTTAACATAATCTTACGAGTGAGTTTCAAACGGAAAATTCCATATCCATTGCACGATCAGCTTTTACAAAGAAGGAATCACAACTGGCAAATAAAGAATGAGATAACGAGAACATAATATGCAAAGTAAAATATTCAATATATTGGAACATGCTATAGAAGTAACGTGGTTTTTCTGAGAGCCAAGTTTAAGACAATAGTTTTATAAAGTTGCAACTGAAACTTAATAAAAAGGGATAGAGAATTGCAAAAAGTACGGAAAAATTCAGTACTGATTAACTTTGCCAATTATTAACCTTTTATTCTCATTTAGTATACGAAAACTAACGTCAGCATTACTTATGAGATGTAGTCAAATAATAGATAGAAAGTGTAACAAATTTCTGTTTAGGTTCCATTTTTCCAATATGAATTTCTAGCATGAATTTGCACAAACATCCACGATCTAATAAAGGCGATTATACTTACGGTATTATCGGTCATTAATAGATAAGAAGTAAGAGCACTAGCACCGATGGCACTTGCACCACCCACTAATAGCTTTAGCGATGCCATTTTATTACGTCTGTTATGATGGAACAACCCTTTTGGAAAGATCTGAAAATAAACGAAAATACATTTGTATTACCGTTGCTCGCGTCAACCGCGGTTTAGAAGTTACATAAGACGAGAACGGAATAGAAAACGAACTATAGAAAGATACGACAAAGGGTTGCTAAACAGCAAAATTTCTACACGAATGATAAGCGCTTGTTAAATTAGGAAAAAAATACCGTTATACAATGATAAGATAAATGATAAGATAAATCGAATTGATAGCTATAAAACTGAAGATATAATCTTTCGGTCGATTAATCAATGCCCCTGATCTATTTAGTGAATCATCATCCATATTTTTTGGCAATACATCAACAGGTGCAATTTGAACGACAGTGTCGAGGAAACGAATACAGTAGAATTTTGTTTATTCGAACAAATTACTACTAAGCTTTTATTATCTGAACTATGATCGAGCATAATCTTGTAATATTTAGTAATCCGTACAAACACGGTTGAACGGTTAAAATTGTAACACTTCAATCCTGATATGTTTCAACTAATAAGAAGAGCTGGAGAGGAAGCTACTTAGTTAACAGTGAATTTCTATTATGGGAACAGCCTTGTTCTCCTGTCTGTTCGAATGAACGAGATTCTACAATATTAAGAAGAGATACGACAAGAATGTTATCGATGAGGATTTAACCTAATTATTTACAAATAAAAATTTGAGTTGATCATTTTTATGTGTTTTATGTAAAAAGCAATCTAATGTACAATGATTTTATATATTGATACAGCTATGAAAGCATAGAGGTACATAGTTCGTTGGCTTCTTTGCAAAGATTCAAGTTTTAAAAATGTTTACTGGCAGTTATCCCGGAATATTTTTGTCCTGATCAAACGTGACATACCGATTCTTTATTTATTTTGCATCGGATCATGTGATATACAGGTGTGTCATACGAGACATCGTACCTACACTGTCTTACTTGCGTATACAATGATGTAATAGACGTTAGTCTAGTGATTAAGAGCCGTGGGTGCAAAGTGAATTACTTGATAGTAGTACTATAATTATTCAACCGGCTAGAACTCACTCTTACTGAGTGAGGAAATCCGTCTTGATAAATCTGTTGCATACATTCAACGGTTTCTGTTGAATTATCAGTTATAAAATACGTGATTGATAATGAATACGAAATATATGTAACTACTATGTCAACGTAGTATAACGCAATATAATAGGCAAGGCTAATTAAAATTACTGGTTGTTTGTCTGCGATTTTGTTAAAACTCAATGTTAGGAATTTTTTTCAAAAAGTACTACGACATATTAACCGATTTTTAGTAAGATGCATTATGATTGCACGTTTCAACGATACATTATGTATTAGGTAAAGAAAAACGCGTTTCTAATTTCTGATAATAAATATAGCGATTATTTTAATAACAAAAAACATTGACGCAAATAAGGCATAATCATTTCCTATACTATCGACGGTTTAATTACCTTTTCTCTTCAAATTTTTACTAATAATTTTTTTACATATATTCTGAAAATTAGTATACTAATATAACTATTAACCAATAAAAGTAATTGATATATTTAATTGAAACATGATACACAGCAAGATGCACGTGACTCTGACGCACTATTTTTTATCGGGTGACGTGTTCGACTTAATTCATGAATTAAGGTGATTCCAATAAAAAAAATAAGAGCAAATAGAAAATATGAAATCATTACATATAACTGGCACTTGTCTAATCACAAAGTTACTCGCTTTTCAAATATTACAAAAATAATTTACGTTATGCTATTCACTCAGACCTTGACAGTCCCCTAAAACACGTGGAATTACGTAAGCCGTATTAATCAGCAAATTCTAATATTCTCAGTTTCCTTTCTGACTATTTCTCTTTTTTTTATGAATGTCAGATGCATCGAGATATAACATATGCGAAATATCTTATGAAAATGGAGAAACTGATTGGACTGGATGAAACTGGAAAACACCAGTTGAATCTTAAGCTACTGTTTTTTTTCAAAGCAAACAGGGTCATAACATTTCCATGATTTTTATAAATATTAAAATATGTGTATATTACGATAATTCAAATGTAGAGACGGATGTCGTAAAGCTACGTTTTAAAATAGCACCCGAATCTCGTGCCAAATGACTTGGAATGTCATCAGTATTTGTATTGTAACTGTACTCGTTATACAATACAGATATACGTCACAATATTATGAGTGGGAAAAAAAGAAAAATATTCACTAACTCTCTCTTATTTCAACATAGATGAATGAATGAAATCTCGTAAACAATCCATTCCTCAATTACATAAATCGACCTCAACGTATCACCACCTTCTTCTAATTAAAACTTCAGTGACTTAGTTTATAAGGATTTCTATACAAAAATTCATAATTAACATCACCTTATCTTTTCGTTAAAAAATGTAAAATAATTTAGTATGAAGATGAATGATTTATTATCTATATGCAGTAGTTCATAGAATGCTCTTTGCTGTTGTAGCAATTGACATTTACGATATCAGTGATAATACTACTTACTGTGAAACAAACTGACAGCTATGAGAGTCTTGAAAACACTCGCGCACAATGGTGGTGAGTGCGATATATGAAACTAAAAATTAACGATAGACATACTCGATAAGGACACCGGCACACATTTCACTGACTCGCACGAGCGAATGAACCGTAGTGAACGATCAAACGACACTTAATAAAGATGTAAACTGACTGCCTCAGCGACATCTTTCGAACATTTTTCTATTTATTGAATGGCGCGCCTGACAAAATGTAAATCAGTTTATTCACTTCTTTTCATCTGTGGATAAAAAGATTAAATCCTGAAAAAGAAAAAACATAATATACTTTTACATTAGAATAATGGATTTTCTCATTCAAAGATATATACAATTTTCCTCAATCAATTATATTGTTTTATATTCACATTTTTTTATACAAAACAAATGATTTCCTTTCACAATGTCAAAAAACAGATTAGTCAAAAATACTCAGTTTCTTATTATTTGTTACTCGCAAAAATTCGTAAAATAGTGATTTTTTTATCTCGGTTATCTTATGTAGCATAACTTACATATGAATTATTATTATTCGTACCAGAAATAAAATAATTTTTCATTATTTTACAGCGATATATCTCTATAAACGATAGACACTCGTTTCATCCTGAACAATTATAGGGTTGAATATACATAAAAGTCTTGTGTATTAATTAGACATAAAATAACATCCGAAATCTTAATGCTAGTAACAAGTGATTTAACATGTTGACTACGATCTAACAAAATAAGAGATGTAAACATAGTACAAATGCACAGGATGTATGATGAATGGATGTACAATAAATAGCAAAAATCATTGCAAAAAAAATCAAAACACACAGCGTAGCTAATACCTACTATTTACACAAATTGTTATATCAAAATATATGATCATTTTTATTACACAATTAATTATGTTTTCTTTCTTTTCGTATTATCCTCTTGAGCTCAAAACGTGAGCTAAAAATTACACTTCGTCAGATGCAAGTACTTCTCTATCAGTGGGCGAAGATGACTTGTCTTTTCTCTCATCTTCTTTCATTTGAAGAGCAACCGCGGACTCGAGCACCCGTATCCTACCCTCGTGTTTCACAATCACCGCTTTCAATTTTCGTATTTCCTCCGTAAATTCTTTTAAAAGTTCTTCCTGTAAAACAAATAATCATATGTTCAACAATATCGTCAAGAATAAACTTACAAGTAACGTACAGTAATGCCTGCCGATGCTTGTGTAGCATTTTGTGCAGAATTCGAGGAGGCAACTTTTGCTCCTTTGCTCAATATATTTGACTTTTTATGCACTTTCAATTCGTTTTTGGCTACTGAGGGTTGATAGCCGTCCCTTAAAGAGATCAGTATGGGATCTGCATCGGTTCCATTTTCCCATTCTTCGGCAGAAATCGCAGCGGTGTCGCCGGGGGTATCAGGATACAAATCTTCTTGAAATAATTCTGACTGCAAACGAATAAACGATATTAAAACGATTAAAAAGAAAAACTCTTACTTATTTGGTATTGAGAATGTGTATGAATTGTACCTTTCTTGGTACAGTCATAGAGATAACCTGGCAAAAGCCTGAGTTGTTGAGCCGGTAAAATCTAGTTATTTCACAGCTATTAACATCACAGCCTCGTTTTGGCATCATTCCTATACCTCGTTGAGGATCAGGAGTTTGAAACGTATTGATATAATGAACAAAGGGAGGTTCAGGGGTAATTTCGAAATATCGAATCACAGAGTCACCCTTCCCACATAAATACACTAAATTCGTGTCGGAATCGTACAAAGGAAACATAACTCCGTTACTTGTATCCAATTCGACCATAACTATAGGTTCACCTAACATATCTGGAGCACGTAGGGAATATTGCCTCTCAGACATTTTACTGAAACCTGTGGTAAAGATCAAGCCTCCCCTGAAAACACATTAAACACACATCTTTGTGGATACAGTTTTATATATGTTCATACATACAAATATAAGATCCTACAAAAATATACAAATCAATAAAATATATGTTTAAATATTATATCCTTCTATGATTTAATAATTTACTTTTACTGTTTTTCGAATTTTCTTATTCAAATTAATCATCAAAACTGAATAACATCCACCTTGTTACAACATTTGAAAACTGTGTCTTTTGTATTAAATCCACACGTGTGAAATAACATGAAACAAATAAAATAATTATTAAGAAATAGTGTTGTTTGCACAATAAATTATTTCAACTTGTATTTCAAATAGATATCAGTGTACCAGCTGGTCACTGAATTTTGTAAAATATATATACCTGAATCGATCTGTCCGTTTTACGAAACAGATATTATCAGCATTCAAAACTGCATTAATGATTTTTTAGATATTAGCGTAGTTATTTCACTGTATTCTGTACTTGTTTGCCAACATATACGAAATGTTATATTTTAAATGATATATATACGATACTTACTGAAACTCTTATGCGGATACTACACAGTGGACACCTTGATATTTGCATTTATTAAGCTGACATCCCGCTGACGAGTTGCATTTTCAATCTTCAAGTTTTCCATTAAAAAATACCAAATCTCGCACTACACAAATTGGAAAGACCATGTGATAATAAAAAATAAATGTATTCTTAACGAGCAAATAGAAGTATCAATCACATGTCATTAAAAGATACTATAGCCTGCTATAAACATAGTCTGTTTTGAGATAAATATTACATTTACCCTTACATTTATTGTGTAAAAAGGCGGATGTATATTGTTTGATGATTATTTAATGTGAAAGATATGTTGATAGTGTTTTGCATAATCAAGGTATTCATTATTCCTAAATACATATTTCGGTAACATTTATTTGAAACTTATTGGTTTTCATGTGCACAATGGTAGAAATATTTGTGATTAAATATATGTATAATTAAAAGCTAAAAGGGTTTATCCACATTGATAAATACCTACTGAAAAGAAATTTACATACCTGAGAAAGATTGCACGGGTTGCTTTACTACCTTCGTGCGCAATGGCTTCTTCTAATATCTCTCCAGTTCTTGGATCCAAAATTCGAATCTTTTTATCCTTACAAGTAGTGACTACTCTGGAACCATCCCAATTCCAGCATGCAGAGTAAATCATATCTGGATGACAATCTATTCGTACTATGGCTTCTCCTGTGCCTACATTCCAAATCAATACAAGATTGTCAGATCCAGCTGTGAGCAATACATTCAACGCTGTAGGGTGCCATAATACAAGGCCGACTCTGCGCTGATGCAGTTGCAGATCTACCACAGATTCGGTTAATGTCCTAGAAATACCACCATCAGGTATTTGCCATACTTTAACTACGCAATCTTCAGAACCTGATGCTATGATATTATCATTATGAGGACACCATGCAATGTCTAATACAGGACCTTTGTGTCCACCGACTAAAGGATAATCTGCTGGTATTCGACCTACCTATAATAATATAAAGATAAAATATAAAATAATAAAATTAACGTGAGAACTACTTGCTAAATATCTAATGAAATAACAAATAATGTACTAGTATAGTGCTTAACTTGAAATTGAAAGAAGAACGAAAATGACAGAGAGATCAAGGGTGAAACTTACTTTGTTATGCGGCAAGACTATGAAAGCACCACCGCCTGCGGATTCTACGATGATAGCGAGGAATTTTGGGTTCACGGCGCAAAAGGTTGAATCCCATGAGGACTTCGACACCCTTATATTATCGTAACATTGTTCACGTTTTAAAGCCGTCCCGTACACGTGGCGGAACTTGCTGCTGCGCACCACACGGAAAGACATATCTGCACCTACTTTTGGTGACAAACAAAAAGCGAAGGGAACGATGATTAACCTAAAGAATGAGGATGGTACTTTGCCGTGTGCCGGTTATTATGATTATTTTAATAAATTATTGTTACGTGTCCACCGCCAACGTGGGCGTCGCGTGGACCATCCCCGTTTTATAAATAGATTCCCCACCCTTGACGTGTTGAAATGAGCGCGACTGAAATAAGAATATTTTTCGAATCCTGACTTTTTACTGTTTATAAGTTTAATGTTTCTCCCCCAGTCTTCTCAACCACAGGGCTGCCAATTATCACGGATATCTCGGAAATATTCGATAGACCATAATTGATCAGACGAAAAATAGATCTGATCCACCCGAAATAAACCGGCCGCCGCTTTTATGCGACGATGATTCACACCGATCGTCATAGCGTTCCTGAATTTACATTACTGTACTCCGTCCGGTCCCGTCTAAGGCATGGATTGCAATCCAAATGCTTCGTTATTTCGATATTTTCGGACGAACGTTCGATGACTAAATTTGTGAATATCGTGATTTTTGACGTTATGCCAATATCGAGGAGCAACCCGGGGGAGTACCGAAATTTCCCCACTGCTGGAGAACGCATTTAGGTCAATCGTATTCTCTGTTCGTGCTCCAATGAAATATCCTTCGTGAAAAAAATTAACATATTAGAAATCGGATTATCTGTGTTCAACTTAAGAACAAGATAAGTAGAGCAGAATTGTTTTACAGATGCGAGCAAAAAGGATTTACCTTTGACTATTTAAAGAAATACATCTATCATTCCCTCTGAATGTCGTTCTTTTATCTCACCCCGGTATGTTCGACGAAATAAACGAAAATCTTATCAATTAAAACAACTTGAACTAAAAACTGATTTTCTATATACGCGCTGATAGGAAGCTAAATAACGGAATAATTTCAACGTCCCGATTAATCGTTCTGCTATCGTCAACGGGTTGACGCCGACTGCTATTCTCTCGCGCTAACTGTATCTAATCTACCACGTGTTTGTATACGCCACATGCACACGCGCAACAAAGATATTCACGCGCAACTACGACTCACGATTAACTATTACATTATCGTATTTTACAGATAAGAATGCAGAGCTGCATTCATCGGATGACGAATATTCTTATTTTAATTCGATCAACACTCGAAGTAATTTCAACGTTCCCGCCGATTAGCAATAACGTCGTAATTCAGTGAACGACCACGTAGTAGCGCTATTGACACGAACGACTGGATCATTTGAGAGCACCTTATTTGGAAGTGCGCACCCTGCTCCTGTGAATACCTACCCCCGAAGCTACTTCTTCTGTCACATTATCAGTTATAAATCTGTATACTTGTGAAATATTTTCTATGATTAGTTTCTTGTCTCACCCCCCCTTGTTTTTTTGTTTGCAGCACTTGTATACGTACGAATTAAGCGGGTTACATACACACGAGGTAGAGAAAATCGTCCGATCTTTCTGTGAACGCGACGAACTTATCGTGTCTAGATAATTTTTTTCAAAGTACGTGTGTAGAAAGAATCCTCACCAAGAAATTTTTTTCCGATGACAGCCGATGCACACTTTTGGAAAAGAACTCTCCCCACCCCCCAAATCTCACGCGCTAATGAGGATGATGGATGCGCGCGCTTCTAAACGCAATATGGCGCCTCACGGCGCGTAATATTTAAACTTTTGAGCCTCCTGCACATTGATTTTTTACATTGTCATTGATACATTAACATTAAACTAGATTTTTATGCATTTACAGGAAATTTGAGACTGCAATTGCACAGAATGTACAAAATACGGAAAAATATATAAAATATATAAAGTATAGTGCTTTTTATAATATTTAGTAGGTAAAACAATTTTCTAAGGAGGTTATATCTTTTTTATTATATTCTCAAAAATATGAATTTGTATAAAAATTCGCAGTCTGGTAATAAGTCACAATATATAATGAAAGCCCTAATTGTATGTTTAAAACTACTATTCATGCTGAATACTAGCTTTTACCAAATATATGTTTTCAATAAATGTCATGTAACTTCTATATACATTTTCTAATTGATTTTGCTATTAGAATCACGATAATCGTGTCTCGTTACAGTATTAATGAATTTTCAAAAAGTCTCGTATAATGAACGTAATATATCCACAAAAGAATTCTGTGATAAATGTTCAAATACTTTTGCGCGCCACTGTACGTTCTTAAGCCAAATTTACACCTTTTCATATTGAATGATCGTCACGAATAATTCATCGAAAAACATCGTTTTCTTCCGCGTTTCACCTAAAATGAGTAGTGATTAATCTTTTCTTTTGATAAATTGAATGGATGATTAATTTGTAGTGAGACGGTACTGACTTATGTCCACGCCGTTGCAAGAACGGTATGCTGGATGCAATCACGCTCTTATGATACATATCATATGAAATGAACATGGATTTGGCCGATTTTTACTAATTTTTGTGCAATCCTTTATTAAGAATCTTAATAATAAATGAGAAAATGGAACAGGGGAATAAAATGTATTCTTTAAGACAAGGAAGAAAACCATCATATTTTGTTTCAAGATCTATAGGATCAACTTAGTAAATTTGAAGAATATTTCAAACTAATGAAATGAATTCAATCAATGAACTAGTATAAATACTCCGGCTTTCATTTTTCACATTTACTGTGAACAAGATGTAAATTCGGCTTTATTCAATTCACCCCAAGTAAACTCTACTTTGTTCACTGGTCACTTTACTATAAAATGTAACTGAAAATATTATTTTTCGATGAGTCATCCACTATAATCATCCAAAGTGAAAAGGTGCAAATTCGGCTTTATCTTTCCTGAGTTCTGACTAACCAATCCGATTTTCGAACATGATCTAGTGAACAGTTAATAGAACATACTTAAAAGGGAAATTATTTGGAGGGGCGGGTAGGATATGTGTTCGATTTGTCGCGAATGCAACACTTGCTTTCGTATCATTCGTGACAATATTCTAAAAAATTGCATATGGTTGTATGCATGTTTTGTTGTTGTGAGTGATGATATGTTTAGATAAGAGAGTGAATTTGTTAATACTTTAATATTAAACTGGTAGAAATGGGTAATCAAGCAACACGTGGTGGACATGTATCCACCAAGAAGGCTGATGCTGTGGTTCATGTTGGTGATAATGCAAACGCAAACAATCTTTCGAAAAGTTCCTCAGGGACCGAATTAGAAAGTAATTCGCACATGCAGTTCTTTCCAATTGAAAGTCTAGCGAAGGTATAAGGTCAAATTGTAATTACTATTTTTTCGTAAATCGAACGACACAGATATATTCGATATATCGCAGAAGTATGTCGATCGTCTTTTGAAAATCGTTAATCGTCATAAATATTTGTTTTACATTTTAAAAACATAAATTGACTTGTATAATTCACGAATAATATGTACATTATTTCTTAACTAATTTATTATTCGATCTACTTTTCCTTTAACAATCTTTATAATTCGTATAACCTACGATGTTATGTTGCTGATGTAATATGTTTTTCGCAAATAATATTTTTGCGCTGCAAAAATCAATTTAAATCATCTCTGGTCTTTCCCCAAAAATGTGAATAAATATAAAGCTGTTTGTCACTTCTTTTCACATTAATAAAATAAGATACTATTACTTCCTAGTTTGCAGATTTATTAACATTAATAATATCTATTATGATTTATTAAGATTTAATATTTATTAAAATTAATTTTAGAAAGCATGTACTAGTCAGATTATTTATTTTGCAGATTTTGTCTCATTTAACTCACGAACAGGAACGTATAAATGGGATAACAATATCTATATTTCAACACTATCTCTTCCCCAATTATCCAGAGTTAGGTGAAAAGTTATTCAATTATCTCCACCATGCTGCCAATGTTAATACTACTCACTTGAGTGCCAATTCTTTTAAACAACAAGCAGAGAAGTTCCTTTCTGTAATGAGTGATCAAACTGTATTAGAGAATTATGTGAAGATGTATTCTGATATAAAAGGAGATGGAAGCATAAATCCTGATGGATTGAAGGCTTTATTGAACATTTCTTATAACATTGCTATGGATAGTAGTGGAACCTCTCCCTGTATTTACAAAGGTCAAATAATCGATTCAGCTGTATCATCGTGTGTTAGTAAATTTAATATTTATTATGATTTAATTATCATTTAATATGTATTAGCATTTATTAATTAGAACCTATACGAAACTAAAATTATAGAATGTGTATTACAGTTCCATGGCAAACATGCTTTATCCGTGAGTTATGTGAGCAACTGGATCTGGCAACATTGTCCACGTCTAATATACGGCCCTCATCGCTATATAATACATGTACTAACAACTGCTTACAGAAATGGTAAAGCTCTTTTATCCAAAGAACAACCACAACCACATTTGGAGATACCAACACCTATATTGGAGCAACCAGATTCCTTATGTTTTCCACAAGTTTTGTTACCTATGAGCTACGTATGGTTATTATCAAGCACACTACCTGAATGTTATCTTCAGGTATATTTTCATTTGAAATTAGATATATACTGCACTGAATTGTAAAATAATAAGATAAATATACGTTTAGACAGATGATTCACCAAAAGATGTTACTCATGCGCTCATAGCTAAAAGAATGGGCAATGTGTGTCCTAGACACTGGACATTATTGTACAATAGCTCAGAACATGGAACAGGAGCTAATAGGTTTCTTTACCATGTATTAGGATACAGAGGACCCACTCTTTTATTCATACGGATTGTTAATCCAGATGAAGATACTTTGCGCCCTACATACTGCATATGTTCAGCGATAGAATGGCGCGAAAGTCATCTGTATTGGGGCGACGAAGATTCAATGGGCATTGAATTGTTTCCTTCATATAGAGTTATTGAAAAGGGAGCTAAAGTATTGTACTTGAATACTGGTATCAGAGGTTATCCTCATGGATTACGGTTTGGAAGTAATCCCCGCTCGCCTCATATTAGTATAGATGAATCATTCCATTCAGTCAGTATAGCAGGTGCACCTTATCCAATTGCTAGCTTAGAAGTTTGGGGTTGTGGAGATATGAAATTAAGGTATTTTTTTTTTTTTGTTTTTTATATAATAGATTTCATTAAAAACTTAATCTGAAATATTTTACAGGGAACGTCAATTGGAAATTAAAAAGTGGCAAGTGAAGGAAGCAGAAAAGCAGAGGACTGTTAAACTAACTGCTAAAGATTGGAAAGATCATCCTGATCGTTACTTACTTGAATTGGCGGGTAGGGCATCCTACAACGAATCAAATAAATAGTCCCAATATGATATTCTATTATAGCACAAAATTAATTCAGAATTTTAGTAGATATATTTGTATATATGTATATATCATTAAGCATACTGTTGCTTGAATGTGTAAGTACTTATGCTGTATGTGTAAGATTGCAAACATCATATTCAATTTACAAAGTATGAAGTGCTATAGTATATAAACTGTATAATAACAGAAGAAGGAAAGTTTCTTAATTTATTACTTATTTTTTATGAATCCGTTACTTAAACTAAAATCGAAGTACTTCAAAAACCTAATATAGTATATTTTTAAATAGTACTTTCATGCTCAATAATATTAGCATAAAAGATACAAAGCTCCAAAAATATTTAAGATGAAAATGTACTATCTTACATAGTGATGATTAAAAATTTACATTATAAAAGTTAGAAAAATTGTTTAATAACTGTAAACTTTTAATTTTTAATAAAATATTAGATATACACGTGTATTTGTTCAAAGTATAACTACATAGGTGCTATTGCATATTTTTATGTGAGTTTTAGACAAATCTATTTAGTTGTGTGCTTGAGCTATTTAATTCAACCAGTTCAGATTTTGTTAACTTCCGGAATTTTGTATCTTTTGATATTTTTAAGCTGTGACCATTATAGCGTGCCTTATATACGTACTTAAATAATATAATGAACCACGTTAGATATTAACATTAGACGCATGCAAAAATGAAATAAAAATAACAGACACAACTGAAGAACTAGTTGCGTCTGAAATCTTGTTACCTTCGGAGAAAAAAGTAGTCATTACTGGATAATTTATTTTAAATAATTAATGTTTTTTAAAATAAAATTTGTATTTACATAAATAAAGCAATGAAATAGCTAGCAAGATCTTTTATTTTAACGATTATAGTGTATGAACAATGTTATTTTTTGGTCGAGGAATAAATAAGACATTTAACATATTTTCTTGCTTTTTAAATCCTGAAGTAATGTTCATGTTTAATATAATTTTCCTTATTTTGTTCAGTTATTTCCTTAACTCTATGCTTCAGTAACTATAAATGAAGATCGTATGTTTTTTCAAGTATTTATTGCTTAATATAACGATATTTAATGTAATATATATTTCTACAGAAAGACGTGTATAAGATCATTTATCATTCCAAAGATAATTTAAATATCGTATAATACGTAAAGCATCTTGAGAAAATTGATTAATTGCTGTCATATTTAGCTTACTTTTTAATGTCACTGAATAGAGTAAGGGAAAATAACTTAAAACGTAACTTTTATAAGTACCTATATCAATCCAAGTATATAGTTTGTCAGAAACATATCTGTTGAAGATCATTGGTATGATTTTCAATATTCATTCACACTTACTGCAAAAAATTCTACATATATATCAGAATACCATATAAGACATATTTACAGTTATTTAAATAAATATATAAAACTATATCTCTCTAATAGGTTTTATATATATTATTTATGCTACCTGATGATACGGGATGTGCTATGAATGGAAGATAAACAAATCCAATATATTCATCTCTAGAATGAAATGATCTTTTGAAACATTAAGATAGTAGAAGAAAACATATCCTTGGAATGCTGTTAACCAAAGTGGAAAGTATAACCGTCCGTGCGAAATTGATAACCATCATGTTGAAAAAATGTTTGAAACACTACATTTGGATCAATATCTACATAGAAAAAAAGTTAATTATTATACCACATATATTGAAAGATTTATAAAATCTTATGCCAATGTAAATTTACGGATTATGCATACCTTGGAATCCACCATCAGCATCATCAATGTCGTGTCCACTATCATAACGCGACCGTTTCTTAGGATCAGATAGAATACCATAGGCTTCTCCAACTTCTTTAAACTTCTTTTCTTGTTCTTTCTTTTCTCCTTCCGTTGCATTAGGATGTCGGTCTGTACATAATAACGTAAAGACAGATTGACATAATTAAAATAAATTGAATATAAACGCATCTTCAAGCTCACCAGGATGATGTACCATTGCTCGTTTCCTATATGCTTTTTTAATATCATCAGTAGATGCATTCTTATCAATACCTAAAATCTTGTAGTAATCTTTCCTCTTTGATTTTTTTAATGCCAACTTCGCTTCCATTAACAATCGTTTGTTATCTGTCAATATTTAATAAATTAATATGTTATTATAAAAATGTTTATTATTGTAAGTAAAATGTGTATCTTCTTTACCCGAACTTTTATCCATTTTATATGCTTTTTCAAGATCACGAACAGCTTTTTCATATTCTTTGAGCTCCATATAGGAAGCTGCTCTTCTCAAGAGTGCTTTAAGATAATTTTCATCGAGTTTTAATGCTTCAGTACATTCTGTTACCGATTCATTTAATCGATTTAACTATAGGATTAAGTGAAAAAATTAGTAATTTTTATAAAATCAATTTCAATAAAATATGAAAATATAATACCTTTGCTGCAACTGTTGCTTTATTAAAATGGAGTTTTGCATTTGTTACTATATTTTGAGGATCTATAGTCAAAGCTTCTGTATATAATTTATATGCTTTCAGATATTGTTCCATTTCATAAGCAGCATTTCCTTCTTCCTTTTTTTTTTTCAAATTCTTAGCTCGCTTATATATTTCTAATGCTTTAGCATGATCTGGAGCCAATCTAAGTACTTGTTGAAAGTGTGCAAATGCTCTATCAATATTATCTTGAAAATATAGACACATAGCACGAACATATATAGCATCTGCATTTTGGTTATCAAGATGCAAGATATCACTGAAATATCAATGAATGTAGAATAATTTCGATTACTTAGGTTCATGAAGAAAAGCAATCAATATACTTTGCTATCTCCTGTGCTTCCTGATACCTCCCCAAGAATACCAAACATTCTGCTTTAGTTAATTTAAACCTTGTGCAACGATTACTCACATCACAACAACGATCCATACAATATACAACCTATAAGTATTATATGTTAAACATTATTATCTATATTACTAAGTACATGTTCATTTAAAAGTTGAGTTACAGACCTTACGATAATCTTTAGCATTATATGCAGCATCTGCGTCCTTAAGAAATTTTTTCACATATTCCAAGTCCTTTTTCTCTGTGGTAATACCTTTATTCTCTGGATCAATCTCTAATAACTTGGATAAAGTAGTCTCAGCTTGAACTATGTCACCCAAAATCAGGCAACATTTTATAATTCTTACATAAGCCTAAACGTAAATGAATTGAACTAAAAGAATGTTCATTTCTTTAAATGTATTTTTATGTATTTTTATGTCTAACGTACTTTATATACTTTTGCATCCAATTCAATACATCTTTTTGCATCTTTCAAGGCAGGCGGATATTTATCAAGCATCATGTAACATGCAGCTCTGTTCGCATAAAGTAGTGGTGTGTTTGGATATAATTCTAAAAGGATATTCATTTTATTGATCCATAAAGTCATAACATCATGACAAATTTTTAATTGAAGAAATACTTTACCAATAAGTTCACTGTACTCTTTTAATGCTTCCTTGTATTGTTTCCCATCATAAAGTTCTTTGGCAGTCTGCATTTTTGCAAGTCTGGAACATCTATGTATTTAATATTGCACTGAATAATTTGATAAACTATAATCATAATTATATAAACTAAAGCCATATCATCTTTCACCAAGTCAATTATGTAACCCCATAAAAAAATATTAAAAACACAGGGTCAATATAAAATTAAAACGGTTATTAAAAAATAGAAAGAACATTCAAAATTCTTGAACGTTATTTAAAGAAAAAGATCGATCAATCCTCGGTATATATCATTTCTGTTTATCAAAAAAGTAACGTTTAATAAATTAAATGAAGCACGACATTATATATTCTCGGTCTTTACTTACTCTTTAAACTGTGCAATAGTAGACATTGTCGAATGTTTTGAAATATACTTGTGTAGAAGGCTGAAAAATAGTAAGCGTAATATTTCACGAGATATTATATGATATTACTATGTTCATACATAGTTATTTTATATTATTATCAAACTTATGTCTTTGTAACAAAATATATACGTACTAACCCAATCGGTTTATTCCCTTCGTGAAACAATCCTACTCCCTTTAACACTACCAACAGAAGGGCCGCATTTGTAGTAATGATCCCAGGAAATTAGTATACACACGTTCTAAAATGCATCCAAAATGGTTTAAAAGTCCAAATTAATCTTAAATTAATTATTATTTAGTACTAATCGTTAGTGCGATAACTAATCAAATTTCTGTCTTAATAATAATTTGACCAAAAAAAACATCAAGGAGAATTTGAAAACCTTCCATCATTTTTTTGGAACACTTTTCATCCCAGCAATTTTATAGTGTATCAGCCTTTAATGGCGTTGCCACTCTAACCTGTAGCAGTTTAACCATTTGAAGGGAAAAAACGATTAATTTTGTAATACGTAAGTTTATAAATGAATAAATAAAATTTATATACTTTTAAATCATTTTTGTTAATAGCAATGCGTGCTCAATATAAACTAATACTAATCAAACTGTTGCACCATGTGCTTAAGAATTATCGTATGTACAGAGCAGCTTTTCTAATTACACGCATAATTCATATAATAATATTATCATAGTATATTATGAAATTTTATAAATAAATATATGTAAAAAATTGTATTAATAATAATAATATATACATTTATATACCACCTTTTCAAGTATTAAAAATTTACTGAATTTGTTACTTTTTTCTGACACAGTATTTTTCTAAACATGAGTCGTTTCTTTGCTACTGGATCAGATTCTGAATCTGATAGTGCTTCCGAGGAGGAGCAGGTTCAACGAGCACCAACTACAGCTTTCACGGTAAATTAAAGCATTATAATATTTCATTATTTCCTTTTTTATACTGTGGCAAACATACAAAATTTGCATTAACACAATGTAAAACTTTTTCAGTTCAGTGATGAAGAGGAAGAGACTAAGAGAGTTGTAAGATCAACCAAAGAAAAAAGATACGAAGAGATCGCAAATCTCATCAAGCTCATAAGAAATTATAAAAAGATCAAAGATATGAGCAGCATGTTGTCCAGTAAGTGCTTACAAACTTTAATGATATTAAACAAATATAAATTATTTATGAAGCATTCATTTAATTGAAATCATTCATATTGTAATTATAGGTTTTGAGGATCTAATGCGTGCTTATCAAAAAGCTCTGCCTGTAATAGCAAAAGAAGAAGGTGGTCAAACACCACGTTTTTACATCAGATGTTTAGTAGAAATGGAAGATTTCATCAATGAAGTGTGGGAAGATCGCGAAGGTCGTAAAAATATGTCAAAAAACAATTCAAAGTCATTGACTTCATTGCGTCAGAAACTTCGTAAATATAATAAAGATTTTGAGGAAGATATAACAAAATTCAGAGAAAATCCAGATCAGGATGATGATGAGGAGGAAGAAAAACGTGAGTATAATTCACTGATAATATTCAATAATATTCCAATTCAATAATAATTCAGTAATATTTACTGATTTTGTAAATTAATCATTTAAAATAAAAAATAATCATTGTTTAAAATCTTCTAGCTGAAGAAGTTGTAGAATCTGAGGAAGAGGAGGACAGTGCAGTTCCTTTCAAAAAGGCTGGATCAGAAGCAAGTGAACCAGATACTTCTAAATTTAAGGTCTGTTGTTTGTAATAAAGTATTTTGTGACTTCCTTTTCCCGATATAATTAAGATCATACTTTCACAGAAAAGTGTGGCTGATGGAGAAGAAGGTAGTGAAAGTGAATCTGACTGGGGTAGTTCTTCAGATAGCGAGAGTACAAGTAGCGAGGATGAAGGCCAATATCAAAATATACGTGAACGGTTTATCAAAAAGTATGTTTAAGTTATTCACACAAATAGGTGAAAATAATAATTAACTAATGTAATATTAACATCGGTATGTTCTGAAATAGAGTGACAGATAAAGAGGAAGAAGAAGACAAGACAAAACGGAAGGAACAGCGAAAGGAACGTAAAGAAAAGGAACGGAAAAAGAAGAAAGACGAAGACGACGAAGAAGGTGAATGGGAAACTGTCAAAGGTGGTGTAGCCATTCCATCCGAAAAGCCGAAAATGTTTGCGAAGGATGCAGAAATTAATGTGGCTGCTGTTTTGAAGAAACTTTCTGAGATTATCGCGGCTCGCGGTAAAAAACGTACCGATCGAAGGGAACAAATTGAACTTTTACATGAACTGCAATCCATAGCCGACACTCATAGTCTTGGACCAGCAGTAGCTGTAAAAATTAAATTTTCTATCGTGTCCTCTATTTTCGATTACAATCCAAAAGTATCAGATGCAATGAAACCTGAATATTGGTCAAAGTGTGTATTATATTCTAAATTTTTAAAATATGAAACCATCCCAATTTATGAATTAATAAATTATATTTTTGCAGGATACTAGAACGTATCACAGAAATGCTCGATATGCTTTTAAACACGAAAGATATGGTTATCGCTGAGGTGGTATCTGAGGATGCAGAAGAGTATGAAACTCCACCTTATAAAATACATGGATGTGTATTAACGTTAGTAGAACGTTTAGATGAAGAATTTACTAAGTTATTAAAGGAATGTGATCCGCACAGTAATGAATATGTAGAAAGGTATGTATATATATTTAAATAAATTAGTAAATTGAAAATCTAGACGAAAATATTCACCATCTTTTTAGGTTGAAAGATGAGAAACAAGTGTCCATGATAATAGATAAAGTTCAAGAATATTTAGAAAGGCAAGGCACTGTTTCTGAACTTTGCCGCGTGTACCTACGTAAAATTGAACATCTATATTATAAATTTGATCCAAATGTTCTTAAACAAAAAGAAGTAAGTATATAATTATTAATATTTTACAGATAAAAATCTAAAAACAATATATACATATTCAGGGAGAACTTGGTCTAGACGTTGCAACATCTGTTCAAGTTATGGAGAAGCTCTGTAAATACGTTTATGCTCATGACGGGACAGACAGACTTAGAACTCGTGCGATTCTTTCTCATGTTTATCATCACGCTCTTCACGATAACTGGTTTCAAGCACGTGATCTCATTCTGATGTCCCATTTACAAGAGACCATTCAGCATTCCGATCCAGCTACACAAGTTTGTATCCTTTATAATGAAATTATTCTTTTCTATATTCTTATGAATTTTTTCCTCTTTTTTTCTAATTACAGATTTTATACAACAGAACTATTGCTCATCTGGGTTTATGTGCATTCCGTCATGCAAATATTAAAGACGCACATAATTGTTTAGTTGATTTAATGGTGACTGGTAAAGTAAAAGAACTCTTGGCACAAGGTCTTCTTCCTCAAAGACAACATGAACGCAGCAAAGAACAAGAAAAAATCGAAAAACAAAGGCAAATGCCTTTCCATATGCATATCAATTTGGAACTCCTTGAATGTGTTTATCTAGTTTCTGCCATGCTTATTGAAATTCCGTACATGGCTGCACATGAATTTGATGCAAGGAGAAGAATGATTTCCAAGACATTCTATCAACAGTTGAGGTCAAGTGAACGTCAGTCTTTGGTTGGACCTCCAGAATCTATGAGAGAACACGTTGTCGCGGCGGCAAAAGCGATGCGCAATGGAAATTGGTTGGCTTGCAATAATTTTATCATTAACGAAAAAATGAATGCTAAAGTTTGGGACCTCTTTTATCAAGCGGACAAAGTTCGTAACATGCTCACAAGATTAATCAAGGAAGAGGCTTTAAGAACGTACTTGTTCACGTATTCCCACGTCTATGATTCGATCTCTATGCCAAAATTGGCAGAGATGTTTCAACTGAAGCGACCTGTCGTTCATTCTATCATTAGTAAAATGATTATCAACGAGGAACTCATGGCATCTTTGGATGATCCAACAGAAACGGTTGTGATGCATCGTAGCGAACCAAGTCGTTTACAATCTCTAGCATTGCAACTTACCGATAAAGTAAACAACTTTGTGGATTCGAATGAACGTATTTTCGAAATGAAACAAGGTAAGTTATGGAAGCTTTAAGCAATTTTAAATGATTGTAAAATTACAAATTGCTGCTGATGATGAACATCTTATGTCACAGGAAACTTCTTCTCAAGAGGAAATCAAGGAAACTTCCGTGATAGGCAAAATTACAATCGACAGGGACAAGATTGGGGTCGCCAGAGACGGGACCGTGATCGGGATCGTAATCGAGAAGAAAATCGAAATTATTAAATCAGGGAACATTGAATATTATTTATGTGGGTGTTTAACAGTGGTTTATCATTATACTGTGTATACATACTCATGTGAATAATGTTGAAAATAACAGTATATAAATAATTAATCACTATTTTAGTGTATATTCATACTTCCACGTTTGCTACTATTTACATATAATTACTTTATATATAAATGTTACAAATTTTTAATTATCATCTTTAAGATGTTCATATATCTTGCACCTTCTCCAATACTTTATTTCCTGTTATTATATTATCCGACGTTAGTACAAGTCGAATCCCAGTCGACTTTTCTATAAACCTGCAAGCAGTTATTTCGGCATATGTAATACCACCGATGATACATATCACTACCATTTTTGGTAATAATGAACCACGTTGGCCACTTATGACGCAGTTTGATAAATTTGTTAATTCGTCGAGACTCTTAGTATCCTTCTCTTGATTCACAACAATATTTAATATTTGAGCCTATAGAGATGTGAATTTTTGTCAATTCCATTTAATATTAAACATTATCAAGTAAACTAATTTAATTAATAATATTACTAACGATTAGTGGTACGTAAACATTGTTGAATACGTAACTGGCACACGAACGGCTTTTTGGCTCCATTTGTTTGTAGTAACTGGGTAACAGCTTTAACTTCTGTGCATTGTTATTCCATTCGCTGTTCCAATTTGGTAATTTGTGTAAAATATTTTCTGATCTATACTTTAATAAACCTATACTATGCAATTTATAAAATAACGGTATATGTTTATAACCGTGAGCGTGAAGATAAAGTTTTTGTATGGAGTCCAGTTCATTTTGGGTAATTCCGTCGCTTGTAATCGATAATAAACATAATAAACGTAAGGTTCTCAGTGGATAATCGTCTAAAAAATGAATTGTAAGAACGCGATGAATAAGATCATCTGAAAAAAGATAATGTTATTGTCTATTAAAAGAAAATACATACCTACATATCTCTCAATATGATTCAAACACTCTTTCCTCTCTCTGCACTCAAGCATACATTTCTCTATCTTTTGTAAGGTTTGAAAGTCAGAACTTAATGTATCTGCTATCAGCTGGCAAGCAGAAATATGAAAAGCAAGTTGTCGCGTTAGATCTCTAGTTTTTTGTAATCTTGTCGCTACATATCTTTCCATTTCTGATAACTTCATTGTTTGTATCGCATTCTGTTCCACTAATATGAACCATTAAAAATACTGCTAACTTTTATGAAAAATAAATTAACAAAAGAAACATATAGAAACATACATTTTAAAGATTTAGCTTTCCCATGTAAAATTGGAAAAACTTCGCTGCATGGTGTATCTCTTACTTCCCCATAAATTTGATCTTTATCTGGATCTAGCTTAACTTGAGATTTGCCCAAAATACCTGTACCAACATTTATTTCCACTACTTCATGTAATAATCCAGCGTAAGTTACAGGAGTTAAAAATGGCGTAACTAGATCATAATTCCTGTCCATTATAATTAAAGCTCCTATTTCATTTTCTATATTAGAGGAGCCTAAACAGTGTTTCATTGACTCCATAATTTTGAACATTTGCTGACTGTACTTTCCAAAGGAAAGTGTCAATTTGGGTGAACCAAGTATAAGTTGCAGTGACCATAAGCTACGTCCTAATGCTGGCAGTAATGTAGTATCTTTGTGATAATAAAGATCAATAAACATACAGTTTTCTAAAGATAAGATGTTTCCATCTAATCTTATAAATTCCCAAGATAGTGTTTGTAATGTAACTAGTCCAGATAATCCTAAACAAACATTGGCATTCTTATTCTAATGGAACTGAAACAACTATTGATTATTTAATTGCATAATAAAATATTCACCTTCTTCTTCGATTATTGAATTAAGAACAGTGGGTACAGATGGAGTAACTAAAATATGGTGATATGGTTGTACATGTGGTTTAATATTTGAAGGAATTTCTGACTGTATTTGATCTAGTACCCTTTTGCAAGCAATCAAGTCACTTGAAACCAAAAAGATATGTTGAGAATTTGAAAGCTTCAAGCCTTGTTCCATTTTATAAATCTTTTCAACGCCATAACGTCTAAGTAAAAAATAGTATCATTCGATATCTGTTAAGAAAGTAACATGCCATATTAATTTAAAATAATTACTTAAGTACAGAAACTCCTACAAAACTGTCCAAAATTTTCATAAGTTTCTGCTCTATCACTAAGTCTTTGGTCCCGGGAATCGCATCCAGTATTTCAACAAGTTTTCGTTGACTTATTTGTTGTAATACATTCAATCTGTCATCCAGCGTGATGTCCATATCTTTTTAATATATATTATAAATTTCGATAATTTGATAATAAGTAGTAACAAAATTGTTTAACCACTATGAGTTATGGAGATGCTGCATATTCTTGTTCGATGACATGATATCGATGTAAAGTTAAAAACTGTAATGGAATTCCAATGTTTTATTCGTCTATCAAAATTTCTTTGAACTGCAAGTGATTTTCAAACTACATCACATTAAATTGATACTTCTTTTAAAGGAAGCATAATAAACAACTCGACTAGTGTACCCATGTGGCAGAACTTCGTAAACTGGAGTGAATCCTATTTTCCAATCCTTCCAATACTCACGCGTATGCGTATAGTATCTCAGTAGGGTTATTTAAAAATGGCGGACGCATCGTCTTCCGATACTACCTCAGATTGTTGCAATGAATGGTTCTCTGATATTACTTCCGAAAAATCGGAATACGTTATAGTAGGTCAGAAACCATGTCTGTCTCATCGTCGCAGCAAAAGACATTTCTTACAGAAGCTATTTTTAAGAGAGGTAATGTTGCTTAACCTTCAACTTACTACGAGCGTTAATAAAATTGACAGTCTCCAAATAGCTGCCAAAATTCTGTGATAATGTGAAAAAAAAAGGAAAACAATTAAGACATGTCCGGGAAGAAAATTTAAATCGTTCCTCGGTGTTGTATGCTTGTTGTTAAATGATACATTATGCTTAACGTTCTATGGATGCAAGAAAAAATGTGCTTTTGTTCTTGCTCATAAAGCTTTTTAATCTCTCTTGTTTATTCTCTACTGCAAATTAAATGAATTAATGACTACATAATATCTGTAAGAAATAAAAATTAAAAAAATATAAGGACAACAGTGACCTTTTAAGATTTGTTAATTAAAGAAGAAGAACGATGAGGGTATTATAAAAAAATATTAATTTTTACAGATCAGAGGTTGTTTATCAGCGCACAACTATGCCTCAGAAGAAAGACTGTTTGCTACTGTACCTTCATGGAGACATTTACCATTATTACATGTAATCCCAAAATCAGCACTAGAAGCAGGGTATGTTTATTACATGTATAAATTTATATCACAAGGAAATGTAGTAAAATGAAAAAATGTTCCTTGAGAATCTTGTAATAACAATAATTATTATTATTGAAGACATATTGTAATGGGATTGACACAATGTGGTCAGTTTTTACTTACATACACATATACCATGGATGTGAGTGGCACTACCTCTTTGTACAAATACTTGTTACATTGGTGGGCCTTTACTCCAAATCATGTTGCACGTAAAGTTGCAGAAGTCACGCTTTTTGGTAATTACACTATCTACAGAGAACTTAGTATTGTTATATCTCAATGGCCACTGGAGAGGAATAAACTAGTGATACATGGTCTTTGGTAAGATTTCATTTCATTATTTTATTTATCAGATAAGTTTTCAAATTTACAAAGTAAATTAAGTAATTTACAAAGTAAGTAAAAATAATTAATGAACATAAATTTTTAGTACAAATTGGCTACATCTTCAACCAACAGATAGAGCGTACTTAACAATAACTACAGTACCATCTCTTGAAAATTGTAAGGACTGTTTAAAAGTAGCAGCATCCTACGAAGAAGAAGGTGAAGGTAATATGACATTACATGTATAAAATTCATTGCATTAAATTAAAAAATATTTGTTTGATGTTTTTACAGAGCTTGCAGCAAACTGGGATGGTTGTGTACGCTGTAATTGTCTTCAACATGGACTCACTGTCCATACCACTTATGAAGTAATTTCTCCATATCCTAGGTTCCGTGCTACTGTCTGTTTGAATTACTGGAATCATGTGGTAGTTAACACAGGCAACTTTTTACATGTGCTCAGGGTGGACTTGGACATTCCAAAATCGAAAAACCAGAAGTCTAGCGATAAACAGGATACTGTAATTCCCGACACGGTGCCGTTAGACATGAGTGATGTTGAAGAATTGGATTACACGAAGACAGTGGAACGTTATGAAAGTTCCGACGAAAAAGTAGGCACACCCGAATGCGCGGTGGATCAATCGCCGCGGTGCGAGTCGAGTATAGAACATGACTTTTTAGAAGAACCAATTAAATTAGATGATAAGTTAGGTCGTGATTCGTTAAATACCTCAAGCAGCAATCAAAGCGACTGTGCCTGTGATATAAATAGGTCTGCTGACGTCGTAGGTGTTAAGCCGTGCGAATGTTCCGACAGCATCGAATGTAAATGTCGGAACAGTAGTCCGATGTCACGAACCGAACAGCAAGCGATTTCTGTCAGAGACAAAATCTTACAGGACTTCTGCGAGGACATGTCCCAGGAGCTCAATATTGGTAGTGATCTGATTACACTAGTGAAGCATCCCTCGTGTTCCCCACGGTCAACACCGCAAAGACTTCCTTCTGATCTCAAAACTATGACATGGTCTTCGCCAATTCTCACACCACCCTCAGACATCTTGAGAACCCGGAATTCAGAGTCTAGTCATAAAAGCACGCGCAGTCAACGTTCTAATTCTCCTCAACCTGGTGCTTCAAAGGACAGCAATGTCAGTTCTGTTAATTCTCCTCTTCATTCGGTTTCCATAAGTCCATCCTCTTCATGTTCTTCGCGGTTAATGTCACCTCCTGTGTCAAGATCCTTTCGTCATCCAAGTCCACGTAAGAGATCTAATTTACATTCTCCTCCTCCCATTGTGAATTCGACACAGTCGAGAACAAGAGCTACACATAAGCTTATCCTCGAAGCTGAAAAGGCGTATGAATTCACAGACGAAGCGCAAGAGACTTGTGAAAAGCTTAGCTCATTCCGAAAACGAAGGCTTGCTGATAAGAAGTACGAGTTCTGCGACGAAACTGAGGATGCCGAAAACATAGTTCCTTTCAAGCATATACGGGATCAATTCAAACATCGCGGTTGTTCAATACATCAGATATCGTCTTCTCCTACAATGTCACCCGTACTGCCAAACGTTAAGAAGCATTGGGTGGATTCCGATCAGAGTGAAACGGATGATTTCAGCGTTACTCAAGATATTGGTGTGTCAAATGATTTAATCATCGATTCAGGTAAACTGAATTGCCCATATCGAAGGAGCACTTTGATCTCATTGTTAGATAAAGTCAATAATGTTATTTTAATTTATTAGCTGAAAAAAATGTGCTACGTCCATTGAATCAGAATCAACTATCCAATGGAGGTATAAGCAGGGATCGTTCTAATAAGCATTCTGTTAATTCCTCGCCATTAGTTCCAAAAATAAATTTACAGTATCCTAGTATAAAATGTACTGCACATTTTAAGAGAAGTTACATAGAACTTGATGATGAAATGATATCAGTTATTACGGATGTTGAAGGTATATTATAATTTCTATTATTTTTTGGTAACTAGAATAAAAAAAAACAAGCATAAGCATCCATATATACATACATTTTACAGATGAGGAAACAGGAGGATATGTGAGTTACCAATGTGTGCTTCCTATGCATGTTCATGGATCTGGATATGTTCAAATGCAAATGATTAGCAATAGCAAAGCTGAAAAATTGGTATTATGTTTAAAATTTGAATGATTTTATTCAACAATTGGTAAGATAAATTTAAACAATTATTGAATTTTTAGATAGTACCATGCGTTTCAATAAATCAATTAAGTTTCGATATCGAAACGTTTTCTCACCATATTGCAGACTGGATTTGTATGAGATTTAAAAAGAAATATTGGCACTGTAGTGATTATGATATAGAAATAATAGATGTGTGCGCGTTAAGTGGTGACATTATCTGTCTATTAATAATGAAGATACAGGCTAGTGAAATTAGTAGTCAAACTCAATGGTTCGTACTAGTTTATGTTCAAGAATTTTCGTTATACCTCAAATACTTATTTTGGTGAAATATAGCTCTCAAGAGAGAACACAGTATGAAGTGGGATGCAAATTCACATGGAACATTAATACAAGTCAATATAGGATAACTGATATATTACCATTGGAAGAAGTGAAGACCGAATCGTGGAAGCCAAATTGTATGAATGTTCCAAATTTTCGGAGTCCATTATGGAACCCGACCAGACGTTTAGCGCCAAAATTAAGGGAAAAGATACAACAACCGTATGCGCACACAGTACGATTTTTGCATAATGAAATGACTTTGGCAGGTAAGCATTCCAAATGAAGTAAAACATTATTTTAAAAAATAAAGAATACATGATATATTTTTTAGGTGAATCTATAACTAGACTCTATGATTTGGACAACTTGGTGGAATTTTACATAACACCAATGCCAAATTACTCTTCGATCGAGTAATATTGACTAATTATCGAATAATTATTGACTAAACGATATGTCGCAAACAATAATTTATTTAGTGTTACAAATCTATGAGTTTTATCATCGATAAGATAGCGTGTACAATTTACTGAATGTATTGGAAACATACCCCATACACTTACAATACTATTTCAAAAAATTATTAATTCCAAGCGTGAATAGCAACAGATGTAACACGTTGTATAGATTCTTACTGTGCTTTTTTCACGAGACTACCTAAATAAGTTGATTGTTAAGTGCCGCTATAGTGGATTGTTTAAAACTTAATGACGTAGATTGAGGGTACTGAATAATGATACAACGAACATTACAAGCAGTTTGCTTGAACTTTGTAAATTATATTCTAGCGCTATATATTGATTATCTATATATTATAGATAAACTTTGGTAATTACCAGATATAAGTAACTAAGAACTGATTGTCAATGAATGTATTGTATATGGTCTCAAAGAAATGGAATAACTAGTGACAAATTATATAGTACTTGGTCCCAAAATTAATTAGCAAAAAAAAATATCTCAACATATTTCTTAATCAATTCTTTATGCTAAAATTTGCTCTAGTTAGATTTGTAGAATTAAATACATTTATTTACGTTTTCGCGTTAACTTCGCGTGATCGTATTGTATCATAAAGCCATTTTACCATAAACTTTTTTATATCTGAAAAACTGAAATACATATATAAATGTGCACAATGTGTGCGACTAATCACTGTACTGTAATGTATATAAGTACCGATTGTACTTTCTACAAAAAACATTTAAGATTTGAGAGATAAAGTTATTTAATTTGCTGAAGCAGCGACGATGAAACTGTAAAGGTCAGTTTCTTAAATGCAATAAAATATTTGTCATTACTGGCAAATGATGGCTTTAAGTTTCTTACCTTTATAAATGCATAAGATAATTACTATGTGTATGTACGAAAGTGAAAGATTATAGAATTCAAACGGGAATCTTGATAGGTGGTCCTACGTTAACTTCGGATCCTATTCCATCCAGTTTTAAACCAGTGAGAATTTCTTCCCATGCATTCATACACTGCTGGTAATGTCGAATTTGTCGGTCTGCCATTGAAAGTAACATATTTTTCAAATCCATTTGCTTTTCAACATTCCACCTTTGTAAATCACTTCGGAGATTTTCGTTCGCACATTCTACACGATCTTGCAATAATTCTGTTTGCTTTGCTAATCGTGGAATAGTCTGTCCGAGTCTTTCTAATTTTTCGTCACGAGATTCTGCCTTCCAAAGTGATCCACCCCAATTTTGGGTCGAGGAATTACCGCTCGTAAGACCCATTAGCTATTTGAATAATTAGTATCATAAAATATCGCAATTTATTAATAATAATAACATTTAAAAATAAAATTTAAAGTGCACCTGATCCTTCTCTAGTCTTTTCTTTGTTAATTCTTCAACAGTCATTTCGTATTCAATTTGCATTGAGTCCCGTCGGGATAAAGCATTTCTAACTGCATCTACATATGAAATGTATTCTCGTTCCTCGTTTGTTACGTTTTCTAAGAGTTTCTGATGAGCCACTGCATTACATTCTATTGCTTTAGCAATAGCTAACAGAAAGGGAGCTAATTCTGGCTCTGAAGTTGCCCATAAGGTGAAAATTGGATGTAACTGATGCAATTCCAGCAAGTAGTCTAATAAAACATAATTTAATTGAGATCATAATAAAAACTAATTAATATAATGGATCAGCTAATCTTTGGTTATACCTTGCCTTTCCTTATGTATACGATGATTTATTTTATCTACAGTTGCTAATTTTTCGCTAAGAGCTGTACAATAATCCCGAATTTGCTCAAATTCGAAATGACGTTGTTTCATGGTATATGTACTTGCGATATTTTGCAGAGAATCAGTCATTTTAACAAGAACATTTCCACGATTTTTACGATGTATAAGAAATTCCTAAAAATATGGAAGTACAATATTTAAAAGTATATTGGAGAAATAAATATACAAGAGCAAAGATATTCTTACCGCAGGTTTAGTAGTTAGAAAAATGTACAGATTTTTGTCACAACTAAGGATTGGATGATTCACAACTCTATTAAGAAATACATGTAACAATTTCATGCGTGCTATGATAAATTCTTTGGAGTAACGATCTAACTGAGCAAGTAACGTATGTTTTCCAGGCATTGGCTGTAATAATAATATTAATATTTAATCATTCTCATAAATTATAAAACTATCCTGGGGATAAGTAAGTAAACATAGAGTTAATATGGTTTAGAAAGGTATAATGGCTCACTGGTATGATATGTGTAGGATATAAATCCACTAATTTTTGTCGCAACCAAATAAAATCATTGTAACGTCTCCTGACAGTGTATTCTCCTTCCTCAAATTCTGGTCTCATGGACTAAAATGATACAAAAATTTATCATTCTATCAATGAATATATGACTATAAACTTGAAATAAAACTCACTTTTGTTGTTATACGAAAAGTAATATAAGTTTCAAGCGTTTCAAGATGCTTCTGAGGATTGTCTACTTTTACTTGTAGATCTCTAGAATCTGTTTGAAAATCTGATATTTCTTGCTCTGGTAGAGTAGAGAAACTGTCAATAGAGGGAGAAGCTATCTGGAAATAAAAGTTGCACTAAATAAAACACGATATTAAACGTAAATAATTAAAGCTATTAATCGTATACAGTAAAACGTTATGCAAAACTCGTGAAAAACTTTATTTCTGCATCGTAGTAATGCAGTGACTGTCAAAGATATTACAGGTTATATCCTCACCACAGAACCCTCGACGGACGTGCTACAATTCGAAAGAAAATCGACATCGCGGCTTTCCTGCTTAATAACACCGCCGATTGCCATTGTGCTTACTTCTAAAATTGCAGAATCTTCCACATTCTTTTCACTCAAGTTCTCTACCTCGATTTCCGAAGAGGTCATCATCTTTAAACTGTCAAACAACAGACAACAGAACTTTAACAGCACTGCGTCCTGCGTCACAATGCGCAGCATTAGGTCAACCACGAGTACGATACGTACATTGATCATGTTTCAAAAACTGGAGGGCGGTCAACAAAAAGTGGCAAACCTATATCTTTTCAAGTCTCTAAAATCTTAATAAGGTGTCATTCTATAAGTTCTAAGTTATCATAAAAGTGCAATTATTTATGATAAATATGATGGGATACTTATAAGAAATGTAGATAAAGTCGACGGTACTCCGAAAAGCAAATTAAAACTTTCTGGCTTCAAATAAAGATAACTTCCAAACAATTTGTAAAAACATATTGCTCAAATTGTTAATTAATAACAATAAAACGCGACAAATTAAGGCAAATATTCCATGAAATATGTTTTTATAGTTATACTATAACTTATTTTTAAAACAAGATAGAATATATTGAATATGAAGAATTGCTGCTATATTTCATACTTTTCTTATTTAGATGACATTTCTTCGATAAAATGTTGGTCGTACCTTTATTTGCCTGATGTCTAACTAAAATTTTAGATGTCTGAAGGAACACGAATTTGGTATTTCTTAACCATCCTCTGTTTTGAATATAAGTAGTTTACACATAATCAAATTAATCATTATTTCACATTACAATCTATAAGTGTTACAATTTATGGGTACTTTTTCTTTTACTAGACTTTTGTAAGAGAAATCGTATATTGTTCTCTCTGTAATTGAAGAACTATAATCCGATCTTCGGTTGTTATAAAACGTGATTGAAAAAATTTACGACATTCTGGAGTAAGGAGCAAATAATTTGCGCCCGTGGAAACCGTATCTCGGGATACAATCGACAGATTTTCCCGCGATTAAAACTTTAAAACTTTGGCGTGTACTTCGCGAAAGTATGGAGTGGCAAGAAGAGGATGAATACAATTCCATTTTTTCCAAGAGATATTCCATAATGATGGCGGAAGAATCCTCATTGCCGATTATTTATTATCGATCTCAAAATTTGCTGTCAAGTGAGTTTTACATTTACATATTTCCTATACCTGTCAGAAGGTTAAACGTGCAGCGAAAGTTCATTTAAAATATAACATTTTTTCATAGGGTGTAAACTTATTTAGTCGTTTTAGGAAGATCTTATTCAGGTTATTCCTTTTTGTTATGATAGTAGTAATTACCAGACTGCGGATTTTTATGCATTTCTATATTTTTATGAACATAACTAAAGAAATAAAATTCCAATCAAATTTCTAATTTAAATGGAAATTTGTTTCATCTACTACTAAATATTATAGTAAATAACCTATTTTGGATATATTATATATTTTTACATATTATATGTATTGTGCATCATGATGTATTTTTGTATCATCAGATTTTCCATAAATGTATAAAAATCCGCAATCTAGTAATTATATTTGTGCATGATTGGTCAGTTATTTACAATCTCTCACTCTTCAATAATTTTGAACAGCGCGCCGCGTGAAAGCGCGGTGTATTTGTATGATCGATTAATTCAACGAATTAAATGCAGATTAAGATGAATTAAAGATACCCTGACATATTGCATGTGCAATCGAGTAAAAATGAACGGCTAATCTAAATGATTATTCATCGGAGCAAAGCAAATGTCATAATGCAGTTAGTCGGTATCACGTATAGGCTGCGCATTGATATGCGATTGCGCGCACACACACTACTGCTATGTAACACAGTTTCTATTTATGAGTTACATTTGCCGTTTTTCGAAAAGGGGATCCCTATGGAAAAAAACCTTGAGTTAAATCTTATCTAAACGAATGTTATAGATTTTAGTGATTTAATCGAGTCCGACTGTTAATGTAGAAGGGCACGCGCGACATTATTCATAGGCGTATCAATAATTCTATAGACCCGGTTCAAAATTATTCTGTGAGAATAATTTTTTACTCAATTTTAATCGATTATTAATAGACGCGGATTTTTATGCATTTATAAGAAATTTGAAAGCGCAGAATTGCACAAAATGCACGTAATACGAAAAGATGTATAATTTATTCAAAGTATAGTGCCTTCTGTAATACTTGGTAGGTAAAAATTTTTTACTGAGATTCTACTCTTTTAATTATATTCTTAAAAATATAAATTTGCATAAAAATCCGCAGTCTAATTACTAAATATCGTTATGTATTCTGGGATATGTAACTTATAAAATGATTTTAATTATGATCGCGATAAAAGTGCTTGATCACGTAACATGCACAAAGTCTAGTATTAATTAAGTTCACTGTCTATCAAATTGAACTTGAAGTTGTCCGAAACTTTAATAAAATATGGTTAAAAAACGAATACTATTTCGTTTACTCTAAAGTATATTTACTTATTATATCTTACTAATTATATATATATATATATATATATATATATAATTGCGTCTCAATACAATGCTAACGAATTTTTGAAAAGTTTTATATAATGCGTATAATATATTCAAAAAAAAAAAAAAATTCGTTAGCATTGTATTGAGACGCAATTATTGTGGTTATAATTATAGAGTTTGAAATCAATTTGAAAATATATATAAAAGTTACAAGACATTTATTGCAAACATACAATTAGTAAAAGATTAGTATACTTAGTAAATAATTAGTCTTAAATAGTAGTCTTAAACATAAAATTAGTACTAAAGATGGTCTTATAAAATATTATGGCTTATTAATATAGAAAATAATTGATTGTTTATACTGTGTTGATCCTTGCAAAGTGTATGTTTCCAATAAATATCTTGTAACTTCTATGCACATTTTTAGATCCGTCTCAAATTTTATCAATATGAATCACGACAGTCATGTTTTATTATAGTAACAATGAAATTTCAAAATGTTTTTTATAATATATACATAAAAGTTCTTAAGGATGTCGAATACTTCTGTGAGCGTACGTATAGAGAGAGAAAAAGAGGGAGAAGAGCGAATTTAATAATATTTAGGGAAAATGATAGTGAGCTTAATCAGACAACATTGATTTGAAAGAATAAAATTTAAAAACATAAAAGGGTATTCTCTGGAAGGGTATAAATGATAGTGGTAGTTTGTAGTATTGGTTGTTTTGTACATATGTATAGGGTTATAGCACCCTAAGGTAAACGGAGATTAGGTACGGTACTGGTTGTGACGCGGGCAGTGATGCCGTAGTCAAGGCGACCGCAGCAGCAGACAACCAACACTCCGACCAGCCGTCGACAACAAAATATACAGGTTTGTCGGAGTGTGCTGCTCCGCTTTTCCACTTCTACGGTGCCTTGGCTGTCCGCGTGGTTTCCTGGGTGACAAGTACGGCAGTTCCTTGAACGGGAAAAGCCCGATTGAAATACGTGGGGGGACACGTTCGGTCGCGCAAGTGCGTCCGGGCGTCGTGTTGAAAGTACACGCCATTCATGAAGACAGGTGAGTAAAAAAGAAACGTATGAACCGCGCTTTCTTAAGATTCTAATTATTTTTGTTTGTGCGCGTATTCATAGAATTTTCCAAACATGATTATGGAAAACAGAACGTAACGTGTTTGAACATACAGCGTACTAGCGCCTTATCAGTCTCTGCTATATTAATTTTATCATCTGCAATATGTATTTGTATAGTGACAGTTGATACAACTTGATTATTCATAGTTGTAAGCTGAACTATCCAAATAACTGCGATTTATGGTTCTGAGAATTTTTTCACGGTTCATAATTGTAGTTCTTAATGCAGAGTCATCGTACTATGGACATTCATACGTTACTGTTCGGCCTTTTTATGTGAAGATTTGTTGAAAATGTTCATACTACATTGTTAAGACTATGAATTGTTTGGTTCTTTAGACATTCACAGAAAAAGACAATGGACCAATTAGATTAATCCTGTGATTTGAAAATTTCATTTGTTTTAAAATGCTATATTTTCTATGGCTAGTATATCTTTTGAGTATTTGTTGTAGCAAAGATTAATTAATTTCTCCCACAGAGAAAACCATTACAGATTTCTTGCTTTATATATTCCCCTATTGCATTACGCTTTGGTGATTTTATTGTGCACCCTACCTGGGGGATATCTAATATTTGGAACCCTGTGTAGCATTTAATTAAAGTGGACTTATCAATGTATTTCTTGAAGCATGAAAGAAAAAGCCCACCATCAGTCATCTAATTATTTTAAAAATGATACTATAATAAATTTAAAATTTCAAGTAATGCAATGTTTTTTGTTTCATATGTTTATAGATTATGTTTATAAGATAAGACTTGTAATATTAAGATATTTGAAAGTATATAAATATGTAATATTATATATCGGGAACATGCAATGTAAAGTAACAAATAAGGTGTGCTGCAGAGCACTTTCAAGCATCAGTCATGCAGTCATGCATAACAGAGGCCAGGTGCATACACAGTATGCTTTCTAATGAAACCACCATTTTCTAGAATATAATAACATAATACTTGATATCAAGTAATATATTTTTCATATATTTTTTTCTCAAATTAATTATTACATTAACAATGCCTTAAGAGTTTAGTGTTGATATTATATTTGCAAAGAAAATGATTAATATATCTTTTTTCAATAGAATATACAATAAAAATTTCTATATCCTATTTTTTTTATACCATCGAAGTTTTTTCACGGGTACGTAGGCTAATTATAAAATTTATTGCTATTGATCGGGAGGGAGTTTTAATACTCTCTAATTGCACCTATGATCCGACCTTTCTTATCGATGCTTTCAATCCCCTTGACAAGAGTTCTATGTCCATCCACGCGTATGCTGCATTTTAGCCACCACCCCTCGCCCTTTCGTTTTCTTCCCTTTGAAACATTGTTTGGTACCTGTCACCCTACAGGTACAGGGTATACCAATACATCTTGCTACACATACGTCGAAACGATAATGCCGTGTTTCATTCGTATTGAGCGCTCTTTGAGGCTTCTCTTTGATCTATAGATTATTGAATGCTACACACCTGCGAGAAATTACGTAGGCGATTCTTCTTATATGTAGGTTAGGGTGCTGTTAATCTATCGCTATAACTAACATCCGATTCGCGGGTATCACTATTCGATTATGTTCCCTGCTTCTGCCTATCAACGTATACAATATGTATTCTGAAATTTATTATAATAAAAATGATTAACTCTACTATATTGTTATTCTTTCGATACTTATATACGATCGTATTTGTTATACTATAAAAAATAATCAATACATTCTTGCACATTGTATAATACATTTACACAGCAAAATATACATAAAATTTGTATTCATTTATGAAATATTTATTCTTTTCATTTTCATTTAAAGACTTTCCAAAATGTAGTACATAGTACTTACTAAGTGGGACAGTTTGTAACAATTTGCAGATTTAATAGTAATTTTGCTTCCTTTACTTATCAATTATATTTCTTTAGTGATTGCATTCTATAGAACGACCATAAGCATATAGAAAGAAATTTATAGCAGTTCTTCCCGTGCTGAATCTGTTGGAGAACGTTATTGATATTTATTGCATTTGTATATGTATACGTCTACAGATTCTTCCCTTCACAAACGGGGAGGTAGCAGTGGTGGTGATACAGTGGGAGTAGAGAGAGGTGAAGGAGTGATTGCCATGACTACGACAGGAGCCCAGTATGCCCTCGCAGCATCCACCAGAGCTAATAACAGTGGGGGTAGCTCTACAACAGTGGGGGTGGAACCTAAGCCAAGCGTTGTTGTCGTGACTACTTCCAGCTCCAGTGGCAGTGGTAATGCAGCACAGAGTCAGTCTACGAGGGGACAGCAACTTATCACTGTTGTTACCAGTCCTGATCCTTCCAGTCCAAATAATCTACAACCTATACAGGTTTGCTCAACTATATAGTATTAATAAATTCTCTATTTGTCAAAAAATTTCCTTTTTTGAAGAAGTTTTTTTCATGATATATGAAACCTTATATTTATCAATTACATATATATTTAATATTGTTGGAAATGAAGAAACTGTGTTAAATATTTATATTATTATATAGAAATTTACCGTTGATCATGAGAACATGCATACTATAAATAATAATTTAGTTATTGGTTCAGGATCCGCTTGAAACAGCTGCAGACTCTTCCAACGGCTCAACAGGTACTCCAGCACATGTTACAGCACAAGTTGTAGTGAATACTACCCATTCTGGTCAGCATACTCTTGTTGATTCTGACGCTGCATCCACGTCTGCTGGTACAATTGTCAGTGGATCTCCGCATTTTATTACAGTAACAGGTATGTTTTGAGTCAAAAATAATTTTAATATATTTTCACTTCATTCAGCTGTTAGTCACAAAATTTCCGTTTACCGAGTCGAAAATTGTAAAACGTTCAAATTTGAGAACTTGGTTTTAACAACTATCGTTGATATGTATAAAAGGAAATCGCGATAAGTTGTCGACAGACTCCTTATAAGTATATGTTAGGGGTGAGTATCAGGATCAGTTTGAAAAAAAATTATAGTGTTTGAGTAGAGATTTGGCCCTTTCCATGCTGCTGAAAAACATGCACCTCTGTTCTTCTACTCTGACCACACTAGGCACCAGTGACTCACCATCCTACGCGTCCCTCACAACGGCAGTAGGTGAGGGCAGAATATAATTAGCATGCATTATTTATTTCATTACTAATGTACAACATACTTGTAAAAAAGTTATGTATTATTTGTTAATATGCATTAATTAATTTTGCATGTTATAGTACGTTTTTTATATGGATGAATAATAAAGAAAAATATAAATAAATATAAATGCGTGTAGATATTAAATTTTATTTTAAGAGTGGAAGCGCTTACTTAAATGCACTCTATTTTTTCTAGTGATTGGCAAGATACAACTGTGTAACTCCTAAATATTATGCATTTCACAAAGCTTAATTCATGTGAAAGTGATATCTATATAAATATATTGAAATGTATCGCGTTTGTTTCAGTGTCTGGTGAACCAGAAGCGGTGGGGTCCGAGTCGGTTTCTCATCCTACTTATGTTCAATATGTTGAGGGGGATGGTTCTACGTATATACCGACAAATGGCCAGATGTAAGTATATCAATATTATATTCAATTGTTCCACTAAATTTTATAATTTATCATTCATAGGACATATCCTGTATATGCTGTTGGAGAAGCAGGGGCGATGTATACTCCTGCTTCCAGTCAGTACTACACACCAGCAACCACACCAGTAACTTATGCTCAGGTAATTTATAAAAGATCTTATCTCCTATTAATGGATGTAACTGTAATTCTAGTGTAATGTGTGGCTTGTAGTATTATCATGAATAATGTTTCATTGATGTAGGTCACTGGTCAAGGTTCAAATTCTACAACTGGACAATTGTTATCCCAGGGCAATGGCACATACCTTATTCAGCAGAGTGTTGTAGATGGGGATCCAACAGCACATGCATTGATATCTGCAGCTGCTGCACGTGCTAGTCCACAGACAGAAAATGCGGTAAGATAGCAATGCATGTTTATGGTTTACATTGCTTTCAATTTCTTTATTATTTTGCAAAACTCTGTATATATAATATAAATTTGTATCGAGTTGCTCTAGAATATTAGATAGTGAATGCTGATTTATAATGAGGCTACTTTTTCAAAATTGGGATTTAATGTGGTATTGGTATGTTGGGTGTTTGATAGGAAACTGTGGTTAGCGGGGGTGGAGGGGCATACTTGATCAGCGGTAATTCAGGAAGTACTGCTGTCACCGTGGAAGATGCTGCAGCAGCAGCTGCGAACATGACGCATGCCACTAGAGTTTCCCAAGCAACAGTAAGCTGATACATAATCTCTATTTGTAAGCTTAACTGTACTAATTCGTTATAGCATGCAAAACTGCTTTTTTAGAGGTGCTTTATATAAGCTCAAAATTTAATTTGGTTCGCCAATAATGTAAAAAAGACTTTTTCTAACATAAATATTACTAGCACGTGTGGGTGTTATATGTAGTTTGAACTAGCATTTTATCTTCTGATTTTTTATGTATATAGCGTTATATATTGAATGTTCGTTAATAATATAATTCTGAAGGTTATAATGAATTTTATGTAATCAGGTTCATTGGTTGCTTGAAAATTATGAAACAGCAGATGGTGTTTCTCTTCCAAGATCCACACTTTACAATCATTATCTACGTCACTGTTCCGAAAATAAATTAGATCCTGTAAATGCTGCAAGTTTTGGGAAATTAATACGTTCCGTTTTTTTGGGTTTAAGAACCAGACGATTGGGCACAAGGTAAAGGACTTCATTGTTTTTTCTAAATACACTCTGCATTATTTTTTAATCATTATCATCTTTCACAGGGGAAATTCAAAGTATCATTATTATGGAATTCGTGTTAAACCCAGTTCTCCTTTAGTCATGCTAAATGAAGATGGAACATCGCGTCAGCAGCAAGGTACAAATTCGCAAACGAAACGATTCAAATTCGTGAGCCAAAAACAGGATACTACATATGAGAACAATGCGCATTCAAATACGAACATTTCTTCGAATAATTCGCCGCCACAATATCATCAGTATCTTGGTGAGGCGAGTGGTGCCATTCCAGAATTTCCAGAAATAATAGTCGGACATGGTTCGTCCCTTCCGGAAGATTGCACGTTAGAGGATATTGATACGTTCCGTAGTATATACAGAGAACATTGTGAAGCCTTTTTAGATGCTGTTCTCAACTTTGAGTTCGCTACTGTAGAAAGCCTTTGGAGAGAATTTTGGCGTAGCCAGGACAATAATAATGGTGATGAATGTGAGGAAGAAAAATATTTATCAAAGTAAGATTTTTACACTTGATTTTTTAAAGAAATTTCTGAAAAAGATTTTAAGACATTTTATACTTTTTGTTTAGGACTAAGTTATATCAGATGTGTAAATGTTCAGAAGTTCAGGATTTCATAAGAAAAGTTGATTATACATTTTATCAAAATTTGGTAGAAGTACTAATGCCTAATGTGTTGCGACCCATACCAAGTGAGTTGAATTGATCACGCCATTATATATTTGTAATATTATTATGGTACCAATTAATGTACAATTTCCAGGTTCATTAACACAGTCTATCCGAAATTTTGCGAAAGGACTAGAATCGTGGTTGACGTCAGCAATGGCTGATTGCCCTGAAGAAATGACTCATATAAAGGTAGTATTAAAAAATAATGAAGAATTATATCTTTTTTAACGATATTTTATTTTAGTTGACTGCAGTATCTGCATTTGCTCAGACACTAAGGCGTTATACATCGTTGAATCATCTTGCTCAAGCTGCACGTGCAGTGCTTCAGAATTCTAGTCAAATAAATCAAATGCTAGCTGATCTGAATCGCGTTGATTTTCATAATGTGCAAGAACAGGTATCTAATTTGTTAAGGCTTAGTAATTTAATATAATGTATACCTCTTCTAACACTGAAAGATGCATGTATATATATTTTACAGGCTTCGTGGGTATGCCAATGCGATTACGCAATGGTACAACGTCTGGAAGCAGACTTTAAGGTAACATTACAACAGCAAAATTCATTGGAAGACTGGGCAATTTGGTTAAAGAGCGTTGTGACTCAAGTTCTTAAACCGTTCGAGGAAAAGCCAACATTTGCAAAAGCCGCTCGACAATTTTTGCTCAAATGGTCCTTTTATAGGTAATTATTTCAAATATGTAAATGTTTACAATTAATTCCTTATATTTTTGATTATTATTTTATTATTCATTCAATAGTTCCATGGTTATTCGTGACCTTACCTTAAGAAGCGCAGCAAGTTTCGGATCTTTTCATCTAATTCGATTATTGTACGATGAGTATATGTTTTACTTAATTGAGCATCAAGTAGCAGTTGCCACAGGGACAACTCCAATAGCAGTAATGGGAGATGTGTGTATTCTTGTCAAACAATGTAAGATATAATATATTTAATGACTATTGGATTAATAGCTGTTTTTATTTTCTTTCAGAAAAGTCAAAATTGCTCTTTAGTTAGTGCGTTTGGGGCCACTTCTAATGGAGGTAAGTTATGTTTACTTAATATTTTTCATGAGTTTTATAAATTTGCATGGAATTTGTAATTTAGAAATGTTTTTTTTAGATGCATCAAACACGAGTCAACCAAAGCGTATGAAATTAAGCTAACTGCGTGCCTACGTCTTTTAGTTTTGAAAATAAGCCAGTAGCACCTGAGAATGGAACGTTAGCACAAGAGCATGCAGGCCTACTAACACACTAGTCCCATAAATTATAATTTTATATAAGATGAGATCTTATTGTATTATGACTTGAACAAAGAAGATTTTTGCATAACGAACACCCAGGATATATACAATCTAAGTAAGTTTGTGTGATATAATATGTAGGAGTATGTAATGCAATCTTGTTTCATACGAGCATATGATGCAAGTGTAAGGTATCGCTGGCACGATGTTTAGTACATTAATGTATCATCTAGTCGAAACATCCTTGAAATGTGTATGGGACCATGAATTTATCATGCCCTTATAGTATTCAATATTGAAAGCTTACTCGACTATAAGTTTCGTTTCCTTTGAAGCTTTCGAGCATTTCGAAAATTCAAATACCTTATTTTGTTTAAAAATGACAACTATTTGAAGATTTATTAACAGACTGTTTATAACTTGAACTTTGTACTACTTAATGTACTATACTTTTTAGTATGTTACATGAAAATTAAGTCGAGTGAGCTTAAAATAACAAACATCAGTTTGTGCAAAAGAAAATAGTCGGGAAGAGAGCATTTTTAACGGAGAAAACTTTTTCTCCTGGAATTCATATCGACGGATTCTATTTTGCACAAATAATTGAGTAACGTTTTACAAGATCCGCCCTGTCGACGGTATTGTCAAAAGAAAAAGAAAGAAAAGTAACTATTCCTACTGGAGCAGATGCAAATTAGATTACTATAATGGTATAATCGATAACAGTTTTAAAAATTTCTGACATTCATATTTTTTAATGCAATTTATTAATTATACATCGAGTTGCGTAAAAATGTTCTGTTGTAAGCCGTCTGTGTGTTATACTCTATATATATTCTTTCAGTACTTTTAAACGAATAGTACAAAACAGCGATGAGAAAAATGGCGAATGTAATGGTATAATATAATCGTTTTGATTTACTGATAGAATATACATTATAGTTCTTACATTAAATGTATATATATATGAATGGTATGACAGAGAATTGCACAGTTGTTGAAATTTAATATGAAAGAGAAAGAAGAACATAAAATTGCAAATTGTAACAATGAAAACTGTGAGTGTCTTCAAACATACTTCGCATTTATTACATAATTTTAATATATTTAACTACAGAAGAAGATGATTTGTATTTGTAGACACTCAAGTAACTTATCTATGTAGTAAAAACTAACTAAATTTTAAGTATACATTGTGAATTTCATGTTAAACTTTTTTGTTATATATGTATTATTTTATGAAAACATGTCAAAATATGTAAGTTGTTACAAAAGTTGAAAACACATATTTTTTTTATGTATGATTTCATCATTTATTGTATTTATTTATTTCAGCCTAATGGCCTAGAACTTAGACTTCGTGCTACATAATGATTTTATCATTTATGATTACAATTAGATTTAATTATATATATTACAGTCACTTCCTAAATGTGGAAATTAGCTAAATTAATGGAGATATACTATAATTATTTATGACTTACGATATGATACCAAAAGACTTATATTCTAATTTGATATGTTCATTTCTAAGAATTTTAGTGTACATTGAGAGAAAGGGAGAGAGAGAAAGAGAGAGTATAATTTGTTGCACACTGTAGGTTCATAAAAACTTCTAGCTATTATTATGTTTTGTTTCCATAAAAGTTTGATATTTCTAAATATCTCATATTTTATGTTGTATAATACATTTATTTCATATATTTAGTGACATGAACAAATATATACACACACTATTATATACTTTGAAAGAAGTATGAAGTTTCAATGAAATTGATGTGTATTGTTTGATATATTTTTCCAGTAACTTGCTTATTATGATTATTACCAAATGTCGTAAAATTACTCTAATAATTCCATGTTTATAAAACAAAAAATTTATTTGCAAAACTTGCGCTGAAGTAAACTTCAATTAATGCTTGCACATTTACGAAAATGAATATCGAATATATTAAAAGATTATCCTTCAAAGTTATTACTATCTGCATGCGAGTTTACTCAAATACAGAATTGATGACGTAAACGTATTTTTTATTGCAAAACATTGCTGTATTTATTGTTTAATTAGACTTTGTGAAAGCACGTTATGTATTTTACAAGAAATCGAGAATTATTATGTAAAAATATACGAATTGCTTGCTTTTTCAAGAGAAATCCTAAGTTAGAACGTATCTCGAAATGTAGGAAACGAGTAATTGCATAAATGTTTAAATCCATTTTAGGATGCTATTCTTATTCAATATTAAATTGAAAGATAGAAACTCCTATGAACAAACTAAATGTTTGGCAAAACTTGGTGCCTTTTATTTCATACAAGAAAGAAACGAACATTTTTTTACTGTACCTTGATTATATAAAGAATCGAGGCCAAACGACCAAAATGAATGAGACAGATAGTTACGCTCTTCCTTTAGGGCTTCTTTTATAGCATTTTATTTTGTAAAAAGAGTTAGGACGTTTTTTCAAAGTGATGAAGTAGAAAAAAGAATTCAATGAATGTATGAGAGGAAATGTATGCATTTTATAAAAATATTGTATCGAGCAAAAAACCGCGGTTATTTCGTTTAAATTTATTTAAACTATCTTTTTTACAAAAAGAAGTTTCTTCCAAAGTAAAATTCACTTTGTTGAAGGTCATAATAAAGGGTACTAAATACTGGTCAAATTTATTACATTGCGATGTTCGTAAATAGTTTTAACAAGAATAGGATACAAATATATATATATATATATATATATATATATATATATATATGTATGTATATGTATGTATGTATATTTATTTATTGTATAAAAGTATTGCATATATATACTAGTCAAACTTTTTATAGATTTAAGTCGAGAACAGGGATTGAGTATCACACAGTAAATTGACCATTGGTTGCGCATTATATTATTTGTATGCAGAAGGAAAGGATAGAATATTTCCATAACTATAATGAGCTTATACATGTAAAAACTAATGATATGTGTACTTAGCATAAGAATGGCTTTCTAAGAAATTTCTATATTTCTTTTCTTATCAATAAGAATTCATGCAATGATGGCAGGTATGATTGAATATAGAAATGTGCGTTAAATGAATTCATTTTCAAAATGCAGCATTTAAAAATCAAAATCAAATAGAGATGTCTTATTATATTACACGAAAATGATACTATTCAAAAGGAAATGTTTTGCACGGTTCTGTATTCATTGATACTTGCTTGTACTTTGTACTTTTTAGGTAGAATCGCTGTTCGTAAGTTTCACATAATTATCACAAAGTGCAAGCAATTGTAGTCTTGTTGTTGATGATAAAAGATCAAACTTAACACAGTTTCCTATGTTGCGAAAGAAGACGGCCTTAAATAATTCCAATTGTAAGACAGAAAAAAAGATTTACTACGTTGTTAAGAGATGAACATTGAGAACAAACGAAAAAGAAGAAAATTAAGAGATGCTCTTGAGAGAGGAAAAGTAAAAGTATCGTTTTCCTTATAACTTAAAGAAAATATTTTGATACCTCCAGATTTGCACAAGTCGAGTGTCATTCATTACTGCTTAAATAAGATTATTTTTACTGAATGCAGCTCAAAACGATAAACAATTTATACAAATTATGTGAGGTGTAAGAAGCTCTAAGAACTGTGTGAATGTGCGAATCACAAAAAATTGAATAATAAATATATGTTTAAAACTTGTAAGATTGCGTTTGTTATCTAATTTGTGGTGTTATCATAAATCATTTAGTTGACGAGTATTTTTCATTAAAATAATTCATTGAGAGACATTTAAAAGAATAAAGATAACTTAACAAGCTTAACATCTATCAACCGAATACCAGCTAATTTCATTTTTATGTTTACTACAAAACATGAAACGCCTACAATGTAAACAATACAATAATTATTAATTTTAGAATAAGGTCTTTGCTCGTTCAAAATTACCGGCGTTTCGCACGAATCACGTGTAGACCCCAGAGTCGAGAAAGTTGCTCCCTCAGTCGCCATGTTGCGCGCGGTCTGTATATTACGTAGTTGTGCGCGGTGGAACGAAATTTTCCAAATTTTGTAAAAAATTTCGAGAAATTGAATTAGTTTTTATTCATTTCGTGTATAGTATACTTTAAAGGGTACGTATTGATATAAAGAAGAGTAATTTATAATATGAAATACTAGAATATCAACATAAACATTATTAATGCAGGCTAAGCTGTTTTCGTATATTATACGTTTTGTTTATCTACTTTATTCCACGAGCATTGTTAATTTATTGAGAATTTTATTCCTTTTATTCTATTTTTTATATCGGCAATGAAGTATAATTAGGAAAGAGTGGTAGGGATTATAATACATGAAAATTATTATTCGAAAAGAATTCAATTTAAGTTTGTCCGTTATATTTGAATCATAACAGCACCCTCTATCGACCATTTTTTTATAATTTGAATTTTGATACACGTTCGTTTTTACACCAGAATTATAAACTAATTGTTATATTATTTGTATTATTGTAGACGATAGAATAACACGAACTATCATCTTCAAGAAGAAAACGTAGTAACACAAGGCAAGGAGTATATCATCTTCCTGATTTTCTACAATTAAGGTATCACTGCATTGGTAAGTGGATAATATTAAATATTTTGAATAATTATACTGAAGAAATTTTTATAAATACAGTCAAAGAAATGCAATGTAAATAGAAATTTATTTCATTGTCTAAATATTACAATAAACATTTGGGTATTCCTTGCATATTACAATACATTCTGTACATCTTTAAACATATAGATTTTTAATAAATAAACAAGTATCCTTAGCCTAATTATTATCAGCATTGCTCAATATCTTGCTTCTTTCGCTTCAAATTGTATTTACCATAAAATTGTGATTAATTTAAAAAAATTCGATTATTAGTTTGGTAGATATTCGAAATAGAAAATAATTTATATGTATGAAAATTAAACTTTTTTTTATGTATTATATATATATATATAAAGTATCTAATATCATACCTCACGCATTAAAATAAAATCAAGAAAAAGGGGAATAATGTACATTACTTAATATGGATAATTTTTAATGTTAAATATAAATCTCTGGATTTATACAACAATAATAATGACAAGCAATTAAAGTTGGGACAATAATCGATAGTTTGTCTATAGCTGACTAATTGCTATAGAATGTATACATGGATAGTGTACCACTGCCTTTTATTCATATATTCATACGATACTTTGTGTATTTACGGATAAGTAAAAGAAAAAATCTAACAATAAGTTTGATTCACTTCGTGAAATTTGGCAGAACAATATATTTTAATAATTGAAAATCATTTAAACGTTCTCTGTAAAATTAATGTTAATAGTTGTTGACACGTCATCCACGAGTAACAAAGTAGTTCCAGATTTTTTTCTCAATAATTTTTGTTTTTTATATCTATTTACAGTAAAAGGAAACTACATCTAAGGTATCGTTTATCTGCTACAACTTAATATTTTTATAAAAAATTTTGAGCCATTTTGGTGGTTAGAATAATGCAATTATTAAAACCATATTGTTAGTTCTTGAGGTTATAGGAAAAAGTAATTTAAACATTTAAGCGTTTTTAATCAATTTCTTCGAGATTTTCTTAGAATTGCAACAAACTTTCTCGCGTTCATTAAGCAATATTTTTACTTCGGTATTCCATTAATTTTAAATATGTAAATCTAACTATATGTTAGAACATTTTTTTGTAATCAGTTTTTTGCAGCATTCATAAATTTTTTTCTAATTTCAAGAATTCTATAAGATCAATTAGAAAAATGATTGAATTTAATGTATACTTTCAATTGTTAGGTATAAAATGTCTTCAGATATCATGAGCACAGATTTTGGCAAAAATAAAAATATGCTATTTGCTAGGCGATACTTTGTAGTTGATGCAAACGATATTAATGATGATAGAAGCTTACATATCCCAACTCCATCTGAAAAGTTAATTAGTAGTGAGTTGCAAATAGATGTACGGACGGTTAATAAATCAAAACCTGATTTGGATACTGCAAAACTTTCGTTAGATACTAAAGAGGATCAAACTAAAGGTGATAATAAAAAAAGATTAGACAAAGCATTCTTAGTGATGATAATATCATCAAAAATATTTCATTTAAAAAACATTCCTTGTAAATATTTGCCATTTGTAGTTCATTGTAATTGAATTTTCTGGTGATTACATATTTGTTAATAGAATTTGCCATTTAGTCCATTATAAGTATGTTGTTAGTCAATTGAATTGGCACTTTAAAACAGCTGATCTTTTAAGGTTTCTGTAGAAGGAGACCTACAAGGTCTTTCTTCTTCTCTTTGTCTTTTTAATATGATAATAAAATCAATGTTGAGCCACTGACTGAGTTATAGTGCATGCCTGACACGGTAGTATATTAGTGCTTTCAGAATGCCAGTACAATATAAAAATAAAACAAAATTTTCAAAGCGTCAAGGTATCATCATCACTTATGGAATAGTTCCTAGAAGGTCTTATCTTCACAAAAATCTATTTCTTAAAAATATTTATGAACATTTTGTACCCCAAGGTGTGTATTTAAACCAAGATTGTTTTTGCTCTAGAAGTTGTTGGACATCAATTGAGATTTAGTACTCACAATGAAACTAATTATAAAAGTAGTGATATTGCTGCATTTATTCAACCAGAATATGATACAAGCATAGATGAGAAGTTACCAGAGACAGTGACATTACTCACTACACCGGAAGGAGGAAAGTTATACTTAGTAGGCACAGCACATTTTAGTGTTGAAAGTCAAAATGACGTTGCAATGGTAAATAAATTACATTTTACACGTAGCAAATATATTAAATACATTTCAGAATATTCAAGGATCATTCCAATATGTTTTCTTTAAAGATAGTAGGAACCTCCTAGTAGGATAATTAAAAAATATATTTTTTCTTTACAATTAAAGATCATTCAGGCTGTACAGCCTCACATAGTTGTAGTTGAATTATGTAAAGCTAGAATCGATGTTATAAACATTAACGAGGAAGCTCTATATCGTAATGCAACAGACTTAAGTATTAGTAAGTTCTCCAGATTGTTCAATTAAGCATAATGCTTTTGGCATAGCATTCACTTACTTCGTTTTTGCAGAAAGTTTAACTGAAACAATAAGACACTATGGAGTTTATAATGGATTGTTGCACATTATGTTATACCGCATGGTGGCTCATGTCGTTAAGCAACTTGGGATGCCACCAGGTGGTGAATTTCGTACAGCGTTCGAAGAGGTAAACTAGAATAGACTTTAACTGAATTTAAACAACAACGTGAGATAATTATAAGTTCCATGGTGCTTCTTCAGGCAAAAAAAGTACCAAATTGCATTATTCAGTTAGCGGATCGTTCGATTAACGTGACATTTCAACGTGCTCTGAGAGAATTATCTTGGTGGGAAATAATGAAGCTAGCTTGGTTAATGATACGATTAGATTCTCGCATCAGTAAACAAGACGTAGAGCGTTATAAACGGAAATGCGTGATACAACAAATGATTTCATCATTGAGGGAAGAGTACCCAGCGATAGAGAGAACGTTTGTCACAGAAAGGGATATGTATCTCACATATCATCTTCAGATGGCTACTGCAGCACAACGCACTGCAGAAGGGCTAAAACCACCAAGAATCGTAGGGGTTGTTGGCATAGGACATATAAATGGAATTGTTGAAAACTGGGGGAAAGTGAAAGCCTCTGATATATGGCCTATTATACGGTATATATAAAGTTAACTTAAGTACTCATGAATGTATCATTATTGATACCTACTCTTCTTTTCCGTATTTCTTTTTATAGTGTACCTCCTCAACCTTTATCAAGCAAAATATTGAAGTTTACAATTAAAGCCTCCTTATTGGGAGCTACGATTTACATGGGATATAAAATTATCCCACTACCTTCTTCTAATGCGTTGCAATCAATCAAATCGTCGATTGAAGGATTATTGAAGGTCAGTGCTAAGTAGAATAGCTGGAATTTGACTTTTAGAGCTCTTTATTGATATATAACGCATACTTTTTATCAAGAACAAAGAAGCAAATACAAAATAATTGTTTCCTTTATTTTGTGCTGCCTATCCTTAAAGATCCTGTCGAACTTTCTTCTGGTTTTTAATTGATATAATATTGTAATAAGCATGGAGGCAACTGCCTGTGCAGATGAATACGAACACGCTATACCTGGTGTCATGTACACTGTACATAATATACCAGGTCCTGGAATAGATTTAGAAGAGTTTGAATCAGAATATTCGTTAGGTTGCTCATGTACAATTCAGTGTTCCAACTGTTCATGTACACGTGGTTCGCCGAATTATAAAGATGGTCGTATACTAGATGAAAAATTATCAGGGCCAATAGTTGAATGCAATCCTCATTGTACTTGTGGAAAAAATTGTGACAACAGAGTGGTACAGAATGGTCCAGTGGATAGTCTAATCGTGTCAGAGATCGGTGGAAAAGGACACGGTTTGTTCACGAGTAAACCCATTAAGAAAGGTCAATTCATTTGCGAATACGCTGGGGAGGTGGTAGATATCGAGGAAGCAAGGCGTAGAGTCGAGGCGAATAAAAATACCATGAATTACGTTCTTGTCGTTTCTGAGCATATCGGGGATCGAGTAATAATGACGTGCATAGATCCTAAATATTTTGGCAATATCGGTAGATACTCCAATCACAGTTGCGATCCGAATACTAATCTCGTACCTATTCGAGTCGAAGGACCAGTACCTCGATTATGTTTGTTCGCATCCAGAGATATAGAGATAGGCGAAGAGATAACTTTTAACTATGCTGGCGGAGTTACTAATTCCATCCATAATCTCAGTCATACACCCTGTCTTTGTGGTTCCAACAACTGTTCTGGCTATCTGCCTCATAATACTATTTAAGACTGTTAGGTCTTTTGATAAATTTATCGAAATACTATTTAAGACTGTTAAGCCTTTTGATAAATTTATCGGAAAGCCTTCAGTAAATTTGTATGACTGGAAAGAATTGAATCTGAATTGATCATAGAGTTGTGTAAATATAAAACAGAGTTTTGATAATTTGCATTTATTCGTTGCTTTGTTTATTCGAGAAAAAAAAAAATATATATATATATATATAAATTATTTTACAGCAAGTTAGTATCCTAAAAGAATATTTATTTTTAGTAAGAAATGAATAATTGAATATTAAATCCGTGATATTATGTTTGTTGTAGAGTGTAGAAAATTAGTGTGCTAATAGTACAGAGAAATTGTAATTTTTCCTTATTAATATAGAATTGAAGATAGCAGAGTAAAGAAATGTTACTTTGATCATGATAATTATATTTTCTATTATAGCCATCTCGTGCGTTCATTTAAACTGATACATATTAGAAAAGATAATTGAGATGAGGATATTTTTATGGATATGACAATTGTTAACTTTAACGCATTGTAAATTAAAAAAGGGTCATTACAAGAAAGATCGTGATTCTCAGTAGATTTAAGAATATAATGTGAATTATGATTAAGAAATGATTTATCATAAAATCATGATTTTATAGTGAAATTAAAAAAAAGTAATGTACTAATATATTACTCTAACTAAAACTATTGAGAATGATAAAATATCATTGTTACTCGAGCCTCGATTTAATATTCTATGTTGTATACGTACCAAACATTTTTGTAATAATTGAAATATGTTAAAAATATATTATATAAGGATGCGTGTGTAGCGAAATAGTTAAGCACAGTATATATCAATTTTCCAACGAAATAAAACATTTGTGCGTTTTAAGTAACACCAATGTTGTTAATAATGTAATTTTACTCTATACGAACATTTGAACACAGTTTCTTTAATCTCCATATTGTTTGGTATAAATAATGTGCAGTGCTGACAATAAAGTGGAGTGTGATATACAGAAAAGCAAGTCTCGGATTTATAAAAATCTTTTCAATTTATTAGAATATACATCCGATACGTCAATTAAAAAAATTGACCTTCAGGAGATTGATTGAAGTTTATATTTTAACCTTGAAATTGAATTTTTATAATTGTATAAGTACTAGAAAAGCACTAGAAGAGTACCCAGTATTCTTTTCGTTCCTTAAACATTAGCGAACCTCTTTGGTTTGTTGTGTAACTATGTTTCCTGTATCTTAAAAACTGTACATTACACAAAGGTAATACATAATTCATAGAACGAGCATAAAATTAATCAACAAGCTAATATCTTTTTGTCCTAATAACTTCTATTTTTTTTCTTCGTTTTTAGCACATTCCGATTCTTTCGACTCGTTACAATATCTCCAACGCATCCATGCTACCCTCATGCGATCCCAAATGTTCTCTAACGAATCCATAGCTGGTCTAACATCTAGTAACGTGAACGTAAATTTTTCATCAACTGCCCCACCATCATAATAATCTATAACGTATCGTACATCCTTTCCGCATCTGTCTACGATCCAATCGTGCCGGTCAAATGGTAATTCATATCTAAAAAAAAAAAAAAAATAGTTCCACATTTATTAGTCAAACTCATCAAGGATAATCGTGAATTATTCTTCTCGACAACCGTAACTCACCCCAACCAATATCGGATACGCGCACGTGGCGAATACTGCTTGGCCTTGCCTCCAAAGCTACGCAATTTCGGAGTACCACATTCTTTCGCATGAAGAGCCTCCCACTTAAGCACTTCTTGCCATGCAAGTTCGTTATTTGCATTGTGGATTTTTATTATGTCGTCCATGTCTTTTGGTGTTATGTCGTCTTTTTGCCATCTCCAGCCTTTCCTCAGCATCGCATTCCAGAACATCTGTTGCGAAGGATATACCCAAAACTCTCCTTCTCCCACTGCTTTTGGTATAGATGAAACTTGTCTCTCTGTGGGCAGTGGGAAAGGCTGATCTGGCGCTGGTTGTTGATTAGCTGGTGGCATCTAGAATTTTATTTAAATTATCATTCAGAGGAAACGAATTAATGCCAAGGGGTATTCTAGAGATACTCTGAATTGCGTTAATTAGGATATTAACCATGTTAAGGGGATTAATGTCTTCTGAAGCCATGTCATTAATTGGACATTCGCTGGAATACGTAGATGGTGTTTTCTCCTGTGCAGATTTGTGCATAGGACATTCTGGAGGAGGCTTCCCATCAGGTTTGTGTGTTCCATGATATGGAGCGTTTGAGATTTGTTGTTGGTGCGTTGGGATAATCGCATCAGCTGCCAATACAGCAGAAGTCATTACGTTACCCATTCTCCTTTGCTCTAGAATTTCTGCAACGAGCATTTGAAATTAGAATACAAGATCTTTTCATTCAAGAAAATGAAAATTACGAACGTTGGAAGTATAACCTATAAATAGATTATGCAATAACCTACATCTTCTGTAGTTTCAATGTCACAGCTAGATATGTTGGAGCGGGAAGTAAGAATATAATTTCTTGTGAAATATACAGTGTTTTGGTAAAAGCGAGGTTTCAATACTTACATAGAGCTATGAACATGTGATATCGTTGTTTAAGTAAATCTATTTGATCATCTGTTTTTATCAAATTAGGGGGACCTAATAAATTACGATGTTTCTAAATATATTAAATAAACGTCAGGAATTAGAGGTATTGTCCTTTAAAGAATTGGAACATCTCGATTCCAAATTCTTTAAATCGCTTAGGATTGTGTCACACATTCACACTGTCATTTCTAGCAGTGCTAGCAGTAGCGATCTCTGTTAAGGTCACGGTAATTTTCCCTAAAAGTAGGAAACTTCCGGGATTTTACAACAAACGTTCGTGAATAATTTGAGGCAACCTTTCAACAAAAATTTATTCTATTTTCATATCTGTACATAAATACGCTTGTAATAATACGTAATTAATAATTTCACCAAGTTGTAGGAAGTTTTACGTTTTTCTATTGGTAGAATCTTAGATTCGAATTTGAAATTTTTGGCGCAAGGAATTTATTAGGCGGTGAATTATTTTTTAGTGCTTTTTTTTATTAAAATACATATAATATATACACTCAGTCCGCAGATTTTAGTATGCGAATAGTGACGTTATCGTTAGATTTAAACCACCTTTCATTATATATACAAAAGACATAAAATTTCGAGAAGAAAATCGCGTTATTAATAAGATAATATTTTCTCAGTAACAACGATAATTTCGGAATAATCGATAAATTCGAAATAATAATTTCTAATGCGAAAGGAGTTCCCACTCGCATAATTCTTTAGCCTACAATACTGTAAAAACAAATCAGAGAAAAAGAACAGGTCTATCGAAATACATACTCGTTATTATTAGATGTTAAGAAATCACTATTTATATTATACTTAAGGCGATCTACTCTTTACAACAAAACCGGTTTTCAATATATTCTTCTTCTACTATCATCGAAAGCCGATTTTGACAAATACACTGGCCACTATTATTCATAAACTCAGCAAGTTCCGTAGTTTCGCGGAAATTGAACCTATCCAATCGTGTGGCATAGATGTGTGTTCTGAAAGGATTCGATCAAAGCGAAAAGAATCAATTCCTTGCGATCTTCGTTGATTCCTTGTTTCCGGTTACGTGTTCCAGATCCAGACTATCGTATTCTAGTCCAGCAGTGTTATCATAATAGGCATAGTCGTAGTCATTTTTTTTCCCAGATTTTGGCCGCGTTGTAGTGGTACTAGGTAGCCTCGTCGTGGATGAAAATGGTCTGGCGGATCCACTAACATAAGTACTTTCCCTAGGAGTTGTTGGTGATTGTGGCGATCTTTGAGTATTAGAGTTGAAATTGTTGGGATTGTACGTGGTGGCTGTAGAAATTCTCCTATGTAAAAATAGAAAAAATAGTAGAATGATAAAAACTGTAAGAATATGTAAAAACGTATTTTTTTAAATAGAGAGAGAAAGAGAGAGAGAGAGAGAGAGAGAGACCGTTGGCTCGGGTTTAGAATTACGTATTACGTACTAATCTATCTAATACCTTGGTACTGGAGTGGTAGACCTCGGTGTTTCAGCCAAATGATTGATACTGGCAGGGCTGAATCCAATTCCAACCGAAGACCTTGCTAAATCGTAATTTCCGGTGCTGGTTTCGGTATAGTATTTCCCATTTGATCCATCGTAATTGTTATATTGCGTGGCCTTCTTTGGTGCTTTGGTACTGTCGTAGTATTGGGACGAACTTTTGATAGGTTGGTTAGATTTTTCGTAGTACTGTCCGCTTTCGCTGGTCCTCACAGCTGTTTGAGCCTGGGCATTGTCATTGGGGATATACTTCTTCGTGGCTGGGCTATATGTCGTAGGAGCGTAACTGCTGCTTGCAAAACTAGGGAAGTATTTAGTGGTTGGTTGAGAGATATCCTGCCTGATGGTCGTACTACTTCTGTACTGTCCATTGTTATTGTTGTTATTGTAATTATTGTTGTTGTTATTATAATTATTGTCGTAGATGGTAGGCGCAGCAGTGGTAGACTGATAAGGTACGTTATTATTTGTACGTTGAATATTATTGTAATTTCTCTGGTAGTTTGTGTAATCGTTTGGCTGGTAATTGGTGCTAGGTTGCAAGGTCGTGGATTGCGTAAACTGCGCGCCGTTATTATAATTCTGATTGTAATTCTTATTATAGCTAGTCGGCTTCACCGTGGTACTCTGACCGAAGCCACCGGTATTTTGTTGATTGTAATTGGGATTGGTGTTGTAAGCGTTGTAAATGGTCGTCCTGGTCGTCGTGCTAGGAGACTGAAAGTTGTAATTATTCTGATAATTGGTGCTGGGCGGCTTGTACGTCGAAGACGGCGTGTTATATCTCTGCGTATTTTGTTGATTCCTGTTGAAATTCTCTAGAGGCTTCGCACTGGTCGACGATACGAAACCATTGGCTCGTTGATTGTAATTATTACCACTATAGAAGCCGGTATAAGTATTCTGATTAGCAGAAGCAGCTGCAGGTACAGGAGTGCTGGACGCTACGTAATTATTGTTGCCATTGTCATTGTACTGCTGCTTCCTGCTGACCTTTCTCACTCCGGTCTTTTTTTTTTCTTGAGCAATTTCGTCCTTGTAGGTTTTCTCGCTCTCGTAATCCTCATCCTTGCCGTTTCTGTTATTGTAAAAATTGCCACTGCTGCTGCCTCGGAGATCCCTGTTGGCGTTGAAGCTGCTCGACGACACTCTGTTGAGAGTGTTGGCCGACGAACGAACAGGGTCACTGGTTTCAGACCGTTGAAGATGATCTTGGGGCTCGGCGTCGCTGCGTATGCTATCGTAGTGAAGCGACTCCAGGCCGGATCCTAATCTGTACAGGTCAAAATTATCGCTGGCGTAGTACAGAGTGGCCGCCTCGCAGTCGACGTCGTACCAGTCCGCGCAGGTTTGACTTTCTTGGTCGAATGCTGTGTCGTTGGGACACAAGAACCTTGGGGGGGGGGAGGAAGAAGAAAAAGGAAAAAAATAACAGATGCTTAATAAGAGATCGTTTTGAACGCGTCGGTGGATGAAATATTAATTTCTCTCACAAGATAACCTACTTGTAGTCCTGAATAGTGCCGGACACGGACACACAGACGTGGAAGACTTGGCAGTCAGTCTCTGGGTCGGCGTAATAGCTTCCTACGATCTTATTGCGACAAGTGAAGGAAGTTTCCGGCATGTACTGTTGCGAGTACCTGGGTGGTGGCCGTTGGAGCCCGAAGACACAGGCTCCGAGCGCAGCCACTGTAACAAAATGGGAATGATCGAAAAAAGTCGTAAACTTTCGCTTTGCATAATCAATTTCGCCAGTAACGAGAAAGGAAAATCGCTCGGCAATCAGTGGCTCGTCACGGTCCGCGCTGACGCTTCGTTTTTCGCGCGTTTCACGGCGAATCGTATTCGCGACACGCGCCTCTTTCCGCTCGACGGATCGCGACAGACAAATTCGCCGTAACAGCCGTGAAATTCAGTTAAATCTCCAAACTTTCGTCTAAACGTACCCCATACAAGACAAACGAGTCTCCCGATCGATTTCATCCTGTCTTCTTCTTCGACCAAACCGTTCACTATAGCAGTTGATCCACAAGATAGCTGACACTCGCGCGTTACCTTCGCGAAGGGACTCTTCCAGGTGACTGCGGCGTCGAGGAGAACGCCACGACCGAGAAGAGGATGCCCAGCGGGGAACGTTCGTTCCACGGGAGGACGCCTCTGGGGCCCGTGGACGAGGGTAGGGGCTCTCCTCTATCCAGGAGAAGGCACACGTGTCTGATGGGGGTAGAGGACGTAACGAAGCGTTACGTCACTCTCCGCTCGATCGCCGAAGGCAGATGCTACCTGCCAGTGACGACCTGCATAGAGAAACTATCGATGAAAGCTGTACAACGATCGTAACTTCGCATTCCTCGCGTCTTCCTATCGAGTTTGTTTTTCCAACATCCTGACGTCCTCTCTGGGCTCTTTTCAAACGCAGTCTGGCGAAGTTTGAGAGTTTTGCTAGGCCATGTTCGGGGCTCAGAATCTGAAAGACAGACAGAGAGAGAGAGAGAGAGAGAGAGAGAGAGAGATCTCGAGGGAGACACGTAAATCGTAACGTGTCTGTACACGTTACGCGTCAAGACAACTGTTCGTCAAATTGATAGAAAGAATTTAATAAATTTGACTAGAGAAATTTGTGAGAACGAACAGGTACGACGCGAGTAAGGCGACGGATTTACGGTAAGATAATCGAGGAGTAGACGCAGCGGGAGACGAGCGTTCGATTTCTGTGGAATATCATCGAGGATACCGATATCCGTGGCCGGCATTGTCGTTCTCTGCAATTCTGCGCGTTTAATTGTTCCACGATTGTGTCGATTATTCGTCCGACGTAAGTCGACGAACCTGCCAGTTCTCCGATCTAGGACAAGCCTAGCCGATCTTTAGAGAAGGTTTATCTGCTCCTATGACGAATCGACGTTGCTGTTAGACTCTCTCGGATGACAAATCGATGGGTTACGAAGGCGACAGGCGGTAAAAGTCGCTTTCTATTAAATCATTCGGCGGGACGCAGCCGGGACACGAGTTGTCAAAGCCCGGAAAAATCGAAAGGGGATCCCAGCTCCGAAAGTGTCTAGAGTTCAAGATACCGATAGGATCTTGCGATCGAACGAATTGGTCGATACGATGGAAATCGGTGACGCTCGGAGCGTGCTGAAATCGACACAGGAATCGTGGTGTACGCCGGTACGACCGATCGTCTCGTCTCGTGCCCTTTGCCAGCTCGAGATCGAGTCTCGACCCCTGGAGAAGGCGCATCCAAGGAGTGCTGTGTCGCATTCCAGCGGTGGACCGACTTCTCGTTACCTGCGACGTGATCGTCCTAAGGATCGAGAGGAATCAAAGGGTCGGAGAGCGGCGAAGGATAAAGGGAAATCGAGAGGAAGCACGGGGAGGCTGAAGATCGAGGTCGAACCTCGACAATCGAAATTTTGCAATTCCTCTCGCATTCTGTTTATCCTGCGTGAAACGGAGGTGGTTTCCGGCACGTTCGAGAACATCGTCCACGATAGAACCAGGCTTACGCAAGACTCTTGGATCGAATATAACGAATATGAACGTGTACATACAGGGTGTCCCAGTATCGATGGTACAGCCGCGGACGGAGCGATCGTACATGAGAAAATTAGTCGAATATACGAAACAAACGCGTGCGTCGAGTGCGTGCGCAAATTCAATGTCGATTTTCTCGCAAACAAATTTATTCCAAAAAGACGTATTCCATATTCTCGACTTATTTTCTCATGTACCATCGTCCCCTTCGTGGTTGTACCAAAGTCGAGATTACTGGGACACCCTGTACATCGCGCGTATGTCTGACGCTCAATGTTTCCTGGTTAAGCTTCGTACCTCGCGTTGCAAACGTGGTTCTACTTTTTGAAAATCGTTGCCGTCATCTTTTACGTAGGCTGTTGGATCAGTGATTAGATTAGATTAGATTAGAACGGAAGAGAAGCGAAATTGTCCAGGCCATAGCAAAGGACATATTGTCATAAGCGAAGAACAACAGCGTCGAATATATTTATCAGCGTCGACGGACTCTGTCTCGAGGAAAATTAGATTTATACTGTATCGCCTGTTCGCGAGAGATTTATCTTCTGCCTGTAAATAGGAGTTAATCGAAAGTTTCATCACAGACACGGGCTATTCCGTTTTTCAATGACCATCCGCGTCTCTATTACGCGCGATGAGCTCGCGACGAGGAATCTTCTCAGCCTTGGAGGGCGAAAGTTGCCTTCGACTCGCTCTTAGATGGCACGATATTTGCACCTACAGCCGTAGGAACGTGACCATAGTGGGAGATGGATCGGCCGGCTCCTTGTAAATAATTTTATACCTGGCTTCCTTTTTTCCCCGTCATCTTCGATATCTATTAATAGGGATCGCGGAAAATCGTACACGGATCACCTCGGCCTTCGCACGATTCTCAATTTTCTATCGTTCCATCGGTGGAAGCTCGCCCGCGATTTCGCTTTCCTTTTCAAAGCCGAAGGTTACGAGGATTTTTATGAAACGTCTTCGCGGAATTGTCAGCGCGGATACCGGTAGCAAATTCACGGATACGATGACTGTCAGAAACACTGGCATTTCGTTCTCATCTGCCAGCGAAGCACGTTTCTGCCAGATTCTGCGCTTCGCTCCTCTACCGAATTTTTCTACTCGTACGAAAGCGTTAGCCAGCTGCGACGCAGAATCCAAAACGCTTGCACCTGTAATCGACCTAATCGATCGCGAATAGCGTTGGCGCTGTAACGAGCACGATGGTGTGTCGATACTTTATGCCACCGCATATCGGACACGCGTTAGACACACGCTCCCATCCCCCCGGAAACCAAACGTATTTATTTGTGTTTTATTCCTTGGTAACTTACGCCACTGGCCGCGTTTACAATGACTCCATGCTGCGTGCCTCTCGACGTCTTACCATTTATGCGGGAATTCATTTAGTTTAAATAAAAAAGGTGCCGCCGTAAAATATTTGCCTCGTGTCAACGCTTCGAATCGTGCGAGAATAATTCGAGGAATTATCGTAGATAGCAGTGTGTGTTGAGCGGATCATGGAATTAGCCGTAGCAACGGCAGTGGTGTCTTGTTAAAAAATGTTCGCAGTTCGATTTCCACCGGCATGTTGCGTATAAATCTTTCTGACACCCGCGAAACTTCGAACTGTGAATGTTACAGCTTTTTTTTCTTTTAATTAGGATATGCTACAGAAGCGATCTAATAACGTTTTTATACCGTTTGTTTAAAAAATAGATTCATTCAACGAATTCATTGTATAAACTGTTATAAAAAATTCATTTGACAAGGTTCACTAATGCATTGGCTAATTGATACACATTATAGGTGTTACATAATATTTATTATTAGATTGTATATTTTGATGCATTTATGTAAGTTTAAAAATACAAAAATGCATTTAAAGATGCAGAATATCGAAAATGGTACTTTCTATAATGTTTGATAGGTGCAACAAACTTCTATTTAAATTTCATATCTTTAATTATATTTATAAAAATATAAAAAATGCATAAATGCCCACAGTCTATTTATTATGCGCAGTATAGATATTATTTATCACAATATATATTTTCATATAATTCTATCTATCTAAAATATAGGCTACCGAATTGTCCAGTTTCGACGCCAGATTTTCACGACAAAAAAAATACAAAAATAGAGTATGTAAGTAGCGCAGCCGAGCGACTTGGATCTAGCTTTCAACCGTAACGATGAAAAGGTAAATCCTACCGTCACGTAACGGTACTCCGGCCAAAAACACGTAAATAATTACAAATAATAATTAAATGTAATTCATCGTTTACGCGAATGTACATTTCCTGGGCAAACGAACGTTTATCATTATTAAAACGCGTTAGACACGCGAGGACAGGCTCGGCAACGCTTCCGTCTTTTTTGTCCATATGGCGAACGCCCACGAGTAGGAACGTTTGTCGCGACATTCTTCGCCAAGCGTCGAACCGACGCGATGGAGAAAGCGGGGTCATGGGTGCGCAGACAGGCCATTTTCCCGCCAGGATATTTATCAGGGATGCTACGAACGTGATAAACGCACGCACGCGAGAGATTTCTTTCCACGTGGCTTATCCGCAAAACGAACTAGTCCCGCGAGAAGCTTATCGTCGGCTTTACGATCCGCTGCGATCATTGCGCGAGGATCCTTCGCTCGTCGTCGATCGTTCTACGTCGGAATTCACGATTGCAATAGACGAAGGTATCCGCGCGCAAAAGTTTCTCGTGCTGTACGCTATATCGCGCTATCGCATCAAGCACTTTGAAATTTGGTTAGCGCCGTGGCTACGTTGGTATTTGAAAGCAATACGGAGATACACGCGTAGCGTGCATACGGGAGTCTGAAATCTTAGGCGTGTAAGCGTTAAGGAGGGTCCCGTGGAACATGGAAGTTTGTTTTAACGCGACGGGAACATAATCGTGTGTTCCGTATACTTTCTAGAATCTCCACATACAAACATACTCCTCGATGGATATAATTTTCAAATTTGCTGCGAACATTGCCGATATAATCGCGACAGCCGTGTCTCGTAGCGTTGCCAACACAAGTTTCGAGACGTTTCGTACGACACGCGTCGCCGTACCAAACTGTTCGCGAACTCGCGTACGCCTGGAAGGAAAAAAGCTCGGTTTTACACGACTGTCGGCGAGGAATGATATTACGTAGATTTGCATAGCGATTTGGAGAAGAGAGAATGTTCCTCGTTACCCAAGCGGATACAAAAAGGTGCTAAGCGTATGCGGGAACACACTCGACTTCCGTCAGACCCGTGCACCTCTTCGTCCAGCCATCGTCTCGCTATCTTTTTTAACACTTTCGCGTCTGACGCGAAGCCGCGTCTCTCTCTCTCTCTCTCTCTCTCTTTCTGTCTCTCTCTAAACCATGGCAGATCGTGAGTCCATTTACAGCCCGGAACCCGAGTGGGACTTCTTAATATTCAACGATCCTTCGTGCTCTAGCATCTTTTTCCGTTACACGCGAGATATTCGAGCAGGTAGTCGTATAAAAATATCTCGAGTCCAGCTATTTTCGTACTTTTTCAAATTTTCGCGCACGGTCGAGGAACGAAAGCACGAAAGAGAGGACGCGATTAGGTGCACGGCCTTGGCGTGGACCAGCTCCCGTTTTTCCTATTTTCCTTCGTACGCGTTCCTCCTCTAGCCCGAGTCGAGCTAGTGAAAGCTGGCTGCAAGATCTCGAACGTGCTCCGGCACGTGCACTCGAATCCTCCTCACGAATCCACGATTTATCGCGTTGAAACGGCGAAAGCAATAGGAACTGGAGCACAGATATATCGACATCACGACTATCGTACCCATTGGTCGATGCTCCGCTGGAGAAATCAGCTTCTGAGTCGGTTGATTCTGCACCGAACTTTTCGTCGATGGCTCGTGCTAACGTCGAAAGATGTTCGCATTGATCTATTTATTTATTCCATGGGACAGATGTAAAGCTGATACAAGGACGCGATAGAAATTGAACAACTTCGAGAGCTGATCGCAGCACGCAAAAGCGACGGAAAAGTTCGTACGAGCGTATATGCTCCGCCTGTCTTCGTTTATGAGACGTAACGAATTTCGCGAAACGAGCAAACGCTCGCGAAAATGTCGAAACGCTGAACATCGTTCGGGATGGAACAAGCTTCGCAACAAATTTCGAAAACACCAGCGATCATTCAGAGAGTAATCGGTTCCGTGGCGAAACGAAAGTCAGGCGGTCACTTCGAGCATCTTCCGTAAAAAGACATAAGTTCGTATGAACTTTCTTCGTTGTTTTTAGGTGCACGATCGAGTGCCGAAGCGGAGTCTCGGCGTTTTGTTACATCCTGTATAATCGCTATTATCGTGTACGTAGAAATGCGCGTAAGGCAAGAAACAAGCAGACGCAGAAAAGGCAAAAACAGAGGCAGAAGAAAGTTCCTTTCTTCGCGTTTAAGCCGATCCGCAATGGACAAGAATTCAGGATCGATTTTGCATGGTTGAGGAATTCAAAGGGAAAGAAACGGCCGAGCTTCTTGCTGGAAATCTGCAATTTTAACATCAGAATCTGATGATTAACATCGGAACGTCAGAAACGAACTAACGTTATGAGTGAAGTTTCAGGTCACACAGGCATTAATAAAGCAATATAGTAGCGCAATATAGTAGGAAAATGAGAGGAGCATGTTCAAACGTTTCTGGCCATTTGCGAACAGTCGTTTGACTAGCACTTTGCGATCGAAAAATCCTTGCAGCGCGTTTAAGAGAATTTCCCAAAATGGCCATTTCATACGACATCGTCCTTTGCAAGTAGATGTTGCAGATTGCAAGACATTTGATTATCCGATTAGGCGACAAATTATAAGGTCGCAAGAAAGAAATCTATGATTTATAACTTAAAAGTTCGGACGATTTATTAATATCATCAGTAGGATGTCGACTTGAGGATGTAATTAAGAAAGCGGAGCCTCGGTAGAAAATTGTTTCACCTACCGAGTACGCTCGGAAAGCGCTGCAGTTTGTAGCTTTTCACGTTGTGCGCGCGTTCTGTGCAATTTTGTACTTTCAAATTTTCCATAAACGCAGAAAAATCCTCTAGTCTAATTATCATCGTGTTAGTAAATTATCGTGCACGATGATCCAGACGTTCGAGTTTCGAGCAAGCTTCTGCGTCAAAAAAACGAGAAAATTTGAAGCGCGACGAAAGAATTCCGGCGATTAAAAAATCGCGAGGAAGGGCGCTGAAGAAATCGATGCGTCGCGTTTCCGACCTACGACCCTCGATTACGCAATTCGACGCGCCTGCCGAGAGAGAAAATTCTCGCCACTTGTCTACCACGACTTTTCTTTTTCCCATGTCTGTTCAGAGATTTCACTTAATAACGAATTAATTTCCTCGTCCTAAATCCTGCAGCCGGCTCGATCAAACGTCTTCCGAGACTTGCTTCAACGTCCGTTGTACGTTTGCTCCTCTTCGTAAACGGAGGAATTTCGGTGGTACAGGTTTTCCAAGACAATACCCGCTCTCGTGTCAGCATCTTATCTGGAATGCCTCTCTTTGAATATTCCTCTCGCGTGCGCCAGCTGCTATCTCGCAGCTGCATCTCGGCGTCGATTGCATTGTCGCAATTACGTTTCCTCTTGGAAAAAAAAGACACCGTTTTGTACCTTCTTATTCCCTCTGCAGAGGCGGAAATCTTGGCAGGTTTTCGAAATCTCGTCTAAATCCAGCTTTCCTTCCAAAAGGTTCGCTCGCGACAGCTTCTTAACGCAGAAATGAAAAATTGTTGTTTGAGAAATCTTTGATGGAAATACTTGAACGTCTCGTCAAACGTCAATGTTAACGTTTCTTATACGTATATACTTAACTCATAGTAGAATCTTTTGCATACTCTGTGCACCATAAGCGTTAGGACAGCCACTTGTCACACAGTCGGAGACAAAAGTAGTAGATTCTAATATAAAGATCGCAGGTAGTGTGATAAAGGCAGTACGATGAATTTTCAAATTTATTTTTCTCGGGAACAAAGCGTCTTGAGAACAAATTTTATTCCATGTTTAGTTCTGAATTTTTCACAAGGAATCGCCTCGTGCCCGCTTGTACCGTGCAACAAATAAAATTTAGTTATATAACGATAGTACCAGTTCGATTAAACTTCGTTGGTGCTACTTCCATTATCTGTCCACTTATTTTTATCTCCGACTATATTTGTTGGGAAACTCGAGCAATATTTACCTTGTTTAGTACTTCGTATTATCATAATTTTATATATATTTCGCAATCACCGTGATCGTCGCGTCTATATGATATAATAGGTATATATAGCTTATAATCATATAGCAAGTACGTAGTAAGTAGATAATATAATACATAACAAGTGCACTATAACCGATTAAATTGAATTTCGAAAGTCGATACGTGATACTAGATGGTCTCAAAAGTTTCTTTCGTTTTATAAGGAAACGGTAGATGCACGACATTCTTTGTTTTATATAATTTTATCGAATTACGTACGATCCATTTTGTTCCGTTGGGTCCACGAAATCTATCCCGCATAATTCAATAAAATAATACAAATAACTAGAAACGTCGTGCATCTATCGTTTCCTTATAAAACTAAAGGAACTTTTGACGAACAAACTAATGATAAAACTGTTTGTTTCGTTACTCGACAAGGTATTCGTCGTTTCTCCAAATTCGGTAATTTTTTAATTACGAGGCAGATTACGAACGGTACCTTAAACAGGTAGAAAGCCTACTACCGACGATGACACGATCAGCGACGTTTAAACAGCAAACGCTGTTTTACTAGTATAACAGATAAATACTAGTACGATAAATACCAAAACGAATCGTCAGGCTTTTTACTATGTATCGATTTTACTATGCGTTGATCTCATAGAAATGTGTTGCTTCCGACCATTTCAGTCGTATAATTTCATTCGTACAATTCGCGTACCGTTGCCACGAATCGACCAAAGTGTCCGGATATTTGCGAGCGATAGTGTACACATAGAGCCAGAAAGGTGTAGCTAATTACACAGTCGCGCAACGATTGCATACGCGAGCGGCGAAGATGGCACGACGAACTCGTGCACGAGGATCGTCTCGGAGTTGACTGGACTTGGCGCGGGGAAGGGGACTCGTCTTCTAGTCTTCGCCACGTGAGAAAGTGAAAGCAAAAGGCGAGTGCTCGAGGAGGCATCCTCTTCGAGGCGATCTCGACTCGTCTGTCTCTGGCGATCATCCTGAAAATCTCCATGGCCCCTGAGCTATGAGCGGCTCGTTAACCCTCCTGCTGTCGGGATCCTGCCGAGCCAACGGTTGCACCATTTACGTACACGATTCGCTATACTTGTACAGAATTTTTAATTGATAAGGGCTGGCGCGGCTATTGGTCGGAAATGTAGTTGCCTGCGAGGAAGCAGACCGATGATTCGGTCGATTAGTCGACTAAGGCCGGCCTTAGCGCCTGTCTACAGATATCCGCGAGCGATTCTAGCGGGGCAACAAGTCGGTTAATTAGGGATCTGGTTGATTTAAGGACCGATAACCGATTAGTCTCTACACGAGGTCCCTTTACCAGCAGGAAGAATCGTGTAAAAGATAGGGGATTTCGAAATGGGCTCATTGATACAGCGAGGACGCGATTTACAGGACGAAAAGCTCGTAGCGTGCGCAATTAACGTCGCTCCCGAGGTCTTAATTACGGAGTAGCTGGTTATTGTGACAGAGTGTGCAACTCCGTGTGAAAAAGAGAATTATCCACTCGTCGCCGTTCTCTTACGTAATCCGCGCTTTGGCTCGATGCTTTGTCGTCTTTCAACAAATTTTCATGACTCTGCTGTCCGTAAATCAGGCGAGGTCTCTGCTATTAAAATGTCTCGACCGAATTAACCACGTATCGTGTAACGTAGTACACGCGGCTGTATTCGCACGACTTTGACAGAACCTGGTCGCGACGTAGTTACGAGGCCCCCTTTAAAGTCGATAAAGAATTTCGAAACGTGGTCACACGGAGAATGAGGCGTCGAGAAACAACCGAGTTTGCCTACGAACGGTTTTTGAGAAACTTCAAAGAGATTTCTGGCTCGCTCTGCGACTACCCGCCAAGTCGTTAGACGCTAATAGCGTCCGTTGCTGACGAAAAACGAAGGTCCGCTCGTGTGCGCGAGTACCGCGATGATAAATGATACGCGTACGTCGTTTGTCGCAAAGTAGTCGCTAATAACAGTAATAAATCGGCGGTTGACGCGACTATAAGTAGCAAATAATAATAAGAAGAAACTTCGAGTTACGCGTTTTCGTGTCTATCATATTCCGAGTGAAATCTTTCCCATGACACGACGACCTTATTGGCGAGCTTGGAGCAATTTTCAAATAGCCAACGATGGGAAGTGTTCCACTTTTTATCGGGAACGCCGGCTGGCACAACCCGGTTGTCTTCTTTCCCAATATTGTTTTCTCCGAGGAAGAGAACAATCGATATTTCCCACTAATGCAAGCCGATTCCACTTGGAAATCGGCACGAGATTCGTTTGGAGGATCCACGGCACGGCGTTTAGTCTGGCCAGCTTCCGATTTGATAATGGCAGCGGGTCGTCGCGATGCCGCGCCGTCAGTCGCCGTAACTTTCACCAGGGCACACACGGGGACAACGTGGTGTGTCGTGCGTGCGTGAATCCCCGAGCAAAGTTGCATAAACGCGGAGCCTCCGCGGCCTGGAACGTGCAAGTTATACAAGCGGCCGGTTCTGAGAGACTTTCCAGACGAGCGGCTGGATTCCTCCGCCTCCGAGGCAAGATCTTGGCTGGTGAACTTCGTGGGGAAGTCTTGACTTTGGGATGGAAAAAATGATCACCTCGCCAACTTCCTGTTTGCCTGGACCTCTTGCACGTACAGCGGCTCGTGAAAATATTAGGTTGTCCCAAAAGTTGTACAAACTTTCGTTTAACACGGCAACGACAGTTTCATGTTATTTCACTGAATTACGCATGATCCATTTTGTTCCATTGGCGCAACAAAATATCGTGCACCTGTCATTTCCTTATAAAACGGAAGAAACTTTTTGGACTTCCTGAATTTTTAATATTTCGACTCTTGCCGCAGATTTCTTTTTGCGAACACGTTATATGCGGCATGAGGAACTTTTGGAACTTTCGTTAGCACCGTAACGGAACGCGGCTATCGCGATTGTTTAACATTCGATTGAAATTATCAGTCGTTAGACATGAAAATTACGAGTCGTTTATACGAAACGTTTATTGCGAACGTACGTTCAGCGAAAAGTTAGTACGCAATATGAGTAGTGGTTTTGAGACATCAAAGGTCAACGTTGCGATAACGCGACATTTAATTTGCAATCTTTCTTTAATCTATATTATCGGATCGAAGTGTGCTCGTAGAAGACGTTGTAAGCGCGAAGAAACGAGCTTCTCGGCAGAAAACAGCCTTTAGATAGATTGCATAGACAAAAGCCAAGAAACAATTAACTAATCGACACTCATACTTTTCTGTATAGAGGCGACGTTGTCACACCATCTACAACTATCTAGCAATAACTATTTAGAGACGGAAATTGCACTTAAATTCTATGCTACACGGCATTCTCTTTAGTATGTAGAACATTTTTCAATAAGAAGTCAAAAGTTTGTAATTTTGCCACTTATACCGTTTAATACGACTACATGCCATTTCTATTCCCTTACTATAGTGGCTGTGAAAGGGATATCCTTTTTCTACGTTATTTCTCCCATTTAGATTCTACACGTTTATATAATGTAAATATGTAAATTGAAATATTTGTAATAGCGTGATAAATTGTCGTTGTCTGCTCCTTAATGGGCTAAACGTGTACAATTATGCTAAAGATGACTCCTCTGGTGTCTTAATGTAGCAAATAGTTGATCATTTTTACAAATACTTTGGCCATCCTTGCCAAATGCTTCCAATAAATGTCTTGTAACTTCCGTATACGTTTTCAAACTCGTTTCATATTTTACCAATGTAATCGCAACAGCCGTGTCTCGTTAAAGAGCTAATATATATATATATATATGCACATGTTGAAATTGTATTATATAATATATATGTATATATGAAACGTTTCTGTGTTCCAATTCCTTCGTGAGCTACTCTAGTTGGCAAATTCATTCCTTTTGTTTTTCAGATGTTAGACTAGCTATTTAGATCGTCGAGTGTCGAAGATAGCGCTCTCGTTGCATTGAATAGGACGAGATTCTTCGGGTTCCTTTAACCCTCTCCAGCCTAATTCTTTTTACTGTTACAGGATTTCGAAAGATTTAAACAGATTCCGCGATTCGTTACGGATTTTCATTTTGTACAACGCTGTACGCTAACAACGAATTTTCATGCAATACCTGCCCTTGTATTAGGAAACTCTGCGTACGTGTCGAACGTGAATTATTATGAAATACTTTATCAAAATGTGTTTTTACGCGTACATAGCGTAGAAGCATGTTGCGCGAAGACGTCGGTGAATTTTTGAAACGAAAATAAAATTTCGCTGAAAGAGCGATTCGAAAGTAGAGTTTAGGTGACTAGAAAGATGAAACATCTAATTCCGAGTCGACAAGAAAAGTAAGCGTTTACAAACTCTTTAATGGGCCATTTTTTAGTCAAATTAGCCTTTCAGCCGTTGCGTAAGCGCGCGTTTCCATCGGCTATTCGAGGCAAAATGATGCGACAGTAGACAAAGTAGGAGAACCTACGACAAACGCGCAACTCTCATGAGAGATTTCCGCTAGGAGTCCATAGACAATTACGAGAAGACACGCGAGAGGCTCTCTAATTGTCCCTCGACCTAACAATGCTCTAGAAATATCGGATTTGCACCTAACGATATTTAAAAATATCCCCGATCCTCGATCGGTATTGATAAATTATATAACAGACGACGACTCTGATTAGATTCGATTAAAGTTTCTCGTAGAATAAAATAGAATAGAATAGAATAGAATAGAATAGAATAGAAGATTGTAGAATATTGAGTCTCAATTCATATTCTACATCTTCTTCGATACGATCGATAGCATTCGTTGCTTAAAATACAGAACGCACGTACGATTAAGAAAAGCAAAGTTGCGTTAATTGAAGTTTGTTGCAGATTTTCGATCTCTTGTTTGCACGACAACCCAATCGAGGGTTCGTGCCTATGCAAATGATCGTTCGAGATAATCACGCACGTCTGGTTAAAGACTTTTCGCCGAGTCTGATCGAGATGAAAACGGTATGGAGATGTTAGAACGGAATAGAGCGTAAACAGTGGAGGGAAATTGATGAAAGCGCGGGATGTTGCGTGATCGGAGGCGAGTTTCATTAGAAAGAGCGGATCAGAAGGCTAATTGGGAGAAGCGTAGGAAGCGTTCATTCATTACTGGGAGAAATGGTGCAACTTTGCTGTATTTTAATTACACATTTCGCAGAAAATCTCACGAAATTACCTACGGTTCTCTTGGAAGTGTTTCTGTCTGGCCAATCGGCTCTCCCGTCTCTGTATTTTATTTTAGATCTCCCTTTTTCATTTTCCATCCAATGGAATTTTACGCTAGCAAACGATAGCGCGTGTTTTCGACAGAAACCAACCGCGGACAAGTTCCGTGTCGCAATCGCGAAATCGCAGCATCGGTTTCGTGCTACGAATGTGTCGTTGCAGCCTCGGATCTGGCACAAGGATGCGTTGCCCGCTCGGCTGGATCCTTCGGTTTCGTTTTTCCCTCCTAGCGTCCAGCCTCTTCCCTGTTCAGACACGAATTTCCATGGGACCAATACGGTTCGACTTTCTCCAAAGTCTTATCGATGTTAGGAAACAGCCTGTGCCCCTAAACACATCGTCGCGTACTCCAGCTGCTTTCGCAGGCTGATTCTTTTCCTCTTCTACGAGGAAAAATCCTCCTTCAATGGATCGGCTACTTTCGCGATGTTCCTATCCCTAAATAGTGCGAAGTCGAATGATGCGTAGACAATGGCACGCGTGCTGTCCTCGATTCTCTTCGTCTATAGTTCTCCTTGCACGAGGTCTCCAGTCCTCTTGAATCAAGTAGTTCCGATCGCGAGGGATCTACGGCGGAATTTTCGCACTGTCGATTCGCACGATGCGGACAGTTTAATAGTTAGAAAAAAGAAAAAGGAAGAAAGAAAAAATGAAATTTCCATGCAAACGTTCCAGCGACGTAAAGAATTTATTTGCCAAAATAACGATTCGTTTACACTCGATAGACAACGAAAGATACGAAGAGGCGCGCGGCCTCGAACTCTTATCGGAATTTGATCGATGATCTGCGTCCCGCGTAGCGTTACGAAATTGATGATCAGTGTCACGCACAGTCCGGCGGTTCTTAGCCGGACTTTCGTATCGAAGAACCTTGAGAAAGACGAGCCAGGAAAGCAGCGCGGACGAGTCGATCGAAGGAAGTTGTAATTGGCCGGGGGCATACCCTGGAATAATGGTGGAGCCGTTACTTCTTTTCCAACCAGGCAAACCTCTCGTGGGAGGCTGGCAGGAGTTTCACACAACGATCATTTTATTATACCGCTAGGTATGCGCGCCGTCAGATCCCGTAATTGTTGGTAAAGCGAGCTGCTCGACTAACACGTACGATCGCGTAACACGCTTTATTGTCAGGCGGATTTTTTTTCCTTGGTGGCATCTTCCTGCCATGGAACCAGGAAACGAAGCCTGGTTGCGCAATGGAAAGCGCTCCCCGAGAGATAGGATCTGGAGGAAAACGCGAGGACGATTATTTCGCCGGTTCTGATCGTTCGTTTAGGCTATCCCTGTTCCGCTTTTGCGCAATTTTCCCGGTGAATCTGATAGGAAAGCCAGGGTTACTTCTATTTTCTCCACTGTTGTAATACCGCTTAATATCTCAAATGTTGTAATGTAACTAATTTGCTTTTACGTACAATAGGAATAGATAACTGAAATACTGTTTGAGTAAAAAGTACATTATAAAATTCTCTTGGTCATGAGTTACATCCTCCCTTTTAAGGTAACCTTTTAAGCTAGGAACATCTAGCGATAGTGCAGCCTCTAACCTATATATAAGTCACACACAGAGTTCAGCCACGCTTGTATTCGCTTCGTAGATTGGTTCCGTAGATTGTCATTTTAACCGGCGTTGACATAGAAATGTTTTCGTAAGGACTCATAATCGATCGCTGAAAGTTGAAACCTATAGCATTTGAGTTTTTCATCGTTTGTATCTTCTAACCGAACATCCGATTAAGTTATAACGTACAGTGGCTCGTGTAAGTATTCGTACATGTTTTATTAACATATTACGTGTGTTCGATTCTGTAAATGTATACAGAAGTTGTAAGAAAAATATTTAAATAGGCAATCGTCCACCATACCAATAAATCTCGGTATTCAGTGAGATCATTTTTAAATTATACGCTTAAGATCACTATTCGTGCTGTATACTAATTTTTTACTAAATATGATTTAACAGTAGATATTTTCTAGCCAGTAAATAACTTCTATATGTATATATTTTTAGGTTGGGTTAGATTGTTGTCAATGTAATCATGGCAGACGCGTCTCATTACAGCGTTAATGAGATTGCAAATTGTTTTATAAAATACGCACGATATTAACGTAAAAGTTTTCTGTGGCAAGTGTACGAACACATTTGCTAGCCATTCTAAAAAAACATTCTAACGATCAGCAAGCGTCCGAAGAGCGTGCGATAAATGGCTATTATATAAGCCATCGGATAAACAATTAATAGTTGGATATTTGGTAAAAGAGAGAGAATAAAAGTTCTTTGACTCGTTCACTGGGTTTCCCGCAATCAGCGAAATCCTTGAATGTATAACCTTTTGATGAAGTCAGTGAGCATCCTCTGTCTAAATGCCAGAGGAGTAACATCACGACATGCTCATTGATATAATGGTGTTGGGTTTATTCTAACATAGAACTACTTGGGAAAGACAGAGTCCTTTTCTGTCAAGGATATCTCGTTTTTATCGAAGCCGTTCCATTTCTCATTATAGCTCTGGAATAATTGATAGTTATAGTAGGATTTATTTTTGTAGACGTTTTTTTTTAATTAATGGAAGTGCTTCGAGCTATGTAGGCTTTAGGGATATCTGTAGAAATAAAAATAGCGTGCTTAATTGAGAATGATTTATTGCAAATGAAATCTCTCTCAAAATTATTAATGCATTTGTATTTTGTATCGTTCGCAACTCATATCGTGGAGCCATCTATTGAACGAAAATTCAAACTAGCGGGACAGAACGTAGATAATTACGAGCATTAGTAAACAATAATTATTAAAATATATTTTATACAACTACAAAATAAGACGATTTGGAAGGAAATATCTTTTATTGTAAAAATAAAAATCCTACAAGTTACATACTATCCCTTATAATATTTACAATGTCGTCGTTATATATCAAAGGATATTATTTCTCAAATGCTTCGTTAGGAACGGCGGAAGATTTATAGTCCTTCATAAAATTCGAAATTGCTTTTCTTATGTCCCACTTAGCTTTTTCTAAATATGTCTGACACCAATCGGTCTTCAACCTAGTCGCTTCTACAAATTTGGTTACTAACTCCTTTTTCTCGCTTAAACTAAAGCACGATGTCACGACGTCGTCATGAAATTTTCCTTCTATGCTGTTTGGTGGAATTTCTTGTATAGTAGAATCTATTTGGTACTGATCATTTATAATATTGTATTCGTGATCAGGACCGGCTTGAATAATGAACGTTCTGTTGAACCATAGAATTTGCGATGTGGTGCTAGTGGTCTTAAATAGTCCGCAAACTGAGATCGCTAAGCGTTTGCCATCGTCGTACATTATATCCAATACGAAAGAATTTCTATCGTGATAGGATCGTGGTAATCTCTTTAGGCCAACTAGAATATTATCTTGTCCGCAATAAAGATGTTGCCGTTTCTTATTTGAATCCACATTTTTTAATAAATTTCTACCCGCTGTAAATTGAACGAGATTCCGTTTATGAGCTGCAGCTGCTGGAATCGCTATGCTCATGGAATAAAACGCATTTTTACAATATAATCCTCTCAGGACTGTTCTATCCCTCTGATCGTACAGAGCGAAAAAGTGGTTGACGAATTTGGTGACTAATCCTTCCTTAGATCCATTTCTAAAGTAATTAGTATACGTGAGTGGTAGGCCAGATGTTCTAATGTAAACTCCATCCAATAGAAACAAATTGGGACAGTATTTCATGGCAGAGTTTATGTACTGTCTGGAAGTAGAGTAATTTTCGCAGAGAGGATTTCCATCTAACCATAATTTCAGTATACACAGATTTTTTAAAGGAACGAGTGCTTCCATAGATATCAAGTTATTGTACCTTAAATCCAGATACTTTATGCAAGTCAAACCAGACGTTTCTATAGGAACCAGGTTGAACAGTTGGTTTTTCTGAAGATTCAGGTGCTCTACCTTGGCAATCGAAGTCTTTGTTAATTTTAAAACGTGACAAAAAGTTCTCTGTTGAGATAAAGGACAATAGACAGTGTTAAACATTTCAGTCTCTTTATGAAACTCTGTCAAATCTAAAGTTTTTGTATTAGAATCGTACATCTTGGTCAAAGCAGTTAAGATCAATGGCTGAATACTGAATTTTAGATCTTGAATGGACGCGAATCCTAAAGTTACGATCAAGATCAGCGGATCTCCCTCTGGGTTTTTGATTATTAAGTTAGTCTTGCACAACTTTTCGAGCGCATGAGCACAATTACGTGCCAAAAAAAAGGTATCTTCTCCGCTGACTTGGTACTTAACGGGGATCAATTCTGCTGGTTCGATAGCACACATTATGGCTTTCAAGACCGTTTCTTTGCTGTATTCAGTTCCTTTCAGAATTTTAACTTTGTGCCACACATCTGAACGACCCATCAATGTCCGTTCTTGGAACATAGATCCTCCCATGCTTATTTTTATAGCAATGGAGGAATCCAGTTGCATTGGCACGATTGGCAAACTTGTTCGTTGCATTTTTGTATTATATATTCATCGACATGTTCTAAGTAAATACTTATCCACACGGAGTCTTTGGAAGTTTGTCTAATTTTATTTCGAGAAAATTACATGTTCCTGAAAAGGAAAAGGAAAAGTTTGTATCCTTTATATCGTTAGGTTAGATTTTTGTATGCGAAAATGTATGTATAATAAGGGTCCAAATTACATTACCTCTCTTCAGCGATATCCATGGAAAAAAGAAATACGTTTATTTTTGTTTCGAAAGTGTTCATTACTAATATTAAGTATTGTTGGTAACTTATATTGTATCATGTACTTTGACAGTAGATGTTACGTACATCGATATCTGTTGGCCGGAGCAGTAATAAAGAAGTTGAGAAAGGATCGTTTACCGGTTGTCGGTAAATTCAGTCGTTTAAAACGCCTGCCACTGCTTCGCTCAAGCATCGTAATTGTTATTTTCGTACTACATGTTAATCTTGCAAATTTTCCACAGTTTACAAAATCTTTCTATAAATATTTTTTAACAGGTGCATTGTTCCGCATATGTAGATCGCACACACACACACACACACACACATATATATATATATATATATATATATTTCTGTATATCTTTGTGAAGGTAAGAAACTTCCACAAGTTGTCGTTAAACTTGCCGTTTTTCATAAATTTCCGGTTTATTTAATCGACGAGAACACTTGAAACCGCATCCTCTACAGAGTTAACATGATATCGCGAGACCAAAAGATCCATTGGAATTCGGATAATTGTTTCTGCTCGATGAATGTACGTCAAAAATACCTGACAAATATTCTGAAATCTGACTCTATACGGAATCGAATTATGAAATCGTGGACGTGAAGATGTGCACGACATTGGATCCAGATAGAGATCAGTATCTGGACATCGAAGTACCTTATGAAATCATTCTGAAAAAAAGGTTGAAAAACCAATAACAGGTACCACGAAGCATTTTCACGCAAGGAAAGGGTAACCAGATATGTTAATGGTTGGTCGACGAGCAAGTATGCATTACCGGGCAACGTGTAACGTTATCGGGAGAGAATTACCCGCTCTAGAAATGGTGCGTGGTCCGGCTTCTCTTTTAAATGTGTTATTTCGCGGCGAAGCTCGTCCAATCACGCACGAATACAACAATGAATAGCGTTGAAATAGAGGTATAGAAGATCGAGAGACCGGTGATTTGACCGGGGGGCAGAGTCAGCGTGTGGCGAGTGTGCATCGAAGCCGCCTAGGGCATCCTCTTCCGCATTTCACGTAGACCGAAAACGAAAAATCCGCCGCGTCCAACGATCTGCTAGTTACACTACCGCTCAAAAGTATTCGGCCGCTAGTTTCTTCTTTTCACAGAATTTCGCTTCAATTACAAAATTACGAGTAAATCGGACTGCAGTGACTTTACTCCTCGTAATTAACACGGATACGGATAATGGAATGCTACGAGGTTAATACTAACCTTACCAGGTCCGGTCAAATGACAGGTTTCAAAATTGAATTAAAGTTGTACATTTGTTATTGTATATGTATATTATATATATGCAAATTCTTATATTATCCGATTAATCGATTTCTCAATTTTTTGTTGATATAAGAATAGAATTTTGTTAATGGTTAACATAAGGTTAGGTGAACAAAAGGAATAGCGACGAATGTACAACTTTAAATAAAACTTTGAAACCGGATTGTTCGATCGTAGAATTCGGAGCGGAGATTCGAATAATTCGCGTAGTGAAAAATTATTTGGGTAGAGTAGGAAACGTCTTTGACTTTTCTCGAATGCTGATTTTAATTGTCTCCGCAAACGTTCGTGGCGCTTTTTCCTAATTTAAGTTCACGTAAGAAAATCTACTATATATATATATACACCGATGTAACGATAACGAACTTTTATATTTTTATTATAAATCTTGTTAATTCCGAACGTGCCGATTCATAGTAAATTTCTTCCGTCGTAATTCGATTGATAATTAACGATAGAACAAGATTGAGCGATATTGACGCGCTAAATTGATACTTTGAAGAAGTATTTTATATGCGGCAATCTGATATAGTAAAATGGCTTGCGACGGTAGTGCATTCCAACGGATAATATGAATTTGTAGCTTGTTTTAGTTGCTAGAGTAGAGTTACTAGACTTTGCATGCATTTATGGGAAATGCGAAAATACATAAAACATCCAAAGTATAGTACTCTGCACAGAACTTGCTAGATAAAACAATGTTCTCGCGAAGTTCCGTTTTCGAAATAATACTCGTGAAAATATGAATTTGCACGAACATCCGCGCTCGTAAATAATTCTAAACTCCTCATTGATTCTTACGCTCTGGTAAGATCCGCGTACTTTTCCTACAAAGCGTAGGGATTCTTGCGTGTACGTATACCAGCAACCGGATGAATATTTTTCTCGGTATAGCAGACTCGGACAGCTGCGCTAATGGCCACGGGCCATAGTCGAGATACTCGGAGCAGCGTTAAATTCGCGATTTAAACGATCCACTGGGAGAAAAATCTTAATGGAGACGCCTGTGCGTCTGCTTTTCGATAATCGAATCTCTCTTCCTATGTGATTATTTAACCAGGTTGCATCTGCCCGTAGGAAGGAAACACAAGAGAAGTAGGAAGCGGGGTTTTCGCGTTTCAACTACGGGGCACGTTTCCCTCTCTCTTTTTAGCTGGGACAAGGCTGGTTATCTCGCGGAGATTTCGCAGACCGTACGTTTTCCACGTGGTGTATACACACTGGATCGTAGCCCGTATTATAGCAATTCAATAATAAATTGTAGAACGTTCGGTCGTCGCATTATGCGCCGGTAATCACAGTAATAAGCAGTTCTAAAAGTAACGTAAGTACGTTGTAGGTAGTAACGAGTGAGCCGTAATCTCGGGGAGATGCCCCTATCTTCGTAGTTCGCAGCCATCGAAAGGAATCATAGGGAGGGAAAAAGAGTGGGAATGGCGAGAGGGAACGGGAAAGGGAAGGATAGAAAGGTAGAAAGATCGTGGGACGACGGAATGACAGAGAAGGAGACGCGCGCGCGCGAAGGAGGAGAAGGAAAAGGCGATGCCGTGGTAGAGGCGCAGTGCGCTCGACAAGGAGAAGAGCCCATGGGCGTCATCCATGGTGCGATCTGGAATCGGCATAATTTACAACTCTCGCAGGAAATTGAGCCGCGTCGAGCCGATGCAAAAGTCCGCCGTGAGCAAGAGTCGCGATCATAGGTCCCTACCTTTCCTTCCGGCAGTAGATCACGTCCGATTGATGAATTTCTGCCTGCTGGATAGCAAAGGATCACCGATTCATTCCCGCTCCATCTATATTTTCCGACGTTCTTCGTTAGCAAGCCTAATCGTCGTTCGAGATCGTTGCTCGTCCGGAGACCAGTGAATCCTTGCTGGATGGTTTAGGCAGCAAGAGGAAAACGTAGAGAGGCCGAGCAACTTTGGGAATTAACGGGAGACCTTGCTAAGTCGGAACGGATGAAATAGATGGAGCTTCCATCGATCCAGGAAGAATCCTCTTTCCCTCTTATCAGATGGTAGTACAGAGAATAAAAAGAGGGCCGAGGCGAACCGTCGGGGAATTGAATTAAGTAGATCTTTAAAGTTTGATGCTCTCGTTACTATCACGCGATAAAGAAGAGCGTCGTATATACGCCTATGAAACGGCTCGAAGAAGACCGTGTTGTACGTAGCCGTTAAGCCAACATCTAATTCGATAACTGGCGAAAATAATAACGTAGCGATCTGTTGCGTTCGCGAGGCGCAATCATCCGTTTCGTACCGGGTGTCCACAGAAAACTATCGGTCGATTCTCGCTCCACGCCATCTCTTTTTTCCATCTTGCCTCCCTTCTTCCAGCATCGTTCGCGTTCCGCTGAAATTATTTGCAGTGATAAAGCGGACGATCGGACGCGACTCTTCGGCGAGTCTATCGGCTTCGAAACCCAGGGAAATTACTATAAAATTTATCAACAGGGAGTTTGAACGTCGGTTCTATGAAATTAACAAGACTACGCTATATTCCTTCGACGACAGTCAGAAACACGTTTGATCGAAGATATCGATCGCAGTTGAACGTTAACTCGGATGGAACTTAAATAGCGTTGTTAGGTTATGAACGACTACGACGATTGTTCTAGGTTAAGTTTGCCAAATTTAGAGCGTTTGATTTCACGTTGCATTCTACGTTCTCCGCGAAGGAGATGAGAGGACCTAGTGGAATAAAAAATTCCAAGATCGAGTAATCAAACCTGAAATCGTTACGGTCGCCGATGGTCCCACGACAATACCGATATAGAGGCTCCTCAATTTTCGAGTAGCAATGGAACGAGATCGTATGGTAGCAGCGCTATTATTACGCGTTACAAAGGAGGTTGTCGTTACAAAGTCGAGGAGTAGATTCGTAGCTGCAGGCTGGCGACGCCGGTTCCAGGGAATCAGATAATTTTCGGCCCTTAAAGACCGGAGCAGCGCACGGTAGCGATTTATAACGAGTCAGAAGAGACTGCTACCTCGGTAGCAGATGACATTTATTAAAAGTTTCGGTCCGAGCCGGGACGAGCATCGATCTTCCTCCGCTTCTTCCCTTTGGAAACTCGTGTTGTTCATGGCCGGCTCCGCGCGTCGGCTTGTTGCGCCCGTCCACCGGGGAATACCGAACAGTTTAATAAGCAAGTGGTAGCCGCGATACAAGATACACCGAGTACCATCCATCACGATGCACTCGCCAGTCGTCATTATGCTCCACGAATATTTCGAACCGGCAGATCCTCCGCCCTTGAACCTACTCTCCCCTTCATCTTCGATCTTGCTCCTTAGTACGTATTCTCTATGTTACGCGTTACGCGTTAGAATTCCACGAGTCACGACGGACAGAGTCGATACGCGAATTTATCAATTCTTGCTTTCTGTCTTGTTCGAGGTGTATAGCGGTCGAAATGGCTTCACACGCTTTCCTTCTAAGCCCATCTTCCCACGCGGAATCATAGAGACGTAGCACGCGAATTCTTCTATAGCGTCGCGTGTCAGGGCAAATAGACGAGACGTATCGACATCGAATTGACGAGTCAGGCTGAACCGAGCTCGGTTGTTTTCGAACAACGCGGTTAAGCGCTCGATTCTAAGGCTACGATCCAAACTTGGAAACTTGCCTAGGTGTATACACCGTGTGCTTTAACATTAACCTTACCAGGTCAAATGACCGGTTTCAAAATTGAATTTCAAATCGTTGTTTCCTTTGTTCATCCAACTTTCTGTAAATTCTTGTATCAACGAGAATTGAGAAATTGATCAATCGGATAATATAGGAATTTACTTATACAATATTCGTGTATAATGATCAATGTACAATTTTAAATTCCATCTTGAAACCGCTCATTTTTATTAGCTCGTTTTATTAACAAAAATTGAGAAATTGATCAATCGGATAATATAGGAATTTACTTATACAATATTCGTATATAATGATCAATGTACAATTTTAAATTCCATCTTGAAACCGCTCATTTTTATTAGCTCGTTTTATTAACAACAATTGAGAAATCGATTAATGAGATAATATAGGAATCTACATAAAGCTGGACGAACGAAAAAAATGACGATGAAAGTACAATTTTAAATTCCATCTTGAAACCGCTTATTTTTATTAGCTCGTTTCATTAACAACAATTGAGAAATCGATTAATGAGATAATATAGGAATCTACATAAAGCTGGACGAACGAAAAAAATGACGATGAAAGTACAATTTTAAATTCCATCTTGAAACCGCTTATTTTTATTAGCTCGTTTTATTAACAACAATTGAGAAATCGATTAATGATATATTATATAGGAATCTGCGTAAAGCTGGACGAACGAAAAAAATGACGATGAAAGTACAATTTTAAATTTCATCTTGAAACCGCTCATTTTTATTAGCTCGTTTTATTAACAACAATTGAGAAATCGATTAATGAGATAATATAGGAATCTACGTAAAGCTGGACGAACGAAAAAAATAACGATGGATGTACGAGTTTAAATTACATTTTGTCAGCGTTCATTTGATCGAGCCTGGTAAAGTTAGTGTTAAACGCGATGAGATATTTCTACGCATATGGGTATATGCGTAGAGATTACTCCTACAACTAGTAAAAGCAAAATTATCCGGACGCTTGTTTATTTTCGACGAGACGCGCTTCAGAGTAGAAAGCTACAGACAAAGCTGCAGTGATTTTGTTCTTTTCGCCGTCTCGTCGCAGTTACGCACAACGGAACTTTATTATGAGCCGATTAAATTGATTCTCAAAGGTCGACAGGTAATAATAAGACTGGCTCGCGTAATTGTCACCTTTCTTCCGTTCCTTGACGAGCTCTTTACCCGCAGATTCTTTGATCATCGAATCGTAAGACAGACATGAAGAGGGGCGTTCCAAACCGATAGGAAAAGTTGCAACGTTAATTGACACAACGATGAAACTGATACGACACGGCCACTAACGTTTCAACAGCAAATATGTACATGGTATCATCTAATATTATTGCAACGTTTTCAAACATCTAACTGAGATTTACATCCTGGCAATTTCATAGAAAGATGGCAACGAGTATCGTTGCTTCCAATTACTAACTCGTCACTGATTTCCTCGGTCCGATGAAATCCGCGCATCGTTACGATATCGCCAGACCGCGGATTTTCATGCAAATCGTATCTTCCAGAATACAATGGAAACAATCGAAAATCGTGTTACCCGCCAAGTATCCAAGTATTGGAATCGCTACACTTTTCCCATATTTTATACATTTCGTCGGAATTCTGTACTTTCAAGTTCCCTCTAAACTCCTAAAAATCCAGTTACGAGATTACAAACCGCTCGATGCGTCCACGTATTTAGTAGGATCGTATTTGGTAGGATCGCGTCCATAGTCCTCGGCCTCCGTGATTCAGCAACGAGTTCGCAACAGTCTGAAATTACTTTCGAGAGGGGTGACCGCGTCGACCAGCTCATTTTCCAAAGTGTCCATCGCGTCGTATCGACCGTTTCGCGAATCATGGTTGTGGCCGACCGACCTGTAATCAGATAGTAGCGGAATGGACGGTCTCGTTATTGTCGGGACGCTCCGGTGTCTCTGGGATTATTCAAGAAAACTGTTAAAAGGATGAGAATGTCGTGGGCAAAGAGGGGCGGTGGTCGCGCGCGAAACCTCCATTAAGCCCGGCGATAATAAAAGCTCAGGTCGCGGATCGACCCGTCATCCTGGTGGCCGGGTCGCGTGCAAAAAATACGTTAATTCCGCGGAACTTGCATGACCGTGCAAATAAATAAAACGGCGGGCACACATCGCCACCGGGCGTCGCGTACACCGTCGTCGTTCCGTGGCAGCGTATTTTATATTTTATCCGGTTCGAATGATTGATTGCGCTCTCCGCTGGCTAGCACGCCGCTTCGCGATACCATCTCGCGGAATGCCCCGGCTGTACTTGTCGTTTCACGCATTGTTTATTATTGTCCGATGCTTTTATCGTGATCGTCGCTCGAACCGACCGCAGCGACAATTCCACCGGAAAAAGAAGCGCGTTCGAACGAGAAGCTGCGATACCCCCCACCATTCGCCTCCTTTTCCACGGATTTGGCTACGCGTTTCGTCTATCTGACGGTGTAATTAGTCCGATGCGGACAGACAGGTTTCCAACTTTGCCAGCCTCTTTGGCGTATCTCGTATTTTGTAGGAACCGACGATCCCGAATACGACGTTAAGAACATCGTGCTGCATCGACGCACGTACGTGGCCACGACGAAGCAGCGATACGACGCGATTTGCCGCGATATGTGCCTGAAAGCACAATAGAAAAGAAGATAACGAAACGCGCGTCTATGTACGTGTAGTAGAATGTGTAGCAGAATCTACGGCGTGGTAGAATGGACGCGTTTAATTCACGACTCAAACATATATATTCGATACGAATTTCATCATAGTAATACATCTTATCGCGGTATAAAATCGATTCGGTTTCTTTCGTTTCGCGTATCTGTTCCGTATGAAACGTTTCTTCTAAACTCTTGGTCCCAGCTTTGGAAAGCGTCGCTTGGATTTGATCCATATCGACTCTATGTCCATTGACTCTCGAAACGAAGAGTTAAATGTTAAATATTAAAACAAATCAATCGCGACGGTTGGTGGAATGGAAACGTTGCGAACGTACATGCCACGAGGTTTATCTTTCAGCGCAAAACGGGTCCATGCGTTGGAATACAGAGAATTCAAATAAAGCAATTATACGCGGAAAATGAAGAACTCGAGCGAGACGAGTCTGCTCGAGCCTGGCCTCTCGACAGATCGAAGCTTCCAACGGTCGCGCGCTCTTCCTTCGCGCTTTAGTCCAAAGCAATCGGTCGTTGTCAAGTCGAGTCGCTTTTTTTTTCAGACGCAAAAGCAAAGCCTCGTCCCCATCGAGCAACTTTTTCCTCCGCTGCTCCATGTCAGCTGGAAAAGTTGCCAGTGTGGATAAAATCCACCTTCCAAGCAGGTGGCTGTTCGTTGGCAATGTTTTCTGGAACGCGTAGCAGCAAGAGGCGACGACGAAAAAGTTTGCTGGACGTTGCCTCGCGAGGAACGAAACTCGTCGCAAACGTACGTATGCAAGACGTGGAAAGGGATTTGGATTAGGCATTGACATGGCGGAGGCAGGGCGGGGAACGAAGGGCAAGGTTGTCGTTTTTGGCACGAACCGGAGTAAAGAGGCAACGATGGTATATACGCGAGAGGAGGATAGTAATTACAGAAGCGGGACTGAAAACGCGGGGTTCCATCAGACCCTGCGAGGCACGATCCTCGATAAGTATAGTTGTTTCAGGATCGCGTCGATGCCTCCCTCTCTCTACTCCCGCTATCTCATTTTATTGGTACAGGTTACGTGAAAAATTTATTGGCTCCGCGCCGCAGCCGATCGTTCAAGTATACCTACAAAGATAGAAGAGAAACCACGACTCTCGTGCCCGTGGATCGTGTAATTTTAGGAGTTATCCGCGACCATTAGAGAGGCCTTGTTCGATCGTTTCGCTAGGAATTTCTTTCCGCAAGCTCTCTTCGTTTCCTTTTTTCTTTCAACTCCCCCGCTAAGCTTTTTCCGAAGGAGCCAGGCGTCTTTGTTATTTCCATCGAGAAATATAATATTTGCTTAATCGGCGCCGAGTACGACGCTTTCCTTTGCACGAGCTTTTCTTTGCGCGAGAGATTTCTTCTTCCCTGCAGCCACGTCTATAATAGTCGTCGTCCCTCGTGTTATTCCTCTTCTTCGGTGAATGGACTCGATCACCACGGCACACGGCTACCCCCTCATTATCTTCGATACAGTTTTGCCTCATTTTTTCCCTGCCCCCTCTTTTTCTGTTATTCCATCTTTATCCCTTGCTCGTGCTGCAGTTTCCTTCGGCCAAAACGGAGATGTTCTTCGTATTTCTTAAGAAGGCAAGAAGGAAGAGGAGAAGAGAAAAACAGTTGGACCGTTGGGGATTGAAAAGACGGTAAAATCCTTTACGATGTCTTTCATCTGCGTTAATTAACCGATATAGATTCGTCGATATCGATGCAGAATAAAACGGGACAAGTATCTGGCGAGAGAGACGATCGCCTTTAATTTCTCGATACGTTGCCCGGCCAAATTATTTTCCTTTCGTATCTTCGCGGTTATGCGTGGTACGCGAGCGTGAGCAGATCGCCTCGGTTGATCGTCACGCTCGATTTCCCTGGCGTTGCGCACACAGCGATATAATGTAGCCAATTAATGCCCGCGGGACAATCGCCCCGAGTTTCTTACGAACTGTCCCGCAAATTGCCGCGATAAACAGCCGCTGGCAATATTGAGACGGAAGTGGCCTAAGCTACCGAAACGTCTAACTTATTCCCGAACCACTCGCTTTCTGCATCGACGATCGAACAGTTACAAAACTATTGGATTCTTTCTTTTCGGACTGTGGATGTTTGTTTGTGCATTTATAGGGAATTTGCAGGTGGAAGGTGCCACGGAATATGAAAAGGTATATTCGAAGCTTTGTAAAACATAAATAATGTAATTGCAATATTAGTACTATAATAATAAGGTGTTATAGTACTCGGTAGCTAGAACGATCTCCTACCGAGTTGTCGTTTTCTAATTACGGTAGAATCTCGACTGTCAAAGGCGATGCCGATAACACGGGAAAGTCTGTCAAACATTTTGCTAATATAACGTTCTACTCGTATTTAAGTTTAATTAATTATTAAATCGACCGCAAGTTTGGTTCGCTGCTTTCACCATACCTGACTATTTTCGCACTCTCTTACTCTTTGTGTTGAAATTTCGAAAAGGCTCAAGTTACTTAGGTATAAATATATTATGGCACACGAATGATAGTACTATAATAATATTATAATTTATATAGCGATATTATTATAATATTTTATTGCGTCTTGCAGTATGATGTTTCGTTTTGTAAGATGGGCCCAAAAGAGGCAAGAAAGAAAAATAAATTACAGGAGGATACGGGACTAACGAAAGCGTAGAATTCAAGCCTAGATTAAGGGGCTAGGTTGGTTAGGTATTTTACTTTATAAGACGCTATAATTACTTATTTCGTTGGAATCAAATACATTTTGGAAACCAAATATGTACGTGCCACGAAGCGGTAAGTGAACCAGTAGGCAAAGAATCGATGGAAAAGAATTTATCTTCCATTAGGATCTCCCCGTGGCGCGGACCAGAGACATTATCGACGAATAATGTGCTGGTTCATGGCCGCGGCGTAGAAGTATTGATGTTCTGGCAAACGCTTCGGTTACTTCCTAGCGGGTGTGCTACCCTGGCTCGAGGCCTGCCAGGAATCAATGACAAATCCACCAACCAATCTTCTTGCATCTGCGCTTTTTAATTGTCCGAATCGATAAACCGCCTCTCCACCCCGAAACCATGCAATAATCGCACGTAAATATCATTACGCGCTGTAATATTACGGAATCGATCGTTCGAATTAATGAATTTACCAAACTTGTGGTTTGTTGCAGGCGAAGCGACGGTAGAGCAAACGACACGGAGGAATCGGAATCTGGAATGGAGCAGATTTGCTGGTAAGTCTCGTTTATTAAAAATTGACGCTGCATAGGAACGCGCCGTAGTATCGGGTTACCGCGTCGCACGATAGATGGTAGCAGCAGTCTCTCTCTGTCTAAGCTCGCAACTTGTCTAGAACCTGGTATTACGAATTATGTAAATACGTAGATCCGATCCGCTACTATTTATCAGATTGATAATGCTAGTCCGAGACCGATGCGGTCCCGAGTAGAAATTGACGGTCGCTGCCTTTTTAACGATCGATAAACGACAATTTAGAACTTCAAGTTCGACAATTTCAAAGCTGGAAAGAAATCACGATGGAAATCTCGCACGAATCGTTCCACCTACGAAATTCGAAAGACCTTGGAGTAGAAAGTTGCCAGCGTTCCGGAAGGCACGTTTTACCCTGGGGACTTCCCCTCTGGAGGAACGAGTCTCGGCATGCTCGTAACTCGTCCCTCGGAACGGTTCTCTCGCAGAGTTTGCGTGTAAGTTTTTTCGACGGCTCGGATCCGTGGTTATTCGCGCATAACTCGAGGCAGATTCTAGTTGAGCCGCAGATTTATTAGCGATAGAGCAGTTCGATAGGCGGCCGTGCATCACCACGCCCAACCACGCGGCCTGCACATGCATCGAAACACTCGACTCGACTTTGCTCGACTCCGCTCCACTCGTCCGTCGAGTACAACGTGGAACGAGTGCGCCCCACGTCGCGTTTCTCTTATCCGTCGTTGCCGTCGCGTAGCTCCTGCAATTTCCTGTAAACCCTGTCTTTTTTTTTTTCGCTCCATCGTCTCTTCGTTTAATCGTTCCACGACGGAAAGATGCTGGCTGGAAGATTCTCTGGAAAAAACGTGGAAGCCAGTTGGAAAGTCTCACCGTGGGATATTATCGGTGGAGCGATTGAATCGTCAGAAACGACGACCCCGAGAACTCGAGCACCGTCTACCGAGCACCGAGCACCGAAGCGATAATTACAAGGAAATCGAGTGCGAACGAGCGGCGTTTATCGACTGCGATCGGGCAAGCCACCGGCGGGGGCCAGCGTCGAACAGATAAAGAGCCAGAGAGAGGAGAATCTGTGTCAGAGGTTGCTTATGCCTCGGATTTATGGGTTTGATTACTGGCACGGCATACGTGCCGCGATTTTGTATGGGTAAATCGTGATCCTCCACGCCTCCTCTGCGGCTCCCTCCACCCCGACCCAGCGAAACCCCGATCGCGTATAAAGTTATCGCATTCTCGGCCCCGTAAGTGTCCATTGTCTACTTTTCAGGCCCGCATTATGCCCGTTCTGCTTCTTCCCCTCTCCGGCTAACCTCTCTCCCAGCGACTTCACCGCCGGTGTAATTTCACTTTTACAGCCGCGTCGGATTCACCGGCGATAATCTCGATACGCCTTTACTCATCCTTCGGGTCCCCTGTTTGACCAGACGAATCTTTCGTATTTCACCAACGAAATTGTTATCCTCCCTGGCACCGATTCCTTGACGCTCGATGGCATTTGAATATCAGGCAGATGGAACTGTGCGCGCTCCTTATATCCGAACCTAACCCCAAACTAATAGGCGATTCGCGTGACGCGGCTGCCCGTAATTTGAAACATACGCTGCATAGATGTCGGGACACGTACGCGTTGCGTCGATCGACTAAACCTCCTTAACTTTGGCTTCGATAAGTACGCTCGTCCGTCGATTGCCGCGGAGTATCCGTTTCACGTGGATTCGTTTTACGCGAGTGAAAATCGTGTAAATAGAGTCTGTCGGTAAGAAAGGAAAGATACGTACAGCACCGACGCGTCTCGATATCGTCGAATAACGAATTACCGTGAAATATATTTTTTGACCGCGTAAATTAAGCATATTTACGTAGATTCGTGTTTTCGCACAGACAAGGAAAGAGCTTATATTATATTTAAAGAAGGTTTCGGTAAATCTAGGCAGAAATTTGTTTTACCTCCCCTTGATTTTAAGATGCTTGTTAAATGTCCTATTTTGTGTATTTTAGCGCTTTCCCTACAAGTGCATAAATATCCGCAGCTTTGTTATAATTATATTATATACGACGCGAATATAATAGCGGATTTACGTTAAAACGATTAAGAAGCGAAGGCAGTGAAAAGCCTTATCACTATTTTCACTAGATACGTACGGGTCCTAACGTTTATAGATGCTTCTGATTTTGTACGTGGCTCGGCTTTACTTTGGCGTTTCGTAAGAACGCTACAACCTGCTTGAACCCTCGAACTGTCAGCCGTTGAATCGAACAAATACGAACAAATGCTAGATTCGTTCGATTCGCGAGAGCCGTGTTCTCCCTTAAGCTTCGTTCACATCGAGCGGCAATCTTCGGTCGAACCGTGGAGATTCAGCGTCGTGTAAGCACAGCGTCGATCAAGTCGAAACGATTTCTCGTTCGACCAACAATAGCCCGTTCTTTTATCGTCGGTGCTGATCGTTTCAAGCCGCGGTCTGGCCGTTGTGAACGTGACTTTAGCCGGAACAGCCGGCACGTTTGGTAACCGTGGACAACTCAGACATTTGCTTCTCGTTATGGAATTTAAAAACGACGCTGCGATTTAGCGTTCCCCTTCCTTCGGCTGGAAACGCTCGAGCAAAGGCGATAGCTTGTAACTCGTAAGCTCCGTAAGCTCGTAACACTCCGATGTGGCTGCGAAGGCGATGCCGAAGACAGAGAGATGGTGGCACGAAACGGTCGAAAAACGCCGTTACGCCGGCGCATCAATCTTGCACCGGCTCTGCCGAAGCGTGGCCAAAGTCCTTGGAGCAGGAGGACGCTGTCGGGGAGAGACGTCGCTCGGCGAGAAGATGAGAAACGTCGCGGGAGGTCCCGCGCTCCGGGATTGATGGACATCCTCACCTACACGGCTGATTATTTGCCGCCACACGCAGGTCCCGGCCGGGCCCTGGCCTACCTTCGTAACCGCTCTTACGCGTGTTGCCACGGATTCCCGCCCGTAATCACCGGTCGTTAGCGCCTCATTCACCGCTGATCTCGACGCGCGTCACCCATTTCCATTCCCCTGCTTCGTCTTGGGTCGTTTCGGACGACGCAGAGGCGCACCGAGTTTCCCTGGCTCGGCTTTCGGTACGAGCACTCTTCCGTCATCTCGGACGATCCTCGAGGGCTCGACCTTGGACCAACCTTCGAACAAGTGGAATTTTCAAGCGATCGATCGGACCGGTCAGCGGTATTGATCGTTCGTCGTTGGTGATCAGCAACATCTCCGTGTTGTTAATCGACGAGTAAACGGAGAGACAACGGGCTGGAAGCGGCGTAACCGCATTAAAAGGCTGGCTCGTCTCAACACCTCATCTCTCATCGCGGTGCGTTGATGATGTTCGAAACTGGTCGGCTCATTAGTATGTGAAGCCTGGCTGCCACCTACCGGGCGGGGCAGCGGGTCATTGAAACAATGGTGTTGTGACTAGACATCATCAGGCCCTCTCAGAGTGTCCCGGTCTGATCGATTCCGGCGATGATCGATCGATTTAGCGTTTCTTCATTTGTCCAGGATTCTTCGTACCATGTAGCCACGTGCGTACGCGTTCTTTGTCGTTGAGCCAGATGCCTCGCTCCGCGTGCAATTTCCGTTTCGCTCGATCGTATATATACTTTGGAAAATGAACGACGTAATTACTCGAAACTTTCCGTGCGTGTAATCTCGATGTAAATTAGCCGGGTAATTTATTCGAGGGAAATCAATGAAGGGCCTCCGCGTCGGTATAAATCAGACGCAGCTTGTTCTTTCTTCCCCTTCTTTCTTCTTTTCTCTTTCCTTTCTTTCTCCTTTTTCTTTTTTCTCCCTTTCTTTCTTTTCCACTCTAGCAGGAAGCATCGCTTATTCGATCAAATCGATCGATCGCTAATAGACCTCTGCCGCGGCAACATCATTAATTATGGCGTAATACTCGTCGAGAGGATGCGTCGATCAGCCTCGAGAACGACTCTTCTCCTCTCACCGTGCATGAGAGCAGGTAAGCGTCCCTCTAAACTCTGGGACCGGACGCTACGGACCTGCACAGCCCTCATCCTCCTCCCTCGAAAAAGGGTACAGAGTGCCAGTCATATATTAGAGAACTGTTGGGGACACCTAACAAGCTGGCAGGACACGTTTCCCAGAATCGGGGCTACCCGCCACCCTCTACGCCTCTCCTACCCTCGATTTTCTCCTTTTGTCCCGTTATTCCACCGCGTATTTCACATCCAACTAGCCGGCAGGCGCGGATAGATATTGTTTCGCGCCGTACGCTTGTTCCCAGCCCTCTCGAAACCTCCTTCCACGCGTCGTCCACGTTTTCTTAACGATCCAAATCGTTTCGCCTCTTCTTTCCCTTCTTCTCTTTTCTTTTTCTCGTTCCTTTTTCCTTCGCCTATTGCTTCGTCGCAATTTTAGGTCGACGACGTTTCGCCCTTTCGTCTTCTCTCTCTTTCTGCGTTTCTCTTTCACCGGGACGAAGGAGCCGAATGGCTGGCCGCTCGCTATGATCGGCAGATGGCTAAAACTTTAATTACCCAGGTTGAAGAGGTTTTCGCAACGGGATATTAAGGCGAGCGCGCAACTATCGGCCGACAGGCTTATCGGTAATTATTAATCCAGTAGTTGCCTTTTATACGCGTCGTAAGCGGCGCAACCTGTTCGCCGAGCAATTATTATTAACAAGAGCGTACGCTCGAGCCACTGAACGATTAATAGAAACGCCACCTTGCCATTATGCTACCTGGTCGAGCAAAAAGCCGGCCGCCACCAGCGACTCGTCTTTTCCGTTTGAACGTCTTCCTTTTTGCCAAAGACGAGGTCGCGGAGAAGATACACGGGCTCACGAAAGTAGTCGAACGCCTGTAGCTGTCCTCTAGAGGCACGCGTATTACGTGGCTTGCACGCACACGCGCGTCTTTATGTTCATTTCATATCGCAGCGAGGCCCCGCCACCTGCCTCGTATCGATGGAATTTGGAAGAAACCCGAAGATATATTTAGCAATATATATTAGCAATATACACGATATATTTAGCAAGGTCACGCACATTTATATATATATATATAAACATCGAGGTTCTGTATATAGGTTATATAGGTTATGTATCGAGGATATATATATATATATATATATATACGCATATATGTCGTGGTTAACGCTCGTCGTACCTTTGAGATAGCTACTCGCTATATCAATTTGTTGCCAGATGTACGTTCGCAACGAACGTCCTGTAATTTCTACGCACGTCCTCGGATGGCTTTCGAGTTTGGCATGCGATCGTGGCGGTCGTGGTTCGTTTCTAACGCCGATAAAGTTTTAAAAGGTATCGTACGGCGCGTACTTGGTTGTCAAAGCGAAGATGATTCAGCGTGGCCACTCGTCGAGGGAGCGAGGGAATAATCGATAAGAGGAGAGGAAGAAGAGAGACGAGGGAATCGCACGCGAAGGACGAACGTAGTTCATTAATATCGGTTATGGAGTTGCGAAGCGCGTGAAACGTCGTTGCCTGTTCGTCGTAATTTCAATACTTGATAACTCGAGGCAAGGTTGCAAACGTGTATAACACGTACGAAATTCGAAGCTGCTCTGTCCGCGTCGACGAAGCGACGACTTTTACGCAGTCGTCCGACCGGAACAATAAAATCGCCAGACGGCCATTTTCAACGGTTTTCCACGATTTTAACAGCCCGGCCGAATCCGCCGGGTGGATAAATTAATCGAAACGCCGGCGGAGGCTTCCTAAAATATCCGAACGAGTTTACCAGAAATAAAAACAAGTCTTAATTAAACGAAACGATCTCCGTGTTCGCCTGCTCGGCCGCAACCTGGTCGATACTTAGCCGCTCTTACTTGGCTCGCTGAGAATTTCGAATTTAGTAGGTTCCACCGGCACTCGACGGTTGCCCTAACGTTCTGCCATAGGGAAATCCACGAGCCACCTTGTACGCGAGCCCTTGTTCTTCCACCACGTGCCATTAATTCGCACGCTTCATGTTCTTCGCGTTATTCACGCTTATCACCTTCGATTAGCGATTCCATCTTTTCACCCGAGCGATCGTTATCGGTTGGCCGCGCGTTGCGTCCGTAGAAGCTGCTCGAAAGGATCGATTTCGCGTTTGTTCGGGCCGGTCAGCGGTTCGAGCACTTCTCTGGGCCGAACGGCTCAGGTAGCTCGGCCCTGGTATCAGAAACACATCGTGTCCTACACGCCTCGCGTCTGATAACACTATTACCCGAGACGATTCACACGGATCTGTTTTCCTTGCGCGATTAGGTCTGCTCGCACCTGGGAACCTTCGATGCCGGCTAATGGGCCCGATCGCTTTCGTATTTCCTCGCTTGAAAACGAATCGACAGCCATCGGGAAACTGGGATCTTTATCATCGTCGGTTCGATTAGCCTGACAGGGTCCCTCGATGGCTTCCTTATTTGTAATCGAACCGCCGTCGTGACTTTCACGGCCTTCACACCTACTCGGATGAATCTTAATGCCCCGTGTCGTGATCACGGGAAACGTGTCTGTTGCCACACACGTAGCCCGAAACCGTTGTTGGGAAATCGGACGTGGTTGGACGCGCGAACCACAGCTTGGAAATTCGAAAATGCCTGGCAGAAGAGGAACGCGCGTCCCGGCGATACGTGTCAGCGACCAGGTCGATTCCACGAATCCTCCACAGTTTCCGTGCTGAGCGAATCTCGAGACGGATCGGTCAGAAGAAACGCTCTGTCGTCTGCACGCTGTATACTCGCGGTACGGTATCTTTATGCCGGGTTTGCAACGATTCGGCTTAGCAGACAGGAATTCGTGGAAGAGTCGCGGAACAGTTACTCCGTTGAACGCCGGAGGAGATTGCCCCGCGAGGTTGCCGCGAGCCGAGGATCATCGCAACGATATTGGTAGCCGAGTTCGCTCCTACGCGTTGTCACTGGTATTCCGAATACGAAGATGCGTGGTTTATCTGCGATCAGGCAGGAATTCGGGATAGAAACCCGGCCGATGACAATATGGACTCGCGAGAGGAGACAAAGTAACGAGCGACCGTGGCGGTGGCAGAGGGGTCAAGGGTAAGACATTCCACCAGTTGACACTCTAAGCTGGCCCGAATGTTTCGGATGGTTTCTCCTGCGGCTCCTCGACCTTTCGTCCCCTCCCGGTGCATCCCATCGCTACGGGTTCCAGCTGGATCCGACACGGCGTGTTATGGGCCTCGTAGACCCACGGCGAGCGAGCGAGAGAGAGAGAGAGAGAGAGAGAGAGGACCGTGGCACGGTTCGTGTTCTCGGTTCTCGGAATCGCTAATTAGTGTCCTCCTTGTTTTATTCCCATGGCCGGCTCGTTCTCTGCCAGAAAATCCTTGTCCACGACGATGCTCCTCTTCGCGCACCCTCGGATCCGTCGGTTGACGCGTCCGTTTGACGATTTCATCGCGAATCAAGCGATTTCCAGTGGCGTCCGACAGGCTGGTCTTATAGATTCGTTCGGTTTTCGTTGGCTAGCACGGGTCGATCGTGAGCTGTATCGCGGAAGAGTGGAAGGAAGCGAGGGAATGCCTGGCGTTCCCGTACGAGCGAACATCGAAAGGTTTATCGATTTCTTCAACGAATTTCTCGAATGCCTTACACTTCTTCAGCAGCCTTCACACCTCCCATCTATCGAGCCATCTCCCCCGTGGATTTGATCCACGGACCAGATCCACCGTCCGAAACGGGCCCCTTTCTCGGAATCGCTAATTAGCGTCCTTCTCGCTTTCTTCCTTTCCAATCAGCCGTCGAATCCGATGCGAGCCGGCCCCGGGCCCAGACTGACTGACGCCTTCGCATAATTTACGACGCCATAAAACGCTCGATCAATCCATGAAAAACTAACGCCAACGATCGCTACGAGCCAAGGGCCGATCTCTGTTACGCGAATCGGATTCTCCACACGACGCGTCCCCTACGATCCGATCGGATCGAATGGATTGGAACATGCGTGGCAGCGCGATCGTCTCGTCGTGGAAACGCGCGTTGTCGTCGCACGGCGAGTGGATGGTAAACGGATATGGCAGAAACTCGAAGGGAATTGTACGTTACAGCTAGCGACGATTAGGTAGCTGGGTACTCCGTGACACCGACGAAGACGAAGATTCGAAACGCGACGTTTCAACGGGTTCGCAAGCCGCGGTGTTAGGATCCGCGCTTCCTCTTTCATGGTCGCGCGTCGTTCGTTCGTTCGCCAGAGAATAGAACGATTGCTTTCTACACGCGGCAGAAGCTGGTCCTGTCGGCTAGCGGAGGAAAGTAGATCGTCCGTGTCGAGTACGTGGAATCGTGGAACGCTTTACGTTTGTCGAATACGAGGCTCGCGCGACACGCGAGGGTCAGCTGACTTTGCGCGCTATTCTCGCGCAACGGACGTAGACGCGCAAAGGAATACGAAAGGTACTGTGACGACGATACACGAGGAAATACGATGAAGGTATCAACGCAGCTGTTACGCGATCGCCGGCTGATTCGCGGTTCGAGCTGGCCTGGGTCGCTGCTTGAAGCTACGTAGGATTCTGTGACAGGGGCGTGCAGCACGAGAGTCGCAGGACGACGTTACGGAGGGTTGAAGATGATTAAGAGTTTGGGAAAGTATGTCGAGCGTCGGTGTCGCGCGACACAGCAGGAATACATATCTGCACGTCCTTCGGCGGCAATAAGAACGGCCGCGGAATAAAGCAGAAACGTGACCGGCGCTCCTCGCAATTTACGTCAAAAGCGGCGTCGTGGATTCCCGCATACCGAATAACGACGTCGTCGAGAATAATGTCGCCTATGTAGATTCGATCCCGATAGCAGCAAAATACCACGCCGGTATCTCGCCGCAGTCCCTCACTGGTGAAACGAACGAAAAAGGAAAAGGGGAAAAAAGAGGAGAAAGAAAAGGAGAAAGAGAGAGAGAGAGGGGGGTGGGAGGGAGGGAGAGGGAGAGAGAAAATAGAAGAAGAAGGGAAAAATAAAAGGCGAAAGGAACGAAACAGGGTGTTCTTCCACCATCGGTGCCGTTTTCGAAGATGAAGAAGGGATAAAACCGACCGCGCTTCGTTCCTCCCGGCGCTGTTTATCGCCTGGATCCCGCCACACGAGAAAAGTCAGCACGAGGGAGATCCGAGGGAAGAAGAGCGCGGAGGCTCGTCTCACCGTGTGATAGATAATGACAATTTCGTGTCACCGGTTCCTACGGAACGGTTCTAACGAGCGCGGTTTACCTGTTGCGCCGTGGGGTCCTCGAAAGGAGCTGCGGCACAATGCGGCCGGCAACGGATAGCAGTTTTTTGCCCAATTGAATTGAATGTAAAACACGGCCTTACATCAATCTGAGCCGCGAGACTGAGTGACCGGAGTGATTTAAGCATCGGCCGGACCGCCGCGCTCTTTAGAGCTTTCCTGTCTCTCGGACTATGGCTGCCGAGAATCGAAAAGGACTCGTTGGCGTTAAGCCGATCGACCGGAGTCGCCGCTGCTCCCTCGGTCGTTCAACTTGTCTACCCTCGATCGGCCGAGCGTTTCGTTGCCCGGTTTATCCTCGCCGCGCTTCTTCTTTTTTACTTTATCAGAAAATTCGACGTTTCCACCTTGTTCCATACCACGCGGGACCACCGTGTTCGTTAACGCGTCCGCACGAGAGAAGATCGATCTCCTACGACGGCAGTTCGGGGATAAAGTCCGACAGGGACGCATCGCTCGGACGCTCCGGGAATTTATTAGTCGGTTGTGCGGCGTTTTATGATAATTGGCCCGCGCTCCGTAGTACGACGCTGCTTTTTGCCGGACTGTCTACGTGGACGGGGGAAGGGCAGCTCGTCCCGGGAACGCGGCCGCGTTCCTCGCGAAACCATATCGGGAACCAGTCGGCTGGAATTAGCGTCGGGTAAAAATCGGATCGACGCGACGCCGGCATTCCATGTAAATCAAGGCCCCGTGGCAAATGTGGCGCGCGAACCACGAGCCTCTGCTCTCTATACGAACGCGTTCCACGCTGACAAACTCCGCCGGCCAACAACATTCCACCCGCGATTCTTCCCTTTCGCCTGGCCATTGTTCCCCGCCTTTTCTCGGCCCTCCTCGCTCCCCCTCACCCTCCCCCTCCCCCATCCCCGGCCGATTTATTTGTCCTCGATTACCGGCGTCGAAATTTACATCCGACAACCCCTGGTACGCCGCAACGCCGATACACCCGTGCTCGATCCCTGCTCGTCCTACAGCGGCTACCCTCTGCAGTCGCCGATAGCCGAGTCCAAAATAAAAAGTCCACGGCGGAGAAATGACGAGGGTGTGGAAGATTGGGCGAAGATGGGTGCGAGGGCAGGCGCAGGCTGGGGACGACGACGACGACGACGACGACGTAGCTGGAACACGGCCGAGTTAAGCGACAATTAAATAAAGCCGAAGAGGGTCCCGTGGGTCCCAGGTGGCGCGGGAATCGATGCCTGCACGCACGACGTCCAAGGCTTCCAACGGACTCCCACACTCGGCGGACACGGGACACACGTACGTACAGCCTGGAGAAGTATATAGTGTGGGTAAAGGTGGATACCACGGGACAGCCAGCAGGTATATAGCTCGCCTCTACCAAACCGTTGTCTTAAGGCTACCATATATTATGGTCGGAAGACCGTGGGGCTGGCTCGGTCGTCCTCGTCCCACCTGCGCGTCCTAGCAGCGCGCTCTCGCGCTCTCGCGCTCGGTTTCTCCGCTCACTTCCGAGATAGACGAAGAGGAGGCCAGGAGGAGGCCGAGAGGAAGGGCAGAGAGAAGCTGGAAGAGGTCCCACAGGCCCCGTGTCGTCGCGGGCATTCCTGCAGCTGATTTTATTTGTAGGATGTCAAGCAGTCGCGGCCACGGAGGGACCGACCGAGGGACGCAGAATGCGAGCCTGCGACGAGACGGAGAGAGCCGGCGGACAGTCCGACGAGGATGCAAGAGGCGGTGGTGGTGGCGACGGTGGTGTGGTGGTGGCGACGGTGGTGGTGGCGGTGGCGGTGGTGGTGGTGGTGGTGGTGGTGGTTGGAGGCAGAGACAGTGAGGAGCTGCGCGGCCATGGGACCCGGATCGGACCCAGACCCGACAGCACCAAACGGCAATTAATTCCCCTCTGGATTTATCGTGTCTAACTGCGGCGATCGGGGCCCGCGGATCCTATTACCCCCGCGGGCTCCGTCATTTTTCCTCGCCTCGGACACTGGCTCGCGTGTTCCCGGACAACCTCCGCTGCCAATCATTTCGACGCTTCTGTCAGCTTCCGTGACGATCTCCTCTTCCCCGTCGCGCGTCCGCGTCACGCTCCCGCCACGAATTTCGCCAGCACACGGGCGAAAATCGTCACGGGCTCTCGGACCGTTTGTCTTTCGAAAGTGCAACTTTGAAGTCGTGAGAGATTACACGACGCTGTCGTCGGTAACGGTACGACGAGCGGCCGTACGAGCTCGGCCGTAGAGAAAAGCTGAAACGACCTCGTGGCATGCTTTCCCCCTGACAGATAAACCCGACGAGACAACGACGACACGATAACGGCACAGTCTGTTTTACGGCGAGTGTCCATCGCCGGTACGTGGGTCGAGACCGGCTTTCCTTCGTCAAATTCAACGTTATTAAGCGGCCGTGGCTCCACCATCCCTCCGCTGCATCCGGCCACCGTCCCTAGACACGGCTACCCGTCTTTGATTATCGGCCGGGCACATTTTTTCCCACCAAGATTGGCTGCCGCGATAAGCTTGACCAAGGGTAGCTGCTGCCGTCGAGAGTCACCGTTCAGTACCCTTTAATTCCAGCTCGTGCAAAGTCGGAATTTCCGTCGTCGACTCCGTTCGTCTACGGTGTCGCGGCGAACGGGCGAGCTCGACTTTCGGCGGACGCGATTCTCGTTCGATCGGCGCGCCAAGAGAGCGACGAGCGCTGTTCGTATTCGCCACGGCGAGAGCGATGTACGAGAGGCCGGTGTAATGGGTAAAAATTAGTCCTGACGGAGGGCATGGGTTCGACGAGACGGTAATGGTCGCCGGATTCTCGTCACGACCATAGATCGTTGGGTGCCGTGGTAGCCAGGACTGCCCGCTGGGCGTCCCAACACTATCGCTCCTGGATCAGCCACGGATTTCAGAAGCTACCAACTTATATATATCCACGGTGTTTATGTATGTTTATGCCTGTGTGCGGCCAGTCTTTACGGACCCCCTGCTGCACAGCAAGCGCGACTCTCCGCTCGCGAAAAGGAAGGAAGAGGGTGGCCATCGGTGGCCTCACCCCTCGCCTCTGTTCTCCCTTTGCTCAGCTGCTCGGCTGTCGATGCCCCATGGGAAAAAGGTGTAATAATTTGCAGCTCGTCCGTCCACCTTCCTTCCTCTGCCAATCAATTTCAACTTTCCCCCCCATCCTTTTCCTCGTCTCTCGAATCCCGGCCAAGGTTTATCCATCTCTAGATAATCCATTTCGGTATCGATCGATGATTGATTTCCCGTGGATCTCATGGAAATCCCGCGGGTACTCGCTTCGTCTAATTGCTCCGTCTATTTTCGGCCGGATGATTTATGACGAGGATATGCAAAGCAGCTCGCTGAAAACGGCTCACCGAGTCCATTACACGCGTCGTTTCAGACTCTCTCTCTCTCTCCCTCTCTCCCTCTCTCCCTCCCTTTCTCTCTCTCTCCCTCTCTCTTCCTTTCTCTCTCTCTCTCTCTCTCCCTGTCGCTCTCCGTCGCTCTCGCTCGCTCGCTTTCTGTCCTCCTCCTCCTCCTCGAGGATTTTTTATGATAAATTAATCTAACCTCGGTAGAGACCAGTTCACCACCGTCTCGAACGCCACTTGGAACCGCTCGACAGGGGCAATAGGAATGAAGATCTCCCTGAAGGAGCGGCGGATTCGGTTAAATTAATTACCATCTTGGTCGGTTTATTAATACCTAACGAGTCGTCGGAGCGGACGCTGTCGTCGAAACGTCGTATATATTCGAAAAACGGTTGCTCCGGCCCGGAGGGATAAAAAAAGCAGGCAGCAACAGGGACCCGGCTTTACGACTGGCGGAATGCCCGGATCGGCCCTTTTTACGCGCGGATTTTTAATTGAATTAAACGATGATAAATAATCGAGCCGATACGAGAATGTCGCCCGTTACGTGCCGGATTTTTCTGCTCTCTGGATTCGGATCTTCGATCCCTCGATGCTCTCGAGAGGTTTCTTGCCGCTTTCTCGGACCACAACCCGGCCCAATAAATGCTATCCTCCTTGCTACGTTGCGCGCCGGTAAGAGAATACGAGATCGGATCCGCTGCAACGCGTACTTATTCCTCCATGGCTGTTCCTCCACTTACGCTAACGACTACGGCTAGATCGTACCGGCAGCCGCTAGAAATCGCTAGCCGCCCGGTTGTCTCCGAAAACTCGAAATCCGCCGCTCGATCCGCGGATTCCGCTGAACGCGCGTCACGACGCGAGCGGTTCGCGGACAGCGTCCGTCGCGTTCGACGTCGTTGCAGGAGAGTTGGAAATTCTCAGCGCGAGATCGACGAAAATATCCGCTGGCGGATAAAGGAAATGGCTTGCCGCGAGTCGGGAGGAATCGGAGGGGTGTTGGCGAGGCTATCGAGGGATCGGGAGGCACCGAAAGGAGCCGATGTACGAGGCGGTTTGAGGCGGCCAGAAGGCCCGGCTCCATTTATCATACAGGAAACAATAGGAACTGGCAAAACACGTGCTTCGCGCGCGCTCTGCAAAACCAGCCGAGGCGCAGATCGAACGACCACGACGACGACCACGACGACGACCACGACGAAGACCACGACGACGACCGCGATAGGAGGAAAGAGACTGGAGAAGAGAGGGTCCAGATACATAATACGCCGAGGGGCTGTGCGCACAAACAGGCGAAAAAGAAAGTCGCCACGGTCCCCGCAGCGGAGACGGAGACAGACGGCGAGGGCCCAACGGGGTGACCGGTCTCCCTTCATTTGTTAAAACAATATAACAATTCATTTTTGTCACATCCACTGTCGAAGGGCTTTTATTGCGACGGCCAGCCCTCTCGGAATCGTTTCACCGGTCCAGCCGAACTATTGTCGAACCGGCGCGGCGGTCTTCTCTCGTCTTCTCCAGGGACGGACGAATATCTTACGACTCGCTGGAACGCGCGATCTCCGATTTTGCTTGGCAATTTCCAGACTTTGGGATTTTACAAGAAACTGCCCGAATATGAGACCGTGTACGCGACACGCGGTTTTTTGCGAATACGACCGACGAACGCAATCTGTCAAACCGACGATTTCGACTGTCTCGATCGATCGCTTCAAGACGCGTACTCGGTCGCGTGTTTGCTCGTTTGGTCGCGGTTCGTCCTCTCAGCGACTTCTTTCGTCGCGATGCTCGAACGGACAAACGCGCAACGAGCTCCGCGTAAACGATCGTCGATGACGATAAGTGGCGACGATGACGCGCCTGGTGCAGAGAGTTTGACGCTCGCGTGTCCGATCGAATCAGCGAATGGCTGTCTTTCCGAAAGAAACGCTTTCAAATATGATTTCGTGACCAAAGTGCCTCTCGAAAGTTGCTGGTAACGTTAGAAATAACTCATTGGAAAGAAATTAAAAAATTTGCTCACGTTCCTTCGCGGCTCGGTCGAGATTTCCCAGAGTCGGACGTCAGGATTCCCCTATAGATTTTTCGGGCAGGGGAACGTTAACAGCGTCGGTTAATTCTCAGTCGGAGAAAGATTTCAGAGTCGGAGGCTTTTTCCCAGAACAGGTCAGGGCTGGTGAGGAGCGTCACGCGAACTTGCAGCCCTTTCCACGAGAAAAATCGACTTGTTGCTATCTCGAGCGTCCCAGTTGCAATCCTAACGAGCTTCCACCGGCTCCGTGGCGGTTATTTTTTTTTTTCTCGTTTTTTTTTTTTTAGAATCGCGAGATCTAGCCACGGCGATTTTTAGCCGGCTCCCTTTACCCGCAGTTTCTTCGATCGAACGAGAGTCGCGCTGATAATTTTCCTGCACGTAAGGAACATAGAATCGCTTTTCGTCGCCACCTATTACGTCTCTTTGAAAATTTCTTCTCGTCGACGAAGAACAGAAGACGGGACAGAGGACGTTCAACGATCTGACGATACTACGACTTGATTTGCTTGCAACTTACAATTTGGTTCGCTTCGCTTTGCTTGAGTTACAATTGGCAATTATAATCTGGCCCCAACGTGGATATTATAACTATCGCGACTTGGTTTATTCCTCGACAACCGTAATAGTAGCGAGGCGATTTAACGCGATAAAAGATAGGAATATTACTCGCTGCGTTAAGAATAGGCCGCGCAAACTGTACCACTGTATCGCCAAAACGGAACCAAACGTGCAAGTACGATATTAAAAGAGTGCAACGTATACACAGCAAATCGTACAATTTGCTATGGATTCGTTTCGTTGCGCGGATCGTTCTTAACGCGATCGCTAATAATCGCTTGACCAAGAACAGAGAGAGAAAGACGGGAGTACAGGTGGGAAAATGGAAGAATTTCGATCTTTTATGGGAAATTTCCTCTTCCAAATAATCGACTGCTTTATTTAATTTCATTAATTTTAGTTGATCCAGTCGAGCACAAAGGCCAGTGAACCGACGACGTTGATCGTTTCTTGGCTCTTGTCCACGATCCATCCGTTTAAGCGTACAGAACATCGCGTTACCTTTACGGCTAAGAGCTGGCTGGCACGTACGCGCTATTCCGCGGATGCGCTTTTCTTTTCCGCGAATTTCAACTGCACTCGCGCCTAAGATTTCTCTTTTTCCTGAAAACTTGTCTCTTGGCAGCCACCGTGTTTTCCCTACGACCGCTCGTCCGTCGAACACGACGCTCGAGCAAAGCCAAAAGTCCTGCCGCGTTGGAAAAAGAGGGAATTTCGTCGATTGCGAATTACCAAAGGTTGATTCGGGACCGGTGTGCGTCGCCCCGGTACAAGCTTAAAAACGTGACGATAGATTCGCAGCGAGGAACGCCATTATGGATGAGCAAACTGAGGCCGGTCTTCCTGGTCCCGGCCATAAGTTAGCTGCCACCGGCTTGAACCCGGCTGCATGAGAGATACTCGCGGCAGCGCGTTATTTACATATTTATATATTAAACGCTCGGCTCCTACCACGCGGCCCTATCCTCGGGGATCCCTTGTTGTGCCGTTTCGGGATACGAATCGGGCGAAATTTGTGTTGTAACCAGCCGATTCCCCGCGCGACTCGATAAAATTCTTCAGTCTCTCGCCTCCGCCTTCTCCCCTCTCCCCGCCCCTCACGGCTCTTTTTTATGCACCTTAAACATTTCTTCGGCAACATCAGCTGGAAAAATGGCACTTCTCGCGCTGTTCTCGTGCCCTGTCGCCTGTTCAACAGCTCGCGGGCATAATTCGCCAGGAAACAGGATACATAGTTATTAAATTACTGGCCGAGTCTCCTCTCCGTGTACGCATTTTCGGCCGGTGGAATTTATCCCGCGGCTCGGCCGGATCCAATTGCAGCTTAGAGGAAGCTTCGAATCAGAAACGAGCGAAATTTTCGTTGCGGCGCGAAGGTGGCGCGCGCTTGTAGCCAAAGTGCGTCGTGCCCGACGTTCCAGCGAGCATCCTTCCGTAAATTTTCCGGCTATTGAGGTACGATCGTCCGTAGGAAATCTCTTTCGACCGCGTAGGAAGAAAGGAAGAAGGAGACGCGGTTGACCGGTGCGCGCGTGTGTCGTCCGTACAAAGAATACAAATTCGCGGGACGAGATTCTGCTCGGAAAGCGATGAACACGTAGTTATCTCGAGTCCCAACTGCGCGTAATATGTGACGTTAAAATTCCGCAAACTTTGACCTCGGTTTTCTCGGTTCGCAAGGCGGACGAGCCGCAACAGTGGAGAAACTCGTTCTCTGAAATTCATTCGATATATTCCATCGGCTTGTTTCTCAAGTATGCTACGATATAGTGGGAAAGATGTTTCGTGAAATATAATACTTTGTGATATAATTAATACCTTACGTCGATTTGTCGCGTTCTTCCTTTACTTTCCTTTCACGAGCTCGTCGGTTATTATTATTCGTTTAGACTCGCGTAGATCTCCGAGAGTCGTTAGCAAGCGCAGTCGATACGACGTTACATTAGTATTACGTTATTGTTTCGTACGATCATACGCGTGTCGCTTGGTAGCGAAACTGTGACGTCTCCGCTGCTAACAAATTTACGAGAGTTTCGCAGCAAATAGCCGCGAACGCCGCTAAACGCGTGATATTAAAAACTACGAGCAAAGGTTAGGCTAGACAAATCTTGGATTAATATAGCGTTACGTGTACTTGGGTATTTGTTTTAGGAGCAAAGATTTCTATCGGCAAATGTTCGTTCGATCGTTGATCCGCTGTTGGATTAGTGGGAATATTTTGATCGTTATCGCTTCGTACCGTTATCAATTAACGATAAGACTTTCCCTTACGAAACAGCGTTTTGCGTTTCGTTCGTTCTTTCGACGTTTCAAGATTGCGATCGCCTAAAGTCGGAAAGTTGCAATTTGTCTTTCGCGGCACCGCGTCGGTTTCATCTGTAATTCTATATTTCTTTCTTCTTTTTTTTTTTTTTTACAACCTTTTTATCGCATTCGCCATAAACGATCGCACGTACGTCTACGATACGTCGGGACTCGTACGGCGACGACTTATTAAGGCTTCGAGCACCGGAACGACGAAAGTGTGGAAATGCGGCACTTTTTCAGCGTTTTGCCGGTCGGATCGATCGGTCGTTATCGATTAGCGCAAAAGCGAAAAGGTCAACGCGTTGGAGTTTTCCTTTTAATCGGTAGCGAGGCTGGACGCGATGCGTCGGTTGGAGCGTGAGCTTGCGATATTCGAGGCGAAAGAAAAGCGTTTCCGACGTATTTCATGCGGGCAAAGATAACGCGAAACGGTCACGTGAAACGTGTCAGAAGGAACTATGAAGATTTATCGCGGCCGGCATCGGTGCTCCGGCCGCCGGACGATCGATAATTCCTTCCTCGTTTGCTTGCAGGGCCGCGAGCTTGCAAGCCCGTTTAGAACGCGATAAAGTCGTTAACGCGCATTATCGCCGGCCAGCCTTTCCCAAGGCCACGCCGCCCGCCTGAATAATACACGTTCCGTTTTATAGATCGCTCTATAGATCGGCTCGAGTCCATCGGGCTCGAGCTTTCGGTAAGCGAGCTTCCTCGCCAATAATTTTCTCCGTTTCTTCGCAGCGAAAAGCGGCGGAGCACAGGTCACGACGAGCGTATTCCACGACGATAGACCTTCGCAGCCGGCGAGTAAAACGATCCACGCTGATTTCGTATGCGATCCGCGGGGTCCCGTCAAAACGCGCCGACTATGTCGCGGATCCTTCCAATAAAACACAACGCCACGAACGGCCATACAGTCCTATCGGAAAGTATGCCAGCTATCCTGCCTGCCTGCCTGCCTGCCTGCCTGCCTGCCTGCCTGCCTGCCTGCCCGCCCGTCTGCCCGCCTGCCTGCCATCCCAGAAAAACCCATTTCCCATTCACCATCCAGTATTCCAGTACGCCTCGTGTCCAGCCGAAACCTTAGACGTCGTCCTGTTTCTTAGCATTTTTAGCCGTTAACAAGCCGGAGACAGTGTACTTATTTATCGGGGTCCGCGCGCGCGGCCACGGTTTCTAGAAGATTTCGACGCGATGTTACGAGCGTGTCTCGTGGATTAATATTTTCGTGGAGGCTGGCACCGCGCGGTCGAGAACGTCCCGGGAATGGCCCACGCCGCTCGTTAACATACTTTCGGTGTTGACTGTATGCGCGTAGAGAGCCGGGCTTCTATGAGCAGTAGGTTTTCGACGGTGGAATTCCTTCGCGAGGCAGGCATCACAAAGGGACCGCGGGACCGTGGCAGTTGCCGGGGCCCATTTCGGCCGCGGCGCCATTTTGGTGAACCGCTTTATAACTCGGGAACAGCGTGCCTTCCTCTCGAGTCATCCTCTCAGCTCTTGCCAAGCTGGTCACCGCGTGCCCATTTTAATTCCCAGCTGCGGGAACCCCGGCCTGCACGACGATGGTGCGAGAAATCGAAGAACCGCGGCAACAGTCAACGGATATCGACGTCCGTATCCGGCATAATTATGCAAAAACAGGGGGCAGCGAGGCTGGCGGAGGATCGGGCGAGATCAAAACGCCGCGGACGGGCCGGACAAATTGTTGGATTTATGGATCGGTGACGGGGCGAGAGGCCGCTGCTGCAACCACCCCGTTATCGTCAAAATCTCCGTAGCTTCCGAGAAGGGGCCACAACGGACGAGGAAAAAGACGAGCGACCGGCCACCGATGTAAACCAGCGCGCGCCTCTCTTCGTCCATCGTCCACCTTCTTCTTTCCCCTTTCGCCGCATAATCTTAACGTCGCTCTGCTGGCCGGTGAAAAAAGTTGCCCGCGCCGCGATAAACGTGGCGCCGAATAAGCAGCGCGAGGAAATCGCGCGAGCAACGTGGCACAGACTCGCCAACAAATTTCTCGCCGCGGTCTCCAAGCAAGCAGCAAATTCGCAGATTCCGTTTTACCTAGCGCTCGTTATCGCCGCCGATTGTAATTTCTAAGCTATTTCTAAGTAATTTCTAGCTGTCTCGATTCGAGTCGGATGCAACGCCATTTTTTAATCTACGAACGAGCGCTGCATTCCGGTTCTTTTCGGTCTCACGGAGAATCCAGGGCCAGGTTGGATCTCTGTGGGCGCCCGGTTTCGGCGAAAGCCAGCTCTCTCTCGATGGACCGACCGGCTAGATTTCTATTCGCGATTAGGAGGCGCGTATACGCGTCCTACGTGACGAGAATGCTCGTCAGACGCGCGCCTCTCGTTCAACGGTCCGCGATATCGGGTTTCTGCCCTCTAACGACACCATCCGTCGCGTATCCGTGGCCGTTTGGCCCACGCGGCACCGAATCCTCTCGCTCGTTCTCGCCCTAGCCGCGAGCACAGCCGCGCGTACGAGGATTTCCCGTACGCGCAGATTTTCAACGATTCGATTAATTGGCTGACGAATAAGCTAGCGGGACGGTGATCGGTGGAATCGAGTCTCGATGATGTAACACAGGCCGGCGATTCCTGGTGGTCACGCACGGACAATGGTAATTACAAGCCAGGCCATTAGGACAACGCGTCGCGCCGCATGGGACGGGTGTTTTTCGTTCGATCAGCGATGGCTACGAGTCTCGGACGATTTGGCCGCGCGTTCGACGATCGAGATCGCCAGCGGCGAGTCGCGGACGCGGTCTGTCGATCGGCGAGACCGTTTCTCTCGACGACGCGACCGTAAACGCGCGGAGACGTTAGAGATGGAAACTAGGAGCTTCGCGAGCTTGCGACTGGCACTTTCGTTGGAATCGTTGGGACCAGACGGCAGAGGAAACGCTTCGATAGGCTCGCAGACATCGCTAGGCTCGCGAGACGCGCACGGTGATTCAGCGAATAGCGGAGAAGCGGCGTGCAAGTCTTACAGGCTCTTAAGGGCCGTTTCTCGCGCATTGTTTCAGACCCCCGCGGGGCCGTAGCCTCGCGAGTCATCCGGGAAAATTAGTTCGTCCGCGGGGGGTTCCTTGTTACCACCGAGGCGCCCTTTCCACCCCCTTTCTCCTCTTTGCGATACGTGAGAAACTTTTACGCGCCGTACTCCTTCCTGCTCGGTCGTCGAATCCGTTCGACTCGGCGTTCGTTCGCGCCTGAAACCGCCTCGCGCCTCTTCGTCCCTTCGTTTGTCAATCGATCCGTCGGTGTCGGTGTCGGTGAAGACGACCGAAGAATTTCGGCCGAGGATTCGCGCTGGCGACGGTCCACGAGGTTTTCCTCTGGCGGAGAAAGTCGGCCGCGGACGTTGGAAGGGGAACTCTCTGCTTGTCGGAGTCGTAATTTGACCGTTTAGGCGGCGTCTCCTGCGGAGCGATAGTCTCCTCGTGTTCTCATAGTCATTCCCCGAGTAACTCGAATGCCATTGTTGCGTAACATAAGATACCGACGAGCCCGAATAATAAGCATCGCGGCCCCTAACGAAATTAATCCCTTTGTCGTCGCCGAGATTGAAATTTCTCCACGAGCAAACGACGAATCGACGATTTGTCGAGGAAACAAAGAGACACTTGTTCCTTACCGCCCCCGGGGGCACGCCACGGGCGAAAAGGTATCTCGATAATTGCGATCGAGACGCGTCGTCCGAGGCGTGAACGACACGAATAGGGCGTTGATTTGACGACACTCCCATCGGGGCGAGAAAACTCGAGGCGCACGCATGCATTATGCATCGCGTGGCCGTTGTTCGTTGCGCTTCGTCTTCCACGCTTTCTTTCGCTTTTCAAACTCCCACCAGTCGCTGGGCACCCACCGCGACGTTAACCGTCCATTCACTCCATCGCCTTTTCTCTGATTCCTCTCGGCCTGGTCGGCAGCTCTTTGTCTCTCCGCTCCTTGCCCGAGGTGCCCGATCGCGTCGTAACGTCGCGATGGTGTAACAACCGCGTGGCCGTGTCCAAGGTCGCTAAGTTTACCGATAGTAGCGGCAACGACGCGACTAGGATCTCGCGGCACTACGCTAGACCACGAGGACCGGAGCGGGAATTTTCAGCGAAACGGATTAATAACTGCCGTACGGTAGCGCGCAGTAGGACGCGTCAGCAGCATCGTCGCCCGTGTGACGAAGAACGACGCAACTCGCGCGCCTGTGGCACCTCCACCTGCCTTGCGCCCGCTCCTTGGCCGAATTCCTTATTCGGCCGCCAATTCTGGCCGCCCGTTTCGCGAAAATCAACAGCGCGAAACGCGGAAACGTTGCAACACGACGCAGCCCGTTTCCCGAACGCGGTGGCTGGTCTAATTAATTGGCGGCGATCGCCGATTGGTCGGTCCCGCGGCTGCCTATCAACGAGTCTTAACCGCGTGATCCACGGTGCAGCCTGGCTGAGCCTGATAGCGTTTCCAATTACGCCGTGTGTCGGCGAGCTGAGATCCTTGCAAGGTGCCGCCCGTTCCTCTTCGTCGTGGCCCGTTGTCAACCGGCCGGGGGAAAGGCCAGAGTGGACTCATAGCCGCGTTATCGACGGAACGCAAGCGATCGATCGATGTGGTAGCGATGGTGAACGCTGTGCTCACCTACCGGAACATCCCTGCCGGCTACCGGCGCTCTCTCTCTCTGTGGCTCCTCCGAGCCAGATACGCCATCTTCTGCCGGGGCTCGTCGCGTCTTCTGCCGGGACTCGATCTGATATCTCGAGCCGCCTCCGTCGGCTATCGCTCTGCCCCTTCTGCGTCGCGTTCCTTCTATCGGTCCGTGCCCTCTGTCGCCGAGTTGCCGCGGGGCGAAGCCGCGGACCTCGAGTTTCCGCACCACCGCTGATCCTGCGTTTTTACGTTTCGCGTTTGGTCGTAGGTCGGCCGGGGGATTTTCCAGCGGGAGGGGTGGGACGCGCGGGCCGGCGACGACGGTGGCGGGATGGAGCGGAGGATTTTCTCAGGTCGGGCCCCGGGGCGTTGGTTCGGGTTCTGGACCAACCCATCCATCGTTCGGGTGTCTGCTCGGCTCGTTAGCGATTCTGCATGAGTTGTCCTCTGTTGGCCGGTTGTTGTCTCTTGTCTTTTTTCGTGGGCCCACGAGCGAGCCGGGCCTCCGCGGGGCCCCCTTGACGCGAGACCACCCCGTGCACCCGACAGGTATCCCCGTCTGTCACGTGACCTGTCACGCAACCCTCGCAGACCTTGCGCTCGGCTGCACGCTCGCACGCTGCGAGAGACTGCTGTCGACGACAACCGAGATTCGTACGCCGTATAAAATAAGTTTACGTAACCCGCAAGACGGGGGTTATCGCGCGTAACCGGTTACACGGTGGCCACGACGCGCTCAAGGCCTTCGATTTCCCATATTTCCTGACCAGCCGGCCGCCGCTGGAAATAACAACGAAATAAATTTCATTTCGTCCCGGCGCGGTAGTACGTTACACGTGTTGGATCCGGCCGATACAATCTTCGCCCGGTATCGATTTCACAAAAGCTTCTCTCTCTCTCTCTCTCTCTCTCTCTCGCTCTCGCTCTCGCTCTCTCACTCCGTGTGTGCGTGTGCGTGCGTGTGGCTGACTTGGCCATCCTATCCTGGCTCTCTCGGAGCCAGAGTCCTTTCCTTCCTGTCGACCGGCCATCGAATCGCCAGCCGCCTGCGATTTTCCAGCGATCTCGAAGAAACGCCGCGATACCCAACTTCCTGCCGAAGCGATCGTCCCAGCGAAAGCCCGAGCGGAGGAAAGCCCGACGTGGTCGCCGGATCCCGGGGACGAGGAGTTTAGGCTAGACGGAGCCAAACGGGCGGTTCCACGGGACAGGGTAAAAGGCATCGGTTGCCGGAACGCATGTCCTCCGGTTGTTGGACCATTTGCTCGCATCCCGTGTGGTCCGTCGATGTCCCCATTGTTTCTGAACCTGGCCGTCCGTATTCAAATTCGCTCGTTTCGAATTGGCCGGGGCCCTGCTGGCCGGCTCCGCTCGCGGATCCCGCGACCGACCGAGAGGAACGAGAAGAGCGGACAAGACACGACAAGACAAGAGAAGAGAAGAGAAGAGAAGAGAAGAGAAGAGAAGAGAAGAGAAGAGAAGAGAAGAGGCGAGTAGAGAAGAGAAGAGTAGAGAAGAGAAGAGGGAAGGAAGGGAAGAAGGAGGTGGAGAGGCTCGCCTCCGTATTACGATCGGGCGAAACACACGCCGACTCGCTGAAGAGGGAGGAAGGAGAGAGTGGAAGAGATGGCGGAGGAGGAGGAGGAGGGGGATGAGGTGGAGGAGGAGGAGGCAGCAGCAGCAGCAGCAGCAACAGCAGCAGCAGCAGCAGCAGCAGCAGCAGCAGCAGCAGCGTGTTCGAGAGGAGGAAGAAGCGTGATGCACGGTGTAACACTGTGTGTGCCGGCGCACAGAGAGCGGAGAGAAAGACGACGACTGGAATAAAATATTCACAGCCGCGGCCCGAGCGGGGCCTTAATTGCGATCAGACGCGATCTCGGATTCCAACGGCCGGTGGGCCCACGAACCGAACCTAAGAAGTCCCCTCGAGTTCTTCTTGCTTGCTCGCCTCCTCTCCTCCTCCCTCTCCAACCCCCCTCTCCCCGGCCCCTCTCTTCCCCTCCGTTCGTTCGCTCGACTCGCTGCTTGTTTCTTCTCTGAACCGTGCGCTGCGCTCTCGCGTTGTCTCTCCTCTACTTTCAGCGACCACGCACAGCTGCTCCTCTTATTCGTTCCTTCGACCGTTTCGTTGCTCTTTCGAGTCAGCCTGCCTCCCGCCCCAACAGGCCACTACCGTGTCTCGACTCCTGTTTATCCTGTTACAATGAGATGTATCGACCTGTTCCGACCATCTACGAGCCGCGACCGCCGCTCCGCAGGATTATTTAATTAGCTAGGCGATAGATGCCCGCGGTCGCTTCCACTCGACTCATCGGATCCGCCGCCCTCTTCTCTCGTGGCCTGCGCGCTGCTCGCTCCACGAAAAATCGTCCACGCCTTCGCGGTCGTCCGCGCGAAACCGTAGGTTCGGGCGCGAGCCAAGCCTCCAACGTGCACGTGCATGCAGATAAGAGGCGAGAAACGTCCCTACGGGTCCTCGTTGTTTTCCTGTCTCTTCTGGTCGACAAGCGTGACTCGGATCGCGACTCTCTCTCTCTCTCTCTCTCTCTCACTCAGGTCCTCTCTTTCCGCAACGAACGTTCGTCTACGAACAATGACAACGAAACTCGATGGTTGATCAGCTTCGCGAAGAATAGTGCCGCGAGGAAACGGTCGTGAGAAGAAGAGCTGGATGGCTCGAGCATTGTACGTCCACTTTTAACGGTCTGCGCAGGAACAGTTAAGAATTCAATGGTACCCGATGATCGAATAGCTTCTTCTTGCATTTGCCTCTATTCGCCTTCGTCCACGCCGTCGCACGATCGGTCGTGCAAACTGTACGCCGATCCATTTCTCGGCCACGCAGAAGCCGCGCCGGCGAAATTCTCGAAAACGAGAGCACGACGAGCGAGAACGTTGCTCGCGACGAATTCGCGGGCAGGATACGAGCGCGGCTCCGAGGCGGCGCGAGCGAGCGTCGCGCGCAAGAAACGTCGACGCGTGAAAAGCGCGGATGGAAGCCCGGTCGTTCCGGTCGACGATCGCGTCCACTGTCTTCACCGTCGCACTAACGCGACAGAAGAATCGCCCGCTCTCCTCCCACTCTGCCGAACCTCGACAGGATCTGCGATCTGGTAGATCGCGCGAGATGCATCGTTGCCTAATATCGTTGGAAGCAGGCGTTCCGCGTTAGAACTGCCGGACGATGTGTCTGAGCGAGCGCAACGGATCCAACTCGCAATTAAGAAGCTGGGGAATTTCGCGTCGGTAAGTGGCGTGTAAACGCAAATTCCTCGGGCTGCTTCCGCATAGCTGCGAATCCGAACGAGTCCAGCCTGGATCCTGGGAATGTTGGATTTTTTCCGCGGCTCCCCGCTTTCTCCCTATCCGTTTCTCCGGCTGCTCGGCGGATGTGAACGCGACGATAAGGCCCGGGTACGTGCGTGACTCTCTTTCCGTCTCCGAACCCCCGCCGCCTCCCATCCCCTTGACACGGCTTGGATGCATTGTTCCGCGCGATCTCCCGCGTACCTCTGCACCACGTATATTACATTGTTTCTCCGGCTGGAATTCGTTACCTCGAGCCCGTTACAACCGTCCGCCTCGCGTCCGCCTAGCGTTCGTCCCGCGACAGCTCCCTTTCCTCGTCGTCGAGCTCCTCCATCCTACCACGAAAAATACGACACCTCGACGCATCGCCCACTGATCCAGTAGATCTGCTTGTTTCGCTCGGCGAATCTGCGCTCCCGTAGACGCGATACGGCCATTATCCTTTGGACGCGTTTCCAACGTCTGTGACGAGTTCGCGTCCCGTTGCTATACGGATTTTCAGTTTGTTCGAGCGGATAGCCTGGTCTTTGACGTCTCAACGAGCGCAGCGGAATCGTCCCGATTCGAGAAATCCTATTTCCATCGTTTCCTGTTACTCGATTTTCAGTTTCTTCGAGTAATTGCCTCGTCTCTGATCCTTCGACGATCTTGTCGGTTTCAGCGATCGTTACGAGATCAAGTTTCAATTGGAAAAATCGTATTTCGATCGTTCGCTGTTACTCGATCTTCAGATCGTTCCCGTATCTTTAAAATCTTATGAATTTAAATGCTCCTCCAACGAAGCACCGTTTATCCGCGAACATTTTCTACATAGAACAATATCATCTCCATCCAGTGATGTGTTATTCAAGCGAGCGATTTACCAGGCGTTATCTTGATCCGAAATTTACCGCTCAACTGGGTCTCTCTGTTTCCTTTCTGTTTTTCCAAGCTTCTCTGTCCGACGCCTACCTGTCGTTGCAAACGCGGGTATTCCAATAGGCTCACCCTATGTTATATATCTATATATCTATCTATCTATCTATCTATATATCTATATATATATATATATATATATATATCTATATCTCTCTCTGTATATAATATATATATTTAGAGATATATATATATATTATATTATTATATATTATTATATATAATATATTATATATATATATAAGATATATAGATAGATAGATAGATAGGTAGATAAATAGATAGATGAGCGAATAATGCGTACACGCAAGTCCGTAGTCGATATCGTCCACGAGGATACCGTTTATCGGCTACTGTTGCTGCTTCTGGTAAACGATGATATCAGTTGCGAGTTGTTTTGCCTTTGATAGATTTTGCGCAGAAAAGTACGTGCTTACGTCGCGTCGGATTATTCGCTCGATAAGAAAACGAGGAGAAGAAAACTTGAATGGAGCCGACGACGTTTTAAGGTAGACGTGCTCGAAACTCGTTGGTAATTCGATTTCGCGCGTTTCGGTCGTCGGAGCAACTTTTCTCTTTCGCTTTGCATCTTGGGCTTTGCTCTTTGCTCGCCAAGCGCAAATCTTTGCAAAATATCGTTCGTCGAGACATCGAGAGCAGCGAAACGCGGCTAACGAAATGTATCTCTCGTTTGCTTGTTCAATCAGACGGTCCTGCAGACTTTTGCCAACGGACTATTTTTTTCTTCCAGTTCCGTAGAAAGTGAAAGGCCAGATCCCAAGCTAAAACGCGAATCGCTCCACTTCTTCGTTGGGACGTCGAAACGTTGTCCTGTGACGTGTCCGACGTCTCTGGCTTCGCTGCTTGTTTCGAACGAAAAAAAAAAAAATTCCCTTTCGCGATCCAAAGCAGCGCGAATGATTTTTCATCGATTGCAATGGCCGTTTGACCGAGGTCGCTGTGCGCTGTACAATGCGGAAAATGTACAACGCGAAATGCAACGACGACGACACGCGGATGAAAAATAAAGTAATTATAGACACCCCGCAGGTTCGAATATTCTAACGGGTGAATTCTTCTTGGAAACGGAGAGCCTAACGTGTTGGAACGTTTCTCGCGGAATAATCGAGTTCACGCGGCCGGGCCCGATATGCTAAGGCGTTGTCATCGATAAAGCAATTTATTTCTTCGGTCGACCGACTACCGTTAGTTAGCAGCTGTTGCGAGGCCTCGTCGTGTCAAGATCCCAGCCATCTAACATTCCTATTGCTTGCCAGGCTGAATAAATCGTTCGACGTAACCTCTGCCCGATCTTTCCAACCAAAGCAACCGGAGCGTAGCTGAGCGAAGCCGAGCCGATCCAACGTTCAAAAATACCCGCCATAAGAGGCTGCTCTTTCCCTCGATCGCCATTCTGCTGCCGGTCGCGCCGCTCTTTAATCGCAACCGCGGAAAAGAGCCCGTCCGACTATCTTTTAGCCTCGAGACTCTATCGCTGGCAAAAGTTTCACGATAGGTTTTTCGTCTTGTACTTTTCACGTTGCATTTTGCACGATCTGTACGCGTCGGAGTATGTACACTTTCGTTGTATATCGATTTGTAGCGCGTATCGCGATACGGGACAAGTAACTATACGTAAGCTACGTATAGACGTATGGCTGGCAGATGGTTGTATTTCACGTATACAGGCTGCTTCGCGGAGATCGGAGACTGCCTATGGGAAATTTGAGAAAATAACACGGAGTAACGTGTTCTCAGTGCCGGCTTAGTTTTCGAGAAGATCCAGTTTGAAAGCCTGTCGGGTAGGCTGGAACGTGGCTAACTGGATACCGCGAGAGTAAGTAGAAAATGTACGGTGAAATTTTCCCGTTGAAGCTTCCCTTCTCAAGGAAATAGTTTATGAAACGCGTTTAGTTAAGAATCGATCTGCTACCTACCGCGATCAATTTTCAAATCGACTTTCTCGCGAGCAGAGCGTCTTGAGGAAAATTCTGTCCCGCGTTTTCGACTTGCTTTCGCGCGCACAACCATCTCCCGTCCACTACGCTTGGCCCTGTCTGCTCCGGAATCAGCCACGTTCGAGTATACTTGCTCGTTTCCAACTAACCCGAGAACGAAAACTCCTAGAGAATCTTCTTCCGCTCGACGCACCCTGGTTCTCGATATTACTCGACGCGACGATAAAATAAACCTCCTTTATAGTAAATAAACCTTAGCGGTTTCTCGACTACGAAGTTAAAAGTCGTGGCCGGAAACGGTGCGCGTATCGACGCGTCCGTGGCGCGGTTGTCCGGCCGTCTTCGCCTCGAATTCCTGTTTCTGGCCAAGGAACCATCTCCGCTGGAAATTGGCGATCACGAAAGCCAGGCCAGCTCGTTAATTCGTTGGATGGAAGGTGTCGAAATCGGGTGGTGGCCGGAGACGAGGCACGCGCGCGCCTCTTCGAAGATTCCGTGGAACACGGTAACGGAATCAGAAGCGTGTTTTTTCGTGGTATGGCGCGAGGCTGCGGAGGAGAGCCGAGGAGGCGCTGAGGCGTCGCGGGGACCAGATAAAAATCTCCTAGTGCCCGCGGTGTGACCAGAATTCCATTATTTCCACCGTGGAATCATGCACTCCGGCCTCTTGCCGGAGTGTCGTCCACTGCCCGCCGTACATTTCAATAAGCCGTGGCCAATTACGCGGCGAGTTTATGGAACGGGCCATCCAGTTCGCGACCTCTTTTCCTTCTAACTTCTCGCCACCGTGCCTCTCTCCGTTTCAGCGACCCGTGCTTGTGAGAATCGCGCGAGGATACGTTCTCTGGCGAAGCTTTGGCTTGAGTACAAATATGTACAAGTTCCCAGCCAGATGCATCTCCTCTCGCTTTATGTTTCGATAGCGGTATTTTGAACGATCTTGGCGAATGTTGCAACGATTGCACTTTTTTCTCTGCCTATTATATCTCGTTTTCGTTTATCGCGCTCTCGCAACAGAAACAGAATCCACTGGAAATTCGTTTAAACGTCGCTCGTCGAACGCAAAGCGAACGGATCTGCGGTTAAGGCTAAGAAATTTCCGCGCGCTACCGTAGGTCGAGCATCTCCTAGATCCACGTTAATTTTGGTTAATTTAGTTAATTTAGATCCGAGATCTAATTCCCTCGCGAATCTCTTGTATTTCTTACATTCGCCGTGTATCGTAATTTAGATCCGAGCTTCTCGCTCAGAGTTTCTTTCCTGGCTCGCGTGTATCGTTCGAACGCGACAGGGAAGAAGAGCAACGTCCGATACGACGCGCGCGATAACGCGCTCATAACGCGATCGCTCCTCCTTAAATCCGAAGACTCTGGCGAGTTCGCGTGCGTTAATATCGCTAACGGCGACGTAAATCGCGCGAATTAGCGCTTAATTACAGCCGTAGGACTGCAACAAGTAACAACAAGCCTGTCTAAGCGAGCTTCCCTAAACTGGCGCTGGTCGCGAGTCGACGCTTCTCTACGGATACGCGTCTACGCGTGTGCGTAGGTGAACGTGGATCCAAGCTTCCCACTTGCACGTTCGTCTAAAGCTTTCGGCCATTGTAGATCGACGTTCGGCGGTTTCTCTTTCTCTCTGGCGAATTTCTCTCGCTTATCGCGACCCCGCGGCCAATGTTATTTAAAAATTGCTTCGGACGTCGCTGTTCGGGCATAAAGTTACAAATTCGCGCCACGGTATTTTCCGTGTCCACTGGATATTTCTGCGTTCCACGACGACGTGGTTTCATTTTTATCGCGTCGCAAGGGTTATTAAGAGGCTCGCCAACTGCCATTTGGCTCCAGGCTTCTCGAATAGCGTGTGTGCACAGGCAAAGCTCGGCTCGTGAATAAAATTTCGTGAGCGAATATTCAAATAGAGTTATGAATATTTCGTGGAGCTAATAGATAGCCGGAGAGTTGTACTCGGAGGGGGGGGGGGGGAAAAAAAAAGGAAAAAGAAAGAGGAAAGACTCGCGTTTCGTGCGCTATCGGCGGCCATCAGCGGAGAATTGAAATTCATACGCGAGATTATCGGCGATTCGTCGGTGAAAAGAACCCGAAGAAAGCTACCGACTCTGTGTCGTTCAATGCCACTTTGTCCACGCGTCCCGTGGAAATTAGCTACCATTTTCTCGCCGCTTCTTTCACGTTTCGAATTCGCCTCTGTTCCGATGGTCAGGCAGATTCCTGCCGCTCTTGTTCGAGTGCAACGTATACGCGCTTGCAGCTCGTGCAAAGTCCAAAAAGGTCACAGAGCCTTCCAAGCGCGAAGGCTGTCTCGTTGGCCATAATTTCCAAGGCGCGATCACGGCGAGCGCAGCTTCTTACTCTCCTTATTCCTCCTTGCACTCTTCGTTTGTCACTTGGCTATTCGCGCGCCAACATTCCACAGTATCGACACTCCGCCTCGACGAACGTGGCCATTCGTCGCAACACCAAGAGCCGAGCTTAAACAGCGTGGCTATCGATCTCCATTTAATCGCTTCGAGCCGAATTGCTCCGAATCGAACCGGTCGTGGATCGGTTAACGATCGACCGTAGAGCGCAAGTAAGAGGAGCGTACTTCCGAAAGTAGACGCTCTGTTCTTTTCTCAAACAAGCTCGGCTTGTTTTCCGGTGCAACGAGCTCGTTCGAAAATCGCAGCAACTCGCACGGCACGTCGTACCACGCGCATTCTCCACCAAATCTCGCGCGTTCGCAGCTCGTCCGATTATCGTTGCGAGGCTGTGCACCTCGACGACGAGAACTCAAGGTTGCCCGCGAGCGATCAATAATATCGACGATAGCGGCCGATATTTCAAGATTCTCGACGAAAACGCGGTTTGTCGATCAATGTCGACAATATTGCCTGGGCAATGCGTGTCGATCGTCCACTGTCCCGAGATACTCACAACGCGTATTGATAGTCCGAGGGCAGCCTAAGCGATTCTACGCCGATGGAATAACCAAGTTGCGGCAAAGATGGCGAAAAGTCATCGATGGCGTGTACGTTGATTGGAAAGGAGACGCGTCCTTCGGTTTGGCCGTAAAACCGGAACCGGATGGACAGTGCTCCGCGGAGCGCAAGAGTCCAAGCGTTTTGGGGGAAACGGACGATTTCAGCGCGTTGCGAGTTTCAAGAGTTTCGGAGTTTGAAAGAAAGTCGGTGGAGCGGGTGCCACGCGTTCGAAGAAGAGGAGCAAACGAGGGGAAGGATGGCGCGACGTTAACGAACGTTCTCCGGGCCGGTATCGCGATCCTCGATCGTTTTACACCGGCGAGGTTCATACGGCCGTGGCCGTAAAATAAAATAGAATAAAATAAAGGGACGGCGTGCCACCGAATAAAAAAAAATAGGCCCGTTAATTCGTCGGCCTATGTGGCGGCGTCTCGCGCGTTCTCACAGCGTCGTCACGCGACTTCGTGCCCTTTCGCGTCCGACTTCCACGCGAAAAACCTTCTCACGAACGAAAACTCCGCCACCGGACTCGGCCTCTCTCATCCGCAAACTTCTTGCCTGCGCGTGCGATCCCGTTTCGGACGAGCGTCTGGCGACGGTCGACGTTTCGCATTAGCATAATTCCGAGGAAGTCGAAAGTCCGCGGTTTCACGAAACTCTGCAACAGCGATCGTTCGTGGAAACGTCAAAAGCCGCGCTCCGTCGTTCCCCAGGCGAAGCACGTAGCACGGATTTCCACCGACGTTGCTCGTTAGCCGGACGATTTTGGAAATCGGCTGGACGCGGTCTCGTCTCCGTTTACGAATCAACGACGACGACGACGACGACGACGACGACGACGACGACGGAGCAGAGATTCTTCCTTCGAGCAATTTCCGTCTTATCCCTCAGAGATCGTTTCGTCTCTCGCGACGCGGCTACTTGACGAAGATCAGCCGCCACCGCTGTAGCACCGCGCCAGATGCAAAGCGAGTCGCGCGAAAACAATCGGAGCCGCAGGCGACGTTGTCGGTAAATTCTGCTACGAAGGCGATTTTCTAGCGCGACTCGATATCGCGCGAGGCGAGGAGTTGGCTGTAAAAGAGAGAGCATGTACAGGCATCCTGCGTATCGCGCGGCGCGATCAACAGCCAAGAAAAGTGCGTACACGTACTGTTTCTTCGTAACCGAGAGAGACGCGTTTGTCAAAGCGGTCGATAATTTAACTCGCAGCACCGCGTATTAGTATGTAACGCTCGCAGTATCAATGGCATTCGTGTCGCGAGCGAAACTTGGAAAATTGGTCTCATTCGTACAACGCGGAGGCCGCTTGCTCGACGGAGAAACGTGCCGAGAGAAGCTGCAAAGCGAAACAATATTCGATTCTCGCTATATTCCTCCGTGCACGGATTTCTCCGATTTGGCCAATCTGTGCAACTTTTCGAATCGCGTACGGCGACGCGGCGAAAGAAATCGCGTTACAGAGATTTTTTCCAATCTTGCGATGTGTAGGCACAGTTGCCGTATCGGCGACTCTAACGAAAATGATTTCGAGAAAGATATCGAAGGATCGATTCGCAATCGCCGCTGAATCGTCCAAGTTGTCCATCTCGGAAACGCTCGATCGTCGACGCACGACGATGTCCGTGCTGCACTGGGTCATCGATATCGAGGAGATTCTTCCTTCGTTGCCGAGCAGAGTCACGAGTTTCGATCGGCATTAGCCGCGAGAAGGTGGAATCGCGTGATTTTCCGTGAGTCGGTGCTGCCTCTTCTCGCGCGCTTTTTTCACGGGGTAGAGAAGAAACGAGCGGACGGCGATGCTGGAGAAACGGAATAAATCCGCCGACAGGCCGTCCATTTTCATGAAGCACGTATCTCCATCGAGGTGTGAAGACGTTATTCAAAATGTACAGCCATTAACCATTGGCATCCTACGGAACTGCCGGCCCTGAATTAACAAGTACTCAATGTGCGCCCGTACATCACCGCGAGGTGTCAGCCGATTCAGAGAATCGTCTCCCTCGATCTCGGAAGCCATTCACGATGCGACCCGTCGCGATTAACATTTCAAATATTCACCGGACGGGAACGGGCAGCTACTTAGGTCCTCCTTGTCCACGGCAAATCAGAATTTTCAACGTCCTCGACGTTCTCCACCGACCATTTTCCCCTCTCCTCTCGTCCTCGTCGTCGTCGTTCGCTCGATCGTCCACCAATAAATTAATTTCCCGCGCCGCCGCCAGTATCAAGAAAACATTTACGCAACGATCGCGGCTCGTGCAACTGGTAGATCGTTATCGATCGGTCTTGGAGGTCTTAATTACGTCGGTTTTTATCGAGTGGCCGAGGAAGTGGCGGTTTTCGTAATTTCTAAGAGCGGCCACGTTCCTTCGTTGTTGCCGCCGATCCATACAGCCGAGCGTTCGGCGAAACCTTTCCATCTTTCGCAAATTATCGTTTCGTTATCGATATAGGATAGCCGGTAGCGGTCGCTCGTTTCTACGTCGTTGGTCCCGAGATCGATATTCCTCTTCCGAATAGGCACGAGCTTTTCAAAAAAAAAAAAAAAGAAAAAAAAAGTAAAAGGAAGAAAGTGTCTCTCTTTTACAAACGCGTCATTTACCATATTACTATACGATATTATCGCTACGCAAACATGGAACCTAATCTGCCAAACGTTGCGGTCTTCGTCTTAATGGAACAAGACGGACCGTGGTAATGCGATGGAATAATATAAAGCGACAAATATCGCGCATCCATCATTTCCTCGTAGAACGAGAGAGGACGACGGAGGAATTTTTGGAGGTTCTTTTTCTGAAATTCGTCATCTAGCGATTACGAGGCGTTTCGTCGAATTACTTTGTTCGAATTATTTTTAGAAAGATCTCTCCTCTAGCCTCGTAACACGCAGACGGTCGTCTACGTCGATCTGTAACACGCAGCTAAATTGCTACACGTGAATTATTATAATTAAATCGATAAAGTTGAATTAATTATAGATATAATAACACGCAGCCGCGTTTCTGTCAGAATGATCGATGCGAAAAGTCAACGTTAATTTTCCGAAAGGTGAGATGCACAGTGGCGGACAGAAGAAAATCTAAAGCACCGAAGTAATCTACTTGCGCGTATGCGCATATTAATAACTTTTGTATTAGATATACACGTTTCACCGCTGACAGTTGCTTGTTCCACTTGGAATACAGATACATATATTTGTTCTCTGTTCTCGTCAAACGCAGTCTGCGAATTTATAGCACGTATCCGTATTATACTCTCTTCGGTCCATTGCCGTGGCCATATTTACTGCGAAAGTAAAAATTTCGCAACCCATAATTGCCAGAGGAGTATCGACGCGTCGAAAAATCTGTGGAAGACGAATTGACTCGTCGTTCTTTTATTTCTCGATCTTCGCTCGTAGCCGTTTCACCTTTATCGAAAAACGAGTTATATCGCGTCTGTCTGTATTACATCCACGTAATAATACTCTAAGCGTAAAATCAATTAATAAAATTAATTTCTCTGCGCGAACGTTCGATTCCATGGTTGCACAAGTTTCTGACGGAGGAACGAGTCGATTAACGCGAACCTTACCAGGCTCGGTCAAACGACCGGTTTCAAAATTTAATTTAACATTGTACGTTCACGGTTATTTCTGTTGTTCGTGCAGCTTTACGCGGATTCTTGAATCGGCTGATTAATCAGTTTCTCAGTTCCTGTTAACGAAATGAACCGATAAGATGGAGCGGTTTGAAAAATTCATTTAAGATTGTACATTCACCGTTGTTTCTCTCGTTCGTCCAGCTTTACGTGGGTTCTTGCATCATCCGATTAATCAGTCTCTCAATTTTTGCTAATGCAAGAATTTACACAAAGCTGGATGAACAGAAGAGACAACGATTTGAAATTCAATTTTGAAACCGGTCATTTGACCGGGCCTGGTAAGGTCAGTGTTAGCCTGTTAACCGCGGCGTTTAGTTTCAAAAATGCCTTACGGGGAGCGCAGGTAAAATCAAGCAACCGCGAGGTCGATGTTCCTGTTCCAAACTTCACGAGAAAGATAAAGCAGAACGAGAGAGGATTACATTCGTGTTCGATAAAAAATTAACGATTCGTCGTCGAAAGAAGCTTAAAAATTTGCCAAAAGACAACAAGGTAAAGTACGGAGCACGAGGCGATACATCAAAGAATCGAACTTTGCTTCTTCCAAACATGCTTTCCTTTCTTTTATATAAAATACGTAATAGTTTCGCTCCGAGTATAAAGGAAACGTATGGCCAAACGTTTGAAACTCGTATTACGCTTTGCCAAAATTTCGTGTCCTTGCGCAAAATGGCAATTTTTCCTTTCGCACGACGAGTATACGCGTCGATCGCGCGGTAATAAAGTTTCGCATCGACGTGCGTACGCGTCGAAGGCGGTAAACCGGTTAACAGGTTAGTCCGCTGGCAGAGTTTGGTGCAGGGCGATGCGCGTGCAGCGGCGCGCGCGAAAAGCCGCAGTAGATTGGTCCCGTGCGCGATCAGACAAGTGAATCCGCACGGTGCTCGTTAGCCTGTGGCCATAATCCGCGGCTAGGTGGCCGCGAGAGGTCAAAGTCTTGCGTACGGGCCGGCAGGGTTGCCGTCCGGTCGCGAACCATCGCCCGTGGCCGGCGTTTAAATCAAAAAGTCCCGATAATAGGGGGATGCGTGCTCGTTAGACCCCGCCGGTCCGTGTCCCTCACCGGTGTCCGGCGATAAGTGCGAACAAGTGTGCGCGGCTGTCGGAGCTTCTCGCTCCATAGAAGCCACGGCTAAAAGGGAAAAACGAGGAGAAAAAGCGGCGCGACGCTGGTGGAAAGAGGCGGCGGCGGAGAGAGGCGGAATGGGAGAAAGAGGGGAGCGGGGGCGGTGTGCATGGTTCGCGAGCAAAACAAAGGCTCTCGCGAGCCACAGACGCGTATATAAAGGCTGAAACGGAGGGACAGACGGACGGACAGACGGACAAACACACGAAGAGAAGGAAAGAGCGAAGCGGGGTCGTGGGGAAGGTTGCGTAAAAGGTTTCCACGGAGGGAAATGCAGGGGCGACGCGCGATGCCAGGAGGAGGTGCTCGACGACACGCGATGTAGCATGTTCTCGGCACGATGCAGCAGGATTGGTTGGCCAGCGACCTGGGCGTCCATGGAAGCACGCCTCTGATTGGCCCCCGGCCTCGCTAACAAGCCTGCTTTCCAACAGACGAAATAATAAACCGCGACCAGCTTCTCTCTCTCTCTCTCTCTCTCTCTCTCTCTCTGCTTTTCCCTTTCTCTGTCTCTCCCTCTCCCCCTCTTTCACGTTTTCTTTCTCCCTCTCGCCTTGGCGAACATCTCGCGATCCTCTCGTTTCCTTCTTCCTTCTGACTCGCTTCTGACCTCCACCTCTGCCCCCGCCTCTGCCCCCGCGAGGCCGATGATAAAATATAACGCGGTGGACGGCCCTCGGACTGGCACGAGCCTCCTGATCCCCCGATCCCGACGTGGAAACCGCCACCAGATGGCTCCCAACAGGGATCGGAGAACGATTCGAGGAACCTGCGCCCCTGTTCGAACGATACCCGCGTTTCGACCATCTCAAGCACCGTCGCGCTCGAGGATCTGGCGGCCAAAGGTGAACAGGTTCTCGATCGACCCGGCGACTGGGAGGAAAGAATTTTCCTACGGGCAACTTTTGGGTAACATTCCAAACGTGGCTCTCTCCCTCTCGCTCTCTCTCTCTCTCTCTCCTCTCTCTCTCTTTCTTTCTTTTTCTATCCGCGTCTCTCTCTCTCTCTCTCTCTCTCTCTCTCGGGCTCTCGCCGACACCCACTTACACCCGGAATTAGTTGCTCGGCTCTATCTGGCGAATCGCGTGCCTGGCTTAATGGCTACCGCGGGCTCGAAGTTGCATGTAAAGTTGTTTGTAAAAAGGCCACTCTCCGTACCGAGGCTGTGTGCGCTTCGCTAGCACGTTGATACGCGTACGTACACGTGCACACGCCGGCTGTATAATCGCAGAACCCAGCGGCATTCGCATCGTTTCCATTAATCAGTCCGCAGATCGTATCATCTACCGGCTGCAGGGAAAAAGAAAAAGGAATCGGCGAAAAAAAAAACCGGGAGAAAAAAGCGTACCGAGTCGAGAAGTATGAATTAGCCTTCTTTTCCGACGCATTAGCAGCGTCCGTCGCGTTTGCTATCTCGCCCTTCGATACGTCGATCGTTTCCTCTTCAGTTCTCGTATTCGCCCGTTTCCGCTGTTTCCACGGGCATAAATCGCGCCAAAGCTTGGGCGTATTTTACTCTCGTTCGTATACCTGTTGACGACGACCTTGGAACCGGCGGATTCTAAACTCGCAAGCCCGTCGTGCCTCGTGTCCGTTGGTCGAGCGAGGAACGCACCGTTGGGAAATACAAAAGAAAACTCGTCGGAAAACTACGGGGATCGTTTGGATGGGAAACGGTGGCCGGAAAGGAAGTTCGGGCGAGGAAACTTTGGACGGAAAGATTATTTCGGTGGATGGCTGGGAGGGAGGATTCAACGACGTCCTCGTTAACCGGCTACGCATGAAAGTGAATTTTAAGCGCGTTAGTCAGCGGCTTTATCGTTAGCCCGATCGGCGACGCTGCTCGCCGTGTGGAAATCGTGGAAAGGGATCCCTCGCCAGTCGCCGTTTTTAATTGTAAAGCAATTGCTGGTTTCATCAGCGCGAGAAACTCGTTTCGTGGCTTTCGATCTTATCGCGATCTTTTGTTCGCTCTTGTATCGTCGATTTTCCGACATCGTTCCAACCACGGCCGAAAAGCGCCGAAACATCTGCTCGGCCATCGAAAATTCTCACTCGCTAAGTAAATCAACCACGGCAACCAACCGACCGAATTCCGGTTTCGCTCGTCCAAATTGACCGTCGCGTCTTCGAATCGAAACGAGCAAGTCGCACAATTGCCTGCTTTCTTCGTTTCAACGGTCTTCGAGGTCCGCTTCGCCACGTTAAACGACCCAAATATCGTTCCAGTCGTCCCTTTGGCTCCTCTTCGCGAGCCGGACGCGTTCGACGAGTCAGCTGATCGCTGCCTTTTCGCACGAGCGACGAGTCCGCCGTTTCGTCACTGGCGGCTGTCGGTCGCGTGCTTCTTCCACTCGTCGATCGCCTGTCGATCATCCACGTGGCCGGACAGACGTTCCTTCCGGACAAACGCTTCCTCCGTTTGGAGACGAACCTCCGTAGAAAAGGGTGGAGCTGTGTCGTTAGATTCGGCTGCGGCTGCAAACCGCGGTTACGTCTGCAATTTCGAGAAATGTAAATGCGCTCGACGCGCAGCAACGCGCGCAATATCCAAAGTACAGCGTACGTGCTGCTCGTAACGCCTTATCGCGATAACAGGCGAAACAAATTTCCCGACGCTCTTCCGATCGCGCTCGCGAAAATAGAGATAATTCGAAGGAAGCTGCGGGATACTCTGAATTTTATCGTCGATCGAAGATCCTCGATTCGTACCGCCTGATCTCGTCACACGCTCTAACGTTCGCGCCTCGCGCTGCGAGGTCCACGAATTTATCCAAACGAATACGAAGCAGGTAGATGCGGATTATTCCTGGAAAGACGGCAAGAAGCTACCGCCGATTTCTTCGTCTCGCTTCTGTGGCGCAGGCGGCGGCCGTAAACGAGCGCCAATTGGCCGGACACGAGTCGTTAAGATTAGACAGGTCTAACGGAAGCCGGATATCGCTTGCAGGCGGTCGGTCGTCCGGTCGTCCACGCTTTTCTTTTCGATCGCTTCGCCACGGCAATCCCACAGGCTGGCAATGTCGTTTCAAAATGAAATATCGCCTGGTTAATGGGCGATATAATAATTAACGAGGCACGCCCCCGGGGGTGGAGGGTAGGCAGGTCATCTCTCACCTGGTCGCGCGTCCAGAACTCGCTTAGCAACGATTTGATGCGTTTAAAAGCCTCCCGGTGAGAGCCGTTTCATTTTCCCCGAACTCCATTAGCGGCCACGATTACCACGCTTCTTCTCTTTCTTATGTCTCTCTCTCTCTCTCTCTTCCTACCCTTCTCTCTCTCTCTCTCTCTCTCTCTCTCTATCTTTCTCCGCCGGGTTTCCGACGACGAGGAAATGCAAATTTCGAGCGAGTCATCGGCGACAATGCGTGGCAAGTGGACGCCACGGCCACCTAATAAAACGCAGGACCCAGCGTTCTCCGCTGCGAATGCCAAAGGTGTCCGGTTTCCACGTTGACTCGAAGACGGGCCGATTCGCGATTACCCGTTTCTGGAGCTAACACAACGCTCCGGTTCTTAACCGTCCTGACGCCATTCTTCGAGGTGAAACCGACCGATTCAGGCACCGCGACTCGAGAGACACCTGCGTTTTCTCGAGACAAGGGACACTCGTTTTTACGCCGTTCGCGATCGAATCGAAGTTACGAGCGCGGAGAACAACGCTCGTGAAACGGGCTCGAGCGTCCGTTGGAATTTCGTTTCTCTCTTGAGGTTTCAAAAGCCCGCGAGACTATTCCTCCAGCCAGGACCCAAATAAATAAGCGACGAACGATTCCGTCTCGCAATCCGTCGTTTTCCTCGCGATAACTCGAGGATCGTATTGGCCGAGCCGCGTCCCAAGCAATTCGATGGCCAACTCTCGTGTTCGGTGGATCCGTTAGCGATCTGTTATGAAGCAGCGTGTCTGAGACGGTCGTTGCCTTGGCAAGATTTATTTTCTACGTTTCGTCAAACAGGACGGAACGACGAGAACAAACGGCGTATGTGCAAAGTTGATTAGAAAAAGACGTATCGTTCAAATAAACGCATCAAATCTGTCGCTTCGTGCAAGTTTCGTAAAAGTGTAATTACACGAATTTATGCATCGCGTTGGTCAAGATCTTTGATCTCGATTACCAATGAAAATGTTCGTCCTCGATCGTCGAATCGGTTTCGCTCGCGGGTTCCGTCCGTTCAACGAATGTCCGCTTTAATCGCGCGCGTTTGGCGCTGTCGATGGTTTTACTACTCTCGGCTCGGCCGTAGCTTCGCTCTCGAGTGGACGCTCGCCTCGACTATTCGAAAGTTGGCCGGAGACGGTGGCCGGCGCGACTATCGGTAGTCGTCGGCGGGCCGACCTTGAGGCGGACTTCCGCCGCGCAGTTTCGCCGATTCGACGTGGCGGATGCGGGGCGCGCAGCCAGGTGGGAGGCAGATTGGATCGGTGCATCTTCGATATTAGCATAAAGCTAATATGCCAGGCGAGGGGGACAATGCGTTATTAGAGCGGCAGATCGTTGCCGGTGATACGTCACGGGCCACGCATATGCTCTACTTAACATAATATAATTGACCGCACGCGATTCAATGGAGAGGCCAGAAACAAACGGTATTGTTTCGCCGGTTTATCGACGGAGCAGGTCCTCCGAGCGGACGTTGCAGAGACTCGAGAAAAAGAGGAAGGGCGAGCGAGGAGGGAACGAGAAGGGGTCCGCGAAAACGCGGAGAAAATCGTGGCAGTGGCGGTGAGGGGGGGAGGGGGGCGCAGCGCGATGGCCTTGGAGAAGCGATTCCGCAAGAGGGAGCAGAAAGAGAGTGTCGGGAATGATAATGAGAGATCGCCAAGAAGCGATAATCTCCGCGTCTCTTCCTTCAGCGCCGGTGTGGGTGTACGTGGCTTTTTAACGCTTCTCACAGACGAGTTGCCGGACCCCCCGGCGCGTTAACGGAACCCGATTGTGCGTCAGAAGACGCGGAGGAAGCGCGTAAGCGTCCTCCGAGCATTCCTTTATCCCCGGTCGATCGGGCTCCGATCGATCTAGCCGCGCCCGTCTCCTTTATCCTCGTCCCGGTCCCGTTCGGACGCACGGTGGCCCCCCACGACCGCTTTTCTACAACGCGCGGCACAGCATCGCGCGACCTGTTCGTCGGATCCAACGATAAATTTCCTCGTCCCTCTACCGACATCGTCACTTTCGTCTTTCGTCCGCGAAACCACCAAATTATCGAGCCCGTCGTTCCGAAGCTTCTCGTCCTTTGACCAGCAAGTTCCGATACACACTGCCGCCACGACGCTCGTCCACTTTGTTCAGCACGCTGTCGTTAGAACGTACGATAGCTCTGACGTTACGCGAGACGCCCGACTTTACCTCGCGATGCAAGGCACGAGAAAATCTCACGATACGTCGTTGCACGCAGTATCCAAGGATGCTTCGATTCGACTCGAGTTAAATCCGGCCAGAAATTGGCGCGTACATCTTGACGATGATTCTCGGGCCAGAGTAAGCGAGCGTGCCGCGATTTATCGCGTCGTTGACGGTGGAACATCGAAGCGATTAATATCGCGATATTAACGGCGCGATGGATGTTGCACTGGTCGGTGGAAGGAAACGCTTCGGAAATATGGAAACGGGTTTCTGCGAGAGAACGCCAGCCGAATATTTTCGCACGACGCTGCGTAATATTCCCACTCGAGATACGCACACACGTACAATCGCCACGGAAAATGTGAAAGTCCCGAGATCTCCACTCTCACATTACTGTCGCTGCATACATCAAGCTGACAAGAACAGACCGAGAGGAGGAAACAGCAAGAAGAAGAAGAAGAAGAAGAAGAAGCAGAAGAAGAAGAAGAAGAAGAAGAAACAGAGGAGGCAGAAATGTGGCCCGGTAGAGCCGTGTCCTTAATTGACAGGCCGTGGTCCCGTGTCCTTCGACTTCGTGGCAGGACCTCGTTAGCGAGGGGCCCCCATGGCCGAGGGGCGAAGAGGGCACGGGACAGAAAGACTGGATGGCAGTCAGAATGCCATCTGCAGGTATACAGGATCTAGCGGGTCGAGAGCGGAGAGACGTCTCTAAATTAGTCGGGACACATTATCCTCGATAACGTGCCGCTACCACCGGTCGGGCCCGTGAATCGAGGAATCGATCGTCGTCCACGGAACCGGGGCCCACGTGTCCCCGGCTAATCGTCGTAAATTCAATTACCATGCGTCCAACGCGATTCCTCTCGTTAAACCGGTGGCCGTTCTTCCTCCTCCTTCCAGTTTGTCCATATTAGTTGGAAAACCATCGCGCCGGAACGCTCGTCATAATCGTTAACGAACGAGGCGAGCCTCTCCATCCGCCAACTCGCGTCTCTCGAGTCGCGTCCGTAGAGATATAAATTTGCGTAAGATGACGTAGTCCGCCAACAGGGGAAGCCGCAGGCAATGGCGGGATGACCGAGCCGAGTTATCGCGCTTCCTCGTTCTATGCGAACGTATCGCGCCCGGTGAAACGTCGCAGAGCCGAGACCGGAGATTAAGACAGTTTACAGCGGTTCGCTAATTGTCGGCCCAGCTGGGAAAAATTGATTCCAGCGCGGCGGTGCACGCGTGCCCCGGCGCGTATGCACATCCGGCGCGGCGCTTAGCCGAGGCGAACATCGCCGCATAGCCGAGCTCGTTCTTGCGATCATCGCTCAGCAGCCTAATTACAGGACGATTACTGAATCAACACCTGCTTCCCTGAAGGCCGACGACGCCGTTGGTTCCCATGCTCGCCGGTGAGACACGTACGCGTTTGATACGCGACGAATGGTCGTTGCCAACAAACCGAACCACGCGCGTACGAAAGGGAAGATTCTGCGCGGAACCGCGACACTCAGTGACGTCTATCGGCATCCAGTGTCTCGTAATTACTCGCGTCAGCCATTTCCTTTGTCAAGGGCCGCATAAATGTTTCATAAGCCGCGGCGCGTTCGTTACGACTCGTCGACTCCTGCTTTTGCCAGTTTCGCGTTCCCGTGGGAGGAACGCGTCTCCTCGTGGATCGAAGTCACGGTGGCCGCTCCGTTCTCCGTAGTACCGTTCGTCGAGAGAATTTCGCTACCGCCAACCCCCTCGTCGATCGTCGGATCTGCTGCCCGCGTTCTTCCCACTTTTCCTATTCCCACGCACGGAATGGAATTTCGATGCGTCGCATTCGTACCTGGCGGTGGATCGGTGGAATCGATCGCCGCGTACTCGTCGAAGAAGGACGGAATTTCGGTAGCCGGTAGAAACGTCCGATCGAGCGAACATCAATATTCTCGGCCATTCTACCAATCTTGGAAATCTTCATCGAGCGTTTCATACGAGGGACAGATTACCTGGCAGGATCGCGTTCAAGGTTCTTCTACCTGGCGCGTTTCGCGGCGCGTGTTCCTCCGAGAAACGTCAGCCGAGATTTAGGCCCTTTGTCTCGTTTTCCATCAGGAATTTCCCTGGGCGACCGACGGGTCGGCTAACACCCGACACTGGAAACTGGTTCTTTGGTCGGGTCCGTGAGTAGTCGCCGGGCGAAAACTGACGCGTCCAGGGACGAACGGCCGAGGAAATTTAATCAAACGTCGAGCGGGACCCCCTGAGTGGGCCCTCTAACGATCGAACGTGCTCGTAAAAGTCGTCTACCTGCACGCATCTCCCGTTAGGAATTCCTTAAAACAATGCCAGCATGGCATTCCTCCCCCGTGTACGGGGAGAAAACAGCCTCTCTCTATTCACGACCCCTGTCCGTTTCGGGTAGTCGCCCCGTGATTTGTGCGTCAGCCTGCTCACAAACATCCTCGTTTCCAAGAAACCGAAAGGACAACGGTACGGCCGAGCGTCTTTCACGTTGCATTTTCACCCCCGAGGGTTTTGGCTTTTCCTTCCTCGCGGGAGCTGCGCTCTCTTCCAGCCGGAATCAGGGCGAGAAAGAGAGAGAGAGAGAGAGAGAGAGAGGGAGGAGGATCGTGGGATGGACCTCGAAGACGCGAGTTCCGGGGGCAGGAAAAGGGGCAGGGGGAGGTGGCCCCCGAAACGAATGATAATGCGGGGGATATCGTATTAAAATCTGGCGCTACCTAGAGGCCGGGCAAGGATCGTTGGGCGCCAAAATAGATGGACCTCGTTACAAATGGAATGGAGTTTATAATCGGTATCTCTGCGGTGGCATCTGTGCCCCCTCGTCGACCGGGTGCTTCACCGGAGAGCGATGAAGAGAAAGAGAGAGAGAGAGAAAGAGAGAGAGGCAGGGAGAAGAGGACAGTCGGAGGAGAAGGCAGAAAGGAGAGTGGAAGAGCTCTCGGTTCTCCGTACTCGTTTATATCTCTCTAACTGGTACCCTGCCGCCCCACAGCCCCCCTGGCCGCCCGTTTTCGTGGCCTCGCCACCTGCACACGAGAAACAAGTCCAACAATAAGATTATAATAGCCTGTGGGAATGCGTCGTATTTATCATTGCCCATTGTTTACCAGCGTCAGGTCTCACTTTTTTAAATCGAACCCCTTCTGCCGCGTCCGTGCCCCTTATTCCGCTCTTGATCCTTTCACGGGCAGGCCTCGATCTTTCGCCCTGGGAGAGAAGGCAGGCCGCGCGCGAGCCAGTCGTTGCTCGCGATACCGCGCCAAGTACACAACCGCCGGTGTCCCGGTCCTGTTGCTCGTGCCACGGTGACGAACCTACGGACGGCCTTCGACGGCCGGGTAATTATCATAATCGATACCCTCGGAGCGTGAAACGATACATCGATCACGAGCCCGGCTCGATCAACGTGGAAAGAGTGGCTCTGGGACTCGGCGAGTCGCCGGAGAAAGAATCGGCGGCAGAAGTCGAGAAGCCGCAGAAATAACGAAGAAGAGGAAGAGGAAAAGGTTGAAAAAAAAGAGAAAGACGCGCACGCACACACACACACACACACAGATATATATATATATCTGCTGCGGTATCCTGCACGCGCGTATTTGCATGCCGTTTGTGCGGAGTAAGTTCGAAGGGGGCGTGGGGATCCTCTCCATTGGTTCACCATCCGAGTAATGGTCGCTTGCATTAGCTACTCCACGAGGGTCTGCTGGGCCCGTAGGCAAAGCAGAGACCCCGATAATTCCTCCCGCGGACCCTCCTCTGCCTCCCCCGCCCCCTCCGCCGCCAAGCTCTCTCGCTTCTAGTTTCTTCTTCCTCTTGTTCCTACTCCCATCGGTATGCGTCGTTGCAACAGCCACCACGACTACGCCTACCGTTCCCTGCACCGGTTCCACGCCAAACTACGCCTACGTGACTTTCTTCGCTCGCGAGACACTCCGGTGCTTCCTCTTTTTCGCGCCCCGGGGGTGGAAACGAGGCGGAAACACCTTCCGCGGGCCCGAAAACAGCCGACAAGTGGCTCTCGAGAGCGGTCGTGAGAAGAAGTCGAGGCGGAATGTCGAAGGGGATGCGCGAAGGAGGCAGCGGCAACGCGCGTTTTAATATTCGACGCGGAGGAACGTCGGGGGAGAGCGATCGTAGATGGCCGGCGATCTGGCAGCCCGTACTTGGCTCCCACACCACCCTCTGTCACCGATGACGAAAATTCGGTTCACGGTCGCGCAAACTCGCTAATTAGTCGTCCGGCCAAATGACTCGATGGTCCCACGAACGAAGGTCCCATATGCCGAGCTCGTTCGGGGCTAGATTAGAATCTTCGCTTCCGTCTCGTTCCATTTTACCCTCTCTCTCTCTCTCTCTATCTATCTATCTATCTATCTATCTATCTCTCTCTCTCTCTCTCTCTCTGTTCCTCTCGATCGTTGGCCGCGTTCCGCGCCGCATCTTGCGGTACGTGCGTGCGTGCGTGCGTTTACGACCCTGGATGCGTTTTGCGATCCAGATCGAGGGGATCGTTATCTGGAGCTAGCTGGCCGGTTATGCCTCGGTCGTCGCAGAGAACCGTCTCACCTGGTTCCTTCTTCCGGAACGCCCTCCTAGGCTCGTCGACTCCCTCTTTGCTCGTTGCGAAAGTTCCATTCCTTTCGTCGAATTTCCATTCGACGGATTAAACGCGCGGCGAAGAAACGCGCTGCAGTTTTGCTCGAGGACGCGCGTCGTCCCTGCGTTGACGTACGTCCGACGAGCGATTGGTAAAAGTTGGCGAGATTAAGAGTCAGCGACGCGCGCTGACCGATTAGGAGTTTGAGGTTTAAAGAGACGCGCGGAGTTTGGGAAAAGACGAAAGGACGAGTGGCAGGCTGCGTGCCTACGCTCGGCGCGTCCCAGCCTCCCTCTTCCCCCACGAAACTCGATCCACCATGGAAGCCTATGGTTAGCGCTCCTAAAAGACCGATCGCGATCGGCGTATTCAAATTTAACGCCGCGCTCGTGGGACTGGCCCCCCCCCCTCGGCCGTATCGCCTTTCGCTACGATTTAATATCGGCCGCGTGCAACGGCCTGGACTTGCACGCTCGGCCAAACTTACTAAACGCGATAATCGTGAGACGCCCGGTGTGCACGGCGCTGCGCACGAGTTTCGCCGCGCCGCGCGTCGTCCGCGTCTACGCTGGACGCGAATCTCGGAGAAAAATCGGCGAGAGAAGCCACGGGGGTAGTCGATCGGTTTGCACGAGGGGCAGGAGGCAGGCCTAGGTAGAGGGCAGCATTATGCAAATCCGTAGTCAATACCTAATACAAGATAATCACGATGATTATACGTCCCAATGTGCCTTCTCACGGGGCCGGCGAGTGTGTGCACACACGACGCACACCCTGGCCCCGTGATCGCCGCCGCATTCTCTTCCTTTTTCCCCCGCACGCTTATCCTTTCCACCCTCTCACGGCGTCTGGCTGGAACCTGCAAGTGCCTGGATCGCCCCCAGGCGGGGTCTCGTGGCAAAAATGCATCGCTGCTTATCATACAATATGCTGGCGATGCACCTGGAGAGAGGGCACCGCTCTCAGCCCTCCACCTACCCGGCGTCCCGAAAGTATTTCGCCGGCGAACCTTCCGATTCTCGCGAATCTCTCGCCTCCGAGTCTTGGCCACTTTCGCTTTTCCACTATTTCCGCGTTAAAACCGTCGCTCCTGCCGTTTTCTCCGAATATATTCCAACGATGCCCATAGCGAGTCTCGTCCGATACAATCGGCCTGTACGCGGTCCGAGGCGAAGGTTTCTTCTCCTCGCCGCGGAACACCGTGTACCCGAGCGCAGAGACTCGCTCCACGCACTTACCCCCGGGTGGCACATAACATTATGTGGCTGCCCGCGAGAGAGCTCGTGTTTTCGTTAAGAGCACGTATATGTGGAAGTTGCGCGGTGCTTCTCGCTCGGGCCGCGATGGCAGCCCGCGGCCAATTGGAAATTGTCCCTAATAACAGGGGAACACGCTGCACCGTCCACTCCTATCTCGCGGGGTGGATTGCTGCGCTCCGTTCCGCCGCGGTCCGCTTCTACCGCATACCACGGTGAAACGTATCCTTAGACGAGAGGACTCGCTGCGCGGAGATGGCCGAGAAAATAAATCCTCGCGCGTTGCTCGGCCGCGCTCCTCCGTACGAGACTCTGGCCCCGGCTCCGGCGAGCTTTCCTTTCCAATTTCGTTCGACTTCGATCGTGGCAGGGCGACGAATCGTAGCGGGCGACCGGTCGGTCGGTCGGTTGGACACACGCGGCAAGGGCGAAGCGGACAGCAGGAGGAAGCCGCGTGTTCCTTAATGAAACGTCGCGACAAAAAACAGCCACCGCGGTAATGTATTCGCGGCGGAAGTAGGCCGACGGGGTTGGGCAACCTGCGCTACCGAACGGCCAGCGGGCCCTTCGGCTAAGACCGTTACTAATTAACGCACACGAACCCGCCACCGTCCCGCCGTATATCCGTCGTGCGTCCGTCGTGCCCTTGCCACGTGATTTATCGACGCAACGACCGCGACCGCGACCGCGCCGATTTCCCGTCCGCCGTTTCTCCGCCCGCGTTTTCATCGGTCGTACCGACGAGCAAATCGAGCGGTTCTCGACGGACGCGAGCGAGAACGCGCGGTCACCGCGCGACGCGACGTTTCTAACGCAATCAGTGGCCGAGAATTATGCTTGAATACACGTTGGCCGTCCTTTCTCATCCGTCCCCCTTTGCTTTCCTCTTTTTGCCAGCGAACGAACGAACTGTGCGAATTGCCGCGGTAGCGAGACCAGACAATTCCGTTGGCCGGCCGACGGAGACGGACGGACGCGCGCAACGGCAGCGACGCGAGAGCGAACGAGAGAGTAGACGCGTGCACGAGTGCGTGATATCGCGGACACGCATCTGAGATGCGGCGCGGCGATATCGAGCACGCATATTACGAGGCCCAGAGAGCAGATGCTAAGTTCGGTTGAAGCCGAGCCGCTGCCTCCGTTCCCGGTCGTTGCTTCGACGCGAGCAGGAAGAAGCACGCGAGCAAACGGACGGACCTTGTCCAGCTCCTTCCTCCTCTGTTTTCGTCCAGACAGCGCCGAGTCCAGGTACCCGCGTTATCCGCTACCTCGTCGATAGGTGGTTCGTCGATAGTCGTTTGCCCAAATCGTCCGAAAGCGTCGCGCGAGCGTCAATTTCGCTGCAGCAGGGAGACGCGCTTCGAACGCAACGCGCCGTGCGATTTCCTGCCACGTGGCCTCCTCCGAGTTTCGCTGCGAAGCCTTTTCGCAACTTTGACGAACGTCGGTTGCCGCGTCGTCGACTCGCCGCGCAGCGAGACGACGGTACACGGAGAGCGTAGAGGGACAATGATTGGAAACGACACGAATACGAGAAGGTTCGCGCAAGATTCGCCATCCGCGTGTCTTCTTTCCCCTTTAGCGTCGAGCAACTTTGCGGTTCGTCCGGCAACGATGTTCGGTCAATCGATTTAGCCGCGGCGTCGTTACGCGTGGATGCGTTTCACGTTAACGAAGAGGATGGTTGCGGTGCTTCGACGCGCGTCAATCTCGCTCTCCTTGCAAACCGGGGAAACGCGCTTTCAAATACGTTCGAAAGGAAACGATTCTGGCGAGAAACGGCCAGAGGACGTTTTGGAAAGTGTTTTAAAAAACAGTGATTGGATTTCGACGGATCTCGAGTCGGTCCCTGTTGAAATTACTCGAATCGTAACTGCAAATTGTAATCGAGTTGCAGCAACTCCTTCGAGCGCGGTTTTCCCATACGGTATGCGATATTGAGTACGAACTGTACATTTACAGTATACGATCCTACGCAGTATTTTATACAGCAACTTGTTTCCTCGACTTTCCTCCGATCAATGGCAAAATGGAAAAACGGCTGCGCGCGATTGATCGCCGTAAGAGTAGAAAATCTGTCGGAAGATGGTACAGGAAAAGGACGTACGACGAAATTTGTCGACGATCGGTTGGTTTGCGATTCTGCAGGAATCCTCGATTCGAATTCACGGGGAATTTTCATCGCGTCGCATACGTTAATCCTGAAATTAACCATGTCACCGGCGTGTGGCTGGTGTGCCATGAATTTTCCAGTCTTCGCGTTTATCGACGCCCGATCGTGCGTGTCGGAGTCGCTCGAAATCGTTCCCGTTTCCCACCGAGCTTTATTCGAATACAGAACTAATTGAGACGGCGCGGGGATCGTCCAACAGAACGGAAACCCATCCAACGACCGCGTTCGTCGTTTCTCTCTCATTGTCAGTCGGTTTACCTCTGACGGGCAGTTCGAGGGAACGATATCGATAGATCGCCGCGCAAACGTCATACGTCCGCTCGTAGCCTTCTTTTCGAAGAGCGCGGTTCTGCAAATTCCACGGTACTCGATCGCCAATCGGTCGCCTGTTTCGCGATATTTTCCGTTACGACGAGCCCTGTCCGCGACAGAGTTCGCGAGTGAAACGGTCCTTTCGTCGACGCTTTGTTCTACGCGGCAACAGCCACGCACACTCTGCGTTCGACGAGTGTGCGACTAGTCCGGTCCATTCCCTGCACGTTACGCCATCCGCGTATTCTTCTATCCCGTTCCTTCGCTTCTCGAAATGAAAACCGCGAACTCGAAGGTGGCGGAGCTGCCGAGTTTCGCTGGAAATCGGTAGCAAAGTGGATCGCGAATACTAGCGAGCTCTAGCGACGATGGAAGCTAGCCGCCGGCAGGGTATTGCGTTACTCGGACCCTCCTATTAAACCGCGGCCACGGCCACAGTATCGTAGAGAAAATCGTAAACGCAGGGTGCAAAATCAAGATACGCGATACCGGGCACGGTCCACGCGCCGCGGAATTTTACGCTTTGTCAGATTTCAGGTGCGCCGTGCTTTTGGTCTCGTAATTCGTTTAAGGCAGTGGAATACGCCGATACGCCCTTGTTACACTACCGGTTAACGAGTGGAAAGGAACGCATTCCGTGGCGAACGCGCCAACGTTGCGCGCCCTCCCCTAACTCCTGGCAAATTGCTATCAGCGGTTGCTAATAGTTTGTTCCTCGTTATCGAAGCTTAATCGCCACCCGCGTACCCTGTTTTCGGTTATAATTACTCCGTGGCTCTGGTTCGCCTTTCTGCTCGATTAAATCTCGCCGTTCAGCCTGTCTTGTATGCAGGAATCAGCGCGGTGCGACGCGACGCTCGGCTAAATCTACGGACGTCGTACACGAGCGCCGCCGCATAGAGGGGAAATTCTTTTGTCTCGCGAACGCGATATAAAACTGCGGCGATGTCGACGCATAAACGTCGAGGAACGTGATAATCGAGCCTAACAAACGACTCTCGTCCAACTCGACAGAACTCGACTTTCTCCGATTCAGCCTCGTTGAATTTTCTCCTTTTTCGTTCTTTCCATCTGCGACCATTCGACGATTCGAGGAACTTTCGTATCGAAAGCCGAAAATCGAAACGAGATTCGCCGCGTTTAGCGTCCACCTGTTTCTTCCAATCAGACAGCCCATGTTCTCCCGCCTTCGGCCTTTGTTTTCCCGATTTTCTTTCGAAATCCGCGTGTTCTCTTACCTTCTCGATTACTTTCGCGGCGCGAGCCGAGCCAGAAGCCGGCGTCGCTCCCTTCGTGGCTACGCGTTTTAGTTCCACGGCGGATTCCAACGGACGTCGTTCCGCGAATGCCGCGCGTGTGCCGCGGCGCAACGAGCGGAAAATATACGATCCGCGGGCGAAGGCGGATCGAAGCGACTAAAACCTGGCGCCTTTTGTCTCTGCCGGCCGCATTTGTCGTCCCGGTATGCCCGGCGTTTCGCGCCTCGTCTACCCCGATTGGCAAATCGCTCCGTTTCTCGCCTTTCCTTCGTCCGCTTTTTTCCCTCCCGAGCCTTCTTTACGAGCTGCCGGCTCCACGCACGTTGCTCTCGGCGTTACCTTGGAATCTGCGCGGAATAAATTACACCGGGTTCGCACGTCCCGCCAACGCGAAACAATGCACGGAGGATTGATCGCCGTGGCAATTATCAAGCTACGTATAGCTGGCGCGAGCGACGTCGCTCGACTTTCGGTCCTCCGGTCCACTTTTCTCACAGTGCTCTAGGAATCTCGCGCAACGACCACCGACAGTTCCAATCGTCCCGACCTTTCTCCAGCTCGCAGACCAGAAAACAGTTACACGGCGGCTGCGGTATCTTTGTATCGCGCCATTTCCGCTAGACGTTTCGCGTTCCGTCTCGACCCTTTCGCCACTGTCCTACGGTCGATCGTCTCTTGGCCTCCGTCCATGCGACGATCTATCCGAACCAACTTCGAATTCCTTTACAGCCAAGGACGCGCGTATCCGTACTGCGTTTACGCGCAACGTCCTCTTTCCTCCTGACACCTGGTCGGTGTTCCCTGCGAGCAGCCGCCGATTATAATCCTCGGTTGACGCGATTAAATCGTCGCGCGATTAACGCAGAGCCTGATATTCCCGACGCGCGACGCCGCTGCGTTGTTTTCGTCTTTTGCCAGCATCGTCTCCGACGAGCGATCTTGCGTCCGACCGTTGGACGAGGTACGATTCTCGAGGTACGAGGTCGCGATACGAGCGACGCTATCCGGCGCGGACGAATTCGTGGGATGCCGGAAGTGGCCGGTGTGAGCCGCGAAAGGGTTAATAAGGAGTAAATCAGGTAGAATCGGCGGGCTGTTAGGCGGCGCGGACGTGTTCGCCTGGTGAGCGAGGTTTCCGAGAAGGTCGAGCGAGCAGCGGGGACGCGACAATCGTCGACTAAAATCTCTCACGGTTCGCCCTCCCCCCCATCATTATTCCCGCGTCACCCACGCCCGGCGTTCACGGAGGCGCAGGAGAAACGTCGACAGGACACGTCGAACGTGTAGAGCGTAGAGACCGTGGACGATCCGGAGAGTAGGTGGCTGGGTTCCACGGGGGAGAGCTTAAGGGGCCTCGAAAGCTGCGTTGCGAATTATCAGTCGCGTGTGATCGGCTGGCCGACCGAGTCGGCCCCCGACAAAGACTCTGGCCATCCATAATTCAAGCAATCCGGTCATTGTGTGTCCCCGCGCGGCCGCCCAGGCGCCGATTGCCTCTTTAGCCGAGCGAAACGGCCCTCTTCGCGCCCCTCGCGACACCTGCGGCCGCGGCTCTTCCTCCTTACGTGTTAATTCCGATCCCTCTGTACCTTCCGACGCCCTGTCACGCAGCCTCCGCTCTCTCGCGTCGCGATTTCCTCCTTCCTGTCCGCCTTCGTGCAAGCTAATCCTTTGGCTACCGCCCGACCTGCTCGTGGCTACCCGAGCGACCCGGGGGCTGCGCGGCCACTCGGCCCTCGCAGCAACAGCGTCGCGTTTAGGCGTTTGGGCGTCTTTTCGCACTCCACTCGCTCGAGAACGAAGCGGAAACGAGCAAGTTTTCTTGCCTGTTATTTCCTTACTTTATTTTTTTATTGTATCACTTATTGCCTTTCTTATTTCTCCACGAGCAATCGCACGTCGTGCACGCTTCCGCGTGTTGCTCGCCAGATACACGCGCGTGATCTCTCGTTGGTTCAGCGCGGCTTCGAGCGCTGCGACAAGCGTGGATCGGGTCGATAGGAGGAACCATTTAATCAAAGATGCTGTTTGATCGACGCTGTATAGTTATGTCGCTTCTCGATACGGGAGTACGCCGTCGTGGACGTCGTGTGCAGTTGTTGTAAATTCGAACGACGCGCGTTCGCTCGACTCCGTGCGTGGCGTTCCGGCCACAAAGCCGGAAAGGAGGCGTCGCTCGACAAAGTCGTACTAAAACCCATTTGGATCTACGGCAGTCAACCGTGCACCGAAACAGCGAGCGATTCCAACGCGGAAATCGTCCGACGATTTCGATCCGCGACATCGATCTTCGAGTTGGCTGTGGCGGGCTCTTCGAAAAGCGTGTGCCTAAAACGCGCGGCGGAAAGCGATCAAATATACAGTGATATACAATGATATACAAATATACAATATATAGTGAGCTACTCGCGGAGGAACGAAGCGAGTACGCAATTTCTAATTCTGTTCGAATCCCAGCTCACGACAAGGTCGTTCGCGAACCACGAAACTCGGGCCGCTTACCTTGCAGCGGCCAGCAAGAGCGCGGAAGATGCACCAAATTAGCGCAGACGCGTTCCTTCTACAGATCGTAGACGTTGAAGCGTAACGTCAAATTCTCTAAAAGGCGGAATCGTTCCTTAAAGGACGAACCTTCCGAGCCGCTCGATACGATCTGCGCGATTCTTTCGTCCAGACTGATTTTTAACTTGCTCGGGTCTCTTCGGAGGAGCAGCCGAACACGGGTTATTTTCCGTGCGGGAAAGCAGCGGCCGCGATTGAAATGAAGCAATTAGAGAATTACCATACGTAATACCGGCCGTTTCCGAAAGCAGTAAGCGGAGGCGCACGCACGTTCGAACGCGAACGCGAACGCGGCTATCTGATAGGGACGTTTCCTCGCGTTTAACCGCAGGCATGCAACAAGCCTCGTGTGTACATTCTTCCTATGTGGCAACTCATTAAGGATACTCCACGGAACGTCTGACCGCCATTGAGCCTCACCCCTCCGCCGAGGGTTCAAGGTCCTCCCGTTTCTTTTCCCTTCCGTCGACGGATCGCCAAGCAACTCTCCGTCTTTGCTCGCTTTTGTTCAGACGCGGGAGAAAGTGCTCGTTCGACGATTGTTTCTTTCGTTCGCGCTAGTCGACTTTCAGTCGAATTCGAGCGGAACTTGTCCTTTCCGCGGATAGGCGCGGATTGAACGAGCGACGACCGAACATCGGCCGATTGTTTCTTCGCCTTCGTCCGTGCCATCTGTCTAAATGGACCAGCATACGCGGCCTCTTTCGTGAATTTCCGCCGCTCTTCGACGACGATCGTCGGCCAACGCGGCGAACGACGTTGCGGACTAATTAGAATTACTTAATTAGCTTAGAACCTGCAATGTACAATTTTGCCGTATCTACTTCTCGGGCGACGCCGAGGAATTTCAAAGAGGGATCGGCGAGCGAAACAAAAATCACTGTTTTTTTTTTAATTATTCGCGATGGGAGCGAGATCCAGGAAGCTCGTCTCCAAAATCCTTTTGTATTATAATAGCCGGGCCGGGGATATTTAAAGGCGCGCGGTCCGCCTGTATTCAAAGTAGCCTTCGACTAATTTGAATAAGGAATAAAGTGCCTTTTTCGAAGTGATATAAGCGAGGGAGCCAGGTGAGGCCCCTCTCGGCCGCTGTTTATCTAATCTTGTCGTGCTATGTAAGGCGGGATGGGACAGGCAGCTCTTAAAAGTCCCAGCCACCGACGTTATTATTTAAATAAGCCCGCCTCTTCCTCTGCCGATGACACCAACTCCTATCCACGACCTCGATATGGAGAAATATCGAGCAACTAGTCCGACGAGCGATCCTCGACCGCGATTGTACCCCTTTGTCATATTTATTTGCATTTTTATGACGTCCTTATCGACGCCACAGCAGCTCCACGTGAAACGGTCACTCCGTTGTTCGAACCGGTCGAAATATTTTCTTTTCTATTCTAACCACGTACGTCACGCGTATATTAATATACATTAATACACGTACACCGTGATATATTTTACCGGTACAATTCAGAGTGGGCATCCGTCGATACTTTGTACCCTGGATTTCTCGTTCGCGGAATTTCCTCGTCCCAGCCAAACCGTTTGCGCCAGCCCGATGGCCTAAATCTTGCCGATCTTCTGCCAGATCCTTGACCGGTATCGTACATTTGACGCCGATTCTCCGCTCTTCTCTATTCAACGCTACTCGCAGGCAGTTTCCTCGCGTTAAACGTGACGTGCACAGATTTTGTTTCGCAGATCCTTTACTCGTCACGTATCCAGCCACGTTTGCACGCCTCTAATTCCCTTATGAAGCATTTTACAGGCTTGGGATCTTGATCAACTGCTAGTATGGTTGTATCGTTAGCTACCGATCGGAATTCAAAGTCGAAATTACCATCGAGCGATTTCAAAGCGCGTCCAGCCTCGCTACTTTACATTCTTCTTGTTAAACATTTACGCGCACGGGAAAAATGGACTCGCGGTAGATTGGCACGTGAGATTAGGTCGACGAGAACACGTGTCAATAACGCGACTGCGATGGAAAAGCGCGAGCGTTCGTCGCCATTGTGGCCGCCATCGGCCACTCGGCGTAAATCCCCGCCGAAGAGACAATGATCGTATTAGAACAAAGGCGCATTTTCCTCGCTGCTGGTCCACTCGTTCGAAGATACGCGACCCAGGGTAGTACGAGTAATGGCGAAATGGCAACGCTCGCGCGGAAGGGTGGCAGAAGCGGCGCGGAGAACCGGTTGGAAACGTTCGGTCGGAACTAACGCCATTGTCCATGGTTGGGAAAGGCCGCGGGAACAGGTGGAGCGCCGTAATAACATGGAAACTGACGTCGACAGGCAGAATCGCGAAGAAATGCCGAGCTTGGAAACTCTCGCGGCTGCTGAAGATCCGCCGATTTTTCGCCCCTTCCGCTTCACCGATTTTCGCGTTTGGTCTCTGGAAATTTCCAAGTAAAATTTCCAAATTTCCAGCAGCCAGCCGATACGGCCAACTTGAGCTTGCATTTCCAGCGTATAATAACTGTCGAATTCGCTATTTGAACCTTGCGATGGCAAAAGGAGCAGTGCGCGTGCATGCGACGCATTCGTCGCCGTTTCCACCGAATAAAATAAAGGGGACGCGTTGTTTGAAATACGTCGCGCGTTACATTCAGTCAAACGCGATGAATTTCGAACATCCAAGTCCGAATTAATTGGTCGTCGACCGTCAGCGACACTGCCGAGAGCAATTTTGCCAATTGTTTAATTTCGTTATTACAACGCAACATCGTGTATTAAAGCACGGACTGGCGCGTTAACGAATATCCTACATAGTTTTACAAGGAAATAACAATTTCCTCTTTTACATTATTCCATCGAACCACGCGCGATCCGTTTTGTTCCATCAAGATAAAGACTCGCGTTTGCACGAAGACGCGTTCGTAAAAGAAAGACGTGACAATTTCCTGCGGTCGATGTGTCGCCACGAGCTCTCTCGTTCGCCGCCAGATTCGGTCGTAAAATCGAGTGGTCTTTGCGCGAAAAGTTGCGAAAAAGCTGTCGAACTCGGCGAAACTCGATCGGCGACGTATCGTTGGCGAGAACGAAGAGATTAAGATGCCCCGATCCTTCAGGATGCGAATTCCGGTGGAGGGGCATCGATCATCGTGAGCGCGGGGTCGCGCTGGAAAAATGGCCCCTGGCCGGCTAATCGAGGCACGAGGTTGGTCGCCGTCGACAACGACCTACATCGTCGTCCTGGTGGCTCGTGAACACGCGATCTGATAGCGCTAGACGTGCCGGTTCTCGTGCCGAAATAAACCGTCGCGCTTTACATAATGCGCGTCCAGAGGGAGAAACGATCCTGGCCGCGGAACGAGGTGGAAAAGGGCCGAGAACCGTGGTGCACGTCCGTTTCCGTGTAGGTTCTGCCAGTCAGTCGATAAGTCATCCTCCTTCTCGTGTACGTCCAGCAAAGAAACTAGCAGGAAGAAAGAGCGCGAGACAGAGAGAGAGAGAGAGAGAGAGAGAGAGAGAGAGAGGGGAAGAACGAAGCGGAAAGCTCGATGGTTTTGTTGCTTCCTCGTTAACCGACGAAAGCCACCCCTCGCACGAAAGCCGCCGCGCGATACCGATCGTCTCTCGGCCGAAACAACCGGGTAACGACGCGACCGCCGACTCGTCCACGTTTATCGATTCGATTCCGGCCGCCTAGCCGATACGCGCTTCTTCCTCTCCTTGTTCTGGGATCGCGCGTGGCCGGGGTGCGCGCGGAATATTCGCCGAACGCGTTCGAAACGACGTGACGTTCGCTGGATAGAAGCGGCGCAGTTTATGCTCAAACCGAACAACGTTTATTCGTTTATTCGACGGAGCTTGATACTCTACGCTGCAATAGCCACGGTTGGTCGCGCTTCGCTCTTTACGCGCCCTGATTCCTTTCTCTTTTTCCGTTTCTACTCCTTTCTCCTTTTCTTCTTTGCGACTTTACGCGCCGGTGCGCTTATCGGCAGATGCTTCGTCTTCAGGCGTTTCGAGGACGACGCGCGTCGGTCTGGACGCGGGCGGAACGCGCGTAGAGTCCGCTGGGGCGGAAACGTGCTGCCGAGTTTGTGGAACCTGCGCGAGCCACGGTCATCTCCGACCGCCGCAGAAGCGCGTGGTCCCACGCTTGTCCCCGGAACAAGCGGACGAAAACGAAGGAAAGAGGATCGCGCAGGAGCGAGTGCGCGCCGGTAGCGTGTCCGGGCAGCGTTTAAACGGCTCGAGACGGCCGGGAAGGACCCCTGGAACGAGCTAATTATGAAATTATGATAATTGCCGAGTGGTCGCCGTTCCGGCTCGGCGACCGCCGCGCAGTTTCTTCTCCCGAGTTCTCTCGGTGTTGCCAACCGTCCTCGATTTCGTCCGCGGCGTTCCACCCACTCGCGTCGACTAATTCTTACGCAACGAGAAATAAAAGAGAAACTGGTTAGCGTGGTTCGCACGACAGGTCCGATCGCGCGCCCACCGTTACGCGCAACTTCCGCAACATCGTTCTAAAATCGAGCGTGGTCGCGCGATTTTCCAATTCGCTCGACCAGCCACGAACGACGCGTTTTTGCTTCGCTTTGCTCCGTTTTGCTTCACTTGCGCCGCAAGTTCGATGGATAAATGTCGGCAGGTTGGCCAAAGCACGCGTAGTCGGACGCGTAGTCGGACGCGTTTTCGCGAATCATCCTTCCGGGGAAAAATTAGTACGTTGAAGTAATCGGCCACTTTGCCCGCTTGTTTTCAAGCTCCATGAAGATAGAGCATCTCATGAATGGTAATTGCAAGCGTGCCGGCTCGAGGTGTATCTTGATAAGCGGCTGCGCGTTCGGAAAGTCGGAGAGAGAATCCGCGGGCTTCGTTAGAGTTATTGCATTGTTCTGTTCAATTCGCGGATGAAGCCACGGCGCGGAGCAAGACGCGGCCTCGCGTTCGCGTGACCGTCGGTCTCGGCTGGCTAGCTTCATCGCGCCGTCCTCATCCTTCTTCGAACTCTTCTTCCTCCTGCGCTCGGGCCGCCATTACGACCGAACCAGCGCCGGCACCGCTTCCATTCCGTGCCGCCTCGCCGTTTTCCACGCCGATTTCTCTCTCCTCGTTCGCCGAAACTTTATCCACGCTGCCGGCTCTTTCCTTCGGTTTCACCTTAATTAGGTTACCCTGGGTCGGGGTTCATTAACGCGAGCCTAGGCTACCCGCGGGCTAAATTGTTCAGGGTATCTCCGAAATCGCGCAAAAATAAGTCGAGAAGGAGCAACGACCTTCTTGTTTTCTTTTTTTCTCTTTCCTGGTTTACGAAAGGTTTGGCTTTTGGGAAAAATGGAATGGGAAGCTTGGAATTATGAAACGACAGTGTTATCGAATATTGAAATTATTAAATACCAATGACTTCCTGTTATTGTCCCATCTGCGCGATATAATTCCTCGTCGATTATCACGCTTTCCTTTCCTCTGCATTTGGCTCGGCTGGTTTCATAAATATGCACAAGCGCGTTTTAACGATCCAGCAGAAACGGTCGGCACACTCGATTAGTACGTTTAATTTTCTTCTTTCTTTCTTCGAAAACCAAGTCTTTGGCGAAAAGATATCGTTCTTCCCTTTCGACTTGTCTTTCTCCTAGCCGACCGCACGTCGATCCCTTAATTCCAACGCGCGTGAAACGCGCGTCAAATCTGCATCGACGCGACGTTGAACTGCAACCTGCGTTACCGTAGGACGCAGTTATCCTAAACTCGAGCTATTCGAGGTTACGGTTAACGCGGACCCACACTGTTGCACGCCAGAGTTAAGCCGAACCTGTTCTTTTTTACATCTTCCATATACGTGCAATGCGATATACGTGCAACTCGCCGGCATGGACATTAGGTAAATCGTTATATTCGTAGAAGATAGCAGATAGCTGGAAGACGATATCTCCATCGAGACAACTTTATCCGGTACATTATCTAACTTCTTTATTGGCGCGAGCTATCGATCCGACTCGCTTCCAGTCGTTTGTTGTGCGACTCGATTTTCAGAGCGTGTTCCTCTCTCTCTCTCTCTCTCTCTCTCTCTCTCTCTCTCTAGCCAGTCAGCTGTTTTTCACGAGTGCGTACACCCTCGTCGAATTTTTAATAAAGTAAAAATGTCAAACGGTCAAAAGGAAAGAAGAAGACCCGAGACACGTGACAGAAGAGTAGAAATAGAAGTAGAGTAGAGATAGAAGAGTGGAAATAATACTAAAGGAGACGGGGGAAGGGCTGACGGAACTAAAGAAAATATTAGAAAGGAGAAGTGCAATACAAGGAGGGGAGGAACGGAAGCAAGAAGCACAGAAAGGAACCAAAGTACAAAAGTCGCAACAGCGGTAGATAATAGACCATAGAATAGAGCGTAAGAAATAGTTTATAGTACAGAGTGTAAGAAGAAGATCACAGCAGATAAGGGGTAGATTTAAGAACAGAGAGATGGATAAAGTAAGTTTAGTTAGGCAAAGGAAGCAATGAGATAAACCATTGTAGAATAATAAGACTGATAAAAATGTAAGCGAGCAAGGAATATAAAGCCAGAAGTCCGTCCAAAGCCGAAAGGCGAGGACTAAGCATTGATAAATAAATAAATAAAATAAATCAATCAGTCGTTTCGTTACGTAGGGAGAGAGCTCGATGCTTCCAGAAAAAAGGAAAAGAAACGAGTCACGTTCATTTACTCAGCTACTTAATGCGACAGAGGCGACCAAAGTCCTCGCACCTTTTGACATTTGCTCGGCGACCGACCGAAACCGATGTCGGTCAACGACACGACTGCGCTTGATCCTAAATCGCAACAGCCACGCATACTCCGTGTTCGACGAGTATACTCGTCGTCGCTTTTACGTACACGTTTTAGGTATTGCAATTTGGACGTACGGAGTACCACTATGGGAGACAGCGGCAACGAGCCACACAAATAAATTAGAGTCGTTACAAGCGAAGATACTCGGAACAATAGTCAACGCCCCGTGGTATGTCAGAAACGAGGATTTACGCAAGGACCTAAAAATACCAACGGTCGAGGAAGAGATCGGTAGATACGCGAGAAAATACAAGGAAAGAATGGCAACACGCCCGAACCAGCTGGCTGCTGAAACGAGCGATACTCGTGTAGAAGGAAGACCAAGGAAGAAGCATCCCACTGACCTCGCCGAAGAAGCGGGGACTAGACAATCTGGAAGATGGCATCCCGCTGGGGGTAACCGTCCGCGTGTTATTTTTCAACAATGATATAAGAATCTGCCAAACGTCCTGTTGGACAGGTTGTAAAATGCAAATAAAATAATAATAATACTAATAAAAAAAAAAAAACATTTCAGGTACCTTTCAAAGAGCTAACCGGTGGAACCTTGGCGGGACGCATCGATCGCGTCCGTCGTCGACCGAGGGACCAGCGTCCGTTGACGCGCGCTCCGAGACAGTCTTCGGCGATCAGCCAGCAACGAAGAAGATTGATACATTTTCCAGCTGCGAAGGATACTCGCGGAGCGGTGGTGGATCGCGTGCGGCTGGGCGAGGACAGGTGGCACAAAAAGACGGACGATCGACGCTGGGAATCGGAGGAAACGAGCGAGTATCGGAGGAAGGCGAGGTGGGCGAAACGCGAGCATTATCCCGGCGATTACGTATTTAAATGCGGTTCCGGTGATCAGCTGCCGTTGCCCGTTTTTCGACAATGATCCCCGTGATCGTAGCCGGCGGCCGGCCACGCGAACGCGCGATCCTCTCGCTAACGAAAACGGCCGGCGACCCGGCTGTACCGATGCGATTATACGGCGGAGCTGATTACAGCGGCGCCGCGGCCGACGCGACGCAGAAGACGCGGAAGGGGAAAAAATTGCTCCGACTGAAATTACACCGTGTATTTCGATTATGCGGCACCACGGACGCGTTTTATTAAATTTCCGCCGATCCGTTATCACGAGCATCGGTTAACTTCGCCCTGGGAGAGGCCGGTTAATTATTAGACCGTACGCTCGCGATACCACGGTGAAAATTACTCGGACTCGCTCGAGCTAGACCCGTTGTTGGCTTTTTAAACGGACTCGGCTTTCGGAATATTTTACCGTATCTCGGCCGATCTTCGGCAACCGAGAGAGGCAAGACGGAGGCTTGTAAAGCCGGGCAACGACACGAATTCGACAACGGCGTTCCGTGGCAACGGACAACCGACGATACGTATCACTCCTGTGTCATACAACGATCCCCGGTGCGATCGATGGTAAACGCATTATCGCGTTGCGATCGCGGAAGGGTTCGTTTCGTTCGGATAAACATCGCCGTTTTTAAAACGAGCCCCGCGAAATCGCACACGCCACCGCGTCGCAATTTAACAGCCTAATGACCGTCTCGAACCGCCGTGCTCCTCCTTGTTCGCAACCGATCAACCCCGCTCGATTCTTTGCCCCGTCGATTTCCCTCGTCGCACGCTCGCATTACGCTCGCCGTGTATCGTAATTATCTTTGCCGCGTTTTTACGGAAACTCGACTCACTGATCTCAGATTTTCACAGATCTTCCAAGCGGCTTTGATCTTTGATCCGCACCGACGTTGAATCAAAACTATCGCGGATCTCTGTCAACTTGGTTGCAAGTTTCATCGAGTTTTACGTTAATCCGTGTTTACTCGCATCAAAGTTTCCCCTTAAATCTGCGCGTATATCGACCCAGACGCGAGCTTCCGTGCATCTACGTACGTTAACTCGGCTCCAACCTTTTCCACCCTCGCGTTAATCTGCGTCTCTGGGCCTGTTTCGATTTAGATTCAAACTTCGTTAGACAGACCTACCCTGACTCAAGCTCGATGCTTCCAGGGACCAATGTCATCGTACGTACACGTATGTGCCGAAAACCAGCTGTCTGCCGAAACGATCAAAAACCATACGGAAAGAAGACTAAGAAACAGGCATCCCACTGGTCTCGCTAAAGAAATGAAATAGACAAGCTGGACGATGGTATCCCGCTGGGGGTAACCATCCGCGCGTTACTCGGCAATAAAGTTGTAAAAATCTACCAAACGCGCCGTTTGGACAAATTGTAAAACACAAAGTAAAATAAAAAAAAAAAAAAAAAGAAAGAAAGAAAGAAAAGAGGAGAAGACGTATGTACGTCAACTTGGATCTAATCCTCTGCAGTCGGACGGTAATGTAGATCCCTAGGTCCGTTTCAAGTTAGATTCAGGTTTCCAGCGACCCAAGCTCCGAGCTTCCATAAATCTATACACGTTAACTCGGGACCTAATCTTCCCTAAGCCGTCGTTATCCTAACGTGGCGCGATCCAAGCGTCGAGAATGTGCACGGTCGAGCTAGAATCTTGCTCTCGATAAAGAGCGAAGCGCAGAGACGGACGTTCCCGTGGAAGGAGACAAAGAGCGTTCGAGAAGAGTGACGCTGGAGACTCGCGTCAAGACAGGGACACAGCGGGAGCGAAACAGGGATCCAGAGGGATATCAGCATTGACAGGCGGGTATAGGAAGAAGCGTGGAGGCTGGAAGTTGGCGGTGAATCGCGGCCGGTGACGAGGGAAGAGGGATCGAGAGAAAGAGAGAGAAAGAGAGGGTGAGAGAGAGAGAGAGAGAGAGAGAGAGAGAAACGCGAATAGGTGCAGCAACAGCGGACAACAAGGCGGCAGAGAGGAGGGAAAGAGGCGAGTTCTTTGTTCGGGGACGCGAGGCGACGGCCGATTGTGCGACGCGTTGATAATTTTAAAACAAAGCCTCGCCGGCCGGTCGGGCATTGTGCAAAAATCACGGGGAAACAGCGAAAAAGAGGGAACGCGGACTGGGAAACAGGGAGAAAGAGAGAAACGACTGGTTCGTTCGTTCGTTCGTTCGTTCGTTCGTTGCCTGGCAAACGACACGCGAGTGGGCTGGGGCCCATGCTTTTATCTCGCGTTTACGAAATCCCGAGCTGGCCTCGATCGACTAATCGACCGTGTCGACGCCACAGATCCCCTGAAAGCCTCTCCGGCCGGCAGAAAAAGCCTGTCGATACGCCTCTATCCAATGCCACTCCGTGCGATTCGTTTCCCGCCAAGATACGCCACTTTCGATCGCCTTCTCGCCGCGCACCGCCAATACCTGCCCCTTTCTCTGTCGCAGCGCTTCGTATCGGCAAATGGGAAAAACGCCGCGTACATAACTGCGATTCGCATCGCGCGCAGCCGCTCGTCTAATTCGCAGTCCGCTCGTCGCAACTCTACGGCTCCGTGCTTCGCGAAATGAATATTTTCCGGACACGTTCGACGCGTCGCCTGTGGCTCGCCGCGCGTTGGCCGAGTCGGAGTCGACGCATCCAGAGTCAGAGAGCTGGTTTAGAGTGCTCGCGCCGGCAAATTGAAATAAGACGCGGAATGACGCGGTGCAACATTTTTTTCGAGCGCACGTTTTCCCAAGTGCTGCGAGCGCTATCAATCGGCGGGAACGTTCTGCAGCGAAACAGTGCAAATCACAGCGGCGCGTACAGCGATGCATGTCATAATGAACGGCTGGCGACTTTTTGTTTCGGTCCCGTCGGCCGGAAATATCGGCCATTTTGAATTTTCAATTTTCAACGCTCTAGTAAGCCCCTTCGGCTCTCCCGGCCAACTCCCCCACCGCCCCCGCCCCCGCCCACTCCCTAGCCCCTTGTCCCCCTCTAGGCCAGCATCGCCAAACGCACGCACGGAATTCATCGCGTCCAACGATTCTCCAGCCGTTCGATTCGCTTTTTTTTTCACCGATTCGTCCATCCCCGGCCACTTGGAATTTCGGCTTGCCACTCTCATTCCGCCGCGATTTCACCGGTTCATTTCGTTGCCACGTTATCGTCGTTTATCTATTTGCGAGTAGGAGGAGCGGCAATTACCCGGCGAGCAAAGATCCGAGCCCCTGAAATTTATTTAAAAACACGAACGCCCCGCGGCTCTTCTTTTTCCTACGGTTTTTCGTTTAACCGTCTTTCTCCCGGCGGGAATTCATTTCGTGGCTGGACGATTTTTATGGCCGATCCAACGAGATAGCCACGCAGGCCTCCGGTAAATATTCCTACGTTGCTCGTCTTCGTTTCTCCTCAGAAAATTGCCGTTTTCATGCATTCGTAATTAACGTGGCCGCTTTCTTCCGAGTATCTCCATTTACGCTACGGCCCAACGATATTTCGACACTCGCTACGATCCCATCGAAACGTTCACGCGTACTTCTCCACGTTACGACGGAGCAACCTTCCTCTGCCCTCGAGCCTTTGCCTCTTCCCGCAACTCCAACCGTAGCCGCTCTCCGTGCTTTTCCGCTCATTCTTTTCTGCATACGCGAGCAAACGCGTACGGGTCGCTCGGCAAGTCCGTCGCGATTTTTTAGCAACTTGGTCCACGCGAGGGATCGTATCGTATCGTGTAGGTTCTGGAAGGATGGAATGTTCAAGTTGCGCGAAAGTCGCACGGAGGTGTGGGAGAAAATAGCACGCGCGTGTATAACTCGATAAACGTGCATCGAATGGAAACGTATCAGGTTGTCCGAAAAGTTTCTCTCATATATATATAAAAGACGAAAGAAACTTTTGGGACAGCCTAATATACATATTCTATATATATATATATATGTCGTGCATCCATTATTTCCTTACAAGACGAAAGAAACTTTTGTGACAGCCTAATATGTAGAATATATGTTAGGCTGTTCCAAAAGTTTCTTTTAAGTTAATTTATACAGATAATATAAAACAGCGAATGTGGTGCATCCATTATTTCCTTACAAGGCGAAAGAAACTTTTGGGACAGTCCGATATATATTTATTAGTTTCTTTCGTCTTGTAAGGAAATAATTAGGCTGTCCGAAAAGTTTCTTTCGTTTCGCAAGGAAATAATCGACGCACCCTATTCTCTGTTTCGTATTATTTTTGCCCAAGCACGTACGATCGTAGTAACAGAAATGGAAGAAAATGAATCGTACATGATCGAATAAAATAATGTAAAAGGAAAAGAGGTCGCGCATCTGTTACTTCCTTGAAGAAGGAAAGAAAGTTTCGGGACGACCTAATAAATCGGAAGAGAGTTTCCGAGCAGCCAAACGTCTCAAGGGAATTTTCGCGGTTTCGCGAACTTTCCGGCGAAGCTTCGGAACATCCAGGCGCGTAAGAATCGCCGAACAATTTAATAAGACCGCAGATCGGTATCGTCAGAGATGGACGATCGACAGCTCGTTGGAAACGCTCGCGTAATTTCGTTGCCGTAATGGAAAAGTCGACGGCTGTCCTATCGACGCGCGTCCATCTACGTGTCGGCTCTAAAAATACCTAAAAAGTACGCTGGACGCGATCGATGGCTCGAGGAAAAACAGGCTGGTGGACGCGGCGTGAAGACAATCGGCGTGGCGAGAAGATAACGTTATCCCGTGGAAACGCGCAGGTTTGCCGGAACAGCGGCGAGCAACTCCCTCGGTCGGACGATAGATAGATCGATGGACGGACGCTCGTTAGAGATCGGTGACGAGGCCCGGAGAGCAGGTGTAGAGCCCGGTACGCGCGCTGTTGGCTCAACGACACCTGCGGAGGCGCTCCGCAGACTGGGAAATTATGGCGCGTAGTCGCGCGCCATATTTATCGCTCGGCCAACTATCGCCGGAATCGTCGTAATTTATCCGCGGCCTCCTCGCGTCCGACGGCGTTAATCGTCGCATATCGAGCTCGTGCTCTCGCCCCGAGCACGGCCACCGATGATGCGGTAATTTAACGATTCATTAGCGCTTTCCACGACAAGATTGCTCCGGCGAATCTCGAGAATGTTGCGCGGCGGCTTCCGCCTTTCGGCTAATCTTGCCGCTTCGGCTGACGCTTCTACGAAAAATAGAGGACGAAGGAGAAGCGAAACGATCGGTCGGCAGGATCGCGATTTATCGCGGAATCGACGAGGTAGTCGCACGGAACGACGCCGATAGCGACGCGTTTCGCTTTCCGTCTCTTAATGGATACTCGAAAGATTACATCCGCGTTAATTGACGAGCCTGCCGGGCTCTTTTCACCATCCACGGTCCTTTTCATCGCTATCTCGCGCGCTTCCTCCTGCTCGTTCAACGACAGAATCCCATTAATTCGCACCGCAAGACGGCCAAATCGCCCCTAAAACGCCATCCTTTGTTTCGCTTCGCTCTCACAACGTACGATCGTTGCAATCGTCTTGCGAATCCAACGCTCTCGTTACTCCGTTTCGTTACTCTATTCTATGTCATTCTATATTCCATTTTATTTCTCTCCGCGTACCTTCTCGTCTGTCCTCTCGATCTGCCACGAACGCGTCAAAATGCGCAGCCTACTTGTTAGGATTTCAGGCGTCCCAAGGGATACAGCTTCGCCGCCCTACTTTCAAGAACCGTGCGAGTCGCGCGTCCCGAGTTTGGCCGATTCACGAAGCGATAAAACTCTCTGCCGGTTGATTAACGGGGCCAGACGTCCGCGGATACAACGATACGCCGATTCGTCGTGGCGAAGCAGCCTAATTTCTGGGCGCGCGCGTCGCCGCGGAAAATCTCGCGGTAAATTTTCCCGCCGCTAACTGCCAGATAAAAAACGCGGCCTCGGGTCCGCGAACGATCGCGACTCGCGATTAATAAATGCTGTACGCTGTTATCGGGCTTAGAACGTATAATACACACGTATACTGTAGCTAACTGGCCATGGCGTATCTGCCGTGCTGGTATACTTAATACGAAATAATAAAAACCGGCCACGGCGAGACGTGTTCGGCCACGTCACCAGATAATCGTGAATTATCTACAGGCCAACCGAACACGCGGATAAAACTCCACCCGTGTACCTGTGTACGTGTGATGGAGGCTCGCGTGCCACTCGCTTATGCACGCTCCGTTATCTAGATGCCTATCTGGCCGGTTTATCGGTAATTTATCTGAACGGGCATTAGTTTTTGCCGACCGATGGCGTGCACCCACCAGACCTTCGCGAGGTTACGTTATTCGTTATATGGAGCAATCCTTCGCCCTTCTTCAGCCTTCGCCCGCGCAACGTGTCTTCGCTGCCTCCTCTCGGTTATTACGTTACACGCGGCGTCCCGCGGTTTCGCGTACGAATTCTGCCGGCCAGCTTTGCGAGTAGATAAAAGCAAGGCTGAAAATAACCTGTAGCCACGTACAGCGATGCACGGTCCTTAAAATCGTTTCCGGACAGCCTGTGCAACACCGGCAACTTTCTCCCGAAATCTTGCCGAAAATATTTCTCGCCTTTCGCTTTCTAATTTCCGTCCGCCTTCGAATCTCCTGTAATCACGCTGGTCCGAGTCCGCCCCCGTTGATCGTCGCACAAATTCCGCCACGTTTCGAACTCGCCGTGTTTCTCGTCGCTCGGGCCGCGCTCTAAACACGTCGTACGTTTCACTTAATCAGAAACGTCAGATTTCGATAACGAAGCTTTCCGAATAATTGTATATCATTTCCTGGGACGCTCGCACACGTAGCAGCCCCATCAGCCGGTGGCGGGCACGAGATATTCGTCTTCGGCGGCTCGGGTAGCGTGCATCGACTTAGCCCTTTCAGGGGCTAAATTATGCATAGCGCGCCGTAATTCCAACGTATGTACGTGCGCAAGCCTACACCTGCCCGGCAACGTCTGACGTTTATTAATTACGTGGAAGAATTGCGCCGCCTCGAACCATCGATCAGAATTATTCGCGCAATTAATGGAAATGATGCGAGATGCCCGCCTTTTACCTTCGTATCACCGATCCCCGTGTTACCTGAGTTGTTGGCACCTCCACCACCTTGGACGTTTATTATCATCGACGTTGCGGCGGACCGTTTGCGAGACGTTTCGCAACGTTTCGTTGATCGACGGACACGTCTTCTTCCACGCGAAAGAGGAAGAAAGAGAGATAGACGAAAGAAAGAAGAACGAACGAAGAAGAAAAGGAAGAAACGTAACGAGCAAGTACCCTTCAATTTTCTGCTTCGGGTAGCCTCCGATCTCGCTGCGATCCTTCGCCGCACGGCTTATCAAGCACGCGTTTCGCGTTTCACGGTTCACGGAGACGAAAGATCATCGGAGCGATTTGCCGAGCGTGTATCGACCGCGATTAGATGCCCCCGCGGATAAAGTAGGGACGATTAATAATTAATTATCCTTCCGCATTATCGTTCGATCGACGCTCATCGTTATCGATGAAGTCGTCATTGGAAACTCGTTTCTCGGTTTTCCTTGCCGCGAGCCAGATGCGTCGATCGATAACCATCCGTTATTAATTATTAACCGGCAGAGAGCGGTGGGGATGATGCGATCGCTGCGAAACGGGAACGAGCGCTTCGCCTTCCAAACAGCCGCCTTATTATCCCTCGTGGTATTATCGTCGTCGGCAACGATTCGCCCCGGTATAGCCATCGTTAGCAGCGAATTATTTTCATCGTACGCCCTTCGTCTTTCTAGGCGAAAGGAAACGTAGGCCGTTTCCTCGATTCGGCGATTAGGAACGCGCGTCTCCGAAAGCAGGAGGTTGGCGATAAACGGCCGGCTCGGTCTCTCGGAAGAAAAGATTCGAGCTGTGGGTAAAGGGCAACACGAAAACCAGCGGCTCGTCCTCGTAAAAGAAATATATCGGGGCTGGTGATCTAGCGCCGCCATGCAAGATAATTATTCACGTTTAGATAACGAACGGCCAAGCGATGATATCGAGCGGAGGCGTCCATTAGCGGGGCTAAGCGTCGGACCGAGCAAAGGTATATCTATTTATCATCAGATAACGTGCCGGGAATTATCTCGAAAACTCGCCTCGAACGGCTCGATATCGCTCGCGTGTCGCCGCTACGCGCGCCCGACCGTACCACCTCGCCGCTCGTTCCTTTCCGCTCGAAATTTTCTCTCCCTCGTTTAATCGACGCAACGACCGGGCAGAAATTTTTCGTCGCTCCGTGCTCCGGATTCCTCGGATTCTCCGATTCCACGATATCGACGTTCTTCCTTTCGACCGTAGCTCGCGCGCTGTTCGAATTCTGCGTATCTGCGTTCTTTTCGATGTTTCAAGATCTCACTGAGCCGCGGATCTTTGACGGGTTCGCGGGGAAATTAGAACGGCGCGTGTCGCGAGAAAAGGGGAAGCAAGCGTCCAAAGTAAAATCTTGCGCGACGTTCGGTACTCGAGTTCCTAAATTTGTCCGATTGCTTCTGGAAATTGCTCTCGCGTTCGTCGCTGCCCGCGCGTCTACGGCAATATAACCGACGCGTCTCTCCTTCGGCCTTTGCGATAAACAATTTCGTCCGTCGTTTCTTCCATTGCCGCCGGACGAGCTAGTCGTTTTATCGATACGCGCTTCGCGTCGCCCACTTTGCACGAGATTGTGCAATGCCAAAGCTGTTGTCGGACTTTTGGTCGCAGGCCGCTGGAAACCTTGAACTTTCGAACTCCTTTTTACCATTATTGCTGCGATCCTCGGGTAGATTAGCCGGCAATTGAGTAACGAACCTGCGGCTAGAGCTGCGCGGCTATGGTGGCGACCCTTTAAAACACCAGCCAGCTATTAGAAATTAAATATTCAAGGGAGAGGTTCACGCGAGCGCGCGGGCCGCGCTAGGCCGACGAAAATCGGCGAAAAGGCGAAGGAGGCGAAAGAGCGGGACACGGGGCAACTCTCGTCCGGCCACGGCGCGGTGGCCAGGCTTGTCCGGTAATATACGTTCTCTCACGGAAAGCCGCGGCCACTTCCGGCGTGGCTAACCGATTATATATTCGCCGCGCAGAAGGACGAAGTCGGAGAGAATCAGCCGTTTAAACACGAGCCAGTAAGCTTCCACGAGGCTTGTCCAGTGGCCGGGATCACGCTAACCCCTCGTTAAGTCATAACTTACCCCCACCCTGGCCTCCTCTGCACCGGCCTACCCTCCAGCGTTCTTATTTATAAGCCCTCTCTGCGCTCGGCCCGGGCTAATTAAATATTAATTAAAACCCGTGAATTACAAATTACGCGCTTTCCGCGGATATCGCTCTTCCTCCCTCTTCCTCCCCCTGTCCTCCTCTCTACGCATCTGGTCGATTTTCCAAGGGAGAACTCGCGAGGAAGAAGAATCGACCAGAGCTGAGACTGGGAAAAGACTCGGAATCGTCGAGGTGTTGATCCTCCGCGTGCGTCGCGTTCCATTCCACCGTCGTCGCGATAATTAAATGTTAATTAAGCCGCGGGATCCGCCGAGTCAGCCCGGCGTGATCGGCTGGTCGAGATACGCGACGTCTAAACGCGTCTAAATTCACCGCGTTATTGCTCTAACGAGCCCGACGACCACCACTCGCTCACGAACCCCGATGGAAATTCACCAAACTGTTGCCGAACTTGCGATATTAACGAGACCTTGATCCGACCGTTCCGCGAAGTCGCCTACGATTCGAGTAATTTCCGACGGTTCTTGGAAATTGCCGGCGAATTTCCAGTTTCAGGCACGGCCGACCGTTCTGCTCGGTTGTTCCAGGAACCGGCCGCCATCTTCCCTCCGTTTCCATCGCGAATCAACGCCGTCGGCGAGCAAACGACTGTGACCGGCCGTATTCACGGGTTATTAAATTCCTGCGAGTTTGAATACGCAGGATCCGCGAACCTCGTGAACCCCGTTGCCCTAAGGGCGCTATGCAAACGATTCGACGCGCGAAACAGCCAGCCGCCAATTATCCTCGGCCGCTGTTTCGTCTACCGTGTCCCGGCTATCGTCCAGTTACATCCATTCGCTCCGACAGTTTTTCTTTTTCTTTTTTTCTTCTTTTCTCTTCTTTTTTTTTTTTCGTTAGAATTACTTGGAACAAAGGCGGTTTATTCCAGGGAAATTCCCTACCGTCCCCTCCACCCCTCCACCTGTCGGCCGCGCGCGCTTTCTTGACAATTACAGACCGCAACGATCGGCCTTCCGTGGCCGCGGGCCACTGAATAATTCGACGCGTCCTCTTATCGTGTCCCGAGAGCTCGTTGCAATTAACCGCGCCAAGATGCATTCGCGATAACGCGAAAGTCGCGCTTAATTAATTAATTGCCGCCTTCCGCGCGGTTACTCGACGATTTCCCTTCGATTGGCCGGGCGAGCTGCGACATCGTCGTTACATCGTTCTTCGTACGATGATTCCTCGATCGATGCTCGCGCTCGTCCGTTGCACAGCCGCCGGAGAAGGCCAGAGCCGACCGCTCTTTCCTCGGATCGTGCGAAAATTCGTGCGCAGACGGGGCCCCGAGTATATCCGAGCGTCCCTCGAGTTCCGTTTCCGACCGCGAGGCGAGCAATAAAAGCGAGCGATCGGAAGAGGCCAGGGGGTGGAAGAAAGAGGGCGAAGGTGGCGCGGGTCGGCCGGGATTTTAACAAGAATTTCGCTCGGAGCTGGCAAAGAGACGAGCGAGATGGACGGCGGGGGTGGGGTGCAGAAGCTGGGAAGATAGCTGGCCCGAGAACGAAGAGCTCCGCTTCTCCCTCCCCCCCCTCCTCCCACGCGGGCCCCGGGGGTGGCTAACCCATCATTATCGACAATTTATCAATAGCCAATAATATTATATTAAAGCGGCCTGGCCCGCGTTCCGCAGCGGCGTGGAAACCGAAACTCGCGCGACGCCACCAACTCTGCCCCTGCCCCCTTTCCTCGACCCCCTAACTGCACGCCAATGCGCCCGTATTTATGTTGCCTGGAATCATAATGTTTATGTTGCCGCACCGCCAGCAGGGGCGAGACTTTAATCAGATCACCTCGGAACCTCGGTGCCGCGCACCACGTGAGAATTTCGATCGGGGCCCGCCTCCTCGTCCGATCTTTTCCACGAGTTTTCCGTTAGCGGCGGCGCGGTGCGCGTACGCCGTGTGCTAAGAGGGAAAATCGGACGTTATCTAATAGGAGGCAGGCGAAAGAGGCGGATGGATAAAGAGAAACGGCGGAGAAATGAGCCGATTAACTGTCGTAGGCACGCTCCGACAGTATCGCGGCCATTACGATGTTTACAGGGGCAGCTTAAAGACACCGGTAAAGCGCGAAACCAGCGAGGCGTCGACCGTTTTGCATATCGCGAGCGAGACGCGATGGCGAGACGATCGTCGATGTTTGCGCAGACGAGATTCCTTCAATCTCGATGATTCTCGATCGTCGTCGCCTCGCAGCGTACGACGAACTTCCGCCTCGATTGCGCGCGGACGTCGTCGCAGGCACGAGGAAATTGGTGAAAAATTGAAAAAGATAGAATCCGAGAATGAACGGCCGCGGTGTCCACGGGTGCCTTAATTTACAAGAGCGATCGCGATCGCGCCGATAGCCGCTCTTGTCTTGGGATATAATTTAGCGGTAGTCCGCTTCCACAGACGATCTCTCCAATCAACCACTTAGCCCGACGATGTATTTACGAGGTGTTTCGTAATTTTCTCTAATTCCACGCGACTTGCCTTCCGCGTCTGGCCAGCACGCGCCTTCCGCGTCGGACCAACCTTCTGCCGAACCTTTTCGCCGAACGAAAAATCGCGCGACTCCTCCTCGCCTGCCACTTTGCGCGCGTTATGCCTCGCGGTAACCGCGATTTGTCTTGCCCGGTAACCGACGATACCATCTATCTACGATAGATCTTTGAATCCTCGTTCGACGATCGCTCCTCGATAACCATCCAGATCTCGCGAATAGATTCCCACCTGATGGATGAAGGTTTCGTGGGTTTTGGAAATTTGACGAGCCCCCCTCTGCCCGTCTACCATATTGCACGCTGGCAGCGATTTTCAAGGTTGCCGCGTCACGAAATCGTAAATCAACAGAGGCTCGGAGAGAAGAGACGACGGGGGCAGAGTGGGAGGGAGGGAGGGAGGGAGGGAGGGGGGCAGAGCATGGAATTCTGCTCGGTGGACAATTCCTCCGGCTCGTACTTAGCTCGACCGACAAAAACACAGGTTCCCGATCGTCGATATATCCGGATACATCGTGCGGCACCGGAGAAGGGAGACTGGTAGACCGCGTGTCTGAAAGGATGCTAACTAGATGCTCGACCCCGAAAAGGGCTGGTCGATCTGCTGGCTTGGCTCGTTCCTTCCTCCCCCACCTCCTCCTCTGTCCGTTTTTCTTCTTCGTCTTCTTCTTCTTCTTCTGCTTCTACTTCTTCTTCTTCTTCTTCTTCTCCTCTTCTTCCTCCTCTTCTGCCGGGTCCTCGTCCCCCTGCTGCTCTTCCTGTTCCTCTTTCACGGCGGCTGGCCGGGCCCCTGCACCAGAGATTAAAAAGTTAATGGGGGGGCGTGCTGTGGGGGCGTGCTACGTGTACGTGGTGCCGGGATTTATGTCTGCACCACCGAGATATCGTTCCGCTCGAACGCCAATAGGCCCTGCCTCGTTCTAAATCTCTACCCCTCGCCGCCCCCTCGAAACCCCCTGTCCGTGTCTCGTGTACTCGACTTTTGCGAAACAAGCCTCTGCCCCCATCGCCACCCTCCCCCCGTTTCTGCGCTTTTCTCTTCCTCGATCACTGCGCACGTGGATTTTCCACTGTCCGAGCGGCGACTGTCCGCGTCTTCCATCGAAAGAAACTTCGTTGCTCCTGTCGATCGTCCGATCGGCTTTCGTTCGGCCGATTCCGCTCGGGAAACTGTGAAACCGCGCGGACGTACGCGCGCGTATTTACGAGGGAAGCCGCCGAGCCGCTCGTGGCGAGTTACGTTATCGCGAGATTTCTCGTCGACGAAGCTTCGTCCGATCGTTAAAAGGCGCCCCGGCAAGAGAAATTTCAGCAGAGGGGAAAAACCGTGACGAAACCGATCGGATCGACGGGTTATCGCGAGTGGCGGCCACCTTCCGGGATTTTCAGCGTCACGATTCGACTCGCGATGCACGAAACCGATCGCTGTATCGCCGGGGCGAGATCCCGTGGCCCGGTTCGTTTCAGGTAAAAACTAGACGGAGCTCGGCCGACTCGTCGACAACGCCGTTCCTCCCATCCCATCTAACTTTCCATTCCATTTTTTCCCCTTTTAATTGCCGATAATTTATATACAGGGAAATATTAGATTCGTGCGAAACCGTATTAAACCAGGCCCGTGCAGGGGAATCAAACAGGGGTGGAGGTGGGGGGAAGGGGGGTGGGGGAAACCGTCTCTCGAAAGCCTGTAATTATTGGCAAACATGAGCACCGCGGGCCCACAAGATTAATTTTTACGCGAGATTGATGCCGCGGGATCGAAGGGTATCGACTGACGGCCATGGGGAAGGTTCCCTCTCAACGGGTCCTATTCTTCCCCCGGTTATCTCTCCCTTAACGAGATTCCATCCCTCCGTTCCTCAAAATCCTGTCTGAATTTTAGCAGCCTTTTCGCTCTAAAAGTTCTCTGCCGTGCATCGATAGCAGTCACCCGTCTATCTATCTATCCATATATATAAATAAGACGAAAGAAACTTTTGGGACAGCCTAATATATATTCTATATATATGTCGTGCATCCATTATTTCCTTACAAGACGGAAGAAACTTTTGGGACAGCCCAATATATGTTCCATATATTCTATACATTCTATATGTTAGGCTTTTCCAAAAGTTTCTTTTAAGTTAATTTGTAAAGATAATGTAAAACAGTGAATGTCGTGCATCCATTATTCCTTACAAGACGAAGAAACTTTTGGGACAGCCCAATATATATTCCATATATTCTATACATTCTATATGTTAGGCTTTCCCAAAAGTTTCTTTTAAGTTAATTTGTAAAGATAATATAAAACAGTGAATGTCGTGCATCCATTATTCCTTACAGGACGAAAGAAACTTTTGGGACAGTCCAATATATGTTCCATATATTCTATACATTCTATATATTAGGCTGACCTAAAAGTTTCTTTTAAGTTAATTTGTAAAGATAATGTAAAACAGTGAATGTCGTGCATCCATTATTCCTTACAAGACGAAGAAACTTTTGGGACAGCCCAATATATATTCCATATATTCTATACATTCTATATGTTAGGCTTTTCCAAAAGTTTCTTTTAAGTTAATTTGTAAAGATAATGTAAAACAGTGAATATCGTGCATCCATTATTCCTTACAAGACGAAGAAACTTTTGGGACAGCCCAATATATATTCCATATATTCTATACATTCTATATGTTAGGCTTTCCCAAAAGTTTCTTTTAAGTTAATTTGTAAAGATAATGTAAAACAGTGAATGTCGTGCATCCATTATTCCTTACATTACGAAAGAAACTTTTGGGACAGCCCAATATATATTCCATATATTCTATACATTCTATATGTTAGGCTTTTCCAAAAGTTTCTTTTAAGTTAATTTGTAAAGATAATGTAAAACAGTGAATGTCGTGCATCCATTATTCCTTACAAGACGAAAGAAACTTTTGGGACAGTCCAATATATGTTCCATATATTCTATACATTCTATATGTTAGGCTTTTCCAAAAGTTTCTTTTAAGTTAATTTGTAAAGATAATATAAAACAGTGAATGTCGTGCATCCATTATTCCTTACAAGATGAAAGAAACTTTTGGGACAGCCCAATATATATATATTTCATAGTTTCTTTCGTCTTGTAAGGAAATAATGGATGCACGACATTCACTGTTTTATATTATCTTTGTCGAATCGCGTATGATCGTAGTAATAGAAACGATCGAATAAAACAATATAAAACGAGGAGTATCCTTCCTAATCGTTTCCTTACACGAAAGGAAAGAAACTTTCTGGACAACCTAACATTATGCTATTTCATATCCGGCCACCTTGCTCCTTGATGCCTTGCGGTCCCGAGGCAAATTTGCGCGCAATGACGGACAACTGTCTGTCGCTGAAGCAGCCGCGTATCGATTGCCGTTGTTGGCGCGCTCGATGCAAAGAGTCGTATCGTGGTCGGAGCGTAACGAGAAACAAGGCGGAAAAGGAGGCGGCGGATTTACGCGCGCGACACGCACGCACCGCGTTCGCGGCGAACAGTCTTCCGGCGCGTTACACGGCGGGGATAATTGCGACACGATGAAAGGTGCAGCCACTCCACTGACACAGAATCGGCCCGCCGAACGGTCTCGAGTTTCCTCGGGCAGCCAGGCCGGCAATTACCGAATTAAATATAAATTCACGGGCAATCGGCGCCATGGCCGCTTCCGCGATCGACGCTGAAATTCTTCCACCCTTCTCTGCCTCTTTCTCCGTTCGATTGTCCGTCACGGCGGTTCTCCGGATTGGCCGGCGTGTGCAATACGCTTTGGGATCGGCTTTAATCGATCGGCGGAATGCAAAGGCGGGCTCTCGAAGCGTGCGCTTTACCGGCTTTAATTACGAGAGCCGTGAGAATTTCGGCCAACGCCGGAGATTGAGCCTCGTGTTCGGCCGGCCGTGAGGGGCAAGGAGATCGCGTATCGACGTAATGAACTTGCCGGAACCGTTCCTTCCTCCATCCCTTTCGCCAATTTGTAACCGGCGCGGCGAGAACTCTCGCGTACGCTCGTACACGCCATTTCGGAGAACGCGTGCAGAATTATAGAAAGGGATACCGCACCGTGTCGCGTTCGGCTTATGGGGAAAATCGAGTATTCTCGGCGGCCAGGCTCGCCCATGAATTACACGGTTGACCATTAAGACAAAACCCGAGCTCTGCCATAACTCTCCATAGATTTATGGTAGCCGTGCAACGAAGGAAAAGGAGCCGGCGTTATAATCCTTCTGGTGTCCTCCGTGGTACCCGGTTTCGTCCCTTGGCTCGGGAGGAACCTCCGCGCAGAGAGGGACAGCAGCACGCGGCCAGGCGCAAGCGAGAGAAAGCTGGCGGACCAGCGTCGGTTTCACGCTCACGAACGCGCGATACATTAGCATCGAGAGACAGAAACCGCAGAAAATGCAGCTTTGTGTGGTGTCCACACCATCAGCGCGTAAAACAGCCACGGGCTATAAATATCGGCTTATTTACGGACATAGGGCCTGCCACGCAGCGGGGATAAATTCAACAAAATGCCCGTTTAATTAACACCTTATTTATTGAGACGTCCGGTCCGAGCCTCTTTTCCCGGCCACAAAGCATCCCCATCGAGGGAACAACGAAACGTCCCACCTCTACGACCGACCGTTTACTCCCGCCGTGTGCGAAATTCCCCTTTAATCGGCCACCACGTGCCACGCGAAAAGAGCGTCGAGTGTCGCCGGCCAGTCGAGCAACCGACCGGAGAGCTGAGAAACGAAAACGATCAAAGGGACAAAGAAACGCGCACCGTTGGACAAAAGGGGGTGGCGTTCAACGAGCAACGCACTCGTCGAAACAGTCGCGTGTGCCGTTGTTCTTTCGCCATTCTTAACCGTCCTTAACCTGGCTCGCTCCAAGTTCGTACTAGGCGTTCGATCGCGTCCAGTACGAAACGGTTACGGCACCGTTCCATCGGGACGAGGGCAATCGGAAAAAATCGGTGCGAAAGGTAAAACGTACGTTTCGTACATTCGCGCCAGTTCGTGTTTTTTTTTTATTATTATTATTATCCTATTTGCTTTTTACAACTTGTCCAACAGAACGTTTGGCAAATTCTTACACGAGCCAGTTTACGTACGCGTTGAAGATTTCCACGCCTCGGAGGCCAACTAACCTTCTCGCGAGTTCGCCGACTGGAAGTCGGCGGTTCCGCGGAAGGACGAAGATTTCCTCGCGAGTCGGAAGCGCGACGGGCGCGAGACGCTCGCGGCGGATCCTTTGCGGTCCCATTTGGCGCCGGTTAACCGGCGGCGGGACTTCAATTAGCCGCGCTGGAATTAGAACCTCGTTAAATAATCGTCGGGGAAGCGCGCCGAGGCGCGCAAAGTGGCCCGCTCGATCCATAACCCGGTTCGTCCCGTCGGTTCTTCTTTTTACAAGCGCGTTCAGGTGCCACTTTTCTCGAAGATTCAGCTGCTGCCGATGTCTTCTTCTTTCCTCTCTCCGGCGCGGCGATCCAACGGCCACTACCGGGTGGTAAAGTACACCGGGACGAGCCAGGCTCGCTTACACCTGCTTTACAAAAGCCGGACGCGAGAACCTTCTCGTCCTTTGCGCTCACTTTGTTTCTGCCTTCTTTTCTCCGGTTAACGTCGTCGCTTCACGGACGTTAAATCCCCGTCCGTGGAAACGTGTCCTTCGCTACGGGTGTAACGAGCGTCGCCGACGTTACGGTTCATCGCTGGAAGTCTCTGCTTTGCAGCGGAACGAATTTTTCTCCGCTGCCGTATACAATGACGTACGTACATACGTAGGGCGCAAATGCACCGCGGATACCTGATTTCTGCAAACTCGTACGCTCGCAGACACGATCGCAGAAATGGAACCAAAGTGGAAATTCGTTTCACCCGAGCGTTGTACTTTGCACATCTCAGACATTTCCGTGTATCGCGAATCCACGGGATTCGTCGTTCCAGCTGACTTTGCCGACGACGTACGTTCGTCATAGAGTTTTTTGAGTAACCTGGGACGATACGAATTTTCCAGTTTAACCAGACACAGCCGTTTGTCTGACGAGTATACGAAGAAGCGGCGATATTTTGTGCCACGGCGAGCTCCGTCGGTAATAAAGTTAAAAGAACAAAACGGTCGTTTCGTCCCAACTTGATCCTACGTTATAACAGCCGCGCATATTCTGCGCTTCGCGAGTACACTCGTCGTCGCTCGCCTCTCGCCACGCGTTCTACAGTACACGCTGTTGGAAGAGGTCGCAACAGCCAACCGGCGAAAGAATCGCGAGAACGCGATTTTCATCGACGAGAAACGGTGGATTTCTGGCAGCGAGAAGGATTTCTGGGATATTTCGGGTGGAATTAAGGCCGGAGACGGAGAGACGGTTGCTCGAAACGAAAACGGCGAGCGCCCAACTCCCCAAGGACCGCGGTCGTCCACAAAACAGAGTGGATTACACCTGCGCAGCTGCCCGGCCGGGCAGGTGAATCCTTGGCTCACCTGAGCACCGTAGGTTTCGCGCACAAAGCTGCCCACGGCCACGGCACGTTGACACGTGTAAAGAAAAATACAGGCTCATCGGACACTCGGACCCGCGCCCGGGGAAAAGTGTCTTCGAGGACACGGGCAGGTGATATCAATTGTACGAATTATGGTTGATTGACTTACGAGAGTCGACCCTCCTTCCCGCAGGCATGATCCGCTGGCCAATACCATCTATAATCTATAGCTTGGAATTTCAGTCGACGCGTGCTGTTTCCGAATGGAATTCCATATTCGAATTTCGTCCGCTCGGGAATTTTCGGGACTTTCGTCTCGATTCCCGAAATTTAAGATCAACGAACATTCGCGTGTCCTCTGGTACTTTGGCAGCCGCGCGAGGTTCGTCAAACTCGGGACTTTGATGTTCGAGCGCCGTCCGTGGAACTCTGTTCGCTCGGGATTTTGAAATCGAGCGCTGCGTAACTCGCGACACTGATTCTACTTTCGTACTCCGTTTTCGCCCCGAAGATCCAAACCGATAAGATCTTTGCAACTCGTAAATCGATACGCGCATGTACGTCGATATTCGCTGCTCTCAGTCTCCGTAAATTGTTTAGGCGCGCGAAGAAACGATTCGGCTTGTGGATTACGAGATTTGGAAATTCCGGAGTTCCTTGGTCCTTTTAACGCTCCTGGCTGCGAGTTTCAGAGTGGCCGACGATTGGAATCGCAATTTTCGCAAGCGAATTTTCGAAACCGTAGAAGGTCCGGGAGAAGTTGAGAGCGTCGAATTGAAATGGAAACACGGAACAGAGTGGCCCTCGAAGCGCCGACAGACTATTCACCGGCGACTAATGAAAGCGAAGAGGCCTCTAAATTTCCGCGCAGCTGTGGCCCATTTTTTTCAGCGGGCCACGTTCGCAATAGCTCGTCTTCGATCGGCAAATAAAAGCGGCCCCGTATCGATCTATAATCTGACCATACGCGCCGTCTCTCTCTCTCTCTCTCTTTCTCTCTGTCCCTCTCTCTCTCTAGCAGCCGCATGCAACCGACCACGAGCCTCCGCTTTAGCCAGCGCGTATACTGGCCAATCTTTGTAATTATAGAGCAGCCGCGCGTCCCATTAGCTCGATGGCCCTCGCGCACGGAAGAGCGACTCGTCGGTGAAAGAAGAACGAAGAAACTTCGTATCACTTGTCCGACCACTGACCAGCTCAACATCGTCTCCGTCATCGTGAAAAATTCGTTACTCCGCACCTGTCTCGTCTTTCCTACGTTACGCGGTTTTAATCTCGGCGACAGCTTCGAAGATGCACGGGGGCATTTTCGACGCGATCGTTCATAGGCTAGACCAGCGATTTTTAGGCGATGCGCCGATGGAGAGGTCGGCGTGTGCGCCGCGGGAATTTTTTAAACGTACACTATACTTAACACGAACCTTAGCAGGCCCGGTCAAACGACCGGTTTGAGAATTTAATTTAAAATCGCGTCGTCATCTCTTTTGTTCGTCCAACTTTATGTAGATCCGTGTATTAAGAAAAACCGAGAGATCGATTAATCGGATAATGTAGGAATTTACATAAAACTGGACGAACAAAAGGAATAACGACGAACCTACGATTTTAAATTAGATCTTGAAACTGGTCGTTTCACCGGGCCTGTTAACGTCAGTGTCGACTATTTGGCCGCTGATTCGTTTTTCTCTGGGCCGTCGAATAGAGAAATACGCGATAACAGCGCGGTGTGAACGACCCATCTTGAAGCAAATATGCGTGGCAGGTTTCTCGGTGCGGAGTTTTAGTAATTACTATATGCGTGCCGCGAGATGAGAAAGGTTGAAAATCGCTGGTCTAGACGGCTAGCGGCGGACGACGAACCACGAAGGACAGGCTGCTACAAGCGGAAGTCGGTTGTAAACCCGTGCAAACGGTTTTGTTCGCGAGGGAGCGTCGTTCACGCACGCGGCAACACCGACAATGATCCTGTAAAACACGAGCTTGTGGATTTACTCGTATGCCAATGAGAGGCTGCCCCTCGAAGGAGGTGTTCCTACCGCCGACAGTGCTCGTTACCTCCTTGTCTGATGTCATCATTTCGGACGTGGCGTTCCTTGTAGCGGCTTATATAACTTTACACCGGCTACACCATCGGAAGCAAATCCATACGGAAGATGCGCCGTCTGTTCAAGAAACGCAATCCCATAGGAGTCGCGTTACTCGACCTGCGAAATGCCACTTTGTGCGGTCCCTTGCTTTGAAAAATTCTCTCTCTCTCTCTCTCTTTCTAATTTTTCTCGTTTACGAATTGTATTATAGCGTCCCGAAAGTTTCTTTCTTTTTGTATGGAAACAATAGATGCGTAACTTCTTTTCGTTTTATATTGTTTTATTGAATCCTGTACGATCCATTTTCTTCTGTTTCTATTATGACGATCGTACGCGATTCGACGAAAATAATACGAAACAGTGAACGCGGTGCATCGATTGCTTCCTTGCAGAACGAAAGAAACTTTTCGGACGACCCAATATTATTTTTGGGCGATTTTTAAGCTTTCGACGGCGATACCTTTTTCTCAACGGTCGATCGTTGATCTTTCATGCAATAGAAACGTGATTGCTTTGGCTTTTTCGTGAAATTCGCAATAGCAGCGTTTGCTTCGCGTTCGGCGTGTTGTATTTTTGAAACTAAACCGCGCTGTTAACAGGTTAAACGCTGAGGATTGTCGTGAAATGGAGGGCGACGGCCGTAGCACAGTGGATGGCGACAAAGGAAGTGTGTCGAGGAGGCGAACAATCCCGCCTTGATTCCGTTGCTGTCCGCGACAGCGGCAGGGGCAGTTATGGGGGCCTGTAATTCATTGGTTCCGCTGCAGGTGTTTTCGCTCCTTCGACGCGAGTCCGGTCGAGTCCGAGAGCAACTATTAAATCGCGATTTTATGCCCGATCACCGAGTCGCGTGCCCGAATCTCAAGCTACCTATAAGCTTCTAATTAACCAGCGGTCGAACGGGAAACCTTTCGTCGAAAAGGGACGCGAGCCGCGAGTTTGCCAATCGTTAAAATACCCAACAGGTTTGTCAAAGTCCGACTGACAGCGACAAAGTGGAGCGGAGTTGGTTCGCAGCGCATTTTCGATGCCATTCAGCCAGCTTTTCTTTTTTCGGACGCCGCGTCGTTTAAAACGCGTCGCGTGCTTCGCTCTACCACGCGCGTCGTCCAGCAGGTGCGTCTCCTACCTGTGGATCGACCTTAATATTCCCCCAGATCCGCGGATTCCTACAGAGCCAGGGTGCCGCCGTGTTCCTCGAAAAACTGTTTGCAACGAATCAACAGGTTAATTGGTCAGCTTTCTAGCATCCCTTAACGACGAGACAGAGACAGAGAGAGAGAGAGAGAAAGAGAGAGAGAGAGAGAGAGGACGAGGGACGAGAAGCGGTGTCTATCGGCAAACTATGCGTCTGGGTGGCGAGGAGGAAAAAAGTGGGAACAAGGTAATCAGCAATTACGGCAGAATTTCCAGGTGTTGCTGGCGCGGTTCGTGAACGTCGCGGAGAGATTTACTCGGTCGTTAATCTGTCCGATGGAGGAACGAGAGGCAGAGACTTTTCCGGCCAGGGACGTTCACCTGCCTCCGCGACTTTGCATTTATTTCCTAATCGGTCGAAAGTTCGCACCTGCTTTCCACGTCGACTTTCGTACGTCCTCCCCGTCGTTCGTGCGCTTCCTTTCCGGTCGAGCGGAGTCTCGATTAAACCGGCAATCGTTAAACCTCAATAAACGAGACCCGAACCAAAAACGGCTCGAGCCCCTTTCACGGTTAATCGATTTATCGGGCTCGCGTGATCGGCCACGATGATACATAATTAATCGTACCAGGAGAAACTGCGAGGGCACGATGATGCGCGGTTTATTTACATGATAATCGGCCGAAAATTATGTTTCCATTCTGTCCGGCTGGTGCCGTATCAAGCCGACCTCGATCGCAGCAACAGCCTCCTTTCGATCGCGTTTCTCTTAATTGTTCTCCAACGTGGCAAGTACCGCGCGACCACATTTTCGCAGGACTTTGTGCTAGAAATTGTAGAACCGTAGAAAAGCAGCGTAATTTTATGAAATGGATTTACCATCCGTTTGATTCGAGTGGAATAAGAGTGATTAATAAACGCCTAACACCGAATTCGTGTCTTCACGTCGCCAATACGGTGGAAAATGTCGACCATAAGTATATTATTATATATGTTACATATATGAGGACATCTATGGATATTTCATAAAAATTACACGCTCCTATTTGCTAGCAATTTTATTATAAATCTACTATTCCATTATCGTACACCGCGCTGTGAATAATCGTGCTTTGTATCTTCGGCGTTTCCAAGAAACCACTGATCGTGCCTCGATACGTTGAGCGAAATTGTTTTTGTAGTGGATAAATTGGACGCCATAGATTGGACGCTACATATGTTGCACGGCGAATTATTGCCTTTGGTAACTGGAATAGAAGACAAAAAGACAACTTTTCAACGAGACAATGTTCCTATTCATACGGTCGCCACTGCAAAAAAGTGGTTCCAAGATGTCGGAATAGAATTATTACCATGGCCAGCATCGAGTCTTGATCCGAACGCGAGCGAGGACGGAGAATTTTAGCAAGAAAAGTTTACGACCGAGCGAAACCATCGCTAAAACATATCCCTCAACCCTTCTCCCCCCCTTAAAAAAAGAACGAATAAAATCCACGAGGGCGGATACTCGAAAAAAGATGCGAATAAGTTAGAGGATAGCGTACGCAACAGATTAACAGAAGCAATGAAAAATAAAGAAAAGTCCATTGAATATTAAGTAAGAACGTAACAAAACTAAAGATCGGGTTTATATCTTTTCACAGTCGAATGCACAAGTTTAAAAGCAACATTTCATTTCTCTCGGACTTCGGAAGAGGACGATTTCCGTGCTCGTTGCATCTTCAGCTTTGTTTTGTTTTCAGTTTCGATACGAAACTGTACGAACTGTCTTGTCAATTTTCCCTTTAATATCACGAAAAATCTGAGAATAGGCTCGAGTATATAATCATCCGGCGCGCTGTATGCGTCTCGCTTACACGCGTGAAAGGCTAAATAAAGTAGAAGTTGTTAGAATTCTTCGCTAAGTACGACAAGTAGATATCCTAATACTTACGACCGACGATGTACGTTGTAACGTGGTCTCGTTGAAGCAACGAGATGGTTAAGTAATGGTTATTTTCCCTCGGCCACGAAACACGCTATTTCTGGTCTCTGACTAAGAGTCGTGTCGAGAAGTTACGTATTGGCCGATCGGTGGAAGGTGGCACGGCGACGAGCTCTCGGTCGCATTAACCGTACCTGTTACTTGCCTGCGCCATCGGTAATTAGTTCAGCTGCAGCGTGCGGAGACGCGTGCCCAGTGCCGAGTACTCGGTGCTGCAGCTGCACCTGTCGCCCCGGACGATCCGCACGCCTTCATAAATACGAGGCTCCGCGGGCGCGCGGCTAGCGTAAGCGCGCACCACCGGCGACAGAGAGCCGCCCCGATAAAAAGCCGCTATTAAGCTCGATCCCAGACATCCGGACCCGCCTGTAACCATACACGCTGTTGCACTTTAAATTTGATTTAGGACTGCCACGATCGCCTCTCTCTCTCTCCCTCTCTCTCTCCCTCTCTCTCTCGCCTCATCGCCGGCTGATGTATCGTCCCTTCTATCGAGCGGTTATCGCGTGCTTCTTCGCCGCTGCAAGGGAAGACAGCATTAACGCGAGACGCAGATGGAAATCGATTCGCGAAAATCTACGCCGAATTCCGGGATCGATTAGTCTTAACTAGTTTCAACCTGTTAACTGTCGACTTTAGTTTGAAAAAGACGTATAATGATAATAACGATAATAATAAAAATAGTAACGTGCAATTTTCATCTCGGCTCTTTGGACTCTGAATCCTAGAAATCCTGAATCTCGCGTCGTCACGCCGCTTCTGTGAAATATTCGTTCTTTTATAACAAACGAAGCCCGATTTACTCGTCGTGACGTAACGTCGCGCTAAATCGCGATCGTTACAAGATTCGCGTCGACGAGCGGCTCGTGGGTCTTCGGAGCCCCGAAACCTGGTGTTTGCTTTATCGACGCGTCCGTACTCATTGGGGCGAAAGTAGGCCACGTTTGCCAATAAAACGGCGTTAGATAAACTTCTAAAAAACACGCTACGAGTGCAGAGTAGAGATTGCAGGATATAGATGAAAAAACGATCAAAATCCGCCGGATTAAATTCTTTCAAAGAAAAATACATTTTGTAAACTTTGTACTCGTCGACCCTCGGATTCTCGGCTGCCTATTTCTCTGTTTGCTCTTTCGAATTCTCGAGGCTCTGGATTTGCAACTCGCGCGAAAAAAATCCCTCCTCTTGCAGATCCTCGCGGATATTCGGTTAAATTCGCAGGTGTTCCGCTAGTGGCGAAACCCGCTAACTTCGAAGGGACTATCGAGCATATAGTCGGCGCATAGTCGGTGCACCGCGATAAATCTCGCCCACGATACTTATCTCGGCGACTATGCAAGCCAGCCAGACGGTTTCCTCGTCGTCGCGGAGCGTCGTTCCCTCGCGACGCAGCCACGACCGCTCGTCGAACCTCGATCTTCGACTCCAGATTCTCCGGGACTTCTGGAATTCCGCTAACTCCGTACTTCCGCGTGCCTTTCCCCTCCCCCGTGGGAGGAATTCGTTTCGACCGTCGCACGAAACTTTCCCATTCTCACCCACAGCACCGCCATGGTCGAATTCGTTTCGAGTTTCGTTCGCCAAGTCGATCCGCGCCGCGCTTACGTCCCTCCCCTTCCGACAGCAACACGCTCAGTTAAGCGGAATTTGCACCTTTTTAATTCGGACCATCGTCGTCGTCACGGATCGAACGAAAAACGTTGTTCTTCCTGGCGTTTCATCGAAGGCAAAGAGGTTAACTTTGGTTTCAGTCACGGAAGGGACGGCGGATCGGAAATTGAGGGCCGCGCGGTTCGGCACGCGACGAGCGGCAAGCTGCGAGCCGCGGCGAGCGAACGAGCGAGCGAACACAAGCTGCAGCCTCTGCGTGGAACAGCGGCCTTATGAATCACGCGGAACGCGACCAAGCTATCATTACGTCCGGTAATCACGGTCGTTTGTCCGAACTGTTCTAATCGAGAGTCGATATCGGCTCCCTTTTCGCTTCGCCGCGAGACCGCGCCTTTCCTCCACTCGTCATTTCCCTTTTCTCAATCTTAATCTTTCTCGACGAGTTCCCAGTGTGAAACAAAGCGTTGCATTCCGCGTAGCGGCACGAGCACTCTACCAACATCTACGCTTAACGATCGTTCGAAGAGTCCTAGTTCGAGTAACCGCGCTGAACTCGTACGTTTCGGTGAAAACGCTGAAAAGACTGTTCTCGTAAATGACAGTTTGGCTTCCGGTGACACGTCGATGCGTTGGCATTTACACGCACCTACGTATACAGTAGCGAACAAAAGCTGCGGACGACTTTTCTGATAAATTATCGCGATATACATCGTGGACGATGAACGACCAACAGCCCTCCGTCGTTCGCCATAAGATTCTGCTTCATTGGGTCCCATGAAATTTCTACTCATCGGAGAATGATTTTCTCGATGAAATTTTTCCACGGTGCTTCCGTGCCTCGGCGGAAGCAATTCGACGCCAGAATCACGCGGATACCTGCGAGTGGCTGTTACACGAATGTGCGGATCGTTCGTGGCGCGTGTTTCGTTTTAAGAATCAGTAGCAGTCGCTGTAGCTCTGTGGTTCGTCGTAACAGCATTCGTTCCTTTTCCGCAAGTTTATAGGTAGCGTTCCTGCCGAACGAAAGAAGCGACGACGAACGCGCGATCTTGAATTGAATTTTGAAACCGGTCGTTTCACCGAGCCTGGTAAGGTTAACGTTAAACCAGCGTCCGCGACAAAAATACAGCGACGAATCGTTCCACGCTCGTCCTGCCGAGTGCGTCGTTCCCTTTAAAAGACGTTCCCTGACTGTTCGCAGATAGCACACGTGCACTCGTACGAAGAAATTCGAACGATTATTTATCGCGTCTAATACGACGCGAGAATCTACGAGAAAGTGGGAAAAGCGTGAAACTTTTGTCCGCTGCTGTATAAAGAAACGAGCGTTTGCTGTCAACGACACGGCGATGATATCGCTGCAGCTCCTCGCCTCGACGAGCTGCCACATCCAAGGGAAGCGTAACACGAGGAAGCGAACGTTCGTCGCCGCAATTTCGTACGACGTTGCCGCGAACAGGGAACAGGTCGATGCACGGTTGGGTCAGGCAGTTTTTTGGCGCGGCAAGAAGCCGGCCGAAGAGGTACGCGCAACACGAGCGAGCCGGGGTTAACGATTACCGCGCGGTAAATAACCGCGATCCACCTGTGCGCGGCCGATCGCCCCGTAAAACCGACAGAACGCTCCATTGTTTTACTCGGACGATCGTAAAGCATAACGAGGCCGCGAATTTCTGCCCGCCGCCGCGCGACGACCGTTCGTCGTCCGCTGGAGCGGATCGTCGCGGATGCAATACCGAGGATGCCTGTAAATTCGTTGGCAACGAACAAACGAACGAACTAACGAGCGAGCGAAGGAGCGAAGGAGCGAAGGAGCGAAGGAGCGAAGGAGCGAAGGAAGGAAAAAGAAGGGAAGGGAGGAATAATTCGTAAGCGTGTACGCGGCGCGCCGCAGACGTTTCCCTGGCAGCCGTGGAGAAAGAGCTCAAAGCAATATTATTTAACCGTTAAAGTCAGTCCTCGTTAGGCCGTGGCCGATAGAGGCGTGGGTCGTGTCGTCGTATATTAGTTCGGAAACGCCTCCTGCGGGATCGAGAGGGGTGATGGCACACGAGATTAATAGGCAGCGGGTCAAGTACGCCGAGAGGAGAGCTCTCTACCGAACGGAGTTCACCTTGGAAAGTAGTCGGTGGAATCGGCGCGTGTTTCTCCCGACAGGCAAAATTCGACGCGAGCCGTTTAACACGCATTCCGCGTCGATCGACGAGTTACGATGTTTGCACTGGATGAAACCGATACTGTTAAACAGTCCGATCAGATTTTCCCTCGATAAGATCGGGCGCAGCGCCGCTGCCGGAGTAATTGCACGATACTTTATATATTACGCTAAGTAATTGCCGCGGCTGTATGCGCGTTTATGTAAGGCCACCGAGCGAACAATGAGGCCCCGATTACGATCGTCTCGGAATCGCATTATCCCGCCGCGTCCACGAATCTCCGCCGTGGATCCTCCTCGTAATTAACGCCGCCTCCGGTTCTGCGAAAAGCCCAGGTAGACTCGCGCCGCGTACGCTCGCTCCTGCGCATCTGGAAATTTGGTTCGCGCAGTGTCTATCGCCGTTTTCTATTTACCTATTCGCGCCAACGTAAGCGCGCACTGTCTCAGGCCGGGCCTGACAATCTTATCGCTAACGTTGTCATCGACGTAATAGTCATGTATCGGACAGTGTCATCGTTACATCCGTGTAGAAATTCTGTTACCGTCTGCGAGGAAGAAACCTGATTCGAGGAACACTCGAGGCTTATCCGAGGCTGATCTGGTGGATAAATAAATAAATAAAGAAAGAAAGAAAGAAACGAGCGGTGCCAGACGCAGCGTCAAAGGCCGCGAACGCAACGATTCCCGCTCGACGACCTCTTCGACGAACGACGGATCGGAGAATCACGCGTCACGGAAAATTATCCGCCAGAGTTATTCTCGATCGCCGGTGTACACGGGACGCGATTTACGACGTTCGTCGTGTCGCGGAAGTCGAGGCGCCACCGCGAGGCTCCGCAAAATGGCGTCCGATGAGACGATTTACGATCGATGTCTTTGTCTCGTTACGCAACCGCGCGTCTGTCTCGATTCTCGAATAGCATGTTACCGTGAAATTATCGCGCGCCTACTTTTTCCGATTAATTAAACGCTGCGCCAGGGAAAAAGTACCGTATTCTCTCATTGTATCCTCCCTCCCGGCTCTCGATCGTATCGCCAGCCTTTTGTATTATTATTTAGCAATTATACGGCCGGTGATAATTGGCGAGGCTTCACGGCTGAATCGTTCGATTTCACAGAAAACACCGCGATACGGGACAAACAGCTCGTGCGTCTACGAGCGTCTATCTTAGTCTCCTTGCAATACGGTCGAACCTCGGTGACTCGGAGCTCAAGGGGAGAGCCAAGATCCTCGAGTTGCGGAGGTTTGCAAGTTTCCGCGTAGAAGAGGCTGCAATTACATTAAAGCATAGTTCAAGCGAGACGACAGCGAAAATTGAAGCGAGTCGGTTAGCGAAACTGATTGGACGATCGAAAAAGGAATATTTGCTTGCGCCGGAACGAACGATTTTCGACGATTCGTCTTAGTCTTGCGCGCGTTCTCCGGTCGTCGAGCTTCCACTGTAACGGGTTTGTGCAGCGAACGAATAAACAAATAAATAAGTATCGCAGTTGCGTCGGGTGACAGTGCGCGGTGAACGAGCAACGTACGGAACAAGTTAATCCCACTAGGAGTGGAAACGTCGGGGAAGAACACGCGCTCGGGCTAAAGAAAATCCTAACACGATTCCGGAGACGCGCGGGAGCCGGCCACTAAATCCTCCCCATCCCCGTGTGCCGGCAGTCCAGTTCCTGGACGCGTCGTCCTGGACAAATGCCCGGATACCAACGGTGGAAGCGATGCGTCTTAACGACGCCACTCTGCGAGGCGTCACCGCCGTACCGCGCCGTCCCGTGCAGTTCCTGCGGGGCCGTTTCACGCCTCCGGCACGAACGTCCACCGCCAGGACCGCGTTTCTCGCACATACCGGGGAAACAGGGCCATCGATCCGCTCTCCGACCGTCTCTCACCGAGGGAACTTTATTTTTTTCCCACTCGAGCCTCGTTCGGATCGGTCCGTTGACTCCTCTCCCGATGCGTGCTCGTTATTTATTTTCTCGACCGGGAATACGCTTTTGAGTTTGAGGAGTAGTCGAAAGAAACGATCGTTGGTAGATAACGCGGCGTAAGACGATCGAAGAACGCCCGTAGAAAACACTGTGAATGCCAAGGAACAAGTTTCTCAGGAGGAAAGGAAAATTTATGCCGTTTCGACGTGGTCGAAAAATAAATACACGCTTGTATGTGCTAAATTGCAAGATTTTGTATTAATTATTCGCGGACGTAGCTACGATCGATCACGCCAGCCGAGGATCGTAATTGGAGAGTAGAAAAACACCGTGAGTACCGAGAAACCAGTTTTTTCACGAGGAAAATAAAACTCGCGTATCGGTGTGGTCGAAATTCGTGAGAAAAGAAGGTGTATACTTGCAGGCAAGCCTGTACGTGCCAGCTCTTAGTCGCAAAGAGAACGCAGTGTTCCGCTCATTTATGTGGATGGCATAGACAAAAGCCAAGAACCAATTGACCAATTTATTGGGGACGTTGCGACACCAACTACCAGCATTATTAATAGCTATCTAGAAAGGGAAATTGCGCTTAAATTCTGCACCACGGCTATTCTCGTTGCTATGTGGAACACTTCCCAATAAAAGAATCAACGTTTCCCAATGTTGCCCGCCTATCTCTTTATCTTCGCGTACGTATCTTTCGATCGCGATTAGCACGGCGATCAACGTTTCGCACGCGCGCGAATTTACGAATACGACGATTTTCAAATCGAATTTTCGGCGTGCGAGATGCTAATAGTTGTAGCCAATAATAATAGTTGACGCTAAAGTCAAATTACGTAGAGCCTGCGAGAGGTGAGAAGCAACGATCTCTGCTCCGCGTTGCTCTGAACGACGTTCGTGGCCGAAGAAGCGGAAACGCGACCGGACGAGCAAAACGATCCGCGCGACGATTAAAGAAAGAAAGGTTACTCGCGCGATCCTCTATCGCCGCGGCGCGTATCTGGCGCGCGATTTTAAAGAAACCTCGGGCCGTGGTAGTTTATCGGGGACACAGGTGAAAACGTAATTAAGAACGCAGTCGATTAAAGCGCGTTGCGCGCCGCGGGACGGTGAGGTAAAAGGCGAAATAACCGAGAGGGCTCCATGTGTGGCACGGTTAGCAGCCCATCCATTTTTCTGACTGCTTGTTGTTTCGCGCCAGGGGTCCCTCGGAGAGAGCCGCTTCGATCTCTCCAACCCCCGCCATTCTCCTCGACCGATCCGAAACGAACCCGACCCGACCTTAATATAATCGTAATCCATGAGCCATCTATAAAGTCGAAACGGTCGATAAACGCGGTGATCGGTGGAGAATATTGGGAACAGCGACATCGAGACGCAGTTCCATCTTATGATTCAACGGTTTTTCCACCTCTCTTTATACTTCGTTTAACGCTGTTTCGTCTTGGAAATACGCCATCTTTCGCGCGGTGTGCGAGGGAATTGGCTGCGTGTAACGAAGTCGCGAAGAGACTGTACCTCGGATATAGACTTGTACGTAAAAGAGAGAATACACGGAGAACGCGCTTGCACATAGAGACGAAGATGTTCGATGCGAGGAGGCAAACGTCGATGGCGTGCTTCTTGCCGTGACAAGTTGGAAAATAGGAAGACGCGTTAGAACGTGGGAAAAGGTACGTCGGAGAAAATGGGACGTGGATTTCTAATAAATCGAAACCAGGGAACTTTACGTCGGACGATTGCGACGGTACAGAGGCTGAATCACTCGAAGTTGATTCTACGCTAGAAGCTCGCAATCGTAATAAAATATATTTCTGTTTTTAAATATCCGTGGCAGCTACTTGCCATCTTGCCTCTACCTTTGGCGCGAGAAGGAGCTCCGATGATAAAGATTACACTGAAAATTGCATATGTATAATTATTTATTGCACTCATGGAACGGTAAGAAACGTATAGATTTAATAATTAGTAGAAAAGTTTATTAACACGAACGTAAGTTGGGCAGCAGAGAATTGGCACCACGTTTAAAACGGTACTTGATTTTTAATCGTTCTTTCTCGATTTACTCGATTTACTCGAGTTTCTTCGATCGAGAAATATTAGGTCGACCCAAGAGTTTCCTTCGTTTTAAATAATGGATGCACGACGTCTTGTCCTTTATATCATTTTGTTGAATCATGTACGATATATTTTCGCATTATATTATTTATCATTGGTTTCGTACCGTTTTATCGAATTACGCGCGATCCATTTCGTTCTATCGGGTTATCCCGAAAGTTTCTTTCCTTTCGTAAGGAAACAATAGATGCGCAACCTCCTTTCGTTTTATATAATTTTATCGAACCATCCACGATCCATTTTCTTCTATTTCCATTATTACGATCGTACGCGACTCGACGAAAATAATACAAAACAGTGAACGTGGCGTATCCATTGTTTCCTTACAAGACGACAGAAACTTTTCGGACAACCTAATATTACTACGAAATAGATCAATCGATAAAACTGAACAAAAACGTCGGACCAATCTAACGTAAGCTGTGGCACTTCGCGCGTTTCTTACGATATGATAAAACTATCAATGTCTCGATCGGATCGCATCGAGCGTGCAAGAACCTGCGCACCGTGGTACACGCAGGCTGTCTATCTGTCGATCTGAACTAATAAGAAGCTGAACGCTCCTCCGATCGTCGTCGAGCTCGAACGGAACAACGAAGACGCGCCGGTGTGCGTCGACTGCCAACGTGTCCGAATGCCACGTCGCGCGCGCAAGTCGATTTTTCTGAAGCATCCGGCCACAATGGAAATTCCAGGCGTGAAACCTAGATGTTCCGGACGTCGGGAGCTGGTGTCTGTATAAAGCACGGTGTCACGGGGCCCCGTGACACCGGAGAGAATCTTCCGTGGAGCGTTCGGTGGAACGAGGTTACGCGGAGATGGAGAAAGATAGCGGAAAGAATCGAGCGTCTCTTGTCTCCGTCTAAGCGCCAGTCACGCCGCTCTCATCAATCTTGTTCGATTATTCCGTGATGGGCGAAAAAGAGCGGCGCGAAGGAGGCGCAGGGCGGGCGGGGGAGGAGGGGGAAACAAAAGGGAGGCGGGTCGTTATAAACGGCGAGGCGATTTGATTTCTATTAGACGACGCATTGTTCGCTCCCTCCGGGGGATCCTTTGCTCGTTAATGAATTTGTGCTCGCGGATCCGGCCCGTGGAAAACGTTCTCGAGAGGCTCTCGGGCCGATTTCGCGGCCGGAGAAAGTCCTCGCGTTCGTCCTCTCTCCTCTCTGCCGCCTTCTCGTCCAACCTCGCGTTCGCCGAGCGGAGGTTCGAGGGCGTCGACGGGAGGTGCACCATCGCAAACACTCGCCGGAGTGTCAGTCTCGCGGATAATTTACGCCGTGGCTTTATGGCAGGCTAACTAGCGGGTAGAGCGCGGCGAACACCTACGTCTCCCTTCTTTTCCAAGGATTCCTCCTTCGTGACGAAGCGAAGACTTCATAGACCCTGCCCATGCCAATTCCGCGCTCCCCTCCCGCCGAGAAATCCCGTCCAACGATCGACCGGGGTTTGTTAACTAACCGCGCGACGCGATCGACTCGCAAAGAAAGAAAACTGGAAAAGCAGATCTCTCGATCGATCCGGGACCCTCTTCCGACGGAGGAGACGCGACAATAGGCAGATTAGGGGCTCGAATGGATTCCTGGTCGATGGTATTCACGTAACAGGATCAAATCGGAGACGGCGGAGGAGAGGAAATTATAGGTGGCGGTGATCCGGTGAGCAAACAGGGCAGCTCATGCGGGAAATCGGTTTGCCCGCTCCTTCTTCCCGGTCCGAGCCGCTTCACGGTTCTCATTGTCCGCACTTTTTCCCCTGCCGTCCGTGGGACACTCGAAATCTCGTTTGCAAATAAGATTTTACGCTCTCCTCTTACGCGCACTTCCGTCCCCTATTCTCTCTCGCCGCTGCGACTGTTGCTCTCGTACGATTCAACGATCCCGATGAAATTACCAATTAGTCGTGCCGTTTACGTCGCTGCTAAGAGATACTGGCTCGCGCGCGAGTCCGGCCTCTCTTGCTCTCGGCGTGGACGGGAGTGGAGCCGAGGCGGGACAATGACCGTGAAGAAAAGCTATTACAATCGTTGGACGATTAGCCCGATCGTTTTTTGGCTGCCCCATCGAGGAGGAATCACGGGGAGGGCATTCACTGGCTTTATGAGGCAACAATGACTGGTCATCCACGGGTATTCGGGGATACCTTCTCCCATCTTCTTCCTCTTTTTTCTCTCTTTCTTCCTTTTAACTCGACTCGCCTGCTTCTTTCTTTCCTTCTGCCTCTCTCTCTCTCTCTCTCTCTCTCTTTCTCTCTTTCTCTCTCTTACTGCCTGTCGGTGATTAACACGCGCCTACCTTATTCGATCTCTGGGCGAATACGAGCTGCCACGATCGAACGATTCGGTAACGGGAGGGCGCCGATAATTGCCGTTATTAAAGCCCCTGCCGTCTCTCTTTCCTTTTATCTCGGTCTCGCTTAACTAGTCGATCGTGATTTGTGCGATTTCTTATTCGCGACCTGCCACGGCGCGCTCCGCACGCCGAGTCGTGCAACCACCCTGCGTCCTGTTTCGGATTTTTCAATTTCCTGCGACTTTTCGCGCACGGACCTCCGAGCCTCGAGCGAACGTGAAAATAAAGCGAACGCTTCGACCGGAGTCTGTCCTCTTGTCCGTCGCTCGTCAAATTTTACATCGAGCGGACGTACGGAGTCTACGCGGTAGACCGTCGATCGTATCGACGTTGAGCAGAGAGAGAGAGAGAGAGAGAGAGAGAGAGAGAGTACGGAAGAGAGACGGAGATCCGCGAGCTTACCTTTATGAATTTTCCTCCTTTGAACGAATCACGCGCGTCGTTCCGCGAGTGGCAACTAACGAGCTTTCCTCGGGCTAACAAGACTCTGACGCAGGATCGCTGGGAGGCGTCGAGCCGTCAACCGGACGTGCACGCGCGAAATTTCCCTATCGACCGCGATCTTATCGTCCCGAAGGAAGAATTGGATTAACAGGATCAGCCGTTGATGCGATTAATCCGGTGGACGTGGCCGATCGAACGCTCCCCCCTTCTTCCTCTTCGTCGAAAACCGAACACCGTCAGCTATACCGCGAGAGTTGCAACGAAAAAAAGAAGGACGCAGGCTGATTGGTATAGAGGAGTAGGCCAGGCAGCGAAGGGGGAGGAAAGAGCGTGGCGGGAAAAAGGATCGGTCCGAGGGAGGTGCCGGGCGAGAAGCGATCGAGAGCCGCGATCTTCCGCTCGAAAATCGAGCACGAGGGCGTCTACGAGGCGTCGTCGATGCCTCTCGTCTCGTCTCCGCGAGCCGACGTTCATGATCAACCTGCAATTAAATCGGCCAACTGAATTTCGACGCTGCAACGTCCGTAGATAATTGAACGATAAAGTTGCGCGCTTCTATCCTATCGGCCAGCCTATCCGGATCGACCTGCCCTTGCGCGCTGGTGACCCGTTCGCCGTTAAAATTAATCGCCGAGGAATCATCGCGAGAAGCGTCCGCGATCGCGATCCTTCTTCTCCCTCGAGCCTGCGATTCGCTCGCAACCACTATCGGAAGCTCTGCTTGCTGCACGCTGCTCGTTCCGATCGGAAAAGCGGGCGAACAGGCGAGATTAGCGCGTGGATTTATCGCGACAGAAGACGGCCGAAGGAATCGTCGAAACGAACACGGAATCGGGCAGATGGAAGGTTGCTTCTCGACGAGAGGATAGTGTCCAAGGGGCGGCCGAGTCTTTGGCGGAGGAGGGTCGGAGGAGGTGGATCAGCATCGTTATTAATGGGCACGATTACTTGGCGAAACTCGCGCCTTTGTACGCCAGCCTCCAACCAGCCCTGCCGCCCCCCCCCCTCCTCGCCCCCGCTCTGCCACCCATAATACCCGCGCGAGCATTCTTCTTTTACACCTGTACGAGCCCTTCTAACTTATGCATGGGATCCTCCCACAGAAACAATGCGCCCGCTCCTCTTCCTCTTCTTCCTTCCTCCTTCCTATCCGACTCTCTCGTTCGATTCTAGCCTCGTTTCGTTCCACTCTTCCATACACCGCTGCCTTTCTGCTAATCGATCTCCCCTTGTCCGAGCAGATTTTTCTCGTTCGAGCATTGGCCTGGAATTTGCGCCGGTCCGAGCGCCGAGTCGAAACTTTCGGCACAATAGAATCTACAGGGTCGATTACTCGGGATCTCGTTAACAGCCAATTAAAACACCGCTGCAATTTCGCCCACTGTTCGTCCTTGTTAAAATTACCAAATTTGTACGCCTCTTTCAGCATACTCGCCAATGTGCACGTACCTTCAACACGTAGGTTCGCGTCTGAACTTGGAAACTCCCATCCCGACCGTGGAATCTATACGATTGCTAATAATTGTTGGTTCGTACCGCGGTTTCTCTCAGCTCCTTTCGGCGCGTTTAAGGTTCCGTACGATTCGTATTTTGAAATTAAATGACGCGTTTCGACGGCATTCTTTTTTTATTTCTTTTATTCTGCGTTTCACAATTTGTCCAACATTTGCTAAGTTAACGGCTTTGTCCGAGGAGTAGACACTTCTTTCTTGAATTTCACAAGTTGGTTTCGCATTGTTCGCGATTATCCGAATAGACTCACCCTACCTCGGACAGTCGAAAACTCGGGAGACGGGAAAGGTCTGTCGCTATTCGTATAGAATCACGCGAAACATCTTGATGACGTTACGTCGCGCGTTACAGGTCTGATTACATTCATCCGAGCGCGTCAAGTGCGTTTAGATTCGAGTTGCGAGTCTGGCTAGACGCTTTCAACGACTTCGAAGAGAAACAAAGTTGCGACGAAGAAGGGAAACACCGCACGGATGATCGAGACCGCGCTGTAGCTTATTCCATCCGCGGAACAATAATTATCCGTTGTCCGTAAGAAACTCTTGTGGATCGTGGAATCATAGATTGTCGCACAAAGGAGAATCTGCCGTATGACGACGATACGCTGCGGAAAAATCATCGTCCGTGCGGCTGTGCGTAGCGTCGAGTGGGCAGAATCGAGGCTTCGTGGAAGCGGCGCGTAGAAATCCGAGCTAATTGCCGTCTTGAAAGTGCGTGACGCGTTAAACCGCGTTGCGTGCCATCGCTGGTAACAATCGGAGCACATCTAAATCGACGAATCACGAAGAACGGCTCGATGATTCCTCTCATTACGCTCTAGCTTCGTCTCCGTTTCTATATATCGTCGCTCCGCCACCGAACAGATTCCGGTAGAAGGCAGACAAATGTCATGGCTAACCGATAAAGCGGATCCTTCGTAGCCGTCTATCGTCCTCGTGGAAGCGTACGGTCAACGGAGAAACAACGTCACCGTAGGAGATCCGTAAGGTGGCCGGACTCGAAATCCTCCCGATTGATTTCCCGTTTCTTCCCCAAGGAGCTCGAAATCCCGCAGTTTCACACTCGACGTGAGACTGACCCCGGCCGCTTGACCCACGCGGCGGGATACGCGACAGGGATTACGTGCAGCCTGTTTCGGTTTCGACTCACCGATTTTCCATAGGGTTTGCAGCCGATTCTCGGCACGAGAGTCGCGCGTCCATGCGTCACTTTTGCCAATCGACGCGGAAACACTCGATTTCCAACGGATTTCCCTCGATACGTTTAATCCAGCCCTGTGCCAGGCTCTACGTTTTATCGGCAAGAATTTTAGTCGCTGCCGGCTCGTAGATCGAGTCTCCGCTTCGAGTTTATGGCTAGGGGGACCTTTAAGCACGGCCATCGATCTGACACGGAACATCGAGACGGCTCGAGTCCGATCGACAAATAACGCCAGCTTCCAACCAACTTTAACGAACGTATCCATCGTCGTCGTTTGAAAGTGTCCTGCGCTATTTGCGTACGTTCCTCGAACGGAGTTTCGACTCCTCCTGATGCTCGGTTCACACTGGCACGACAAAAGTGCGTAAGAACCGCGTCTACTCTGACAGGAAATCGTCGGGGAATGTGCTTTTTACCTCGTTCGGGAAACAACGAACCCGCTGTGCGATGGCGAGATTCGTGGCACGGTATTTGCCATCGAGGCGAGATAAGTAGAAAATTGGAAAATACGCGCTGTCGAGGTCACCGCAGAGTCACGTACCGTCCCCCTTCGTGGATATCGTTCTTCGCGAACAATTGTCCGAAGGAAATCGAGCAAAGGTCAACTTGGTGTTTTCTGTTTAATAGAAGTACATTGTTTAGTATTTAATTACTTTAACCGTATTGTTTGCGTTTAACGGAACTACGTATTTTCTAATACATCGATCCATCTACCATCGCGCTATAACAAATGTTGTTAACCCGTGTATTCACGCGGAACAACTACCGGTAGACTGGATAAAAAAATGTTTGTCGGAGTTGAGAAGCATAAATCGCGCTATTAATTTCTGCCTTTCTGTTAAACATCAACAAGCAAACACACGTGTAGTGTTTCATCTCAGAAAGCGTTTTCGTCGTTATAATGCTAATTATTTTTGTTTATATGCTATACGACTCCAGAAGTGGACGCGTGTATTTACTATCTAAAAGTCAGCCTTCTTCGTACTTGAGAGGGATCGTCCGCTCGGCCCTGGCCACGTTTCTACAAAGACAGATTTCAACAATCCGCCTGTTTCATGTCCAACGCATGTCTGCCGGCGTGGACAAGGCTTAAAAATTTCCAACTTCGAAACACATCGTTATACGGTGCTATATTTTCTCTAAAACTTTGAATTCGTGCTTCCGATGGGAGCGGAAAAGTACGCGAACTTGCGATCTATCCGTATTCCTTTTCAAAGAAATAACGAAATTAGAATACCGCTAACCGATCGATCGTCGCGTTACCGCGATAATAAAGTCAGACTGCCAAAACCTAATTAAACGATCAATCTAGCCCCAAGTTTTCGGAAGAAGATAACAAGCATACGAAATAGCCTTCTCTTGAAACGTTTCTCGACAAGAATCGTACGGCTCGAATATTCTCCCAGCGATCGCTCTATCGATTGCACGATCGACCCACGACGATTTCGGGGCAGCTGCGGCGAACCGCGCAAAGGCAAAGCGAGGCAAAGGCAGAAGCGACGAGTCGGTTGACTCGTGGACCTCGAGGAGCAAAGAATCTTCCCAGGGAACGGGATTACGCGAAATCCCGGCCAGTTTTCCCCGAGACCGACGCATCTTCTCTTCGACCACGATTACCCGTGGCTGTTACTTTCGATTCCTTCGAATCTTCCCCTTGCTTGCGAGCGGCCATTTGCCGGCCAGCTGCCGAGACTTAGTAGAAACCTATATACGGATTTAATTCGCCGTGAAACGAGCCCCTGCCTTCTCTAGAAAGACCTTCCACCCTTGGTTCGCCTTATTTCTCGCCAATCGCCTCGATTCCCCCGCGACTCTTCAGAGCCGCGCTTGTAAACCATTGGTTGCATAGTTTAAGGGGTAATTTGAGACAGAACGATACTTAACCTCGACTCACCTCCGTGGTTTCATATAAAATTACGAATTGCTTTACGACGATTGCGTCGAGTCTGACAAACTTGCCATTTATATAGATATTATGTGATAGTATGTAATTACCTTGCCTTTTGTTTTTTTCATTTTCCATCATTGAAAAGTCGTATTATAGTCGTATAAATTTGTATATCGAAACGAAATCTCTCCGTGGACGAAAGTTCGTCGTTATAGCAAGGTGCGTGCTTTCTCTTTGTCATAAACTCCTTATCGTAAACAACAGTATTTTGCGACATACCAGAGATATACGTTTCTTTAAGCGAATCTTCCAACTTTGTCGGACTGTCGAAGGAGTGAAGACAGTTCTGACGCGACTCCGCGGCCGGTCACGCTCGGAACGAACTACGTATTTAAGGGATTGAAGTTAAAAATGCTAATTTATTAACGCTGCGGTTATTTAGAATGTTATACGCCGTATTACAGCGTTACTGGTTAATTCGGTACTTTGTAATTCCATAACTCCATTCCCCTTTCTTATTTTCAACCTTGTAATACGCATTCCCCGATTCTTAGCCTTCAGTTTCCCGCCAGACTTCCTATAGCGTATACACACCTCTTCCTTCTTAATACCCACCTTGTCGTATTTCCATTTTTAATTGGTATTTCATACTCCACCCTTCAGTTTCAATGTAACGATTCCTGCTTACCATGTTTTCCATCCGTGGTATCGCATTTCGAAATTTCCCTTCCAATTATGACTTACGCTTTCCATTTATCGCATCCTGTTCGCGATATTCCACTTTTACGTTTACAATGCAGCTTCGTGATAACACGTAGCAAGGAATTGTACATAATAATGCATCTTTCATGATTTTCTGCGTAGGAAAATCTCTGGAAAACCACTGGAAAGTCTCGCAGGAAGTTCGTACACGGAAATAACGCTGAGGAGGCTCGATGAAAATTCACATCCAAGGCATCGCATTCGTCGCACGAACATACATACGTACAAACGTGTATTATATGCGATATATGGTTACATTTAAAGTTACATAATTACACAAGTTATTGCGCAGGAATTTATTATGAAAAATCGAATTGAACAAAACAATCTTATTTTGCAAATTAACAAGGAGTTCGATCGTTTAAAGTCCATCCAACATCCGCACTCCTTATAGTCTTTCCAATTCACATTGGTTTAAGGAATAATTCCCAGAAACGACGTCATTCTTCGAGGAACCCTAGAGCAACAAATTTGCCGCTCGAACGTGAAATGTATCGAAAAGAAATCTCAGTTTTGTATCAGGAGAACGTTAAGGCACGGGAGGTGACACGAAGCTCGGCGATTCTTGGAAACGACGTCACTTTCCAGGAATTCGTGCAATCGAAATTTCGGCAAAATTTCCCAACGATTTTGTGACTTTGTATCAGGGGAACATGGAGGTTCGGGAGGCGGCACGATTCTCTTTTTGGAAGCGACGTCATTACTCGGAATTCTAACCCCATTTTTCATGCTATTTTTGTGAACTTTTCGAGGATTGGATAATGAAAAGGATAAATAACAAGATTGTAAAATGCCGTTAAACTATTCTGGTTTATCGATACTCTTTCTGCATACGTTTTGTACAATTACTTTACAATAAATAATTTCACTTTTTATTGTATCATGTAATTATTCCCAGGAAGATCGTTGCTGCTGTTTGTTGTTGGTTGCTGTTGCCTCTTTACGATCTGCTGATTGCTGTTTCTGTTCCCAAAGTAGTACTCCTGTGACAAATACAAAAGAAAACAATTTATTTCTAATATTTAATTAAACGATTTAAACAATATATCGCGTGTAATCGCTCTCTTTGCACGAAGGTAATAGTCTAAGCTATTTTACACGACTGTCGTGCAACAACTTAAACGAGCGCGATAACTATAATTAAACCGTTCGATACTTTAACAAATCTTAAATCGTTAACAAAACTGATAAGTAGTGGCTGTACAATTATCGCAATTATTAAAACAGGTATATCTTTGTTTTACGTTCTACGTACGAAAAATAATATTGAAGCGAGAAACGTTCAGTAACGGCGTATGACAAAGAGTTGGTGCTTCAATATCTTCTACTAATTTTCGATCGCGATCGAAATGATTCGTACAAACTTACCCAAAAATACTTTGACGTTCACGCAGCCATCGACGATACATACCCCTCCTTCGAAGCCTCGCGGCAAACTGATTGCGGGTAGATTAATCCCCCGGTTCCGCCCTTCCATTTTCCCTCGTAACCACGAGTTACTCGTTCTTGAACCCTTTAACCCTTTGCACAGGAGGGTGCCTCCGTTACGAAGCCATTTAAAATTCGTCTTCAAGCTCCAAGTGTCCACTACGGGCCATTAAAAATTTCTCTTCGAACTGGAGGAGTCCGCTTTCACCGCAAACAATCCTCCAACCTTTTTCTTCAATTTATTTCAGCTATTTGGAATTTTGTGCAAATTTTGTAGTTTCTAGCCTCGCGACAAAAACAACGGGTGATCTCAGGTGTATTTGCAACGGACAGATAAGATACAATCGCAAGGATAAACTCGAGTATCGGACAAAAGTATCGGATTATCGAACGAAATCACGCTGCACTCAATCACGAGCGACGCGACTGTAATTCTTGCTTTTACGCGAATTTTTATCCATGTGTAAATAGGTTCCTTCTGCTCGAGTTGCTTCGAGTAGTTGATTAACGCGAATAAACGAAACTTTTTACTGCAAAAGTGTTAAATATCCCTCGTATCGAAGTTGTGACGTTCGACGTGGTAAAGACGGAACTTGCGAATTTTCCAATGACGAATTTCCAAAAAGCGAACTCTAAGAATCTTCCACGAGAATTCAAGTATAAACGACAGAAAAGTTGCAGAACATGTCGCAAAGGTCCACATTTCGCGCAACTTTTTCCTATACATATAACCGCCTGTCTCGTTTAGTTTTCGAGATATTTGCAACAAACTATGGGTACGGCTACAGCGAATTCAAGCGACAGTTATGAGTAAGGTCCCGTGCACGACGTGCATACGCGAGACAGCAAGAAACGTCCACTACAATTTCCCTCAAAGCGAGTATCATCGGCGCAGTTTGTGTTTGGGCTTGCATAAAGCGATCAATTAATCGTAAAAATAAGGCGAACGGATACTCGATATCGTTCTACGAAATAGGATAATCGTTATTACTACAAGCATCTTTTCTGCAGCGATTTCCATCAAGTTACATCGCTCGACCGTCGAATTTCGCGATGTTTCAAATGGAACACACGGACCCTCTAAAAGGGAAGTCCCCAGTATTTGAGACGACACCGATCGATCTATCGCGAGGAAAATAGCGGCGATCGATTACAGAGAAAATAGCGTATATACTGCCATAAACGTACCACTGGTTCGGCAAATATTGTCGGCAAAGAAATTCGCGTCGTAGCAACAATCGTTACGCGCTACGTACGCCGTACCTGCTAATTCATATTCGCGAGAATTGCCGACCCGATTGAAAAATCGAGTGAAAAATGCGCGAACTTCTAAGTCGACCGGTTGCTCGCGGTTCGAGCTGCCGAGAAGCCAAGCTCCTCTGTCAATTACGTGCGTGAAATTGTATCGAGGCGAAATGAAAGTACCGATCGCGTAAGGAGCAGTTGCTGCGTCGCGCGGCGATTCGTCCGGTTCGGAAACGTCGTTCCTCGGCCGGATATCGATAGGCATCGGTCGGCGGCACGGAATTTATTCGCTTTCGCGAAAGCCGCCGACTTACCTGGCGCACCGGCCTTTGATTTACACGTAAACACGTGGCGTCGGCTCGATAACGCTTAATTAACTCGCACCTGTTAATTAATAAGGTTCCCGTGTCCCACCCGAGTCGAAAATCGTGCTCGCGGACGTCTCGGAAAAGCATTTATCTTCCAAGAGAGATCCCCCGTTTTCGCGATGGAGAGCAAAAGACCGGTGAAAGAATTGGAACATGCGGCTGACGCGTTGACTGCCACGCGAGTTCTCTCCGCTTTGCCCCGGCGGCCGCGATGCACTTGAAACTCGCTGCGACGAAACGTCGCGGTTTCTCCAAGGTGTTGCGTTTGCTCTCGCAACGGCAGCTGGGTGATCCGCACGACGCCGAACAAGGCCGAAATCGAGCGCGAACGCGTGGCTGAACAGCCGTGGAAAAGATCTTTCGTTCGCCGCGGTCGATCTTGCGAGAACGATATTCGAACGACAAAATGACACTGTCCGTGTAACTTACCGAACTTACGTGTTTCAACGATCGTAGAAAACGCGGGTAACGACTGCGACGATCGCGTGGCAGCGAACGGGTTAGAGGAAACCATGCTTCGGAGGCCGAAGACACGCGCGTTTATGCGTGAATTATCGTTAATTTATTTTAAGTTAAAACCTTTTTTTACAACGATATCTTACAATGTCGCTTTATACATGTTCGCGAAATCAGTATCTCCACGAAACGTGTCGTCGTCGAATCCAGCGTCGGCCTCGAGTCACATCCCTCCTGCTCTTCTTTCATCCCTCTAAACGTCCAGTCTTCCGAATCATCGTGCCTGTGCTCTTTCCCCTCTCCGTTTCCTCCGCGTTCGTGCGCCTGTGTTCGTGCGTGATCGCCTTTGCGTTCCTTTATACAGTCTACACGCTACTCCCTAATAATACTATTTTATTAGAATAATCTGCCCTCTCTGTCCGCCGTCTGCGTCTCTTCGTCTCACTGCAACCCGTTCGCGAAAAAGCGGCCGCGGGGCAAACATTCCCCGCCCTTTCTCCCTCCTCTTCTCGTCAGTCTTTTCTTTTTCGTTCTCCTTTTCTCTCGTTTCCCTCGTCTCAATGCTTTTCGAAGCCACCGCGCCGTTCCAGGTCGCCCGCCATCTCTTCCAACGAAGCGATCTCGGACCTCGAACGATCGATCAGCCGCGTCCGTCTTTCAATCTCTCGGTCTGATCGGGTCGCACAGAATCCGAGTAATCGGCTTTGGGAACGTTCGGTTCGAAACCTTTGGCGCGAATCTACCGGGCGCGGAATCTGCAGGGACGACACGGCGACGAGCAAAAGTTTCCAGTCCGCCGGATCTCTCGTTATATCTCGGAAACGCTGTTGCGAAGAATTTTAAGTAACCGGACGACTACGAGAGTGTTACGCTGTATTCTTTTGCTCGGCGTATCAACGTATAGCCGATATCGCGTCACTGGAGTTTCTTTCGGACATCGTTTCTCGAGTATAGAGCGATTGGAAGAGATTTCTGCGCGCCACCGCGACTCGAAAGAACTGCCATTGGAAATCCACAGGTATATTTACGCACATTGCCGGTCATAAGCGTAGGGACAGCTGCTCGTTACACGTGTGTCGAACGACTGGAACAAATTTTACTTGGACAAGTCAAATTATAAGTAGACCGTGGATGCTTGCGCGGCTTTCTATTTCTATGGCCGCGAAGAAGCAAGATCTAAACAGAGCAGAAATTTAAATAGAAACGCATATCGTACGTTCTCGCGTGTCATACGCGTTTTGTAAATTTTCGAAATCTCGAGTTTTCCATTAACGCGTGAACAACCGCGGTCTAATTACAAGGTATCGTGCGCAAGACTCGAATGTAAGAGCAACGAAGCGATTAAGAAACGAAAAGCAGCGAGGAGCGTCTTTACGAAACTATCTTCATCGGGTGTCCGGACGCTTATGGCCGGTAGCCATAATCTGGCAAACGAATCTACGGTATCCGGCGTTGCGAGCGAAAAGTGAACGCGGAGGATGGAGATCGGAAAGAAGAATGTTTGCGCGAAGGAAGAGGCGAAAGATCGATCGGATGTTCGAAGGGGTGGCGAGATGGCGAAGAACGGAGGGTGCCCTTTTCGGTGTTCACGGCCTAGCAAGATCGAGAAAAGAAAGGATCGCAATTGCGGCGAATCTGGCCGGCTCGTGCCGAGTGTGTGCCCGCGCGATTAATTAATTAATTAGAAGGAGAGATTAATGAATAATCGGCGATACCGGCCGATCGGCGACCACGATAATAGTAATAAGAATAATAATGATAATCGTCATTCACGGCTATTAACCTTTCTCGCTCGCGATAAATCGTTTTAATTACCATCGCGCGCTCCGACTATCTAGATGCAAATCTTACGATGCGCAATTAACCGCTAATTTATGCACAATCACTTTTACTCCTCTCTTTCCTCCCTACCTTTTTGACTTCATTTTGCTTTTCGCCAGTCGCGCGCCTCCACTCACGCACGCACGCACGCACACCACCATCCATACACACCTCAACTATTATTTATAATATTTATAATATTTATATTTATATTTATATATATATATATATATTTATATTCATCTTTGTATATATAGACTTTTTCGTTTATATTCATATATATATATTTATAATATTTATATATATATACTATTATTACAATGATAACGTTACACAATCTCGAAGATACAAAATTTACACCGCGCTTTTTTCGTTTTCTTTACCCTATTGTTTTTCATCGTTATTATTTAATTATCTCTTTTTTTTTTTTGTATTTTCGCTTTTGCATTTCTGCCTGGTGCTCCGTCTCTCGTGTCCAGTCCCTGTCTTATTTCTCTTTTATCCTCTCTGTCTTCTCTTATTTTTTTTCTTTTTTCTTTTTCTGTTTTTTTTTGGTTTACACTCGTTTCCTCGAATCGAGACTCTCGATCCTCGACGGGGACGATCGACTCGCGATCTGGATCACCGGAAGTTCCATATAATTTACTGACTTCTCTACGTGTGCTTTATACACCTAACTTGCTGCTCGCTATCGCTAAACCGGTACGACACACGACGCGATGCTCGGACGATTGGACGCCGATTATTTGTCCGCGGGAAAATCAGGGAGAGCGTTACGTGCGCCACGCGGGGAGAAAGAAGACCCGCTGCTCGATGGTTGGAACGTTGTTCGTACGAAACGTGTTTCCGATCGCGAGCTTCTACGTGAGAATAACTACTGTCCAAAAGCGAGTCATCGAAATGAAAAGAAATGACAAAATTATGCCCACATGCGGCGTCAAACGCGGAGTGTTCTTTTTTATTTTTTCTTAGCGCGTATCGTCGACGAGTCGTCGAAAGCTGTTCTGACCTTTAAAATCGGAAGAGGGAAACGTAGAAAGCCAAGTGTAAAAATGGAGCGCGATCAAACAACGGCGAAACTAAGTTTGAGCGGAGAAATCGCGTGTTATCGACCCTCGAAACAGTGTCGTTGACTTACAGATTATAGATCACTAGACGCTTACGGGAAATTCGAGGATACAAAGATGCGCGTAACATGCAAGGGCATACGAAATATCGCAAATACGGCGATGTACAATATTCGGACAATGGATAAAACATTTCCCTATCCTAGCTCCATTTCGTAAATAATATTTACAAAAATACCAATTTCCATAAATATGCGCAGTCTATAGATGACAATGATGTACGTTAGGCTATTCACGTTTAGAATATTTAACCTTCTCAGGTTCAATTTTCTGCGTGACGAAGCAAGATGAAGTTCCATGGAAACTCGGAAAATTAGAACGCGAAGCCAAACTATCCGATAGTCGGACGATATCGGTCGAGGATCGAGAAGCCGCGGATCGACGCGAGATATTCGCAGCAACAGCGAACGTAACGCGTTCGTGAGAAATTTCCCCAAGACCGCGAGAATCTTTAGAGACGTTCTTTCGTGATTTCGCGGAATTACTTCGAAACGTTTTCTCCGCTGTCGCTGCGAATAATTCGCGCGCGCTAGCAGGATCCTCGCAAGCCGAGACAGATGCGACGCTGGCGCTCGAAAGTGTCCGCACATTTTTCCTCGTCTTCCATATGACGTATTTCGATTATAAAATTACGGGCGAATAATGAAAAATTACCGCGCGATCGATGTCGCGATAATAAAACTGACCTTTCCGATTGCCACACAATTATTTTATATATATTTATGTTATTTATATTATTTATATTTTACTTTTCATACCTGGATCTTCGATCGCTGAATTAAAAAATCGACTCGACGCACAGCTCGAGAAGCTGGAAACTTTAATGGAAACTTTAACGTTCGAACGTCATAGGTACGTGGCAGTGTACACGATGGTAGAACATATGGTCGTTACGCCTTTATAATTACAATTATAAATGTATTTAATTTTACGTGGACCGATTGGCGATTCTGTAAGAAACGTAGCAAAAGTGCTGGCTCTGATAATTCATTTCCCATTAATTTGTATACTCTGGTGGCATTCGTAACACGCTTGTCCGGACACTTTGGAGC